>OX388323.1:7149329-7839934 GCA_947579605.1 Athripsodes cinereus
ACACAAGCATCAAAACCGACAAAACAAACGATACCTAGCAGATACCTTCAATAGATTATAAAAAACAATAGTAGTATTCGCGAATAGCAATTATTGACTTGCTTAAATTTCTACAATTGCTCAAACATTAAAATTTCTACCCCCCCCCGTCGCCGAATTTTCAAAATGGTATAGGAATTGAAAATATTTCAAAACTCCTCGGTTTTCTTAAAGAATATTTTATGCAATACCTTTTTCTTCAATGTACCGGGTTAGTATCCGGTACTTTTACCAGATATCCGATACTTTATTACCAAAATAATATTCGCAAAACATTCGCATATTTTTTTGCGAATACTTTGAATCTGCGAATATTCGCGACTGAATCACAAAGAATTTTTGTTTTGCAAAAGAGAGCAATTAGAACTCTTCTCTGCATGAAATATAGGGAATCTTGCAGAAGTGTATTCAGAGAGCAAGGAATCCTAACAGTGCCATCACTTTACATTTATGAATGTATATGTTATGCAAAGAAACATTTAGATAACACACCACTTAATGAAAATTTTCACAATTATAATACACGATTAAAACATAAAATCAGACCAATAGAACACAATCTCTCTAAGATGGATCGTAGCTTTTTGTGTCCAAGTGTAAGACTATACAATAAGCTTCCAGATACAATTAAGTGTGATAATGTATTGATCTTCCGGAGAAGAGTGAAATCATATCTGGTTGATAAATCGTTTTATTCCATTGACGAAATGATGAATGAATAGTATTTCATAAGTTTTCATTTATATAATTTGAATTATGTATTTTAATATTTGACGTTGTGGATCCGGACTCTTTACATCCGTGACTGCAAAAATAATGTAATTTGATGTTTTGTTTTACTTTGATTGTTCTTTCATTAATTGTGTTTGATATTGTAATGGATTTTGTGAATGTATGTATGACGAGTCCAAGTGCCTGCATAACAGGGACCTAGGGACAATTGGAAAACTATAACTATAAACTATAATGCGAATGTGAATATGCATATTCGTTACATCACTAGTTACTACTCAATGGTAACATTAAACAACCATAATAAATATTAATTTTATTTTATAATTTTTAAAAAGAAAGTGTTATAAAGCTAATGCCGATACAATCAATAAAATTATTAATTGACTTATTAATACTGAGTTATATGTATTTATTGGTACACCAGTTACAAAATTCTAAAAACAATATTATCCAGACATTTGTTTGACGTGAGGTGAAAAGAGTTTTATTTTGAAATTACAAACAAACATTAATTTATCCAGTCACATAAATGTCAATGGATTTTATTCATGATTTGTTATTTTCTCTACGTTGATTGAAAAGAAAAATACGCAGATAAATATTGTGGGTTGAATACAAATGAATTATTTGAAGTAGGTGCGTACATAATTCATACAACGATTTCCAAGATTTTATTGTTTGTCAGAATTATAATGTTCGATATTTGAATATTTCAAATTTCGATGTACGAATACATGGGTTAGTTGGTAGGTAGAACTCGCCCATTGCACAAATTTATTTGTTCAGTAATAATGTTGTCATGTTTTATTATTTCAATAAAGATTTTTTTGATTATTATTATTAATACATACACTAACTTATCTATACATATAAAAGAAAGTGGTGTAGTTACACAATTTATAACTCAAGAATGGCTGTACCAATTTGAATGATCTCTGATTTGTTGGATTATTTACGTCATACATTTTTAATTTCAATAAAAAATGCAATGTGGCGAATTGTACAAAATCAACGATGAAGTTTTTTTATAGATTGGTCAATTTATAGAATAATTTTTGTATACATTTTCAAATTAGAATCGTTATCTATACAATTTAGCATCTGTGGTTCTGAAATTTCAATTATGAAAAAAATCATGGATAACAATTTTCATAAATTTAAAATGAATATTTCATAAATTTAAAATAATAATACCTAAAAAACAAATTAGTTTCTGTTATAATATAACGTACAGCAAATAATAAACAAAATTTGACTTATGTATAATTGTTCCACACAAATGAATTTTATTTTTTTATACTATACGATGACACACTTAAGACAATTACGGGAGAGTTTAAAAATATTAATCTTTCATTGATTGTTTAGCGGTACGGAGTTCGCTGGGTCAGCTAGTGTATTATAAAATGGAGTAGGTACCTACTTCATGCAAAACGGTTGCATGGTTCGGAGGTATAGTCTTATCTATAAGTCAATAGCTCCCGGGTTGAATTGGGGGTCAGGGTAATATAAAAGATGACATATTTCAAATTGCCCTAGGTCTGTGAATTACATATTGTATTTGTGTGCAAACACAAAGAAAGCAGGTTGCCAGCGCCGATAAGTAGTGCCGGTAAGCGCCGGCAAAGTAAATCGCAATCGGCGTTCCTGCTTTTACAATGTTCGTGTCCATTGAAATGCATGTGATCATTCTCGGCGCCGGAAGACGCAGCAGCCTGCTTTCTTTGTGTTACATAGTTTAGAATATTTATGTGTGGATTCTATGGTTAGCACCCTTTGTGTGTATCGTCGCGCTAGTACCCACACTACAATATTCATGTTTTAGTTTGTGACCGTGTGAATATTATTTATTTAACAACAACAAAAAAAAACATGCAATAGACCCAAGTACGAAATAGGATAATCCAACTGGCTATGTAATCCTGTTCTAGGATAATCCTTTTGTTACAAAAAGATTTACATATCAAACCATAAACAAGGTTTAAATATTAAATTGTAAAAACAAAATAAAGTATAATTTGATTTACGTCATCACGCAATAGCACTAAGCGAATGTCAGTTTTACATTTTAATATAATATTATTATACTCTATGGTTTTACATTATTTGTCAACTGTACTCGCAAATAATGGTGTTCTCCATATTATTGTCACCTGGTGGGTAGGATATATATTACTTGTAAAGTTTCTAATTTGTTTTAACATCGAACATGATAGACCTAAGTATAATAATGTGCTTATGATTAGTTGTATTATTATGTACGTATATTTGTATGAGTGTGCAGGTGTCTATGTCTTTTTGATATTTTGTAAATGGCGCAAGCCGTATGGTTGATTAAATAAATAATTAAATAAATCATTAATTCTAGCATGCATCAACAACAGCTCAAACATACATACATGTGACATGTATTTCCCACTTAGTACTCACGCTCACATCACACACCCATACACAAACGTCATCCTCAGCCACTGAGAAAGACTTTAGAAAGAAATTACCTATGTATGTTACGTTTTTGAAAGTGTATGATACCACAAAATCGATTAAATGAAGTAATGTCATCATAATATCACGTGAATCTCCCGCTATTAAAAAGGTTTTCACTCTTTCTGAAGGCTTCCCAGTGTTCCTCCGCAAAAGGTAGGTATTTACCGTAAAACATTACCCAAGTATAAAATTTCAGCGATCGGGTGAGCCACCCCTCTTGAATGTCTAAATTGATATGACACAGAGAGGATGAGCTGTATGTTTATTGTAAACAGGTAGTTCAGTGGTTATCCCACTTGGTATATGCAATTACTCCTTACTTGTAGGTATTATTAGTCTGTCATAATTCAAACATTAAAACTCCTGATAGCTAGGTGTACTCAAAAAGAGTTCTGTTTTCCTTTCACAAGGGTTCCGATAGCCCGTCCCCTTTTTTCAATACACCTTTCTTATAACGATGACACCAAAGTGCTAGAAATGTCGTGGAAAGAGGTGACTCAATTAGCAAAGAGATGCTCTGAATTTAGGAAGCTGGTTTCTGCACTGTACCTACGAGAGGAGTGGGTATTGAGGAGAGAAATAATTAAGTAATAAAATTAACTACCTAATCCTGTGGAATATATTTATATACTTACATAATAATAGGTATACGAGTATTATTCGCTCCACAATTCGAACAACGATTTGTGTTGTTTACTTGGTACAAAACATTGATTATCTCAGTTTCAGATTGGTGTGGTTTGAAGCATTGCTGCGCAATATAATCCATATTCACTATTCTTCTCGTATTGTTGAACAACGTAGGTACATATTTGCATAAGTATTTGTATTTTTTTCAACTAATTACCAAGGGCGTATATAGGATTTTTTCAAAGCAGTTGAGATTTTTTTTATCAACTTCGTGGACATTTTTTTAGTACCAGTTTTCACGATTTGGTAATTTAAAGTCATCTTCGCTGTTTTCGCAATAAAGTCGCAATTTTTCTTAGTGAGTCAAACTGCCAACTTAAGACCAATATTTGCGTATTTTTAATTTTAATGAAGAAACGAATATTTGGCACATCACTAATAATGCCAGGTGCCTTCTTTCAGTGGCGGAGTAACCCAAGATTTTATATTAAAATACACCATTAATTACCTTATGAGAGATGTCGTTAAGTTTTTGAAAGTTTATCTCCTTATTGACGACGTCGTCCCTCTCATGAAAGTGAAATAGTACGCTCATTAAATGTACTTAACGTATATACAGGTCGTTTGCTCTATCACGTTAAAAAATAAATCGTTCAGGATGCGAGAACGATTTATTTTTTGACGTGATTTAGTACCTATTTACACAAATCACTCGTTACGGGTGGATTGCCGGTAATAATAATAGTACCTATTTAGTTGACGAGTGTTTTTAATTTTCAGATTGCAGATCCGAGTTTTAAATCAAGTTAGCAATTTATAACACTAAATAAAGGGTTTTGTATTAAAAATATCTGATCAAAATAAATATCAACTTTAGAAATCTACTTTAAATTAGAGTTTTTCTATCTATCTATTCCGTCACGCCGTATCCCAAGTGGGGTAGGCAGAGAGATAGAGAACGGAAAGCTATATAGATCTGTCCTTACATATTTCTTTCGCTTCTGCTACAGTCATACAATATCTCATGCACGCACGTCGATTTCTCTTACTCAAAACACGGCCGGCCTTGAGAATTTGATCTACATGATCAAACCGTAGTTCTCGGACTCCCGCGCTTCCTCACACCCCTCCTTTCAGACACGTATAATTATCCTCTTTGTCATTCTTTCCTCGTCCATTCGTTCCACATGATCAAACTATCTCATTCTCATCATTTATTTACGCGCATTCTATCCACAACACTCCTCTTGCATCCACTCATTCTTCTAATATCCTCATTCCTCACTCTATCACACAACGTTTTAACAACCATTTTCCTCAGCGATCTCATGTCCATAGCATTTACGAGTATTCCACTTTCATCCCTCTTCAACCATGTCCACGTTTTTAAAATTTGAAATTAAAACTGGAATGTGATATAATTACTCTAAATTATATTTATTTTTAAACCTCATTTTTTTCAATGCATACATTCTTAACACCTGTAAACTTTATCTACGCCACTGGATATTTCTATAATAAGCCATTAATTTATCTCAAAGTGTATATTTACTCAGTGGAGTTTAGGAGGAAATAAGCAGCTTAACCCTTTAAGGTCTAAAGGGAAGTTCATATAATATAATAATTGAAAGAAGGTATAATCTTAATTCTTGAGGTTATTATGTAAAATTGACAATGAGTAAAATAACAGTAATTACAACTTTGTTTAACTCATGTTCATGTACAAAAAACAGTTTCGCAATTACTACATATTTACATGCCATCAAAAAATTTCACATAGCACACTTTAATATTTAATGTGAAATTCAATATAATTTGCAAACAAACATTTTATCAAACTATTTCCATTGTATTGAAGCAATAGCTAATCTCCGTCACAAATAATAAAATAATATATAAGTACACAACGAAATTAAAATACGAACAAGAAATATTGCTACATGACACTATCAATTTGACAAAAATTGGAATTATTAGTCTGTCCCACACATTTTAATACTTTATTTTACAGTTCATAGTTAGATTTATCACTTTTCTATGATTTGTTTATTATTGCTGTCCTAAATTATTACTGTGATAAATTAAAAAATTAAAAATTAGACTTAAAATTTTTCGACGTTAATCAATTCCAGGTCTAATTATATTCTTAAGAAAATTATTTCCAAAACTATAATAATTTGTTTTTTCATTGTATTTCTCAAGCATAATTCTTCAACTTTTACAAAATATGAGATGGATATTTTTAAATTCCTTGTGGAATGTGCTTGTAGTTCTGAAAGGGCTAAATCTAGTGTAATCGATTTGGTTAGAAATTTCGCTAATTAAGGAATAAATCATTGATGTGGTATTGTAATTATGTTATGGTTGCAAATGTTTAGGTAACAGTTACATAGATAAATAATTATATGGCTGTTGATTAAAATTCAAATTATAAAATAGTACCTACCTATGAATAATCAAAAGTACTTCAGGTTTTATTTATGAAATACAAAAACGCAAACTGTTCAATTTTTTAATTTTACAATTAATTTGTAAGTCCGAATCAATTTTTTTTTTTAAAAATTAGCGATGCATGCTTGTTAAGACGATTTCCGCCTTTTAAAATCGTAGATTTATTAATTCCTCTTACAACCATAGATAAAATTAATTAATTTAATCAAGAGCAAATGTGAACAATATCTCAAAGTAAAATGAAATTTCTTAGAACAAAATTAAACAACATTCGGTGCACCTTATCATCCTCTAAACCAGTGATTCCCAAAGTGATCCAGGTGGACCCCCAGGAGTCCGCGAGAGACTCGACGGGGGTCCACGATGATGTGACTAAAAAATGGGGATCCACGAGTTGTAAAAGGGGGTCCACGAATCCATAGTTATAGTATCGGATATTTGGTAAAAGCACCAGATATTGACATAAACAATAGTCGCTACAAATACCCGGTACATTGAAGAAAAAGGTACTGGAAGAAAATATTCTTTAAGAAAACCGACGAGTTTTGGAAATATTTTTTAATTCCTATACCATTTTAAAAATTCGGCAACGGGGGTGTAGAAATTTAAACGTGTAATATTTTTAAAGTAAACCATAGTCGATACAAATTCCCGTCACATTGTAGAAAAAGGTACTGTGAGAAAATATTCTGTTAGAAAATCGAGGAGTTTTAAAATGTTTCAAATTCTTATACCACTTCGAAAAATTAGCAACAGGAGGGTAGAAATACAGGGGGTCCACCGGAACCAGCAAATTTTTGAAAGTGGTCCATGAGTAAAAAAAGTATGGGAACCTCTGCTCTAAACCAAGCATATCATTCAATTATATATAAACTTAATAAACCTCACACAATTTTTTTTTACTAAATTAATACGTTTACAAAATTATTGTGAACTCAATCGGTAAGTAAATTTCAACATGTACGTATGAATGAGAATAGAATATTTTGCTAGGTCTACCGTAAGCGATCTCGTACGTTAACAGTCATTAGCGCTTAGCATCTTAGTGCAGAAGAAAATGCAAGTTAAGAAATAACAAAGCGTTTCGCTTGCACAATATGTGGTTGCTTAAGGGGCTTTTTCTGTTGCATTTCTGACTTGCTCATTTACTACTTGGATATGCTACACAGTATTAAGATTATGCTTCATATAAATGATGCGCTAACATGGGTATTTATAATATCTAAAAATAAACTTTAATGATAATAAACTTTATAATAAGAAATTTTATTACACAATAACGAACGTAGACAAATCAAAACTTATAAAGTTGTAATAGCTCATACATGAGAAAAAGAAAAGACGACATGAAAATGACAATTGTAATAGTAGACGTTAATTTATTTTAAATGGTAAAAAAAATACGAAATAGTAAGGAATTTCGTCGGAAGCTAGTTTCACAATCTGATACCGTGGACTGTAAATGAATTGGTATAAAAACTTGACTTATGTTAAGATAATAGTACAATAAAATTATTTCGCAATTTTTATAGAAAAACTAGCTGACCCGGCAAGCGTTGTTTTGCCATACCTATACATTATTTATAGAATACTAATATCGCTATTAAAAAAATAGGGGTTGATGGTTGAAGGATAAAAATTTAGGGTTGTATGTATTTTTTAATGCCTCACCATAAAAAATAAAAATAAAAAATTGTCCAAAAAATAAAATAAAATATTCGGGGTGGACCACCCTTAACTTTTAGGTGTATGAAAAATAGATATTGGCCGATTCTCAGACCTATCCGATAAGCACACAACATTTCATCATAATCGGTCCAGCCGTTTCGGAGGAGTATGAAAACAAACACCGTGAGATGATAATTTTATATGTTATAATAGATAATCCAGGTTTATGAACCGAAAACCGCAGTTACGAAACATTGGAAGGTGACAATTATTGTATCTAGTCTAATAATTACAGGTTTTATTGTTTCGTATTATTAACATAGTGCTTTTGCACTCTGTCTCATAATTTCAACATGTAAAAGGCTCACGCCGTATTATATAATTGTAAATAAAATAAATTAAAAAAAAAAAAATAATTAAATCCAGTTTTGTATTGCTATTATTAAGGTAAAATTCATCCTCATTATTTTAAATACAGATGCTTTTTATCATCATTTTTTTATCCTGATTCATGTCTATATGCGAATATAGAGAGAAGAGACATTCACACACTTTGTCTTCTGTTCAAGGTGTTATCAAGTCAAGATTCACCTGTATATCTCAGAGAACGCTTTCAATTTGCCTCCTCACATGGTCTGCCACTCAGGTCGGTAAACAACGGTCTTCTTACAATTCCCTCTCACCATACGGATTTTTTCACATCTTCATTTACGGTCCATGGAGCTAGGCTATGGAACCAACTCCCTTCGGAAATTCGCACATCTTCATCATTTCTTGTTTTCAAAAATAAAATTTCACGGCGTTGAAGGTTACTTGACTTTTTTTATTTCTATTCTTCGGTCGGTATAGGTAGGATTCTTTCCCTTTCCCCTTCCCTTCTCCTTTGCACAGATATCGCACTTAATTTGATTTTTATTATTATACTATCTTTTTTTTCTTATATCTTTTCATATTTTATGTATGTATCTATTTTCTTGTTTATATTTTTTATTTGAGTATTTTCTTTTATCTGTATGTGTGTGTGCATGTGTGCATGTGTATGTAGGTATGTATGTGTGTGTTGTGTATGTATGTGAATTTTATTACATTTTTTTACTATTATTTTTTTCTTCTATCAAATGGTTGGCTGGAAGATGTTGCACTGCAACAAGTCCGCCATTTGGCAGAACATTGTTTTTATTTATTATGTGTGTTTGTACAATTATGTTATTATGTTCTGTCAATAAAGTTTTATTATTATTATTATTATTATATGCTTCACATCGGTGTAGTCAATCATGGGTAGTAATAAAGCACAAGCAGTATCTTTACATTATATTTTAAGGACAATACAATTTAAAAATAGACTATTATGTAATTTGTATTCTGTTTTACTTTTGGAATTTTTGTTGGTTCCGTTGGTGTCTGAAACAACAGTTAAGAAATATCTACCTGTAGGTAAATAATGAAGTTTACGACCCAGGTACCAAAATTACTTTTCAAAGAAATCTAATTACCTACTTATTTATGAAAGATGTTTCGTTTACAAAAGTTTGTCTTTGATAATTTGATAGTAGTTTAGATTAATATGGCTTAAACCAGAATATCGTATTTATTTATTTTTCATCTTTTCCACCCTTTCAGGTTTCTTTTGGAAGCACATGGAGAAAACAATTTCTTTCAATTTCATTTAATGCGTTTTTTATTCGACATTTCTGATTATTTTGTTTTATCATAGAAACAGTGTCTTGAAAGAGATGAACGTCACCCAGGCCGCCTAAGAGAGTGATCTCTCCTGTCCATTGTCATAGAAAATTCTCAAAAAATTAACATTGTGTGCATTTTACGCGAGTGTCCCTACATTATATTATAAATTAATAAATTTATATTTAATTTCAGTAATATAAATGCCATTGTTTTACATGCATTTTTCTCATTGGAATCGTTAAGAACGTCCAAAAATATTTAATATTATTTATTTCACGTGAAGCCACATGTGAGTAGATTTTTTTGGAAATGGAAAGGAAAAAAGTGGAATATATAGACTAAATTGTGACCAATGTAATAGTATTTATATAGGACAAGCAGGACGCAGCATTGAAGATAGATTCAAAGAACACAAATCGAATTGGAAAAATAACCACCTAGACAAATCACAATTCGCTAAACACCTAATTCAACACAAACATAAAATAGCAGATACCAACACACCCACACTATTACACACAGAAAGAAAAGGAATCAGATTAAACATTTTAGAACAAATAGAAATTAAATAAAATATTAACTACCACCACTCAACACTTATTAATGAACAGACAAACATTTATAACTCACCTATATTGGACATTTTCAAATATAAACAAATAAACAACTCACAAAAATAACTCATAGTCACCCTAGAAACAACTTACAAAAATAACTCATAGTCACCCTACAAACAAACACCAACAAAACAATACTGAGAACTGGGTTTTTCCCCCCAACCATCAACACACAACACACACCTACAAGACAAAGCACTTTAGTATGATTATGGCATTGCAGCCGAAACATATGTCACATTATTTTAAATATTTTGTAAAACAAATAAATTATAATTTATAAATTAACATTATGGAGTTTTACAAGTTGTGCACAAATAAAATCATAGATATTTAGCTAGATTATTAAGCTTATAGGATTACATACAATACCGTTGAGAAGCTTAAAAAACCGGGTGGGCTCAGAACATGATTCGGCGATGTTCTTAGGTATTATATCCAAGGCAAGCCAGGACGAATGTAGATGGAAACAGGTAGGGATAATATCCATATATCTTCCAATAAAGTGATCTCGAATTCTTTTAACTTGTTCCACCATGTCTTCTGATAGACACCAGAAACAAAGCTGATTTCAGATTGGTTTTGTCGTCAGAACTGGACATGAAAAGAAGTTTACATTTTTTATCTTTTTATTGTCTAGCTAGATTATACTATATCTGTGTACTACTTTTTGATTATTTCTTCATCTGGTGATCTAACATCATTGACAATTTAAATTGATTTCCTTTTGTGTTTTGTTCTTTGCCATTTTTTGTTTTCCAACTGTGTTGTGAATGAGAAATTTGATTTGTGTATTTTTGAACATTGCGAACTTGTGTTTGAAAGAGAAAAATAAAATAAAATAAATAAACATGTAAAACGCTCATGCCGTGGATATGTAAATAAATAAATAAATATGTAATCCGTAGGGTATTCCCGAGGACAAAAGACCGTTAAAAAGACTAAGGCAAAACCTATTAAATAAATAAATAGAGTTTAATCGAGATTTAGAGGAGTCAAATGCTGAAGACGTCTGGCAATCCAGTGCTCAAAATAAAAAAAAAACTTGAAGATCTACTGTTTTGGAGGGTAAGGCCCTTCGAGGGTCCTTCGGCAGTCGGAAGTGAGTAAAATAATTAGATAATTAGAATTAATCAAAAATAATGTAGTTACCTACTTCTTTTCCTTAAATAAAAACCCTTATTTCAAAATATTTCGATGAAAATAATGAAAAAAAAACGTTTACGTAATTAAAGTTAATTGCGTAGTCCGCTTAACGCAAAAAGGTGTGATAATATTGTTGAATTCTAAGAATCGTAATTTAAAGGAAAAAAGTGTAAGGTCTTTTTGTAATCAGGTTATTTGAATAAAATGGTTAAAAAAAAGAGATGAGGAGAAATAAATGTTAGTGAAAGGGTACAGCTTTCCGTGTGATAGAATTTAAATTACCATCCTTTTATTCGATGACAAAAATTTGAATAAATTCTTACTCCATACTTATAATTATACTCTTTTGTCTCTGTGTACTATTTATTTATTTTCCAACTAAATATACGATTGAAATAGTTTATAATGTATGATACATAAAGCTTTATAAAAAAACAATTAACATGTTAAACAGTCGATAAAAACCAGATCAGACCTAGTGGATTTTCCCATGTTCATGTATTTTTGAGCAGTTCTAAAATTATTATTACTATTTTTTGTTTTTTTTTTTTTAATATCTTGACTAGTGACTAAAATTTGTCTTTTAATGAATTTATTGTATTTAAATTTTCATTTTTATTTTCTGACTTTAACTGGAGTATGTTTTGTCTGTTTTTATATTTTCGTAGGTACATGTGTTGAATGATTGTGTGATGTTATAAAGTTTATCTGTATACTTGTAAAGGCAATTGCCGTATATTGTGTTTAAATAAATAAATAAATATCGAGACAAAACATAAAAAAGGAGATACTATAGAATTATAGATCCTCAGCAGACGATTTGTTCTTCCGAATAAATTTGCTTATAGCACATACTGAAGATATCAACTTAAGTAAATTGTTCAATTCCTATTAACGACTTTCCATTAAATATCTCTGGATGTTCTAAGAGCTAAATTATAATAATAATAATCTTTATTGCACAATAAGAAGCATACATAATTATCAAGTTATAAAACAATGTGGTACAAATAAATGGATTACATGAAAATTCTTCGAAATACAATTGTTCGAATTCACAATTGTTCGAAAAAATAATTATTCGAATTAGCAAATCTTCGAATAACATTTGTTCGACTCGAAAAAATAAAACAGGTGTTTTATTCTACTAAAGATTATATTTTGTGAGAGAGACGTCTTTCGTCTTATGAGGACATTGTCAATCTGACTGACAATCTGACATCAGATTGACAATGTCCTCATAAGACGAAAGACGTCTCTCTCACAAAATATAATCTTTAGTAGAATAAAACACCTGTTTTATTTTTTCGATATGGAATTCTACTACCTTAACACCGACACAGTGAATAATTTGTTCGACTATCAATTATTCGAATTACAATTAATGGAAAGTGAATTGTTCGACTAACATTTGTTAGAAAACCCTATTATTCGAATTATTTTATATTAATCTAAATTCATTTTATTTTGATTTCATATAAAACTCCAGCCATACCTCATCCAACTGTGAACGAGTTAATAAGGAATAATAATGTTATTTTAGTTTCTTAAGAAAATGAGGCAATTGCGTTCATACCTAATTATAAATATATTTAAATTATTTTTCCAAACGTTTGACACTATTTAGATAAACCTATTGCAAACTGAGTCGAATTATATAATATAACTTCGCTAAGTACGTCACCTTTCGCCGAAAATAGGAGCAATATTATCTGTCTTCATAATAAAAATTCGAAGAATTGTGTTTCGGATAATTGTGTTTCGGATAATTGTTGTTATCAATATAACGTATAAAAATTCGAACAATTGTGTTTTCTGATAATTGTGGATTCGAATAACTGCCATTCGAATAATTGTCATTCGAAAAAAAGTTAATTCGTACAAATGTTTTTTCGAAGAATTGTCCATTCGAATAATTGTGATTCGAATAATTTTCCTGTCACCAAATAAATGATATTGTGCAATGGGCGAGTTTATTGCAGAAGCGATATCTTCCAACTAACCCATTAATATAATAAATAATAATAAAATTAAAATAAATACATACATATGAATATATAAATATAAAATTAATATAGCTCAAAGTTTTTTCTTCTCCAGGGAGGGTTCAGAGTTTACTAAAATGGTCGCATACTCCATATAATGGTCCACGTTACAGTGTGAAGTTACAGTTATATCTTTCACCTGTGTAGTTTTGTATTTACTACAAAAAAAATCTATCCATGTTTTCATGGTTACACGTCACACCGCCAGACATTAAAGCTATTAATAATTTTAATTCAAGGACACAATAGCAACGCTTTAATCGTAGAATAATAAATATACTAAAATAGCTCTATTATTTTAGACTTTGCTTCTCTGTCTCTGCTTCGATTCGTTAAATCAAAGTGGCATCTTGTTCGTAAAAAATATTTATTACCTACTTATTTTATTTATTTATTTATTTATTTTATTCTTCACTGTACATTGGATACAATATTACAAAATAAAACAGTGTCATATAAATATCAGTTATACAATTCAATGTACAGAGGGCGAGTTTATCGCTAAGATGCGGTGTCTTCCAACTAACCCGGTTATTAAAATTAAAACAAAAAAAAAACACATAGGTACATATATACATATACAAACCCATATACATCAATAGTAATAGTAAAAACAAAACAAAAATAAAACTTAAAGTAGACAGAAAGAAAAATAACACATGCAAGCAACAAAATACTTATGGACACATATGTATTATATTATAATAAAAAGTAGATCATATATTGCAGCGTGCATATGCATAATAGAAAGGGAAAAGAAATTAGGAAGAAGATGCTAAATTCAATGAAAGCAAATGATTTTTGACAGCTTGTCTGAAAGAACGAAAGGTTGTTATCATCCTGATTTACTTTGCTTTTACAGTTAAAGTAAGATTGTACACATCAGCTACAATATTTGAAAAACAAAATAAAATTCATCATTAAGATTTTTGCTTGCTGTTGTATTTGTCTGACAGAAAGGGTCTAAGAAAGCACGAACATTATGTACCTAAGGGTAGATCAATGTGATATTCCATTTTCTGTGCCTACCCCGCTGGGGACACGGGGCTACAGCGTGTATATTAATGTTCGACTGCTTTAAATATATAAAAAAATTACTTTTTAAGTTACGTTACTTACGAAATTTTCCATTTGGTACTGGAAGGGGATCAGTCGCCGTAAATAATAATATGCAATTTTTAGAAATTGCTTACTTTTTTTCTGTAGATGGCAACAGTATTATAGAACGCTGTTGTATTTAAAGTTAGAATAGGTATCATATAGCATTATGTTCATATTGTGTGATGCGCCTTAGGTATAAAACATATTGGAATATGATTGCATGAAATATTTTCACTCAATCCACCAGGGATGTATGCAGCGGATGAGATTTATGTTGGTGGATATTATTATACTTCAAGATCTATGTATTCTTGTTCAATATTTTTCCGGAGGCTTTTATAGCGCACGTAACAACCAGACGGGATTGAAAGAGAATGCAGATGGTATAAAAAGGATGAAGAAATATTAAATATAAATTTACAGTAAATGTTTGATTCAAAAATTTCTTGCTAAATTTCGAGCTTTTTATTTACATTTCCACTTCTCAAAACTTAAATATTATTGCTTGTCTATCCATATTATACACTTAATACGTAAGACCAATTTAATATTTTCGTTATTTCCGTCAAGAAAAACGATGTATGTCTCAACGAATGGATAATATACCGTGTCGATATAAAATTATTACTATTGGATATTCGTCGCAAAAGCGAGAGTCCGATAATGCGTGATATTCAATTGATGGCAAATCTATTCTGAATGAATGAAAGAAAAAAAAAACGGCAAGATGATACCTTTCATCGTTCAACTGAAAAAAATACCAGTGGTGTATTGTTTTATTTTAATTTTCAACTTATTAAGAAATGTCTACATTATTTACTTACTTGATAAAATGTCAGTGAATGGGTTGACAGTTTACCTACACCTTTGCTCCATGGTCAATTTCTACTATAGGTTATCCAAAAGTATCCAGTTAGAAATTATATATTGATGATCATAGTTGTATTTATTATTTTAATCTTTCACTGTACACTGATACAAGATATCATGGGGCATCCAGATATGAGATGGGGGAGGGGTAAAAATTATATTTACATAATGATTTATTCTTGTACATAGTTGAATTTCATGGCATAGGTAATTATGCATTTAAATAATATTGCAATCACTGGAAAAGATTCAACCCCTCACTCCCATATGGCTTCTGTGATATCTTGTAACGGTACACAGTGAAGGATAATAAATATACGTAACACTATGACCATCAATATTTATGCTGTCATAATGGGTACTACTGGATACCCTATAGTAGAAATTGACCGCACAAATTAGACAAAGAACAACAACTACAATATTTTGTCGAATACCTACCTTTTACAGGACACTCGAAACGTTTTGGAAAAGAGTGGAAGACCAATCCTTTACTGAACGCACCACAGAATTTGAACAGGATTTGATACATTACAGAATCCTGCTTTATGCAAAGAGTCGATGTATTTTAATAATCATTGACTTTAATATTCTATACAAAATGCACCACTGCTGAATGTACTTACTTACGTTATGTTAAAATCCTTGCCTTTCTACCTAATATTTAAGTCGTGCCCCATCTGCTTTGGATCTCTGTTTGATGGTTCAGGAACCCATATATTCCACCACCTCCTCTTTTCCTTCTATCTCCTTACAATAATACGTCCTGATATCCTCCTTCCTTTCAGTACTCAGGGGTACACTCTCTTCTATACTTCTTGTTACTAGTACCTACATAAAACATTACGTTCCAATAAATTTATATTCCGGTTCTTATCAATATCGATTCCGACATATAATACGTAGGGTTTTCAAGTTAGTATATACATTTAAAAGCATAAAGGCAAACTCTGAAAAAGTGATAGCTTCTAAACCTGGAAAGTTGGTAGTACTGGTCGAAAATACTTTCCAATTTAATACTTACAATATTCTTTTTCAAGGCATACTCGCTCCGTTTAAAATTCATTCTTCTAGGATCTGGATATTTTTGTGTTGAGCGGGGAGGAATTTAGAGCGGGTATAACTGAGGCCTTAATATGGTCATCGACATTTCCGTCGGCTTGAACGATGAAAGCTTTTCCGATTCGGGTCACATTTTCTGATCTGTGGGGCATTCTAGTTCTTTGAGTGTTATAGTAAAATAATTTTTTATCTACCTTATTAGTGTATATTGTGATTTTCCTTCTTTTTGTACTTTTCGAAATTACCTTTATGGGTATATCTGCTTCATTCATTAATGGGTAAGAGTGGATTACTTTTCTGGTTTACTTAATGCTTATTGTATAGGTACACTTGTAACTTGTAATACTGTTTGCATCTTTATTTCGATAAATAAAATAAAAATAATAAGAAAATAACTTGCTATTGCTATGTTCCATTTCAATTTCTTGACTCGACATAACTCAGAAATTGCAGGTGAATAGGTGGAGTAGATCCACTAACCTAACCATGCACTTACCTATAGGTATTATATAATAATAATATTTAACAATGGATACCTATATTTTTTTCATTTTGAAAACTTTACGGATAAGTATATAAAAATAAGTTATAACAAAAGGTTTTATTTGGAAAAAAAGAAAAAAAAAATAAACAATTTGGTTAATTTATGTTTAAAGACTGTTCAACGATAGTTAGTTAACCAAAAAAGAGCATTGTTCACCACAAGTTTTCCGCCACCCCGGACGCATATTTTTACAATAAGTAAGTATACCGTTTGTATGACAAAACATCAGAGTACTAGGAATGTCGTGGGAAGAGATGACTTAACTGTCGCAGATATATTCAACATGTAGGAAGCTGTTCTCTGCCTTGTGCTTTTGCGGAGAGCATTGAAGGGCGAAGGTAGTCTTATTTAGAAAAATAAATGTTAAGAATCAACTAAAAAACATGTAAAAACAAGATATGTATTTATTTTTGTTGAAATTGTTTTCACCATCCCTGTATGAAAGATTTAGTACGGTTCACACGTTGGATATCTGTTCTTCATGGCGATTATTGACCGTTTCATTTTTAAACGTCCAGAAGAATCTTCAATTGCTTACTTTTCATGTGATATAAAACATAATATAGGTACTAAGAAAACGTCACAGAACATTGTAACGTTTTGTATTTCAACAAAGACGACATTTAATACAAGTCTTAAAATAACTATCTATCTATTTATCTATACCCATTTTTCCTTACATAACTCATTTTTTCGAAGCCTCTGCATTCATCCAGTTTCTCATATATAAACACTGATTTCTCTAATTCAGGACGCGGTAGTTTTTGAAAATTTGATTTACGTGATCCAGTCACGTAGTTCTTGACGTCCACACTTACTCACACCTCTCTTTCAGATAAATACATCCTCTTTGTCATCCTTTCATTGTGGGTTAGTTGGAAGATATTGCGCTTTAGCGATAAACTCGCCCATTGCGCAAAATTATGTATTTAGTGATAATGTTGTCATGTTCTTTTTTATTCCTTGTATACAAATTTTGTGCAATAAAGATTATTATTATTATTATTATTGTGTATCCGATCCAGATGTCCCAGAATTCGCAACTAATTTACATGGATTCTATCCGCAACACTCCTCTCACATCCAATCAATCTTCTGATATCCTAACTCTTCACCCTGTCTCGCAACGTTTTAACAATCATCCTTATTTATTTATCGTCTTAAAGGACACAAACAGTTTAACTAAATAAATATCATCATTCAAATCTCAACAATAAATAAACCAATCAAAGTCCCGCAAATTACCAAAGCGTATGACGAACACGTTGCTAGCAAACAATTACATAATATCCTTAAATAGAAACAACACATGCTCTCATTATTGTAGACTCACAACACAACGTACTTTATTTTGTAGTTTTTCAAATGTTTGATACACGTAAGTTGATTAAATCATTCCTTCATACCATCACAGCGTTTCCTATAAGTGTGGTAGACAGCGGATAGAAAATTAGCCTTATTGATTTTTTTTTAAAGACATATCTGGGTTTTGTAATACCTTATACACTTTTCACAGTAAGCTACTAAAAGCTTGTGTCGTGAAAGGGGAGTTTGCCGGCACCTGGTATCGAACCACGGACCCCCAGTTGCAAGTTGTCTCAATTGCACGTCATTTTTTTCCCATGGACTGCCGACTAGGAAAAGGTCTTACGCTTTTGTCAGTAAGTTTCCAAATGTAACAAATATAATTATAAGATATTATTTATCATTTTCATTTCAGCGATGAAGTATGCCGCCCATCATCAGTGTTCGAACTTTTATTTAACGGAGAAGACAACATGCATTTCGTCATAATTATTATGTAATAAGTCTGCTCTTGTGTTAGAAATATGCCATGATGATATAAATACCTAGATATTTTTATCTGTATAGTGAAAGCAATACGATTGATACATTTTTTTGGAAATTGGAATTTATTTCATTCGTCCGTCCGCAAGGGTTCTGTTGGCCCCGAACGTCCCTCTTTTACAATACACCGTTCCTATGACAACGACGTCAGAGCGCAAGGAATGTCGCGGAAAGAGGTGACACAATTGGCGCTGAGACGCTCTGAATGGAGGAGGCTGGTTTCTGTCCTGTGCTCCCGAGAGAGGGTTGAGGGCGATGAATGAATGAAATGAGTTATTTCATTATTTCAAAATGGTTGCTGAATTCGCTATTTTTAGAAATAAATTAAAATATATGCCAAAATCATATTTTTATTTTCGTTTTTATAACTTGATGTCTTATCGCATAACAGCATCCATCTCATTCTGACATTTCCAATAAGTGGGGTAGCCGCCACAACAGACTACATTATATCCTGTTGCATGGAACTCTATTTTTGCATTCGTGCGAGCTTGCTACTAACAGATTAACAACGATAAATTTTACGTAAAGTAATACTATGTACATATGCTTTGTGATGTTGAATAAGCTCAGTAATTGATATTTCTACTACTTCTACTGCTACTACTATACTATCACGGCATATTCTACAGTGGTGTAGCCAGCAGACAAAAATAAATATTGTCAATCAATATTGACAATGTCCTTACAATATGAAAGACGTCACTCTCAATAATGAAACATATGATGTATAAATCATTTTTTTATTTATTTCAATAAACGGCGTTAGCCTTTAACATGTATAAAATATATAACAGACATAAAGAGTATATAAAAGTAAATTCAAACAAGACAGGAGAAATTAAGACAAAATAATAACAATACATAATCCAAAACAATATAAATAAATTAATACACTGAGAAAAATACTAGCGAAATTTCACAACGTTGGTAAATTTACCAACGCTTTGTTTGCGAAAAGTTAATATTATAAATTCGTAGTAATGAATCGTTTGTTCTATCTTTGGTCCTAATCTGATGGACATGCCAATGATTTGTTGTGAATTTTTTTTAGTATTTTTTTCAGTGTATACACATAATATAAATAAATTATTAAATAAAATTTGATAAAAATTAATTAATATATGTATAATAAAATCAAATAGAAGCAATAAAAAAAACAGTTCTACTCTCGCTCAAACCGAATATACTAATAGACATAATCATGTCGCAAAAATAATACATCAAAATTTAGCAATTAAACATAATCTATTAAACTCACAAAATATAATTCCTGATTATAAATACAACCCGGAACCGGTTTTAGAAAATCAAAATTACAGGTTCTATTATGATAAAACAATAATAACAGATAGACAAATACATCATAATAGACCCGATTTAGTATTACATAATAAACGTAATAAAATAACGTACCTAATAGACATCGCTGTCCCAAATACACATAATATACAAACAATCGTCGCAGAAAAAATACGTAAATATACAGAACTAGCAGGAGAAATAAAAAATATTTGGCATTCTACGTCCGTTTATATAATACCTTTAGTCATGTCAGCTACAGGGGTAACTCCGAAATCTTTAATAAATAATTTACAAAAAATAGATTTACCGGTTAATTTGTACATTAAAATTAAAAAATCTATTATAATAAACACTTTTAATATTGTAAAAAAGTTTTTGAACACAGATATTTCAGGCACAATGCTGGTATTTTGAACCCGCGTTCTGAGCCTAATCCTTTGATATCCTGTATATCTGGATAGGTGAATTTTTCCCGGCATTAGACTGTTAAGTTTTTGTGTGACCATGACTGATCATATAGAGACTTATCTGGTTGTATAATGCTGAGAAGTGTGGATGGCAATTCTGCCGCCGCGTAAAAAAAAACTTGGAAGTTCAGTATAAAATTATAATTTCATTGTAGTATATTACTACCTAAACACTGAGAGAGTGAATATATGGCATTGTATAGAGTAACTTTACAACTAATACTGTTTGTTAGTAATAAGATAAGGTGGGTGTGAATATATTTTCTAACTGTAATGTATTAACATTGTTGTGTATTAAAAAATAGCTCGTTAGTATTGCACTCTCAACCCCTCGGATAAGTTGAATAATATTATGTTAGATATATCTTCATACGTATTATAATACACTTGTAGGTAATTATAGCATGAAAATCTGTTGTATTAAATTAGGAAACAACAATTATACACAACAGTTCACTGAGAGAAGATGTTGTTTTAAAAGTTTACAAGACAGTGCTTCGTATAGATAACATACATACAATATACATGCATGAAAACATTAATTTAATTATAATTCTATTTGTCTTTGTTCTTATATGTATGTATAAATTCATGTGGAAAATTGATGAGTCTTACGTATTTTTTTTTTAAATTCATAACTTTACAGGGACACAAAAAGTCATATACAGGTAATATTAACAGAATTGTACAAAGCCATAAGTGGACCAGTAAAGTCCCCTCTCATTACCAATATGTAATGCAAATAATGAATGAAACAACAATGCCAGACATGTGGATTCAAATAATCTTAAGCAGGAGATAAAATACAAAGAAATAAAATAAAAAAAAACAATATAGGTACATACAGTATGATGTATGCATCTGAAAGGATAAGTGTAACGTGGCCGTTCGAGGATCAAATGGCCAGATCATAATATGAACCAGATCCTCTGGAACTTGTACCAAATTGACAACAGCGAGAATACATAGGTTTAAGAGGCACTTGATCCATTTTGTCTACCTAGAAAGAGCAGCGGCGTGATGACTATGATGAACATTAATGTGCTTTCGTAAGAAGACACAATAATCAATATTCGTGTTACATTTCAAATTTTTCTACGAGAAGCTTCCGCAAAATAATAGGACCTTTTCATTTTCTGTATGACACCCTCACAAATTTACACACTCATCGTCTTCGAGTGTTTTGAAAGGTAGCTGTTTTCTAATTTTTTCAATGACCGACATGCCAACAATCTAGAATTTATATTGGTATGTAGAGCACAACTTATACGCCTTTCACACGCAGTTATCTGCTGGCTATCACCATTTGAGAAATATGCTGTGATGGCGTAGATAGATGTCTATAGATTTTTCTTAAATACCAACTGCATCACTCAGTGGATGGTTCTGCCACGCTCACGTCAAAAACTGACGGTGTTATGAATGACCCTAAGAGCAACATCATGTTTTTTTTTGTATACATATATAGAGTTTAGCAGGGTCAAAAGTTCATTCTTGTTATTGAAGGCGGGCGGTCACTCTACGCACAGGGTACATGTCTAGATATCAGATTTATCAAAAACTTACTACAAGATATTTTTTTTATATTAATAAAATTAAACTTATTTTTTTAATGATTGTGTTAAAATTTGCACACGTAAAACTATCAATTACATAACATAATATGTATAGACAATTCACACAGACCGAGCTAGTCCCAAACTAAAAAATGAATCTTGTATTCGACGATTCACATAATATATACAATGCACTACATATTGTTTTTTTGTTTGTATTGTTCTACATTTATTGTAGTATTATTTGAGTGAAATACTTTTTTTAGACGTTAACGTCACCGTATAAATTAACCCTTAAGGGTACACCGTCCTTTTACAGGGCTCTCGCAAACTTAGAGAAAAGAGTGGGAGAACTTTTTTATGAGATATTTTCCTTGATAACAGCGGGTATTATTAACACAAGAATGTTTGAAATTAACATTAATTTATTGTTTTCTACAAAACACACTTAGGCACTTATATACTATATACTTATGTAATATGTACAAGTTAAATGTTTGTAGACTATTATTGTGTTCTCTCGTATAAAAGCTACTATTGCGTCGCATTATATATACATAATACATAATAATATTATACATGTATCATAATGTAATACTGTTCGCTTGCAAATGACTGGAGACTCCTGTGCCTAATTCGTGGAATGTAATAAATGTGGAATATTAATTTTATATAACAAGGAAGTGAGGAAACACTGAACTTAATGTAAGTACCTACCTATCAACTTTTATTCTTCAATTTAAATTAAGAACTTTGTTAATTTGGATGTATTATTTTAATTTAATTTCTTGATTACTTTCTATAAGGTGTGAAAAAGTTCAATACTTGGAGCCAGTATGCTTAATTCAAAACCACAATATTTTTTTAAAAGATATATCTGGGTTTTGTTTGTTATAAACCCAAATACAACCTTATACACCTTTCATAGTAAGCCACTAAAAGCTTGTGTCGTGAAAGGGGAGTTTGCCGGCACCTGCTATCGAACCATGGACCCCTTGTTCACGAAGCCGAGACTCTACCATTTACCTAGTACATATAACATTTCAAATTAAATTAAATATAATTATGGTAAACAATGTTTAACTCTCAAACACACGGTGTTGCCAAAAAGGAACATAGATATACCTACATTAATTTTATTTTCAAACAAAATATTCTGCCAATCTTAAAAGAGATAATGTAAAAAATTGTATTTTTTAAACATGATTCTGTAAAAATTCATCATAGGTATTTGTTGAACCGTATTATTTTATAAATGAGAGGTAGCCAGCAGTTGTTTTGAATGTCTACGATTTTTTTTTGATATCATACCAGTCAATAAGAACGTTTAACATAGGTGACATTATGTAGGTTTATTTACGGAGACCATTAATGCATTCAAATTTCGATGGTATTGACCGAAGTTGGAAGTACATTTCAAGATGAATTGAAAAAAAAACCGCGGTATGTAGACATTTGAAAGTTAACTACATACTGTGTTTTTTTGCATTATATTATTCATAATGTAATGTATTATTTTTTTGTAACATGTGCCAAATGAACGAATGCCTTCCTTGGTTGATACCTAAGTATTTGGAACCTACATATATTATGTTGAGATGGACTGAGTCCGAAAGGAGTCTGCTGATTATAATAAATTGTGTGAAAGTATTTTTTTTCCATAATTTATATAAAAATCAACTTTCACAACGTTGACACCAACAAAATAGAATCTCTATAATTTTTATGTCACTGTGTGACCAGCTCTTTATTAAACTTTGATTTTAATGTAACTGTTCTGTGGAACGCCCGGGATAGAATAATTTCTCACTCTCTTCCTTAAGTTTTCGAGTGTCCAGTAGAAGGCAGATGTTTAGAAAAACAAAGCGATTTAACATCGTAAATTCAGCGATGAAGTTTGCCAACTGTTTGGAATGTCTCTTAATTTTTAGTTGTGATGGAGAAGGAGGAATGCTTGCATGTTTATAGCACTCAGCTCATCTTTTGGCTACCTCATTTGCGGAATATAGGAGTAGTAGTAATTATGTTTTTTTTTTTTAATTAACATACCTACCCATATTTTATTTTCCTGTTACTTAAATATTTGTAGCTTATAAGCCTCAAAACAAAAAAAATGTTAACTATTTGTTTATTTTTTTTGTTATTATTCTATTTGTTAAATTCTGATGAATCTAGTCTATTTCAATTTTCATTTAATGTTTTGAGTTCATTTTCTTTATATTATCTGTTTTTACCCTCAAAATTAGGCAGAGCTCGTGCTTTGAGGGGTATAATTATATAATTTTAAAGGCTAAGGCCATTTATTATTTAAATACATAAATGCAGGTTGCCCCCTCTGTGCCACAAAAATACATATAAAATTGGTTCCATACACGATTACATTTGAAATGAAGATGTTAAATGCCTTATTTGTAATAGTTGCAATAAAAATATAACAAATAATAAAACATTAAGAAAAACATATCAAACTAATATTTTGTAATGATTTTTCTATAAAAGCTCTTTTAGCCCTCCCCCTTTTTCCATAACAACCACATTTTCTCTGAAGTAATAGTCGATAAACTACTCGTGATGAGAACAAAGAACGTATTCAGTAGGTAAAGAGTACAGATTTTTCGTTTTTATGATCATTGTGTATAACAGAGCGTTCAGAGAAACTCTAAAATACTTGAAAACATACACTTCATTATGTAAGCCGTTCCAGTTTTTATAGTGACATCACTGACAAAATTAAAGACAGGACAAGAAATGCGGGTCTTAACATCCACATCTGGCATTAAACATCTAAAATACTATAATTTTGCAATGTCTCCAAGATGTAACATTTGCATAACTGCCAACAGCAGTTTCATACATAGAGGACGATGCTAATTAGAAGTATGTACAGTTGGTACAGAAAGATGAGGTTTGCCAGCTAAATGTTTTGTACACTGTGTCGACAAAAACACTAGATACAGTTTGGATATTAAATTTAACACGAGCTTCAAGCACCATTCTAGATAGGAGTAAGAACTCAACATTCAAACATAAAAAGTTGTTTGTTGACTTATCTGCGCTAAACTCTGAGACCAACTAATAACAATAATAATTTCTCCTACTAGTTACGTTACCCTCTGTAATAGGAAGAATGTATTTTCAAATACATTCTTCCTCAGTCTCAGAAAACTTAAGAAATTCACTTGATTTGACCATGTGAGTCAAATTTTTATGGACAGACGTGTATTGAATAAGAGAAATCGACATGTGTGTATGAGATATTGAATGAAAGTAGAAGAAGCGAAATAAATATGTTAGGATAGATTTATGCGGTGTTCTGTTCTCTCCTCTCACCCCAACTGGGATACCGCGTTAGGATAAAGTATAGTCTATGGATTAGAATGTTCATATTTCTAAAAGTTTTTGAGTTTCATTGTGGTTTCAGGACTTTCATCGCGATCTTCACTATCTCGTTGTTGTTCTTCGGGTTTGCCAGATTTCGAGTTTCATACTAATCACTATTAAAATTTGTAAAACATCATACAAGAAAAATTGCTCTAGCATATTCAATTGAGCTACAAGCAACGTCACCTATCCCAACTGTTCTATTTTTATTTTTTTATAGAGAGAACAAATCTATTTTCATTGGATGCGGTGATCCACATGCTATCTTACTCGCAATAAATGTATCAGAACACTCATGATATCACAACTAGAGGGTTATTTTTTCCCGGATTATTTTTGTTCCCGGGAAACGGGAAATTTAAAAAT
This sequence comes from Athripsodes cinereus, assembly GCA_947579605.1. Classification (NCBI taxonomy): domain Eukaryota; kingdom Metazoa; phylum Arthropoda; class Insecta; order Trichoptera; family Leptoceridae; genus Athripsodes; species Athripsodes cinereus. The sequence goes on from OX388323.1 coordinate 7,175,334, forward strand.
GAATTTTCCGGGAATTCCGGGAAATTAAGAAAAATATTAAATTTGAGTTGGAAGTTGTGAAAGTTTTACGGAAAAGTTAAATAAATGTTGATTTTGCAATTTAAGAGTTTATTGATATGATACTTCTTCAACACGTGTGACCAAATTCCCCGAAAAAGCCATAAAAATAAAGTTTATCTCTAGTGTCCGAATATAAAATTGTAGTGTTATTTTTACCTACGTTTATTTGTTTGCATTATAAGTATTTCGACTGTTTCATAGAAAACTTTTTTTTTTCTCATATTGTTTTTACATTAATAAAAAATTTAAACCTTACCATAGAAATAAAAAAAAATGTAAATTGGTAAATTTATGGATTCCTTTTAAGCTTGTATACCTATTTGTCTGAATATCAAACTGAGTAACTGCACCATCAAGCCGAAAGAAACACATGTCAGCATTCTATGATTTTTCTACGTAAAATAAATAATCAATCTATTTTTGTTAAGCGATGTTTTTTATTTTTTATTTTATTCTAATCATTTTGATTTATAAAGTGATGAATGCTGATTTGATAAGTGCGTTATAATATATTCGATATTTTCAAGTGTAATTGTGGTAATCCATTTTGAATTATTATTAACTAAAAACACTGTATATACCACTAGAACATGTTCTGTTAGAATATGTTGATTATGAAATTGCATTTTTATTACGACTATTAGAACGAAACGTTACGGAAAAATCACGATTCTACAGTTGACTAAACAAAGATTTCGGTATCGGTATGGCAATCTGCATTATTAATAATTTGTGTTTTTTTTCCCGGGAAACGGGAAATAAAAATTAAAGGTATTTCCCGGGAATTCCCGGGAATAACCCTCTAATCACAACAGAACATTCATGATATCGGAACAGAACATTCATGATATCAGAACAGAACATTCATATCAGCACATTCATATCAGAACATTCATATCAGCACATTCATATCAGAACATTCATATCAGAACATTCATATCAGAAAATTCATATCAGAACATTCATGTCTCTGTTCGTATCTTCGTACGAACAGAGACATGAATGTTATGGTATAGATAAAAAGGTAGAGTAGGTATCTTCATTAACCTAATATAATAAACCCAAAACACACTCCAAAACGTCCTCACAGTATAAACTATGTATGCTTATGTCATTAAACAATACATTGTTTTAGCACCGAGGGGATTTGAATCCGCGTCTTTTTTCTTCTTCGAAAGTCCAAGATTCTGCAATTGAGCTGCAAACTCTCAACATGTGTAAAAACCTCCATTTAATAAAATAAGTTCTACGTTAAAACTTATAGACCAACAATGGACAGTTTACAGTGCAGTAGGTATTTGCTTACTATAAATATGATTGAGTATATTTATTTATTTATTCATCATTATTACAAAACATTTGAAAATACATATGGACAGAAATATGTAATACACACAATGACAAAGCAAAGACAATGCATTATCCTACTCAACCCGCACTCATTATCCAACCCTTTGCTATATATTACCAAGCCCACAAGTTTGTCATTTATTACAAAAGTTATACAAAAAATGAAAAAAAAAGAAAAACAACAAAACACCAAACCAACATGCATAACAGGAGATGAATGCTTTTTATGATTGTGTATATTTTTTGTGTATTTGATTGATATGTTTGTGAGATATTTGCCCTAGTACAAGATCTATATACCTACTTGGCAGCATTAATTTTGCATATATGTTAATTGTAATTAAGAAATAAATAAAAGTCTATAAAAAAGTCTAACACTTCATTATCGAAGCTGGTTATTATGAGATATCATAATTGAAAAGAACCCAAAATCTTCACCCATATTTTTATTGTAAACATTCGAATGTATTATTTATAAAGAAAGAAATTAGCTTCATAAATAAATTACATTTTATAACGTATCAAGATGTTCTATAAATAAATGAAACCCAATAAAAAATCTTATTCTGTAATGTATCAGAAAGGTTTTTTAAAAAAACAAACTATTTTCTAATCAAAATAAAATTGAGAACGCAGATAAATACGAGTAGGCAATATTAAAACAGAATATTTCTTGTTATCTCCATTTATTGTAAAAAACATCGCTCTACAAATATAATATTCAGTATTTGATGTTGATGATTAAAATTACAAACTTTCTAACTCCACTTTTCGACGAATATTGCTAACGAATGTAATTTAGTTTTTTTTTTACGAACGTTAAGATATACTCGTACATTGGTATGTGTAATAGAATTTTATGAAGTCTGACACTTCAAGAAATCAGAGAGAATGATTGATCTTGTGAGAAAACTTCGATAATTGTAATTGTCTTCCTAAGAAGTATTCAAATTATAAAGAAAATCTTTTCCGGTTTGAAATATTTTGTTTACCTATATTACATTTATTTTTGGAAATTATTATATATTTTTGAAAAATAGTCTCCTGGTTAGTTTATAAATAGTTAGTTTAGAAATAGTTTGACACTAGTATTATTAAAATATAACATATTTGGTCTCATTTTTGACATTTTCACTTGCATTTAAATCATCTCCTCCCGTCAAGTCCCGTCTGGGGCACTACCAAAATAATGAGGTGACGTTGTCTTTTCCAAGCCTTGTATTATGGTAGATTCATGTGTTAAATTTACATATCTCCTCCCTTTGCACATTTTCAATACAGTATAAGAATTTGAAAGATTTCGCGATATTTCTAGTTTTGTTAGCAAATATTTTACTAATTTGCTAGAGGGCAATGAGTCACCTTACAAAGGTTTTCTAGAAATGTCCAGCATGCCAATTTATAGCCCGAGGCCTGGGTGTATCATAAAATAAAAATGTTGTGAGTAAAATTTTGGTCTGCTCATGGAATATTTTATTATGATACTGCACATGGTTAGTTGACAAATCTAAATATTTGTGTATATTTAACCCTTACTAGTTGTCATAAAATTCAAAAACTGAATTTTATTCAATGATATTATTTATTAGAGAAAGTTCTTCAGCCGAGTTAAATAAAATGAAACGATATTGAAATATATTAAACACATGAAACGTTGTTACAATGTGTAAATTGAAAAATACATAAATGTGTATGAAATTGAGCCGTAATGTAATAATATGCGAATATTCAAAATGAACTTTGAAATTCAATATAAAAGAGCCTTGTAGACAACTTACTTATGCATTATTAAACGAAATGTATACCTCTCTCACAAGAGCATTTGAAGCACATTCTGTTCCATATGCTACATGTGCTAATATTTACTCGTTTTAATGCATTGACGTGAAGCAATAAAAGATATTGAACTTGGTAGTTGATTCGAGTATCTAGCGAGTCTTGGTTTACCTTTGCTATCTAACAGAGAGCGTCTTCTAGCAATTCCAGCACACAGTACAAGCTTTTTATCTAACTCATTCATTGTTCATGGTGCTCGCTGTTGGAAAAATCTTCCTTCGAAAATCAGGATGATAAAAACCTTTAATTCTTTCAGACAAGCTGTCAAAAATCATTACCTCTCATTGAATTTAGCATCTGACTCCTAAATCCCTTTCCCTATCATGTGCACGCTGCAATATATGTTATACTTTTATTATTATCTGTCCGTAAGTACATTGTTGCTTGCATGTGTTTTTTTTTCTTTTGTTTTGTTTGCTTAGTGTTATATTTTTGTTTTTATTATGACTGTTGATATGTAAGGATGTAAGGGTGTATAAATGTATTACAAGTGTTTTTTTTATTTTGTTTTAATTTTGATTTTGGTTACCGGGTTAGTTGGAAGACATCGCATTTTATTGATAAACTCGCCCTCTGTACATTGAATTATATAACTGTTATTTTTATGACACTATTTTTTTATGTAATTGTAACCAATGTACAGTGAAGAATAAAATAAAATAAATAAATGAATAAATATAGAAATTTGCATGAAAAAAATATGTAGGTAAGTATATGAAGTGGAGTTCCCGGTAAGGAAAGAGTCTCCAACTCTTTTTTGTAAGTTTTCAAGTGTGCTGTAAAAGGCAGGTGTACGTGAAACCTCACATAAAATATTACGAGTATTAAATAGATAACATTTTAATACAATATATTTTATACATAATTTCTACATTTTAGCTATAAGACATGCCATCCATCTTGTTTGTGTTGTTTTTCAATTAGCGTGGAGAAAACAATATACCTACATGTTTATTACTCGAAGTTAGTCTTGAGACGGCAGAGATGCGAATGCTCAGGTGATCAGCAGGCTTATCATTAAAAGATAAGATAAGAAGTTCACGCATTCGTGGTAGCATGAGTGTGACTGACATAAAAAACAAACTAGAAGAGAGGCAACTAAGATGGTATGGGCACATAAGACGGAGACCACCGGAACACACTGTTAACAAAGCTACATCAATAAATCTCCCTCGACATCCATCAAGAGGGAGACCAAAGAATACCTGGATGACACAATGCAATAGAATCCTGCGGAGAAATGGCCTGGATGAAGATGATATTATAAGAAACAGAAGAATGTACAACCTCAAAACGAGAAGAGCCGACCCCAACAGCCTTCAGCGGCAATAAGTTGGGACAGTGCCAGGAAGAAGAAGATTACTCGAAGTTAGTCTGCTAGGCATCCCACTTGTGATATATGCCGCGATGGTAAAGTGGAAGCAGAAGGTACATCGAAAACTAAATATTCTTTTTTATGTGCTACATCAGGTCTTCTAATGTTGATTATCATAATTATGAGACAATGTGTCCCTATCTGACAGTTCTCCTACTACTCCATTATTGTCCATTATGGAGCTAGGAAATACGTCTCCTTCCATCATCTCGTTGACCCACTATCTTGCCTTTAATGATCAGTTGCAGGATTTTACATTTTTCGACTCTAAACACATTACCGTAATAGGATAGGTACTTTTCTAATGTTGACATTCGAAAGTATTTCTTTGTTTGCCCTTTAAAAAAATCCTACTGTTTATGAATTTTGACAAAAACCTTTACTGTATCTTATTGATTAAAAATGAAATTAATCAATTAATTTATGAAAGAGTAATGAGAATGAGTAAAGATTATTATGTATTTTTCATAATAATGTAAAATAAGTTTGAAAATAAGATAGAATATGTTCGTTTTCACTATTACATACTTATGGAACACAGCAGATTCTAAATATTTTTTGTAACTTTTCAAATGTTCGGTAAGAAACAGATATTGGAAAAAAACTACTATCTTATTTTTATTTATTTATTAATTGTACAAGCCCACATTAAACATATATATAACAAAGAAAAAACAATTTGACAGACAAAAACATTTTGCATATTTCTTGAGAGTCTCGTTTTCACAATTACCATTGTATGAGGTTACAAATGTATATTTAATACGTGAAACCATCAAAAAAGGTTTAGAAAAGACAACATCACCTTATTTGGTAGTGCCCTGGACGAGATTTGAACTTGTAACCCACCCTTATCGCGAGGTGTGCTATGTCCAATTAAGCTACCAGAAGACGTACCGAAGGTTTTGAAATTCTCTTATAAACCACAATGGCAGGTGCTTTTCTAAATATATCTAAGTGTGAGTATCTCATGCTAGATACAATCGATACTGTAGGTAGATGGTAGTTCACCATCTTCAGTTCATTATAAAGTATATTGTCTTAAGTTTTCAAGATTCGGAAAGGGGAATATGAACGTTAATTTTCTGCAGTTATTCTCTGTAATTGCTTGATGTTATTGACCGAAAGTATGTACTTGTTGGAAGTCTATTTCAAGATAAAATTGAGAAAAAAACACAGTAGGTATATAGTAACTTCCAAATGACTTTTATTTACTTCGCGTACTAGTATTCGGAGACTCTTGACTCCATCATCAAGTGATTACTAAAAAGTCACTTTGTTTTACTTATACTGCAAAGAATTGGTCTACCACTCTTCTCTGTAAGTTTTCGAGTGTCGTGTGAAAGGCAGACATTCGAAAAATAAAGACATTTGAGATCTCAAATTCAGCGATGAGGTTTGCCACCCATCCTGAAAGTCTTAATTATTTAATGGCACAGAGAGGACGGATTACATGTTTACAGTTGGTCTGCTGGCTACCCCACTTGTGGGATATGCTGTGATTGAGTAGTGTAGTGTAGTGTACTAACCTTTTATTAGAAGGAAAAAAATTGTATAGTGTTTCTCCGCTCACTTTACGTGACTTCAACGAAGCAAACTCGTAATTTTGGGAAAACCTATCGTCTTTGAAAACAGGTAACATAATATTTACCTTCATATAAATTCACAAACGCAAGTGTGGTACACAATTTCCGTGCCTGTGTTTATAATAACATCAAAATGAGATGGAAAATATTTTAACATACACATTATTTATTTAAAAAAAGCGTTCTGAGAAAATATGAAAAGTTTAGCCCTCTCCCAAAATATCTCGAAGCTTAGCATAGATATGTACAGAAATATCTGTATTAAATTTTAAAGCTTTGCTGAGAATAGGAGGATATGTGGCGTAGAGGAACATAGTGATATGAGGAAAAAAGAGGGAAAATTATGGAATTCTGGAAATGTAGATCAGACATTTGGGTACTCTAGGTCCATTAAAAGATGAAAAGGTAGCTGGCCATCAACTTCGTATTATGAGGGACCAATTTCGATGTAACATAGAATGATCTACGATAGAAAGAAGAAGAAATTTATAAAAGTTTTTTCGGTAGATGGCGATAATCACAACTATGTACCTTCTTATAATATCTTAACAACAGCGATGACAAATTATTTCAACAATCACCATCGTCCTCAACGCTCCTTTCGGGAGCACAGGGCAGAAACCAGCCTCCTCCATTCAGAGCGATTCTGCGCCAATTACATCATCTCCTTTTACGACATTCCCTGCGCTCTGATATCGCTGTCACAAGAACTATATTATGAAAGAGGAACGCCCGGGCCGACGGAACACATACCGACGGAAGAAGAGCGCTCTTTTTGGGCAACTATCATTGGGCATGACCCAGCTAAGACCATCGTTTCTCCTTTGTCGCGGGGATTACAGATCTGAGCCGGTTGCACAGGTGCATACAGCCGCGGCGTACAGCATCATTTGTGACAAGTTCATACCATTATACATCCTAAAATCCTCCTAAGACACTTGTTTCCAAAGCTTAGTATCTTCCGTTCTTAAACCTTGACAATAAAGGTTATAAAAGTAGTAAAAAGTAAATAAATAATTTACTTATAATAATCACTTTGGTGTGAAAAGTAGGTAGTTAGGTACATGTTAATCATAGTTATACGAGTACGGTAGTCCGAAGTGGTTACTTATTGCCAAGGGCTATTATTTATACTTTATGAAAAAAATATCAGTTCAAGTGTAATAGTATGCCTTCAGGCGTTTATTATTACAGCACTGTTTATTAAAATATTAAATATAGGTATTGGAAGGTGTAAAAGATACCCTCCTGCAAGTACTACTTATTCTTATATAATAATCCATATTAATTAAACTGTACCTACTGTTTGAAAATTTATTAACTTTTTGTTGTTGTAAGGGATGTTTGATTTTATTTTCATTATCAATTTTGGTCAGATTCGCTGTCAGGCCCCATATCAAAACATTTAAGTAAGTATCTATTTCGTTTCTTTATTTTGCACTAACTCAATAAATTTCTGGTTGACTAGAAGACATCACATTCTAGCGATAAACTCGTGCTCTGTACATTGAATTGTATAACTGATATGTTTATGATATTTTGTACTGATTTGAAATATTGTAATTAATGTACAGTGTAGTAATAATATTAGGTCCTTACATATGAAATTGGCGTTTCATATGGCAGAAATGAAAACGATTTTTTTTTATGAAACTATTTTTTTATTTAGTCAAAGTATGTACCATGGCTATCTATGCACTTTTGCCATCTCGAAGGTAGTTCATTGATTCCTTTACTAAAAAAAGTGTGTGAGCGAGAATCAATAAAATCTTTGAAGGCCGTTTGGACAGCCTCGTGAGAATTGAATTTTTTTCCTTGCATGAAGTTGTCCAAATTCCGAAAAAAATGGTAATCAGTTGGAGCAAGGTCCGGGGAGTATGGTGGGTGTCGAAGACATTCCAGTCGCAGCTCCCGTAGTTTTGCGGTCGTCAAACGTGCCGTATGTGGTCGAGCGTTGTCCTGAAGCAGCAGTACCAATTCATGCGGTACCCATTTTTCAAGTTTTTTCACTTTTCCAATTTGTTTCAAGTGAATCAAAATGGTTTTATCACTCACACCGAAGCCTGCCGCTAACTCTGACGTGGTTTGCGATGGATCTGCTTCCACAATTGCTTTTAATTCTTCGTTATCAACTTGTGTCTCCGGCCGTCCACGAGGCTTGTTCTGTAGGTCAAAATTTCCAGAACGGAAACGTTGGAACCAATAACGTACCGTATTTTCTTTTGCAGTAGCTTCCCCATACGCATTGTTAATCCTACGAGCCGTTTCTGCAGCACTAGTGCCGAGGTGAAACTCATATTCGTAAATATAGCGATATTTTAAGTTCTCCATATTGTGAACAGAACGATGTGAAAGAAAAACAAATGACGCGATAACAAATAAATTTCGTAATTCGAACACAGAAATACATGGTCTTAAATTTGAAATAAATTTGAATTTGGAATTCCTAGCCGAACGCCACATATTTTGAATCAAAGTTGCCAGTTCGCCAAACGCCAATTTCATATGTAAGGACCAATAAATTAATTCTTTATTGCCACGTGGAGCACCCGGTAAAGCATTGGTCTCCCACTCGTCTTCGTAAGTTTTCGAGTGTCATGTTAAAGGCAGGTGTTCGAAAATTTTTAAGGCATTTTACATCTTAAATTCAGTGATGAGGTTTGCCACCCATCCTGAATGAATAGTGTTCGGTGAAAGAAAGAGTCATTTAGAAATTTGGGTAAATTGTGGATGACAAAGCAATTGATTCTTTGGTTAACTAACTGAAATTTCTGAAAACATGATTAGGTCTGGACTTTATTCCAATGCCCATAGACCATCCATTTGTTTACGAGTGATTTGAAAACAAGGACATGGAGCACTACAGAAGGTTTCGACGTCTTATTTGAAGTTTCAGTCAAGAAATTTTAGACCGATTAACTTTACGAAAAAAATATACGTTCATATTTAAGTAATGTGTGAAAGCATTAATTACTATCGGTGTAATAATTGTCGGACTACTAATGGGAGGGGATTTCATCGGTCCTACTGAATATTTTAAACGTACAGCGCGAGTATAAAAAGTAAAAATAAATTTATATCTGTCAGAGTAAAAAAAGAGTCTCGATTGAAATTATTGTCAATGAAGTTGTATTGTTTCTAGTTATTCATTTGTTTTATTATATATAAGAACGTTTTAATTGATTTAAAAGTGTTTGAGAACGTGCATCACTCAAAGAGAAAATATATAAATAAAAAACATTTTCAAAGTTAGCTGAAGTATTCTTAAGAGTGTTGAAGACTTCTGTACAAGATTTATAATTAAAATATGAACGCGACGTATTTCTTTTGACAAAATCTTTAATTAATTCACATACACGTTTGTAAAGTTTTCTAATTAAAATTATTTAACTGCCAATAACACATAACAAATTATACTCGTACAATATGAAATAAAATATCAGACTTTATTACTACGGAGAAAAAGTTAATGAATTTATCGATTAATTTTTTTGATAAAAAGAAAACGCTTTTTACGTAACGTAATTATTTAAGAATTATTACCTCTTAACTGAGATCGCAGCATTGAAAGACTTTAGGTTTTATACAAATAATTTATTATTAAAAATAAAGTTTCAAGATATGCTTTGTTGAAATCCATTAATATATACGTGTTTGAAAATCGTTCAAATATTTAAAATAAGTGCACTTAACACAGTTTAATCAGGAAATAAATATCAAACTGTGATCATTAGCACATTACATGGGTAGCTAATAAAATAAAAATAAAATAAAATTTACTTTATTGTACAAGTTGAGGAAGTACAAAAGGCGGGTTTATTGCATTTCGGCAATCTCTTATAAAAATAAATCTTCTTCTTCGCCCTCGCCTTTATCCCATTTACTTGGGGTCGGCTCTCCTAGTCCTCATCTTCCAAGTTTTGCGGTCCCCTGCATCCTCCGCGCGCAACTTTGCCTCCTTCATATTCCTGGCAATTGTGGACATCCAGGTGGTCACTGGTCTGCCTGGTCTTCTGGGTCCTACTTCCACGTCCATCGTCTTTTTAATCATATTATCCTGTGGTAGTCTCAAGATGTGCCCGTACCATCTTAATCGGTTTTCGGTTATTTTTTCACCGATGGGAGCGACTTTGAAACTACCACGGATATGGACATTTCTCACCCTATCCATCCTTGTTACACCACCAGCCCATCTGAGCATTTTCATTTCATTGGTGTGTAGTGTCTGGGCGTGATTATGTTTTAGGGCCCAACATTCAGAAGAATAAGTCATGGTTGGTCTGACCACAGTTTTGTACACCTGACCCTTAATTTTTATTGGCATTTTCTTGTCACACAGTACACCAGAAACAGATCTCCATTTCATCCATCCAAGCTTTGAGCGCTGTGCAATGTCATCGTCAATACCACCCTTTGCGGACAATATTGTGCCGAGGTATCTGAAAGATTCGACTGTAGGCACTGGCTCATTCTGAACATGCATAATGTGTGGCTCAGTTGGTCGTTGCCCAGAAAAGTAACATGGCATGTACTCAGTCTTTGTTCTGCTGATTTTCAGACCATTCGTTTCTAAAGCTTCTTGCCATCTATTCATAACACACTGCAACCCCTCAGGTGTCTCATCCATCAAGACCACATCATCAGCATACAGCATACTCCATGGGGCTGGTTTTTGTATATCTGCAGTTATGTAGTCCATAACCAGATTAAACAGTAGAGGACTCAATGCCGACCCCTGGTGGACACCAACACTGATTTCAAATGGGTCACTCACTCCAGCTGGGCTTCTAACACTCGTGTAAATATTGGAATACATGTCTTTCAAGAGCTCTATATAGTATTCAGGGACATTCTGCTTTCTAAGTGCTTCCCATATTAGTCTGCGTGGTACTCTATCAAAACCCTTCTCTAAATCTATGAATACCATATGAAGATCATTTTTTTTCTCTTGATATTTTTCAAGGATTATTCTAATTGTCTGTATGGCATCAGTGGTAGATTTTCCCCTCACAAATCCACATTGGTTCTCTGTCACTCTTGTGAGATCCTGAAGTCTTTTGTTTACTACTCTTTCCCAAATCTTGAATGTGTGTGTTATTAGCTTTATTGCTCTGTAGTTTTCACACAGCTGTGAGTCACCTTTGTTTTTATAGAATGGGATTAGGTAACTCTGTCTCCAAGCATCTGGGATTTTCTGGCCTATTATTATTTTGTTCAGTAATCTTGTTAGGAAACTCACTCCCTCTTCATCTAACAGTTCTGCTGGTATTTCATCCGGTCCTGTTGCCTTTTTATTTGCCATTTGTGCAATTGCAGTTCTTACCTCCGCTTCCGTGACATTCTCTATTGGTCCCTCAGCTATTCTCTCATTTGTGTTACGTGTGACAGGATAACCTTCATTTAACAATTCGCTATAGTACTCTCTCCATCTCTCCATTATATCCTTATAGTCAGTGAGTATTTGTTTTTCTTTGTTCTTTATATACTTATAATAATAAATAATTTTGAATGTTTTTTAAAAATGTCTCGTAACTGTTACATAGTTAATCCTTCTAAAATAACTGATATAATAAATAATAATAATAATAATAAATATATTTATTTCAAAAGTAGGTACACAATACAATATTATTTTCAATAAACAATGAAAAACAATCACAATAATATTACAATTACCTCCCTATTAGAGATATCTCGTGTATAGGGAGGGAAACCAACTAGTTTTATAAGTGAAACATTTGTTAATACAATTTGTGAAAAAAACTTGTGAAATGGCTAAAATGAGGAATGTTTTATTTACTGATATATTTTGGAGCTCTTTTATGATCTCTGTAATTTTTATATGCATAAAGATAATTTAGACATCAAATATATTGATAAAAATTTTTATTCTCCAACTTGAACAACGCAAAATAATATACATATTTAACATGTCTATATAAAGTCGTTGTGCTTTGAAATGTGTGCATAAAAATACATTCTCTCTTCTTTCTTCTTTTTCTTTTCGGCAAGGCACCCGACATCGAGTGAATTATGCCTATATACTCACTGCTGTGAGTACAATGTCTTAACGTAGTGGGTATTCACTAGTACATAGCTACATAGTAACTGCCGTTTCAGTCGCCACGTGCGGCAAGTACATCTCAAGGGCATTGGGATCAATGAACTCCCCGCCCGAGTAACCAATACATGCACACCGCTTGTGTGGCGACATCGTTGCAATCACAGGGCCGTTTTCAGGAATCTATTTGATGTTAAACACATCGTAGTCTTACAAAAAAAAAATCTTTGTCAAAATTTATTATTATTTTTATAATAATAATTTGTTTCAAAAACATTTACTATAAAACAATTTATCATTAGGTATAATTTATTATTGAAATTTATTCTTATTAAAATTAATAATTTAGATGTTCTTATTAAATTTTTTAAGGTGATTTATTAAGGCTAGGTTCACTTTATTACAAATTTGGGCCAAAAGAGAATGGACAGAAATGGGAAAATTAAAACCCAACTTCCTAATCGTCTGAGAAAATTCTTGATTAGGTAGGAGTGGGCAACCAAAGAAAACGTGGTCCAGAGTTTCCGTGTCCTCCCCGCATTCGCACATAGGGGAATCCAGAATATTGATTCTGGCCAAATGAGAGGCAATAACACAATGTCCTATCCTCATTCTACAGAGAAGCGAAATGTTTAATTTTGGCCATTTTGTTTCTTGAAACCAAGGTTGCGAGGGGATTGAAGGCTGAATTCCTTTATAATGAGACCCAGATACAGACCCGATAAAGGAATAATTCCACTTCTCATAAATTTTATCTCTTACAACACCCAGACAATCTCCTATAGGAAGTACAAATGCATTTGGCAATATACCACAAGAACATGCTTCCTTAGCCAGAATATCTACTTTCTCGTTTCCAGCAATACCCACATGAGAAGGGATCCAAGCAATCACCAACTCAATATTTTTACTTGATGCCTCGAACATCAATCTTAAAATATCGTGGATTATACAATTATTTGATGACAAACTACCCTTTCGCCCTAGAAGAGATACGAGGCTAAGGGAATCAGTAAAGACAATTGCCCGTGAAAGTAATCTTTCGACAATTACCCCTAACGCCTCTCTGAGAGCTAAACATTCTGCTGTAAAAACAGATGCAGAAGATGGGAGTTGAAATTGAAGTTCGACTTGAAGAGAAGGAGAGTAAACAGCCGATCCACATTCATTTGTATGAGATTTAGACCCATCCGTAAAGAAGATCGTATGGGCAGGCCATTCACTATTCACTCTATGAAGGAAAAGGATATTCACGACCTGCGGGCTCAATGTAAAAACTGATTTATCCAAACCTATCGAATCAACAATATTGCATGCCTGCAATGAATAATTGAATGGAATAGAATGATGAGTTGAAGGTTGATATGCCCGGTATAGTAGGTATTGTGCCGAAAAGTTATCATTAAAAATTATAATTGTTATTTCGAAAGTGGTATTGAAATACCGAAATAGACAATGCAGTTCATGAGAAATATGAAAATCCCGACATTAAAAATATTGCCTGCACATAAAAGGTACCTGCATTAATATTATTATTAGATATTGTTTGCTAATCTTCGTACCTGTATTCAAAATATTATCATTGTTTATATATATTTGTACCTGCATAGCAACAGGGGTAATAAAGAGAATAATATCAACAAAAGATTAAGGCGCATTCATTATGTATCAACTTAAGGCGCATTCATTATGTATCAAATTATTTAATGAATATTCTAGAATGCGTTTGTATTGTTAATATTATTTAGTATCGGCTTGGTTGGATTTTTTATACCTACGCTTCGAGATATTGAATGTTGATATCGATGATATATTTTGAATTATGTAAACGACTCTTTAGGTATGAATTTTAATTTTATTGTAACATACGTAGTTTGAGTATTTAATTATCTACCTAAAGGGTTGTATTGTGCTATGTAATAGAATAAGGATTGTGTTATTTTGTGTTGTGCGAAAAGACGCTTTGATAAAGAACAGTGATAAAGGACACAAGAAATATTGTTTTAAATATAATATCAGTGAAAGAGACGCTTTAATTATACATATGTGAATAATTATAAATCAGTGCATTGGACGCTTAACAATATCAAATTTATTTATAAATAATTATTTTGTTATTTCCATAATTCTTGGAATAACGGTCCATGCGGACCCGTGAAACAATGGAGTCTATGAGGGCGTGTATTGGTGCCGTGAGTAGCCAATCACGGCGCTGCACGTAGATGCATCACACCATAGTAGGTGTACTTGACCAACCCCCTACCCCCACTCAAGGGTAGTAGAGAGATGTCCTTGAAAGAAGGGAGAGTCTCCATCAGTCATCAGTGGTGAACAGTTATCATCAGCGAGTCGTAGTGAGTAGTCAGTTGTCCTTGGTAGAAGGATTGCTCTTGCCATCACTCAATGACTCATCATCTGACCTTTAGAGAGACAAGTCGGTCTCTGGTCACTGGACTTCAGTTGAGTCGAGATATTCTCCTCCTGAAGTCATGACGAGCCAACTCTGCACCTGTGTAGGCTGGTAATTGCCTCCAGGAGCCTCGGACGTGGGACTTCGCCCTCCCAGCACTGCGCCAAAGGGCGCCTTCTTCAACTTGTTTGCCTCTAGGCATTTTCATGCCAGAGGCGCCCTCATCGTGGGATCCATTACAATCATCGCAAAGTGAAATTTAATTATTTTAAAAGTGCTACGTTTTCGTTTTTATTGAAATAATAATCAAGTGTGTTTTTTTATATTGGGATAATTACGTGTGCACAGACAATACGGGGTAGTGAGTAAGTCGTAGTATTGTGTTGCTGTTTAAACGTGTGTTTGTAATAGTGGTAAGAGCATTTTTATTTTTATTAAATGTTTGTTTAAAATTTACATTTTGCTTTTTACACATTCGCCTATCTGTATACCTATAACTTGTCGTCTCTTATTTATATAGCCTTACTATATATTTAATTGAGACCATTTTTTTATTGTTTTAACTCCTGGAGTGCTGTAAGTAGCCCAGTAGAGTCTCAGCCGCTGGCATTTTTGGCATAATATTTTATTTATTTTATCCTCAACCAAAACCATTCTTTCACCATCTCTCTCACCCCCCCATATCATATTGGCTTCCGAACGTGGGTCCGTAACGAAAAAATGCACTCCTGTGCATAATCGTTACAACGAATCCGTCCCTGAGATTTTGTAATTAGTTTTTTTTTGTGATATCGGAGGAGGGTGCATATATTTTTTTATAATGAACTGACAAGTTATTTGCAATGGCGAATGTGTATTGTTTTGACTTTTGGCTTTGTTTTATTGACATGTGTTTATTGTGTATTACGGTATGATTCGATCGATGGATAAGGTGTCGGATATCAGATGCTATGTGCGCGAATTTTCGCTTTCGTTCGGAGGCTGGACTGATGAAGGCCCCGAACGGTTCCTCAAAGAATGCGAGGAACGCTGGAAGCTTGAGTGGGAAGATGAATTGCCAAGGGAGGCTGTGTATTGCTTGCGCGGCGACGCAAAGCGGTACTGGAAGTCTCTGGGGTTTCGGTATTGTCGATGGGGTGTATTCAAAGAAGTAATTTTGCGAAGGTTTGGTGTGGAAGGACAGATAAATGCGATCTATAATGACCTGTTGACAGTGTGTCAAGGTCGGGATGAACTGGGGAGTGATTTTGTTGACTGGAAAGTCAGGATAAACAATCGTGTAAAAGGGTATGGTCACGTATTATTTAAAGATGAAGGACTTGCAGGTAAGGGTCCAGCAATGAGCGTATGGAAGCAAATGACATCCTGGTATAGGACGAGGATTAATGGTCGGGAATTAGTTAATCTGGAACATTTGCAAGAGTTGGTATGGCGCCTAGACTTTCCAGAATACACTCCGGAGGGACAATCTGAACCTGAGGTGATCACAGAGAGTTATCAGGTTGTGTTAGATAATCTTCCAGACATAGCATCTGTTCGCGATGAGGTTCGGTATGTACCTAGCCAGGACGCTAGGGAGGAAATTTTACCCGTAGAGGATGGGGTTACCCTCTCGGAGGAAGAGATAGATGAGGACACCGAACGGGAGGTACTCACACCTCCTTCTATTCACGAATGGGTTAAGTCTTTCGCGTGGGTGTTGAAATCAGTGTTGGCAATGCTGATCGTCGCGGGATTGATCGCGGAAAGCTGCATACGTTTGCTTGTATGTACAGCTATAATTATATTGAGATTCGTGAATAGAAAAATTTCTCGTCGCCGTAGAACAGCGTTGATATTGTTCAAAAAGATATATGCGTCCATCAATCGAATCAAATACCAATGTTATGCTATCGATGATTATTTTTATAATTTGTTCATCGATATGGATTCTCGATGCTTGAAGTCCAGGAGAAAATTCAATCAAGCCAGATAGTCACATGTGTGTGTTATATTGGATAAGGATTGACTTAGGCTTGTTATAGGAAAAGTGTTTTTTGTTTAAATATTTTTAAATGGTTTGAATATTTTCCGTAAAAATATCTCTGGCGCCCAGAATTAAAGTTAGAATGATGTATACTTTGTGTATAGGTATAGTTTTCACGTTTAAAATGTTTTTAATTACGTAGGTAGGTAGGTGCAACTTTTGTTAAATGCCTACGTGTGCATTTATTTCTTTTAATCGTTGTGAAATGTTAATTTAAATTTGGAATATGGAAAATAGAATTTGTTTAAAGTAACCAGCGAGTGTAACGTGTGAAGATAATTTATGTGGATGTTGGATGTGTGGAGTATGTGAATATAATGTTGTTTTTCTGAATATGGAAGTTGTAACAGAGGAGAGAGATGCTTTGTATAATAGAGATATGTGAGGGATTCTCAGTTGGCACGGGGAGTTATTTGTAAGGAGAGGTATTTATTCTGCGTGTTTTGAAGAGAGTCTGCGTGTATGAGAAAGATAGTAATTCTGCGTGTATGAAGAAGATGTTTTGTTTAGTATGGGATAAGCACAGAGGCGATGAGTGTTCCGTCCAGCTGATTTCCCAAGTATTTTGCGTCGTGTGGACAGTGAGGTCCATTTGTATAATGTTGTGAGGGACACAGAGGTCCAATGTTTGTGAAGAGAGACGTATGTGCGATTGAGAGAACCAGTCCCCAGTCTGCTGTCACAAAGCATGCTTGATGAAAAGTATGAAGGAGTGTAATATTCGTTTCAGATGATGAGCCACATCTACCTATGTTTATTTTGGTCACATACGAAATGTATGTTTGACGATGTATATTTGTAATTTGAATTGAGTTGGTTTTAAAGAAAAATGTAAAAGAAGTAACGCGTTTATATGTTAATTATTTTATTGAAATGTGTGTGCACCTACCTACTTGCTAATTGTGTTGAATTTTATAGATAGTTTCATATAATATAATTTGTTTTGAATTTGAGAAATCAATTGTGGGATATGTATTATAAATAATGGATAACTTTTCGTCAAGGAATGGGTGGCGAATTTGATATGCCCGGTATAGTAGGTATTGTGCCGAAAAGTTATCATTAAAAATTATAATTGTTATTTCGAAAGTGGTATTGAAATACCGAAATAGACAATGCAGTTCATGAGAAATATGAAAATCCCGACATTAAAAATATTGCCTGCACATAAAAGGTACCTGCATTAATATTATTATTAGATATTGTTTGCTAATCTTCGTACCTGTATTCAAAATATTATCATTGTTTATATATATTTGTACCTGCATAGCAACAGGGGTAATAAAGAGAATAATATCAACAAAAGATTAAGGCGCATTCATTATGTATCAACTTAAGGCGCATTCATTATGTATCAAATTATTTAATGAATATTCTAGAATGCGTTTGTATTGTTAATATTATTTAGTATCGGCTTGGTTGGATTTTTTATACCTACGCTTCGAGATATTGAATGCAGAGGCGGCTCTATGATAATGAGCGGCGGTTCAAACGCACCCCCAATTTAAAAGATAGAAACCTAACAATATGTAATAATTAAAATTAAAAAAATATTAATAAATTTTTCCATGAACAAAATAATAATATTATTCAAGTTACCATATGAACAACACAGTCATCACATTCACTATTGCTTTGCAACATGCAGCGCTACTGTTCGTTAGAATATTTTAGTGCGGATGTTGAGCGAACTAACGGTGCAAAATATAATATCGCACCGATAACCCATACATTTCGTAAAACTTCAATACTAAGTTCGTGGTGCTAAGATTGTATGGAGATTTTAAAAATATATGGGACATTTTGAGCATTGAACACAACTATGCTCACACGTAAAAAGGAGTAAGTGATACGCCTTGTAGCATTTTGTCGTACATTGACGGAAATTTTTTGACTAGTGTGTTTTTTTTATGTGAAGGGATTCCTGTTATTAGTTATGTGGACGCGATGAATTAGTACCTACCAAGCGTGTCAAAATGCATAGATTGACGTCGTGAGGTTCATAGGTCAGCCGTATACACTGTTATTACTTATTACTTAGTGGTAAAATTTCTATAGACAGTCACCGCTAGTCGCGATTGTGTTATGCAGATAATTAGTTATTTGTAAGATTTTTTGTATTCGAGCGCGCTTATATCAACATGTTACATGCAATTTAAAGAATCTACGATATACCTATATAAAATTGATATAATATTAATTATTATCGTTTTAGCTTATAGATTACTATTAAAATGGGTGAATTAAACGTAGAATACATTAAGAACAGAAAATACCAGAGTAAATGAAGTGTTCGCTAATGGTAAAGAGAGAAGGGTAGAATTTCTTTATAAGGATGTTTTTTTTTTTACCGAACCCCCGCAAATACATATTGCCGGCCGCCTCTGATTGAATGTTGATATCGATGATATATTTTGAATTATGTAAACGACTCTTTAGGTATGAATTTTAATTTTATTGTAACATACGTAGTTTGAGTATTTAATTATCTACCTAAAGGGTTGTATTGTGCTATGTAATAGAATAAGGATTGTGTTATTTTGTGTTGTGCGAAAAGACGCTTTGATAAAGAACAGTGATAAAGGACACAAGAAATATTGTTTTAAATATAATATCAGTGAAAGAGACGCTTTAATTATACATATGTGAATAATTATAAATCAGTGCATTGGACGCTTAACAATATCAAATTTATTTATAAATAATTATTTTGTTATTTCCATAATTCTTGGAATAACGGTCCATGCGGACCCGTGAAACAATGGAGTCTATGAGGGCGTGTATTGGTGCCGTGAGTAGCCAATCACGGCGCTGCACGTAGATGCATCACACCATAGTAGGTGTACTTGACCAACCCCCTACCCCCACTCAAGGGTAGTAGAGAGATGTCCTTGAAAGAAGGGAGAGTCTCCATCAGTCATCAGTGGTGAACAGTTATCATCAGCGAGTCGTAGTGAGTAGTCAGTTGTCCTTGGTAGAAGGATTGCTCTTGCCATCACTCAATGACTCATCATCTGACCTTTAGAGAGACAAGTCGGTCTCTGGTCACTGGACTTCAGTTGAGTCGAGATATTCTCCTCCTGAAGTCATGACGAGCCAACTCTGCACCTGTGTAGGCTGGTAATTGCCTCCAGGAGCCTCGGACGTGGGACTTCGCCCTCCCAGCACTGCGCCAAAGGGCGCCTTCTTCAACTTGTTTGCCTCTAGGCATTTTCATGCCAGAGGCGCCCTCATCGTGGGATCCATTACAATCATCGCAAAGTGAAATTTAATTATTTTAAAAGTGCTACGTTTTCGTTTTTATTGAAATAATAATCAAGTGTGTTTTTTTATATTGGGATAATTACGTGTGCACAGACAATACGGGGTAGTGAGTAAGTCGTAGTATTGTGTTGCTGTTTAAACGTGTGTTTGTAATAGTGGTAAGAGCATTTTTATTTTTATTAAATGTTTGTTTAAAATTTACATTTTGCTTTTTACACATTCGCCTATCTGTATACCTATAACTTGTCGTCTCTTATTTATATAGCCTTACTATATATTTAATTGAGACCATTTTTTTATTGTTTTAACTCCTGGAGTGCTGTAAGTAGCCCAGTAGAGTCTCAGCCGCTGGCATTTTTGGCATAATATTTTATTTATTTTATCCTCAACCAAAACCATTCTTTCACCATCTCTCTCACCCCCCCATATCATATTGGCTTCCGAACGTGGGTCCGTAACGAAAAAATGCACTCCTGTGCATAATCGTTACAACGAATCCGTCCCTGAGATTTTGTAATTAGTTTTTTTTTGTGATATCGGAGGAGGGTGCATATATTTTTTTATAATGAACTGACAAGTTATTTGCAATGGCGAATGTGTATTGTTTTGACTTTTGGCTTTGTTTTATTGACATGTGTTTATTGTGTATTACGGTATGATTCGATCGATGGATAAGGTGTCGGATATCAGATGCTATGTGCGCGAATTTTCGCTTTCGTTCGGAGGCTGGACTGATGAAGGCCCCGAACGGTTCCTCAAAGAATGCGAGGAACGCTGGAAGCTTGAGTGGGAAGATGAATTGCCAAGGGAGGCTGTGTATTGCTTGCGCGGCGACGCAAAGCGGTACTGGAAGTCTCTGGGGTTTCGGTATTGTCGATGGGGTGTATTCAAAGAAGTAATTTTGCGAAGGTTTGGTGTGGAAGGACAGATAAATGCGATCTATAATGACCTGTTGACAGTGTGTCAAGGTCGGGATGAACTGGGGAGTGATTTTGTTGACTGGAAAGTCAGGATAAACAATCGTGTAAAAGGGTATGGTCACGTATTATTTAAAGATGAAGGACTTGCAGGTAAGGGTCCAGCAATGAGCGTATGGAAGCAAATGACATCCTGGTATAGGACGAGGATTAATGGTCGGGAATTAGTTAATCTGGAACATTTGCAAGAGTTGGTATGGCGCCTAGACTTTCCAGAATACACTCCGGAGGGACAATCTGAACCTGAGGTGATCACAGAGAGTTATCAGGTTGTGTTAGATAATCTTCCAGACATAGCATCTGTTCGCGATGAGGTTCGGTATGTACCTAGCCAGGACGCTAGGGAGGAAATTTTACCCGTAGAGGATGGGGTTACCCTCTCGGAGGAAGAGATAGATGAGGACACCGAACGGGAGGTACTCACACCTCCTTCTATTCACGAATGGGTTAAGTCTTTCGCGTGGGTGTTGAAATCAGTGTTGGCAATGCTGATCGTCGCGGGATTGATCGCGGAAAGCTGCATACGTTTGCTTGTATGTACAGCTATAATTATATTGAGATTCGTGAATAGAAAAATTTCTCGTCGCCGTAGAACAGCGTTGATATTGTTCAAAAAGATATATGCGTCCATCAATCGAATCAAATACCAATGTTATGCTATCGATGATTATTTTTATAATTTGTTCATCGATATGGATTCTCGATGCTTGAAGTCCAGGAGAAAATTCAATCAAGCCAGATAGTCACATGTGTGTGTTATATTGGATAAGGATTGACTTAGGCTTGTTATAGGAAAAGTGTTTTTTGTTTAAATATTTTTAAATGGTTTGAATATTTTCCGTAAAAATATCTCTGGCGCCCAGAATTAAAGTTAGAATGATGTATACTTTGTGTATAGGTATAGTTTTCACGTTTAAAATGTTTTTAATTACGTAGGTAGGTAGGTGCAACTTTTGTTAAATGCCTACGTGTGCATTTATTTCTTTTAATCGTTGTGAAATGTTAATTTAAATTTGGAATATGGAAAATAGAATTTGTTTAAAGTAACCAGCGAGTGTAACGTGTGAAGATAATTTATGTGGATGTTGGATGTGTGGAGTATGTGAATATAATGTTGTTTTTCTGAATATGGAAGTTGTAACAGAGGAGAGAGATGCTTTGTATAATAGAGATATGTGAGGGATTCTCAGTTGGCACGGGGAGTTATTTGTAAGGAGAGGTATTTATTCTGCGTGTTTTGAAGAGAGTCTGCGTGTATGAGAAAGATAGTAATTCTGCGTGTATGAAGAAGATGTTTTGTTTAGTATGGGATAAGCACAGAGGCGATGAGTGTTCCGTCCAGCTGATTTCCCAAGTATTTTGCGTCGTGTGGACAGTGAGGTCCATTTGTATAATGTTGTGAGGGACACAGAGGTCCAATGTTTGTGAAGAGAGACGTATGTGCGATTGAGAGAACCAGTCCCCAGTCTGCTGTCACAAAGCATGCTTGATGAAAAGTATGAAGGAGTGTAATATTCGTTTCAGATGATGAGCCACATCTACCTATGTTTATTTTGGTCACATACGAAATGTATGTTTGACGATGTATATTTGTAATTTGAATTGAGTTGGTTTTAAAGAAAAATGTAAAAGAAGTAACGCGTTTATATGTTAATTATTTTATTGAAATGTGTGTGCACCTACCTACTTGCTAATTGTGTTGAATTTTATAGATAGTTTCATATAATATAATTTGTTTTGAATTTGAGAAATCAATTGTGGGATATGTATTATAAATAATGGATAACTTTTCGTCAAGGAATGGGTGGCGAATTTGATATGCCCGGTATAGTAGGTATTGTGCCGAAAAGTTATCATTAAAAATTATAATTGTTATTTCGAAAGTGGTATTGAAATACCGAAATAGACAATGCAGTTCATGAGAAATATGAAAATCCCGACATTAAAAATATTGCCTGCACATAAAAGGTACCTGCATTAATATTATTATTAGATATTGTTTGCTAATCTTCGTACCTGTATTCAAAATATTATCATTGTTTATATATATTTGTACCTGCATAGCAACAGGGGTAATAAAGAGAATAATATCAACAAAAGATTAAGGCGCATTCATTATGTATCAACTTAAGGCGCATTCATTATGTATCAAATTATTTAATGAATATTCTAGAATGCGTTTGTATTGTTAATATTATTTAGTATCGGCTTGGTTGGATTTTTTATACCTACGCTTCGAGATATTGAATGTTGATATCGATGATATATTTTGAATTATGTAAACGACTCTTTAGGTATGAATTTTAATTTTATTGTAACATACGTAGTTTGAGTATTTAATTATCTACCTAAAGGGTTGTATTGTGCTATGTAATAGAATAAGGATTGTGTTATTTTGTGTTGTGCGAAAAGACGCTTTGATAAAGAACAGTGATAAAGGACACAAGAAATATTGTTTTAAATATAATATCAGTGAAAGAGACGCTTTAATTATACATATGTGAATAATTATAAATCAGTGCATTGGACGCTTAACAATATCAAATTTATTTATAAATAATTATTTTGTTATTTCCATAATTCTTGGAATAACGGTCCATGCGGACCCGTGAAACAATGGAGTCTATGAGGGCGTGTATTGGTGCCGTGAGTAGCCAATCACGGCGCTGCACGTAGATGCATCACACCATAGTAGGTGTACTTGACCAACCCCCTACCCCCACTCAAGGGTAGTAGAGAGATGTCCTTGAAAGAAGGGAGAGTCTCCATCAGTCATCAGTGGTGAACAGTTATCATCAGCGAGTCGTAGTGAGTAGTCAGTTGTCCTTGGTAGAAGGATTGCTCTTGCCATCACTCAATGACTCATCATCTGACCTTTAGAGAGACAAGTCGGTCTCTGGTCACTGGACTTCAGTTGAGTCGAGATATTCTCCTCCTGAAGTCATGACGAGCCAACTCTGCACCTGTGTAGGCTGGTAATTGCCTCCAGGAGCCTCGGACGTGGGACTTCGCCCTCCCAGCACTGCGCCAAAGGGCGCCTTCTTCAACTTGTTTGCCTCTAGGCATTTTCATGCCAGAGGCGCCCTCATCGTGGGATCCATTACAATCATCGCAAAGTGAAATTTAATTATTTTAAAAGTGCTACGTTTTCGTTTTTATTGAAATAATAATCAAGTGTGTTTTTTTATATTGGGATAATTACGTGTGCACAGACAATACGGGGTAGTGAGTAAGTCGTAGTATTGTGTTGCTGTTTAAACGTGTGTTTGTAATAGTGGTAAGAGCATTTTTATTTTTATTAAATGTTTGTTTAAAATTTACATTTTGCTTTTTACACATTCGCCTATCTGTATACCTATAACTTGTCGTCTCTTATTTATATAGCCTTACTATATATTTAATTGAGACCATTTTTTTATTGTTTTAACTCCTGGAGTGCTGTAAGTAGCCCAGTAGAGTCTCAGCCGCTGGCATTTTTGGCATAATATTTTATTTATTTTATCCTCAACCAAAACCATTCTTTCACCATCTCTCTCACCCCCCCATATCAAGGTGTAAGGTGAATTGAAGAAGAGAAACTTTGGGTTACATACTCCCAAGAGGAGCACAAAAGAGGGTACTTTCTATTACGCCAATAAGGAGAATTTAAGCAAAGCTCCAACAATGTTTGTAATTTGAGGAGCAACATATGAGGACCCATGCTCAATCTCCTCAAAACGAATTTGTGAGATAGAAAAACTCGCCTTAGGCAAAGGGGCATCTCTACACACTCTGCCTGCAAGGCTATTATTGGAGACGATCTCATGGCTCCCAGTATCAGTCTCAGGCATTTATTCTGAACTCTTTCTAGTTTTGCGCTTAAATAATTTGGAAGGGGATCCATTAGGAAGCATGCATAGTCGATGAGGCTTCGGATGAGGGATGAGTAAAGCATTCTCATAGTAGTCGGGTGGGCCCCCCACCAGACTCTAGAAACCGCTCTGAGGATGTTTATATTTTTTTCGCACTTGGCTATTATATTGTCAATATGAAGGTTCCAAGAGAGTTTTCTGTGCAAAGTGACCCCCAAAAACTTTACTGATTCACAACTTGAAATAGTGGAATTGTTGCACTTTAAAGATATATTGGAGGGTTTATGTTTGTTTGAGAAAACAACGAGTTGGCTTTTGGAAGGTGAAAGAGTCATACCATTGGCACTAAACCATTCACCTAAGAGATTAAGGGATGCTTCAAGTTTCTCACCCGCAGTGAGCGTGGAACCAACAGAACAATAGATAACGAAGTCATCTGCGTATTGTAGTATATTGACTTCAGGAGGCAGAGCGTTTCCAATGTCGTGAGTGTATAGATTAAAAAGAATTGGGCTAAGCGCCGATCCTTGTGGGAGTCCTTTATACACTTTTCTTTCGACAAGCCCATGGAAGGAGTTAATTAGCATACTCCTTTCGCACATTATGTTAAAAATAAGACAACATAATGAATTGGGTAAGCCCGCAGATGACATTTTCTGAAACAATACAGGTAAGAGAACGCTATCATATGCCCCACAAATATCTAGGAAACAGGCCGCTAGATCACTCTTATTAGATCTTGCAATGTGTATATCAGCTACTAGAATACTCAAGTTATCCATACAAGATCTTCCCTTTCTAAATCCAAATTGAAAGGAGGGAAATGTACCAGAGTTTTCAAAAAAATATTCCAGTCTTTTTTTTAACATGCGTTCTAGGATCTTCAAAAAGCAACAAGACAATGCGATTGGGCGATATGATGAAGGTAGAGAAGGGTTTTTTCCGGGCTTAAGGATTGGAACAATGGATTGCCTTTTCCAGGAAGAAGGAATGTTTCCACTCCTCAGTATTAAATTATATAATTCCAATAGTTTTATTAAAAGAAGTTTAGGAGCATGTCGGAAAAAAGAGTATGGTATGAGATCAGGTCCGGGAGAAGAATCCCCTGCAGAGTGAACTCCGGGCGGAAGACAGTTCATCAAATGAGAAAGGAGATGAAAGTACATTAGATTGCTCCTGAAATGTAGGACTTCTTTGAAGTTCCAGCATTTCAGGTGCGTATGCTGGGGACAAGTTATCTATAAAGTTTTCAATCCATGGACCTATCTTGGTTTGTCTTTGGTTTGGGGAGAAAGAACCTCTAAATCGTCGAATGGATTCCCACACATCCGATGAAGGTGTGTCAGGGGATAAAGAAGTCCAAAAATCTTGCCAACCTTTTCTTTTCTTTTTCCTGAGAAATTTTTTGGTACGAGCTTGCACATTCCGAACGAGTAAAAAGTTTTCCCAAGACATATTGTTTTTAAAAGATTTAATCACTGCCTTTCTTTGTTCGACTGCCTCCGAACATTCCTTGTCCCACCAAGGAGGGGATGTTTTGCGGGGCTTTCGATTAGAGGACATTGGTATAGAGGCTGTTGCAGCACGTAAAATCACATCATGGATTCCGTTCGCAAATTCGTCGACCCCCTGATGCTCACCCTGCACACCAGCGACATCCAATAGAATGTGATTCTGAAATTCATCCCAATTAGCTTTCTTTGTAATAAATTTACTCCTAAATGGGCCATTTGAGGTGCTTTTGGAGGTTACTTTTAAATCAATGATTATGGGAAAGTGGTCACTGGAGAGCGGGTCCTCTAGGATTTCCCATGTTGACATAGGAGCAATGTCCGCAGTACAGATTGATATATCTACCGCACTTTGTCTCTGATTTGGATTTGAGAAGCGAGTGGGATCTCCACTATTAAGGATACAGAGATTAAAGTCATCTGTCCAGGTCAGAATAGCCTTTCCTGGAGAGTCCAGGGACTGGCTTCCCCAGGAGGGAGCATGAGCATTGAGATCTCCCAGGATCATGTAAGATGGGGAAAGTTCTGAAATGATTTCAGACCAGAAGCTCCTGTCGAAATTAGTTCTGGGAGGAGCGTATACGGACACTACAGATATATTATTGATTTTCGCTGCCACCAACTGTATATTTGATGGAATATTCAGAGAAATCCTGTTGAACTCAAGAGAGTCCCTTACTAAAAGAGCTGCTCCTCCCCTACCATCCAAGCGATCATCTCTAAAACAGGAATAACCTGGGAAAGATACAAACGAATCGTGCGAAAACCATGTCTCTGATAAAACAGCTACATCAATGTTATGAGTTTTGAGCAAAAACAGAATGTCATCTCTGTTGGAAACTGCACTACGGCAGTTCCACTGAAGGATGGATAAATTAGAAAGCTTACTTTTCGAGATGCTGATTATGTTCGTTGCGTTGGCCATTTTCGATGAGGAGTGCATTTAGTGCAGGAATTAAGGAAGCAGCGTTTGGCGATGTCAAATTTTTTCGTGAAAGTATTTCAATAAGCATTGTTAATAGTGAGTAAAGAAAATTATTGTTATCAAGTGTCAAAGTTTCTTTGAGATTTTCAACTACATCTTGGTCAGGTACGAGTACTCTTTGTGAAATTGCGCAACCATTAGAACTCTGAGAAGGAGATCCATTGGTATATGAGAGGAACGAATTGTGCTTTTCTTTGTCATACCCACCATTTGTTGATATTTTATGGGGCTTACCAACTACTGTTCTACTATGACGTGTGGAAAAATTTCGAGAGTTGACAGATATTGTTGGGGGATCTGGAGGGGTAGCAAGAACTTCAGCGTATGAAGATTTAATTGAAGGGTGCAGTTTTGCTGCTTGAATATATGAAATATTAGAAACAGTCATAGAATTCTTTATAGCTCTTTGCCTGGAATATTCAAGACACGAAGTACTTATCGCTTTGTGTGCTCCTTTACACTGAAAACATTTAATTTCTGCCGTCTTACACTCTTCTGAGGAGTGGTTATCCCCACAATTAAAACATTTTGGCGGCGAACGACATCCAGCTTTTGCGTGACCATACTTACAGCAATTAAAGCACTGAATTGTTGGGAAATTATATTTTTCAACATTGAAAGAGTTGTAGAGAATGTAAATATGGGATGGTAGAAATTGGCCTTCGAATGTTATTACTATACTCCTGGATGGTTTCCATTCGACAGAACCAGATGTTCTGTCTTTGTAATTCAGTCGTCTTATTTTTATTACGTTTTCCACTTCTGGATTCGATTCTAGAATGGACGATATCAATTCGTCATTTGTGATATCTAGTGGGATACCTCTTATTAAGCCCATTCTTGTGACGTTAAACGAGGGAATATATGCTCTAAAATTAGAGTTCGAAGATATAAATATATTTTTTATAAAAGTATTGGCCATAATTCCCGACGTGAACTCGAGAGAGATTTTAAATTTCCCTTCAGCTTTTAAAGAACCGTTTACGACGCCTTGAGTTTTTCTAGTATAAAGAAATTTACCGAACTGCAAGGGGGAAATAGATTTACCCTGTTCAGCATTTTGCACGAACACGATATAGGGCCCACATGATTTGTTTGAGTAAAAATACTCCCTGACGGGTGTATTAGAAGCAGAGTAAGAAGAAATAGGTGTAGCTGAGGTCTTATCAGTAGGTGCGAGATTAGCAAAATCAAAATCCATGTTAAGTGTATGGTCTGTTTCTAAGTTTTGATGTGTTCTCTTTCTCTTTGGATCGGGGGGATCCGGAGGAGGAGGAGCTGGTGGAAGAGTGTGAGGTGGATCGCCATCCATCTCTATTAAAATAAAATTAAAATGTTAAAAATAACCAAAGATAGTCTTACCAGAGCTGCAACAAAAAACAAGAAAAAAAAATTGAAAAATAACTAAAAAAAATCAACTGAAGCCGGCCCTCAACCGGAATGTAGAAAAAATAATAATTAAATTATTATAAATTTTAAATAACACCGCACAGCAATAGACACAACCGAATGATCAAAGGTATTGTCACCGAATGAAAAATACATTCTATAACCATAAAACTCAGATGAAAATGGTATCATATAAACTGTAATATATTTTAATGTTTTTGAAACCTGCCCAAAGGGCGAGATATCGAATGGGGTGAATAATTATTCTACCTCTATCTTGCCTGATTGCTGCGTCTCTAAAGTACAAATTGTAAACATACAAACATATAAAGGAACGGTCATAAATATTAAAGAGATTTGTCTTACATATCACACATTTCAGTATTTATTATAGGTATAAGAATAAAAAAAATTGTATTATCTACGGAATAAAAAAATATTCAGTTTACTTTGTATGCACAGAAGAAAATAAGCATCACTTTAGTATTTCAATAAAAAAAATCTTGTGTGATGTTTTCATAGATATTATTTAATCAAAAAATACTATTACAGTATTGGAAATTAAGAAAATATCAAGCATTTTGCATATTGAATTTAGTTTGTTTAAATTAGCTAGGAATAAGTAGTAAGTTATAATCACAGTTCTTTTCATAATAATGTGGGGTAGTCAGCGTAGGTAGTCATGCCAAAAAACCTAAAAATATTTGGGAAAAAACCTTATTACTGATGATGGAACAAGTATTTACGAAAACGTTTTAACTGAATAAAGTTGTTATAGTGGAAAATACAAAGTTTCTTTTGTTTTTAAATTAATAAGAAAAAACCTCGTTGAACTCTAGTTTTTAAAATTGTGAACACGAATACTAAACTTGTCTTTTACAGGACACTTGAAAACTAACATAAAACAATAGAAAACCTTTTCGTTGCCAGGAGTTCCAGGGAACACTAACTTTCTGTAAAACATTTAACACAAACACAACGCAAATGAAGACCAGCAATTGCAATTATATTTTAGAATCTAGTGAAATAAGTACAAAAGATGATGGTTTTATTGATTTTTTTAAAATGGGAAAATCAATGTTGACATTTTGCGGATTATGGCCCATAAACAATCTATCAACAAACTGGTCTAGAGCATATAAACTCTATGGTTTCTTTGTAAGTTTTTGAGAATTTTATACTTTTAGTTTTTAAGTTTATGATAACGGAACACTAGTTCTGAAAGACCTTTGCCAAATATTATATAATTTATATTACGAAAGTTACGTGTTTTAATTAAAACATTTTAATATAAGAGAAAATGAACTTTTATAAAGTTACCACCGAAAAAAAAGAATATATAATATAATAAATAAAGATCTAATTGCCTGTTTGAATGACGGTGTGAGTTGTAAATGAACTGGCGATTAAGTAGAAGTGAACAGTGGAAAATGAACGTTGAATGAGCAAAAATGAAATATATATAATATATAAATAAAATCGGATCACATTAGGTAATCAATTCGACAACAATCATAGCAAAAATTACATGAATTTTACTCTGGTTAGTCGTCGATTGCTTGCATAATTTGATCCACACTTAAAAATGTTTATCTGTTTACCGTTGGTCTGTTGGTGCTATAAGTTTATTATTTTATCTTTTTTTATGTCACTGTTATTGTTGTTTTATTTATACTATTCAAATTGTATCCAAACACGACGTATTAGGCCTGGAGGCTAAGTTGGATTGCTTGTACCGTCAGTAACGCTACATTATCTCTATGGTAACAACGGAAATTACTAATGTTACACCGTTGTTACCATGGAGATAATGTAGCGTTTCTGACGGTACGAGCAATGCGACTTAGGCTTCTGTGCCGTGTGTTTTTGTAAAATAAAATATAAGTTTTTTTTTCATTTTTAGATAGTAATGACCACATTGGTTCCATATAACATATTCTCGGTATTTGATACAATTTTTCAACTAATCGAAGGAAATTGGATGGATGTGATGCCTCGTCTTTCGGTGGCTCTAGCCATGATGCTTGGAACGTTGAAGGTTGCAGTATGTGTATATAACACTGAAACTATACAAAAGTTTATGATAACATATGAAAATCCAGATTACAAGTAAAATATTAAATCTACTATCTATAGGCGGCCATACACATGACTGTAGCAGGCACACTTGTATAACAGCTCCTTGCACATG
This sequence comes from Athripsodes cinereus, assembly GCA_947579605.1. NCBI lineage: Eukaryota > Metazoa > Arthropoda > Insecta > Trichoptera > Leptoceridae > Athripsodes > Athripsodes cinereus. Next base: position 7,206,206 of record OX388323.1, read on the forward strand.
CCACCTACTATCATGTGTATACGCTAGCTGGCATGCCTGTATCTGCCACGCAAGTAGATAGCACAACATTTGATTTACTGGCATGCAACACGAGGGAGGGGACGCGGGGGGCTACGAAACCGGCATGTGTGAACGTCGCGACAGGTACAGGTATGCCAGTAGCTGACCTTCTTTTTTATTTTATCCGCAATTTTCCCTAACAATTCATCATATTTTTCTGGCAGCATTCTTAAATGATTTCTGTAACCATCTGTATCTTCTTGTCGCATTTCTGTAAGCAGACAACTACTTGCTTCAAATTTTTCCCTTCTGCTTATCCAATCTTTCACCCAAATTCGTCTTCTTTTACTATTCTTTTTCTCTCTCATTACATTAGCCACATATTGCACTGCTAATTGCAATTTGATGATATTTAATTAATTTCGAATGTTTTCCATTGCAAAAAAGCTTGAGACTGAGTGATTTGAGACATGTACTGTCTCGTGGCTATCTTGTGTATACGTCTTGCAAACACAGGCATGCAAGGACGCAAATTGAATGCAAGTTTAACTTGCAAATGTATCCACATCGCGCCAGTAACTTCTACATGCCATTAACAAGCATGCACGCTACTGTTCCATTTTACAGGCATGTGTATGGCCGCCTTATTATTTTATTCAAACCTACTTATTAAGAGTCTAATCTTTACCATTTTGAGATGGTTTGGTCATGTGGAACGAATGGAAGAGGAAAGAATCACAAAGAGGATATACTTGACTGAAAGGAGGGGTGTGAGGAAGCGCGGGCATCCGAGAACTACATGGCTTGAACATGTAGATCAAATTCTCAAGAACGGCCGTGTTTTGAGTAAGAGAAACCGACGTGCGTGCATGAGAAATTGTATGACTGTGAAGGAAGCGAAAGAAGTATGTAAGGACAGATCTAATTGGCGTTCCGTTCTCTCTGCCTACCCCACTTGGGATACGGCGTGAGGGAATAGATAGATAGATCTTTACCATCACGGCATAGCCCACAAGTATTATTGTAGTCAATAGATTTTTTACAAGTAATACACATGTTTGTTGTCCTCTCTGTACCAGAAAACTAAGTGGATGGATGACACTCCTCCTCGCTGAATTTAAGATGTTAAAATCTTAGACATAAGGTTTTGGGAATACATGTTCCCCACAAGATTCGAGGAAGCTTAAGGACAAGACTGAAAGATAATTATATTCTTTTCTGGAAGCTCGATAGATATTAAATATCAAATTACCATAAAATAAAAAATATACAAACAAATATTATATAAGTATGTCATCCCGTGGAGCACCCGGTAATGAATTGGTCTCCCACTCTTCTCCATAAGTTTTCGAGTGTCCTGTAAAAGGCGGGTGTTCGAAAAAATAAGACATTTTACATCTTAAATTCAGGATGAGGTTTGCCACCCATCCTGAATGTCTTGATTTTATAGTGGCACGGAGAAGACAGCTTGCATGTTTTATATGCAGCTGGTCTGCTGGCTACCCCACTTGTGGGATATGCCGTGATGGTATAGTAGTAGTAGTAGATGTCATTCTACATAACAACCGTTTGGTGTACTTCTATTTTTCTACATTACTTCTTCTTTCATTCTTCAACTTCGTAATGAAAATTGCTTAAACACAAGTTATTTCACTAAATCAAAAGAGTCGTTTTTTTAATATAAACTGGAGAGACGTTTTTCAACATCTTAGATATTTATAATTTTTTATACCATTTAGATAATCTTCAATTGGAATGTACCTCTCGTATAAAATCTTAAGGAAAAAAACGCTTGCTTTTATTTATTCTATTATCGAATTTTAGTTTTTTCAAAAGTTTTCACTTTTTCTTTAACACGTGTTTTCTTTTTTCTATATTTTTTTCTCAAAAACTTGAAATCATTAGTTTGCTTTTCAAATTTGTTTTCAAGGTATGAATCTACACCATTTTTCAAACCCGACAAAGAAATTCAAAGATGTTTATGGTTGTACAAAATACAGACAGCTGTTTGTTTTGGATTGATTGGAATTTTGATTATGACTGACACGGAAACGTACATGAAAAAACCGGTAAGATATTTTTGTACAATATATTAACAGAAAAACGTAATAAGTAATTAGAGTTATATATTTTGCGAGTCATGAAAGTAGCCGATTGATTATTAGATGCGAAGAGATTGTTTCTATCTGAAAGAAGTGGAGGGAGAAGGCGGAAGAAGTTCGTGAACCACAAGCATCGAATTCTCAAGGAAGACTGCGTGTTGAGTTAGAGAAAATTATGTGCGTGCATGATAAATACTAACTTAGTAAGTAAGTACATATTGTATGAATGTGGATGCTACCAAAGAACCATGTAGAGATAGACTTGTGTGGCGTTTCCTCCTCTCTGGTACCCCACCTGGGATACAGCGTGAGTGAATAGCAAAGTATGGTAGTGGCATATAATTATATTAAAAAAGAATAAGAGCGACATACAGATACAGAATGTGCCTTAAATACTTTGCTGTTAAAGATTTTACGTGCCCATTTACATATTTTAAGTTGGTGTCTTTTTCGTTTCGCAGAAGTCAATTTTTGGTTTACTTCATGGTTTGAAGTCCGGAGTACACCATTAATTTTTATGAGTACGCCCATGGTTTAAAAATGTTTTCAGTAGGTATAAATTTGTTTTGATATAAGAGTAGGTACTAACGCATATATCATATTATTTTGTTCTGTATAAATAAAAATTTCAAGAGATATCGAATCGAAATGAAATTAAGTAAAATGAGCTCATTATTTTAAGTAGCTACATATTATTATTGTTATTATTCAACTTCAATATGGTGAATAGGTGTTATATTCACACGAATTACAGGCTTCGATTTACTTTGTAATTTGATTATTTCAAAGATGAAAGCTTCGTCAATTGGCACTACCTACATATATTGTTATTTGCTTAAGTCAGAACAATATAATTTGTAAACGCTCATTTCCAACTTCCTACTCAAATATATCGATTTTAAAAATTCATTGGCATTTTACTGCTTCCTGATATTTTATTAGAATTATGTACCTTCGAGTAGGTATATTACATATAAGCAATGTTTGTCAAAGGACCAAAATAAAAACGACATGCGTAAATTAAAAACCAGGAAATCAATTTATTAAGTTACAAAAAAATTAATGCGACACAATTTTGGAGGTCGCCCACCATACACTACGCCCATGGCTGTAGTCTTGAACACTTGATTCTGGGATACAAAAAAACAATATTTGTCACCATTTATTAATGTGAAATGATCTAGATTGACACAAAATGAAGTATAATTTGAAATTTAAAATAAAAAATTTGAAATTAAAAATTTCATTTGCTGAAGTATAATTTTATCAGATTCTGTTAAATTTCTGTTAATTTTATCTATTGAATTTTTATTTTGGTTGCCTTCTGTTGTTTTATTTTAAAATTGTAATGATAGATGTATGTTTGTAATATTGATTTGTTAATTTTGTGTTTGTTACCTAGATTTTCTTAAGATATTGTACCTATGTAAAATATTGTGTAAAAGGCTAATTAGCCGTAAATAAATAAATAAATTAAAACGAAACTTTATATAGAACGTAATTCATGAACTTACCGTACTTCTACAATAATTGTCGGCAGATCTTGGTTTTCCGCAAGACTCATAATAATTTTTCTCTATTCAAGGTAGCCACCCTTAATTCAACACCCTTTTGTTGTCATAACTTTACAGTGTTTGTATTCTATTCATCCATTAGAGTTTTCAAATATTTCAACTTCTTATAACCTTCTATGAGTTTTGCCACTGCGATACAATTACAAGAAACTAAAATCAGCGCACTTTATTTTTCAGAAAAATGTAAGACATAACACTTGTTTTTAGCGAACATAAAAAAAATCAGTAGATAAACGATTGGAGTTTCACATTACATTATTTTGCTCATTTGATTATTATCTAAGTAATATTTATTTATTTATTTCAGTAGATATCAGTAAGGTTCATACATACTTTTTGTTAATAATCAATTCATATGTATAAAAACTTACAAAAAAATAAATTAAAACCATATTTACTCTATGGAACATTAAAAATATTGACACACTTAAATTACACTCATTAACATGTATAATTTATTTCAGATAAATTGAAAAAAAAAACAGTATGAAGTTTATAGTCATTTAGAAGTTAACTACATACTGTGTTTTTTTTTCAAATTATCTTGAAATGGACTTCCAACAAGTACCTTCGGTCAATAAGAACGAGTTTTTTTTATTTCAGATTGTTCACAGTAACAACGAGACTGTCCCTCCTCTACCATTCATCAATTGGCTGCCATACAACTACTCGGAATCACCTTACTATGAAATTTCATATTTCCTTACTAACTATTGGTTCTTCGTTTGTGCCTATGTTATATTTGTTTATGATACTGTAAGTATAGAGTTATCAATATTGTATACTTATATTTTGCATTACTCGTAAGTTCTCACTTTTTAATGATCTACTATTATTGCATAAGTATTTGTTCAATTCCATTCGTAAAAAAATTCACTATATGAAAGCAAGTCATAGTAGAGTATTTAATATCAGGTGGAATAAAGAATAACTTTTTTTACTTATGTTTAATTACTAGGTACATATTTGCACCGCTGCAGTTGCTGTCCAGAATATTTCTATTTCTAATTAAGAACCTTTACAATAGTGACCATATTTTTAAAAAGGTACATAGTTTTAAGTAATATCGTCCCTCTTCTGACTAACAGCTGTGTCTTCTAAAATGTAAATTGTTCAGGAGAGCGTTTTCAGTGTTTTGCCGCGCATATTTTCGTCTCTCCTAGTTATATGATACAGTGTAAATATACCTATTACATTATTTTATTTTTATTCTTATATATCTCAGAATCATTTTTGTGATGAAATTTTGAGGAATTTGTAGATACGATAACACATTTTATTTACCTAGAGTAATTCATAACAACGAAAACAAATCAGAAAGGTGTTCCAGGATAACGGAAACAGTTACAGATGTGACCTTCAGTGAGAACATGCAGGGCACATATAAAAACACATTGGTGATCATAATTTGATTTCGCCAAAAACGTCAGATACGACAGTTAGTCAGAAGAGGGACGATATTTGATTTTATATTAGGTTTTTTTATTTATTTACTCATGAGCATGAGCCTTTTACATTTTTAAAAATACATAAACAAATATACAAATCAAATTTCTCATTCACAATACAGTTGGAGCAAGATAAGAACAAAAATTAGCAAAACACAAAACGCAAATGGGAGTCAATTCATAAAAACTATAACTTTAGTCAAATTTAGAGTATGTACGAAACAGAATGAAGGTGATAAATTGAGAAATGTAACAAATGTCTATTAGTTGCCTTACCTATAAGAGATGCGGAGGGGTTGTAAGAAGGTATTATTAGGATTCCTGCGTGGGTGGTGGTTTGAGTGGGGCAGCTCAGGACATAACATATTATTTATGCCTGTAAAGGGGCATAATATTGTACATGTTTTCTGTTTCCCAAAATGTTTTTAAGATGTATAAATGTTGAGCCTGTTGACGTACGTCTGTACTAAATAAATAAATAAATTTAAAAATATTTTTTGTAATGATGAAATATTAACATTTCCTTGAATAACATGTTTGTTCCTTATATTTATTAAATAGGAGTCCTTGTACTCCTGAAATATCCGAGAAATAAAGTCATTTCAACAATAAAATATGACATCAATCATTTGTTAAGTACTTAGCTTCATACTGCCAGAGAAAATAAGAAGAAAATAAACTCTGTGCAACAAAATTTCTTAGTTAAAATGCGCTTTCACTAGATGAATAATATCACTTTTTGTTACTTAATATGTAAATATAAAGAAAGAAAAAGACATAAGGCAATCAAGTGGTTGCTCAGTCGGCAAGTACAAACTCGACATGTAGGTACTAGATATTTTTTGAAGGGTTTACAAATTGTCAGTAGGTATTATTTCTATAGATAAATAAATTTATTTGGTTTACAGTTTGTATAGGTATATTTTACTAGATATAACTAAATTTTTGTTACCTACTACCGGTTCTTTGTTTAAAATAAAACGCAATTTTTACAGTTTACAAAACCAATAGATCCATATATTGTCTAAAGCCTCGAACACACTCAAAAAGATGGTTGCTGTTAGTTAACACGTAGGTATATATTACTAGCTGACCCAGCAAACATTGTTTTGACATATATGTACATTATGCAAAATACATTTGACATTATACTAATATTGCTATTAAAAAATAGGGGTTGATGGTAGAAGGGTGAAAATTTAGGGCTGTATGTATTTTTAATGCCTCTCCATAAAAAAATAAAAATAAAATATTTTGTTCAAAAAATTTAAAAAAATCGGGGTGGACCACCCTCAACTTTTGGCGGTATGAAAAATAGATGTTGGCCGATTCTCAGACCCACCCGATAATCGCACTAAATTTCATCAAAATCGGTCCAGCCCTTTCGGGAGAATACGATAACACACACCGTGACACGAGAATTTTATATTTATTTATTAATTTTATTATTCACTGTACATTGGCTACAATATTACATAATAAAATAGTGTCATAAAAATAACAGTTATACAATTCAATGTATAGAGGGCGAGTTTACCGCTAAAATGGGATGTCTTCCAACTAACCCGGTTAATCGTGGCTGGCGAAAAGGGCCCTTTTCGCCAGCCTGATGATGAGAGCGGAAGCTCTTGATAGCCGGCTCGCGTCCAGTAAAAAGTCACTGTGGATAATAAGTGTTTTATTTATAATTACTTCAACATGAATTTCCACCAAGTACCGTCGGTTGAAAATATCAACTTTATCGAAATAACATTAGTTGTCGTTTCTCTGTTTTTGTCAGATGTTTATTGATAGATTTTTGAAAAACGGTTAATTATATTTAAGTATGTACATTGTACATGTGTTAAGTAATTGTGTTTGTGTCATTATTAAATACCATTATATACATAGGTATACAAACAATGTACTGTAGTTATGACAAAAATTCGATAATAATAATATAGGTTTTAAATGACGTTTAAGAATCAAGCGAGATATTTCACGTTCCCCTCATTTTGTGTAACATTTTAACCACTTTATATTAAGTTTAACTATTAGGGAAGTGGTGGGCAGCTTCCCACTTCGATGATAGTTTTCCATTCTTTAACACTAATTTTGACTATTTTCTTATTATTATCGAGATTTTGAGAGAAGGGAAGGGGCAAATGCCCCTTCCTTGCCTCCCTTGAGACTCCCATGACTTTGTAGGATACTTGTATAATAAATAGAAGTAACATAATATATTTTTTGTTTTATATTTTTAGATTTGCATGGGCCAGATGATATACACAGCTGGGCAACTGAGAATACTTAAACTCGCATTGGAAACTCTCAGAGCCAGGGCAGTATATCATTTGAATACGACTGGAAACATTGGTATGAACAGAAGGAATCTCCTTAAATAATTTGTAATTAATGTAAACGATATCTTGTTTCTTGTTATTTTTAAGTACTTACAGTAAAACCTCGGATTTGCATGAATTCAGAGTTACACGACTTATATTTTTTCTAGTGAATTTCAATTTTGTTCGCTTTGCTACATTATTATTATTCATAATAATTTATTTTGGCCATCAACGTACTTTTATGAACATATTGGGGATAATCGGCAGCTCGATGGTAAAGTTTTAGACTTTCAATTGTGAGACCCAGGTTCGATTCCACTCGTTGGCGATACAGAAATACATTGCACATTTTAAGGTCTCCTGGGTGTTTTTGAGTTAATTTCAAATTTAGTAAAAAATATTAATGTACCTCGAATAATCTGAACGGTGCAAGCAATTTCAGACAATTAGTGATATTATTTTGTTTTGATATTATGTATGTATAGAGTAAAAAATTCAAAATTAAAAATATAATCGATTTGTTAACAAATAATTAAATTAAAATGCCTATAAAGGTTTACTTATAATCACGAACTAAAATTGAAATTTGCGTTTCTGATTCGAAAGAAGGATTATAAAACTATCTAAGTGCCGTGAAAAAATTCTACATGAAGTGAAAAGTCTTTAATTCATTAAAATACTGTATGCACCAATATATTCTCTGTATTCATAAAATTTATCTAGTTACTTATAGATTCCTATGCCTAAATTGTTGTATTAAATAATCTTTTTTAACAATTTTAAAACAATATATTAATATCTAAGCTTTGCGTCCAACTAAATCGATTTAAATGAAATTATATTTTAATCATACCTCAACTAACACGAAATCAACTAATTCCGTTATAGAAAACGAATTAATCGAATTTTATTAAACATTATACACGCATAATCATAGTATTACTGTAAATCCAATTAAAGCATTCATGGTAGAATCCAGATTAAATCTTGTTTTAAACGATTTGAATCACGACGGGGAAGAATATAATTAATACTTTTTTTTTTTAAATTTCAGATTACAATTCAAATGAAATAAAAATAAACACTGCAGTAAATAAAATGTTTAAAAAGTGCGCAAGGCATCATCAGGCTATTATTAAGTAAGTATTGTACAAAAATGCGTAAGCCATGGTATTAAGTAAGCATTGTTAAAATGGTAAGTGAGGCATTATGGGGCTATTTACATAGTAAGCATTGTAAAAAAGTGCATAAGCCATAATCAGGCTATTAAACAGTAATGTTACGAGTATATCAAAATGATATACCTTATAGATATGTCATACCACTACAAGTTCTGAGATATAAGAAGTGTCTTCTTCAAAGAAGAAGAAGAAGTGTACAGGTTGGACCAATACAAATCTGCAATATCTATAAGACCAATATATATGCTGGAGTTAAACCTTCACGTGTTATAAAAAATACATTAAAAAATATGTCTGTAATATTTTATAATATTGAAATATTTTTAAGTAGTTCTTCCCTAAACCTACACGATATATTTCTATTAGGGAGGGAGAACATGTTTATAAAGTATTCACTTTGTTATTGTATGTATTGATTATTGTGTATTAATACGAAATTAAAAAATACTATTATTATTGAATTTCATTATAATTAAGCTTCAGGCTGCACAGCTAATATTTTCAAGTCTAAGTATTTTTTAACATACAAGATTAGTGAATCTGAGACTCAACAAAAAAAGTTCTTACTTTTAAAAAAACCGAAAATATCAAATTCGTAAATCTAAAATTTATTTCTGAAATCTATAAGTTGTTTCCTAAATCATTGTACCTTTTTAGTCTGAGCTTCGCCCTTTTCGAAATCCGAATTGGCAATACTGAGCACAGCACACACGAGAGACACTTGTGTACTATGTAAATAGTAGGGTGTACGATTTACACATTTACATAATCTTGTTGTGCTGCGCCGCCTGACGCGACGCGAGGTATTGAAGCGCACCATTAGAAGTAAATAGAATTTAGAATTTTATGACTTCAATTTTTTGTATATGTTGTTGACATTCGAATTGAATAAGAATGTACGTAGGTACATATTTTTCTATTGAATTGTTTTTCATTTATAGATTTACCGAAGACTTTCAACATCTTTATTCAATCTTAATATTTCTACAATTCATAATAAGTTGTTTGATGATTTGCTTCACAATTCTCATTGTTACAAACGTAAGTGTATGTTGGAATATTGTTTTATTATTTTATTTTTTATCAAGTTTATCATATATTAAACAATACAAAAATAATAGAGAAAATGACAAAGAAAACAAAAAGTCTCCACCGGAAGTCTACATTATACAAAATATGGGTTTAAGTCTAATGTTTTAGTGTCAAAATTTATTGGAAAATTACAAAATAGTCCCAAGAAGTGCACTATCTTTTCATTCAGTAGATTTTTGACGACTTGGGCGAACCTCTTTCAAAACACACCCTTCATATAGCAACAGTACCAGAGTGATAAGAATATTACGGGATGACGTGATTAAACTAGTAAAGAATCCTTTTGAACGGGGAGGAATATTTTCACATTGTGACTGTTCACTCTCGGGGGCGAATTGAAGGGAAAACTTAGTTTCATAGTGAATTTCTAATATAAATACCTTTATATTTTTAATTAAAAAAAAAATTGTTTATTGATATAAAGTAAAAAACAGACAAGTACTATAAACATGGTTTCTCAGCTGTCATCCACAAACATGTACCACAGTTGAGTCAATTATTTAAGTATCGCACATTCTGCTCATTCATCTATCCTCACTAGCATATCACACAAGCAGCCATCACTAACTAGTGATGTAACGAATGTGTGATTTTGGATATTCGCGAATGCGAATATTTGTTGCCGACATTCGTGAATGCGAATGCGAATAGCAAATATTGACTTGCTTAGATTTCTACAATATTGCTCAATCATTAAAATTTCTAACCCCCCGTCGCCGAATTTTCAAAATGGTATAGGAATTTAAAATATTTCAAAACTCCTCGATTTTCTTAAAGAATATTTTCTGTTTCTACAATGTACCGGGTAAGTATCCGGTACTTTTACCGAATATCCGATACTTTATTACCGAAATAATATTCGCAAATTTTTTTGCGAATACGAATGCGAATACTTTGAAATATGCGAATACGAATATTCGTTACATCACTATCACTAACACACAAAAACATAGTTTTTTTTTTAAATTTTTTTTTTTAATTTTTATGACCTTCACCAATGATGGTGTTCCCGGTCAGTAAAAACATAGTTAGAAACATATTATAAGTATAAATAAAAACTATTAATAAAAGATTATTAAGAAAAGAAAAAAAACATGCAAAACCTTGTAATGTTTGAAAATGATTGTAACATTGAAAAAGCAAACTATTAATGAAATATAGAAAAATTATAATTCTGTAATTGTCTGAGACTTAAATTCAACTGTGGACGATTGCTGTTTAGAATAACTTTGATTTCTTTATAAATTTCGATAACTATCTAATGTCACTGCATTGTTTTAGTTTCGCAAAATTTTGTCATATTTTATTCATCAATAGATATTATAAAACAAATAACTCTATTTCTCCTCATTTCTATGAAACACAATATATTATTAAAATATTTATGTACCTATACCATGTAAAAAAAGGCTTTTGGCGTAGATGAACAAAAAAATAAATTACTCTTTCAACATTGGAGAATATGATATCAAGTAGAAAATAACAAGGAATATAATATTATGTTCGTAGGTCACATAAGAAGTATCTTTTTTTTCCAAGGTTTTCGAGATACATACATGTGTTTAGTAAAATGTTATTTGTCATTTTTTATCAATTGTACCCAGCACGTGTAGGTATGACTCACATTGTTTTAAAAATTATTCTATTTTTATTGTTGGCACGTGTATAACTTTCTTGTTTGATAATTATTTATTTATTTATTTTAATAAAAGCTCAGTATTTATTAAAATATTGGTCTGTAAAAATGATAATATTCGATCGAAAACTGATACAATGAAATATGAATTATTACATATACATAATAAGATCTGGCCATTTCCTCAAATGAGTTTATCTGCAGAGTAAACATTATATCCTCGTATAGATATAATTTTGCTTAATTCGTAACAACAGATTCGTAGAAGGTATAATTTTTTTCGCAGAGATATTAAGGAAAATAAAAATATATACATACTCGTATATTAAAAAAATATATAACAAGGAAGGAAAAACATTTTTAACTCTATTCATATTTCATTTTATTCAAAGTAAAAGGTCAAAACAGACAGTAGCTTTATATTTATTTATGTAATTGCAGATTAAGGGTCAAACTTTCAAAATCAATTAGGTAGGTACTCTCCGAAATTATGCGTCACAATTAATTTGAGAAATTGAGGTAACATTTCAGTCGTCTATGCACACCAATATAATATTATATAAACAGACTCGCTTACTTATACATACATATATTCGTCATATAGACACATCATATAAGTTAGGTAATAGATATATTTTTCTTTTGTTACAACTGCATTAAAAAAACACATCATCATTATTCGGATAAAAACATGATTTATTTATTAGAATGAATTAGTAAATCGTGGTTAGATGGAAGAAATCATTACCTACATAGTGATAGTCTCACAACTGCATAAATCATTTCAATATTTTGTAACGATCATTATTTTGTAATTTCCTGCTGTAAAATGGTAATGTGCTTTACAATAAACTTATATTTTGTTCGCTTTGAAAAATATTTTGTTTGATATGTTTAAGGCTCAATTAAAACTAATTCTACAGTTTTATAAGATCAAGCAACCCTTCAGGATGTTAACTAAAACTATTAATCAGTACAATAGAAAGGTCATACTCAAAATTTTGTTAGAAAGGGGAGTCCATTTAGATAACGGAAGGAGGATGTCCTCCAGCAATATCTGAGATGTCATTTTACCCAGTTTATATGGGTTTGACTTTGAAGGGATAGGAGACAGATGCTCCCCATTTCAATGCTATTTCCCATACTTAAGTTTATTCATTTCATTCATCGCCCTCAACGCTCCTCTCGAAAGTACAGGGCAGAAACCAGCCTCCTCCATTCAGAACATCTCTGCGCCAATCACGTCACCCCTTCTCACGACATTCCCTGCACTCTAATGTCGTTGTCGTAGGAACGGTGTATTGTGAAAAAGGGACGCCCGGGCCGACGGAACCCTTGCGGATGGAAAAACAGTGCTCTTTTTGGCCAATTATCATTGGGCATTCTCAGAACATGTCCGAGCCAGTACTTTAGTAACAACTAGAAATTTTTAACTAAATTAGAAATATATTGAATTTCATATTGTTTAATGTCAATAATCTCAATACGCTGGGTAATTGAATATTATGCACACTAGACCTTTACACGAGACTTGTCTTTATAAGGAGGATGTTTTTTTTTATAAAATAGTCTATGTATTGTTATATCTGAATTGTTTGTTGTGTTCAATAAATTATCCATTATCAATAACAATTTATAACTCACGGCTACCGCTGTTGTGTACAATGAATCATATGTATGTAGGTACCCATGGATTAACAATATTTGCAATGTTTTGATAATACATCATATTATAGCTGTTGTGATTATTTTGCAGAATCAGTCTCCAGTATCAAGCAGAGCGACTTGTTTAATAATTTTAATTTGCAGTATGTGGGAATTATCTGTCATTTGCTATTTTGGAAACGAAATAATTAACGAAGTGAGTAATTGGTTGACATTGTTTTTGAAAGCTTGTCATTATTCTTCCTTTTCAGCCATTTTGGGTCCAACATTGGATTTTTAACAAATCTTCTGAACGTATTTTCAGTTGAATATTTTAGAATATGTTGACGTAGATATGTGGGTTTTTGAACGGAGAATAAGAATCATGTGCATTTTTGTTAATTTTTTGAGCACGAATTAATTACAGTGGTGCCTCACACAACGAACGTTATTCGTTCCAGGAGCAAGTTTGTTATGCGAAAAGTTCGTTATGTGAAACGCGTTTTCCCAAAACAATACATACTGCTTTTTGGCCGATGGTTTCATGAAAAACCTGTCCAAAGTCGTTTGTTTTTCTCTTTTCTCCAACATCTGCCGGAAATAACGGACAAGAGTATCCGAGTAAAGATCGTTGATCCTGTTTGCTTCAGCTGAATCCGGATAGTGGGCATTGGTAAACTCCTGAACTGCTTTCCATTTGACCAGGATGTTCTTGATGTCAGCAGTTGGGTTAAGTGCAGTGACTAACGACTGCCTACAGTGCCTGCGCGGGAGTATGCAATACATCGGCAGCGATCGTGGAAGCTCGGGCGACTTCGTTGTGTGAAGCGAAGTTCGTTGTATGAATCGTGAAATGAACGAACAGGAAGTTCGTTGTGTGCAGCGTTCGCTGTGCAAGGCGTTCTTTATGCGAGGCACCACTGTATTTCAATTTATTTTCGATACGCGTTGGATATATCACAAGTATACAACTTTATTGCGTTTGAGTGGGTGCAGATTAAGTTAGATTATGTCGTCATTCTATGCCACAGCGTTTTGTACAAAAAATGCAAATAAATAATTTTGTGCTCATGAAATGGACCTTATTTAGAAAAAAGAAGATAATTCATAAATTTTGACATGTTCGTTTGATTTGCAATAAGTACAACCCCATTTTTGGACATAAGTTTCCTCCCATAATGTTCTACTCTCTACTGTTCTATCTATCAATTCTGTCTTCTTCCTTCCATCAATCTTCTTTACATCATATTGGTTTTGTATATTTTGATAGTTTTAATCTTTTGAACATGTAAAGAAGCATTTTATTCAAATGTGTCACATTAGGTTTATTAGTTTCACTTTTGATAAGGGCATTATTTTGCAGTTGAATTATACATGATTGGGTATTTGTTAATATAAAAATGCACAATCATTTACATATTCCGAAACAAACCTAGAATATTAGTATGTTATTCACACTTGTATTCTACTTTGGGTGTTTTTATCCATATTAAATTCGTGTTTTTTATTTAACTTTCATTATTGTCAGCTTAAGTAACCATTGTCAGCTTTGTGTAATATGGCAAATTGTGATAATAATCCAAATAAAATAAATAAATAAGGTAAATAAACATACACTAATCAATGTAAATATTTCAGAGTGATAAACTTACAACTGGAATTTATTTGGGAGAATGGTATTTACTAGATCAGCCCATAAAGAAGAGTATTCTCACAATGATGATCAGAGCTAAAGTTCCGATAGTAATCAAAGTTGGAAGATTTGTACCGCTGTCATTGGAGACATTTCTAACAGTAAGTATGCACGTACTTCAAAACCTTCATTCAGAGTATCTATGTTCCATTCGAATTTTCTCTTCCTGGAACACTTCAAACGTTCTGATGTTGCTGTCATTAATGGGATTGGTGTATTCCACTCAATATTGAGTGATTTTGTAAAACGTATTATGTTAATTTAATAAATAGCAAACTCAAATTGAAAATATCACTTTGCTATATTTTACGTACGAACATTTTATATATTTATAATGAATATTTTAAAACGTTGGTTATGTAAGAAGGAGTTACATGAGATGTGACAACGCATTGTTTACATATTAAAAATATAACGATTATATTTATTTTTACAATAATTGCGTCCCTATGGCGGGAATATCAGTATCCGTAGTCGAAATATTTCATTATCATGAACTAATTTTAATGAGGAAAATAAATTATGATAATACTTAAATTAAACGTTAAAGAATATTTTTTGTTGTTGTGAAAATATGTCACATTTCTCATGCTTGCCATTATTAGTAAATACTCCTGAAATTCTTGATCAAAGGTGATCACTTTTGATATCAAAGTATCTTCATAATGAGGTAGGTACTGTGACCACGTGACAAACCATAGTTATATTATTACCATAGAAGATGATGTAAGTAATGACAACCATTACCAATAATGAATTTTCCAATTGGTAGGTAGGTACCTAGGTTGGTAGGTACTGGCACGAGTGATTGTTATAATCTAATATTTCCACCCCTTTTACATCCTTTAACAAGGTTTATTTTGTAGTATGTGAAATATTTTTGATTACAAGATAGAGTTTTCTTACTTTGTTTTTAAATTATCACTATTAATTTTAATTTTGGTTTTTAAGTTAGGTTAACCAATTTTCGTAGTGCTCATCAATGACACTTACGTGTCGAAACCAATCGCAAAATTAAAATTAATAGTGATATGTAATTAAAACATGTTAAGAAAATCCGTTTTTAAAGAACTCGCGAGATACCGGGCTTATTAGCTAGTATGGTATAATTAATAGACATCCAACCATAGAGAACCATGTTTGTACCATACGACTTTGTTCAAAATCTAACCGGTTAAAGTGAAAAGGCGCCCAAAAGCTTACGAATGGGTTCTAGAATACTTTAAGTGATCAATTTTGGTATTCATGAACCAATTTATAGATTTTTGCAGTCGAGATAAGGGCTTAATCGAGAAACGTTTAATGCAAACCTTAGATATAACGATTCTTCCGTTATACATATGTTATAAAACAATGAGCTAATTATCCATTTATTTCTCGCATTCTAAGGAAATTTATTACTATATAATTGGGAACCTACTAATTGTTATTAAATATCTAAGATATCTGTGACCAATATATTAGGGGTGTGCTACAATGCTTTCATTTTTTTTTTTACGCGGCGGCAGAATTGCCATCCACACTTCTCAGAATTATACAACCAGATAAGTCTCCATATGATCAGTCATGGTCACACAAAAACTTAACAGTCTAATGCCGGGAAAAATTCACCTATCCAGATATACAGGATATCAAAGGATTAGGCTCAAAACGCGGGATCAAAATACCAGCATTGTGCCTGAAATATCTGTGTTCAAAAACTTTTTTACAATATTACAAGTGTTTATTATAATAGATTTTTGAATTTTAATATACAAATTAACCGGTGAATCTAATTTTTGTAAATTATTTATTAAAGATTTCGGAGTTACCCCTGTAGCTGACATGAATAAAGGTATTTTATAAACGGATCTAGAATGCCAAATATTTTTTATTTATCCTGCTAGTTCTGTATATTTACGTATTTTTTCTGCGACGGTTGTTTGTATATTATGTGTATTTGGGACAGCATGTTATATTTACATATTTATTATATTAGATTCAAACCCATAAACGCCAAGAGAGTAGTAGTCACTACCGTACATTTCGCAGCCGCCATTCTGAAACCATATGCGATAATTGTTTTTATAGAATATATAAACATAAATATTACATACACATAAAAGCAAACAGATTAAAACTAGTACTTTAGTTTTTATTATGTACGGATATTCGTGTAACTTTACAAAATTAGCAGGAACGTAAGTAATGATCCAAGAAAAATTGAATTTGTTGATGTTTAAAATACTTCGGTCAAAATTGACTCAAATTTGTTGATGTTTAAAATACTTCGGTCAAACATGACTCAAATTTATTGATGTTTAAAATACTTCGGTCAAAGTTGACTCAAATTTGTTGCCGTTTAAAATACTTCGGTCAAAGTTGACTCAAATTTGAATTGGAGAGAGCAAGCGTGTATACTCGTATTGAATGTCCGACTACGAAAATTAATATATCTCTTTGACAACTTAGAGAGGTATATGATCTTTCCTTATTGCCTACCAACTGTGTACAATGCGCTTGTATATTCAGTTGTAAACTATGGAATATTGGCTTGGAGAGGCGCAGCTGATAGTAGATACTTTGAATGCATTAACTAGAGCACATAGATAGATAACATCAAAAGTTGTGTACCGGCTTCCTTACATTTATTCAACTATGAACTCACTTACAAAGTGTAAAGCATTGAATGCAAGGCAGATCTATATTCTTAGACTGGCTGATTTATTATCACTATACCAAGCAAACAGGACAGTCTGTTGAGCAACTTTATTAAACATGACAGGTTTCTTCCCAAACAAGTGGATGGATTGAAGCGAGTAAAGCTTTATGAGCTTTTAAGTATTGACACAATATTGGCTCGCAAAGTTTATAACGTACTGCCATTATTTTAATTGGAAACTCATACTTGAGGAAGTACATGCGGAAATGGGTGTTGAAGAATCTAATGAATCCCGAAAGTTTGTGATATAAATTGTTGTCTCTTTTATTACATGGGTTAGTTGGAAGATATTTATTTATTTATTTGTTTACATCAACATACGGTTTGTTGATTTATTAATTAACATCAAGCAGTATAATAAACAACAAACACAAACATAGTCGTAATTAAAAATCACAAGTCAAATTTATATTAATTGATTAATAAAAAACAGTTAAAAAATAAGATAGTACAAATCAGAAGAAGTCAATGGGAAACAATAGGTCTACAGTAAATAAATTATGTACATCAATTATGTCAATGCAAACAAGCATGATATCGCGGTTCTGCGATAGACTCGCCCATTGCACAAAATTGTGTGTTCAGTAGTAATGTTGTCATGTTTTTTTCTATTGCGTACTACTTTTGTGCAATAAAGGTTATTATTATTATATTGTGTTATTTTTGTGTCGGTTGATGTTTGCCGAGGGTGGTTTGTGGTTTCTTAAGTGGGTTGAACTCCCTTAGAATATCTGACACGACACACCTAAATGGCCAGCACGTGGGTGAAAATGATACTTAGATATACTTGATACTATAAATAACTTGACCTGAGCGTGTCAGCTTATTTGATTTTATTTATTGTAATTATATGTGAAAGCAAAAGGTGCGTGTGTGTGTGTGTGTGTGTGTGTGTGTGTGTGTGTGTGTGTGTGTGTGTGTGTGTGTTTAAAACGTAACTTTGTATGTGATTGAAATATGTATGCAAATTTTGAATTAAATAAAATTATTTTTATTATGATCCTTGTAAGGATTTACAAAATCAAATTATTGTTCAATCTAGATTGAATCCAAACGTAAAAATTTAAGTATTTTACCTAATAATTTTTATTTATTTTCAGATTCTGAAAGCATCATATACGTATTACGTATTTCTAAGGAACGTATCAAATTAAAAATAAAACAAATCACCTACTGAATAAATAATAAAATCCGAAAGTGTTAATCACGAAACATTCGAAAAATTAATAAAATCCCATATTGAAGCGTTCGGAGAAGATTGGAAGCCACATAGATATTATATGATCGATAATTTTAACATCAAATAAAAATGTCATTTAAAATATTGTATAAGTCGATGCTGTTCTCTCTTATATAGAAAAGTAATATTGTATTATAGAATATATAATGATATTGTAGAGATGACATAAGTAATTCCAGACTACAAAGTAATTACACGTAATGCTATCGACATACAAGTCTTGAAAAATATATGGAACCAATGGATTTTATAAGTTGTGTGGAGGAGATACTTAATATTAAATGTGTTTTACAATCAATACAATATATTCTATACCCTCACGCCGTGTCCCAAGCGGGGTAGGCATTGAGAACGGAACGCCATATAGATCTATCTTTATATACTTCTTTCGCTTTTTCTACATTCTTTCAATTTCTCATGTACGCACGTCGGTTCCTCTTACTCGGCACACGGCCGTCCTTGAGAATTTGATTCACGTGATAATGCCACGTGGTTCTTAGACGCCTTCGTTTCCTCACACCTCTTCTTTCAGACAAGTATAGTGTCGTTGAGTTTCAAAATTCGCTATAACACATTTTTATGATTCGGTGTAATTTGATAAAAACTATTACAGAAGTATTAACGTACTTTCCTGAAATCAAACAAGTTTGTTTACTATAAGATTGTTACAATTGTTTAATTTTAAAATAAATTTTGCTATTTAAATAGCTCCTATTGGTCGGTTGACTAATAGAGGATATCAAAAGGCACATAAAATGATAAAGCGGGATTCTTTTCTGATCATCATTTAATTTTTTTTGTTGTAAAAATGGTGAGTGTTTTGAAAGAAACAATTACCCACGGTTATAGAATATTTAATTACGAATCTAGCAACATATTATGTAACTCAATTTTCGTGAAAATGTGTTAAAGTGGATTTCTAAACTCGGCGGCATAAGAAATTATATCCTCTCTGTCATTCTTTCCTCGTTCATTCGTTCAACATGTCCAAATGTTATACAAACAACATCTTTATATTCCTGTCTACATACAAACACAAACTATATGTATATAGGTATGAATATTTCTATGTGCACTTATCATAAACATGTTTTACAATCTACATTTGTACAACTATATTTCTATAGGAGTGTAAATATTTTTATTTTTTATTTATTAATTTAAACACACCAGCACATACTAAATAAGTAACTTACATCATAGTAACAAAAAAATAAGACTAATTACAGTGTTTATATTATGGCATCTACCATAAACGTGTTAGCTTGTTGATTTACTGCGAAATGTAATGAATATGAATAGTTCACCTTTCTTCGAAATTCCTCATAGAAACAAACAAAGTAAATGAACCCTATGGTCAAACTACTATTAGGGTTCGATTTGGGTAGAGGGTGATACGGGCAAATTTAATGCTCAGTGTAGCACTATACAATTTCTGGGAAAAAAGAAAATGTTTATCAACAAAACCGAAGGCATTATTGTAAAATATTCCAAATTCCTGTAGGTACTGTTTCGAAAATTTGGCGACGGTAGGGTAGAAATTTTAGGATTCTGAGACCTAAAAAGTGGTCCTCACTTAGGAAACTGATCAATTATGCCGAATTGGGGAAATTGGAAATAACAAAGGGCGGAAAATATTATTTTAGCCCGGAGGGGCTTAATAACTAGATCGGGCCCTGAATACTATCTCTGATTGAGTTCATACTATTTGATATCCAATCATCATTATCCTCCTTACAAATATATTTTCAAAACTAAATATTTTAATCTTGAAAGAAAAATTGAAATTATTTAAACGAAGATCCTTGATAATCTGATTTACACCAGAGGTTCATTTTTTTCCCATAGACCACTTTCAAAAATTTGCTGGTTCCGGTGGACCCCCTGTATTTCTACACCCCCGTCGCTATTTTCAACATGGTTTAGGAATTTGAAATATTTCAAAAACTCCTCGGTTTTCTTAAAGAATATTTTCTTGCAGTACCTTTTTCTACAATGTACTGGGTAAGTATCCGGTACTTTTACCGAATATCCGATACTTTATTACCAAAATAATATTCGCAAAACATTCGCATATTTTTATGCGAATGCGAATACGAATATTCGTTACATCACTAATACCTACTGACAATTTGTAAACCATTCAAAAAATATCTAGTAGGTACCTACCTGTCGAGTTTGTGCTTGCCGACTGAGCGACCACTTGATTACCTTATGTCTCTTTCTTTCTTTATATTTACATATTAAGTAACAAAAAGTGATATTATTCATCTAGTGAAAGCGCATTTTAGCTAAGAATTTTTGTTGCACAGAGTTTTGTTTCATTCTCATTTTCTTCGGCAGTATGAAGGTAAGTACTCAACAAATGAAAAATTTTCTACAATGTACCGGGTATTTGCATCGACTGTTGTTTATGTCAATATTTGGTACTTTTACCGAATATCCGACACTTTAACTATGGATTTGTAGACCCCAGCTTACGAATCGTGAACCCCCATTTTTTAGTAGTAACGTAGACCCCCCGTCGAGTCCCTAGGGGTCACCTGGACCACTTTGGGAATTACTGATCTACACACGAAATTTCTACATCCTGCGTGTCCAATTTTTAAATTGGGTATAGGAATTGGTATTGTTTCATAATTTACTTATTTTCCTACAGCTTTTTCCGTACTTTTACCATACTTCAATGATTTTTCAATTATCCCACTATTTTTAATATTTTGTGTTCACCAATGCACAAAATATCTATTTATGATAGCACATTGAATTATTATAGTTCTAGTGGATTCTCATTGGAGATATTACCTAATGTAGGTACTCGTATAATTCAATCCACGAATAATTAATTTAATACGAGTAATAGGTATGGCATTAAATAATAAGCAATCGAAATTAGTTACAAATGTTTTATTAAAACTAAATAATGTGATTTTGATTGTACAATAAAATAATTATTAATAATAATTTATGTTGTTTTACTTGATTTATGTACATATCTGCAATAACAAGAGTGCTTGTAGTAATAAACAATTTCATAATATTATAATATACAATTAGGTCAGATGTTCTTTCAAATAGGTACCTACAATGAAATTTATTATTTACACCCACCTAAAATTATTAATCAAAAACAATTGGCGAGTACCTATTTATAATTTATATGAACGATAACAAAATACATTGTTGTAGATAAAATGCTTTTGTTTTATTTCATTTCCATTACTGCTATAGGATAAATATTCAATCTTATTTATTATTATAAGATTTTTATTATTGTAAGATTTTTATTAATATTATTATAAGATTTTTATAATTATAAGATTTTTTTACAAAGAACCTACTTCCCTTGTGAATTTATTGGTTACGAGTGGTTCTCAAGAGCTTCCGTTCTCATCATCAGGCTAACGTAAAAAGCAGACTCGCGACCAATAAAGCGACAGTGGAAGTACCAAAACAAATGTTTTGTTTATAAACTATCTATTTAACATGGTACAATGGTTCGAAAAAAATAAGTATTCAGATAAATTAGGGAATTTTAAACTGAATAATATAAAGAAGGTAATTCAGTAAGAAAATGGTGTATACTCTTAGATACATGAGGTGAAATGATTATGTCATTGAAAGTAAGTATGTGGTTTTTTTTTCTTTATTATTATAATATTATATATACCTATGATAAGTGTAAAATCACTCACTATTGGGTGGAATGCCTAAATAATAATAAAATAAATATATATATATATTATAAATTGTTTACTGTGTGTGATATTCTATATCGATAAGTTTAGTCGAATTTGTTGAATGTTAGTAAAAACCCTATAATCCCTCAAAGAACGAGCTCTACTCAATTTTGATAGTAAAATAGATATTGCAAAAATTGTATAATTGTGTTTATTGTACTTATATATTTAATGTTTTTATTATTGTCTCAATAAAAATATT
This sequence comes from Athripsodes cinereus, assembly GCA_947579605.1. Taxonomy (NCBI): domain Eukaryota; kingdom Metazoa; phylum Arthropoda; class Insecta; order Trichoptera; family Leptoceridae; genus Athripsodes; species Athripsodes cinereus. The sequence goes on from OX388323.1 coordinate 7,228,783, forward strand.
TGAATTTGAAATAAAAAAAAAACTGAAACGTGAACATTCACCAAGAACCGTCGGTTGAATATTCGGATAAACTGAAGTCCCCAGACTTCTGCGGTATCCGGGTGGTCTTTGGGTTTCCTTCAACGTAGGTCACAAATATCGGTTTTAATATCCAATTTATCAGTGTAATTACGATATAAACCATAAATAGGGTAGCCAGTGGACTAAATGAATGTAATGATTGTCCGGATGGTTCTCTTCGCGCTAATAAGTAGTAAGACATTGAATGGTATACCATATTAGTCATATTCTTACTAGGTATGCGCATAATACATTTGGTTAAACTGTTTGTCTTAGAAATAAATTAAATTTATTCATAGCATCACTGCATTTCTTAAAAGTAGGATAGCCAGCGAATTAACTACTTGTAAACAACACGGTTTTAGTTGTCAAATAATATATGTGCTTTTTTACGAACGTTTACCATTTACAGAATGATCGAAAACTTACAGTAAAGAGTAATAGACATCCATTCTCTGCAGGGGTAAAATAAATACAGTGGAACCTCTCGTAACGAGTTTAATTCGTCCCAGACTCTTACTCGTCATGCAAAACATTTTTTTCTATAGAAATCAATGTAAAATATGTACGATAATGCGTTCCATGCCGAAAGAATTAGTATTCTTGGAGTACTCAACGATTTCTTTTATTAACGTTTATTCAAATAAAATAACTTATAAAAGAGTGTAACAACTTGTAATACAATTTAGATTAGAAAAAAAACGTACCTAAATAAAAATATGAATTTATGACAAATAATTAACCATTTTTAACTAGAAAACTAACCGTAAACCAAACAGTTTCGTAGACATTATTGACACTCCCTTTAAAGCATCCATCTTCTTAATTTTATCTTTGTTCTTGAGAATAGTGCAGATCGTTGATGTTGACCGATAGTATGTGCGCGCTAGTTATGCCACGCTCACACCTTGTTCTCGCTTTTCAATGATTTTGTGTTTCATTTCAACAGTTATTTTTATTCACTTCTGGCTGTCTTCTTGTGTTTTTTCTTTGAGGACATTTTTGAACGGATTATAATACTTTGCACATAAAAAAAATACTAATTATATCAATACAAATTTTGGAAGAATGGGTGATCACATGCGAAACCATGGCGCTAACGGAGCGAGTGCTAAACACAGACTGATGTACTGGCGCGGATGTCCCGGCTCACAAGGTCACAAGTGAATTTCATGAAAAAGGGACATACCTACCCTTTTTCTGTAACTCGTTATGCGAAATGTCGCTCGTTATGGGAGCAACTTTTTCACATTTTTTTTTACTCGTTATGAGAGGTGCTCGTTATGAGAGGTTCCACTGTACGATTTTTTAAACTAGTATTTATCTAATATATAAAATTCTCGTGTCACGGTGTTTATTATCACACTCCTCCGAAACGGCTGTACCGATTTTGATGAAATTTTGTGTGTTTATCGAGTAGGTCTGAAAATCGGCCAACATCTGTTTTTCATACTCTTAAAAGTTAAGGGTGGTCCACCCCGAGATATTTATTTATTTTTTGAACTAAATTTTTTATTTTTATTTTTTTATGGTGGGGCATTAAAAAATACATACAGCCCTAAATTTTCACCCTTTTACCATCAACCTCTATTTTTAAACAGCGATATTAGTAACTTAGAAATAATGTATACTATGGAAAAACATCGTTTGCCGGGTCAGCTAGTCTATCTATAAAAGTCAATAATTATCTGCATATTATAAGTAAGTAAGTAGTTATAATGTAAATGGGCGTGACAATATTATCAAATGGTACCATTAACTTTCTATCACTAAAATGAATGTGAAAATATACTATCAAGATTAAAATGTTATCTAGATCCCTATGGACCATTACAATATAATATGTATATTTTAGAGTTTTCTGGACCCTGGGCGATAATAGAACAGGTATGAATGTATGTACTTATATAGATCAGTGGTGTGTCTTACCTTTTTATACTGGCTAGACGTAGTTACTAGTGATGTAACGAATGTGAGATTTTGGATATTCGCGAATGTTAATGCGAATATTGATTTGCACGAGCCTGTCGGTGCTGGCTTTACTACAAGTTTAAATTTCTGCAATTGCTCAAACATTAAAATTTCTACCCCCCCCGTCGCCGAATTTTCAAAATGGTATAGGAATTTAAAATATTTTAAAAACTCCTCGGTTTTCCAAAAAAATATTTTCTTGCAGTACCTTTTTCTACAATGTACCGGGTAAGTATCCAGTACTTTTAACCTAATATCCGATACTTTATAACCAAAATAAAATTCCCAAAACATTCGCATATTTTCTGCGAATACGAATGCGAATGCGAATATTTTGAAATCTGCGAATATTCGCGAATGCTAATACAAATATTCGTTACATCACTAGTAGGTACCCTCATTATAAAGTTTTTAAATAGTTATGTAAAATGAAAATAATAGTCCCGGGAATTTGACCCTAAAAGTTGTATTCTATTCTCTTCTTCTTAAGACCATCCACTCGTTTGCATGTGATTTAGGAAAAGTTGTGTTATATGTGGAAAATAAATTAAAAACACACTATTGTTGTATTGTGGTCACTCATACAGGAGCTGACAGCATTCAACAGATAGGATAAAAGCCAGTACATTCAATGCGCCGTGGTCTGCGGAACATTGTGAATAATGGAATTAAATATTTTTTCACAACCGCGTATACGGTACTGTACATACACTGTGTGATGTACGAAAAAATAAACCTCAATGCGTGTGGCGAAACAAATGTAGCAAAACTCAATTGTATGTAACTAGTCTGTGAGGTTTGTTGACACGACACTTGTGACGACATAGCATCCTATTTACTTATTTGGTTCATGGCGCGCAAGAAATTTAAAATGATCTTATCTTTTAATATAATCGTTTTTTTTTAATTACAGATTTTTTCATAATTATTCTTTGGGCATTCCACCCAATACCGAGTGATTTTACATTTTTAAGACTGACAGGGGGCTAAAAAGGCCACTTAATATGAATCATAATAGGATCATATTAGGAATTGTAAAACGAATTGTAAAAAATTTCACCAAATATGAATCATTTCATGAAAAGAATTGCGGGTGAATCGCGTACAATCGTGACCATTTTACGAAAATTAGAGGAATTGCTACGGATCTGCTGGCAATTCGGGAAATGAATCATCTATAGATGAATTGCTCAATGTGGCCATTTTAGGCTTCCAGTATTCAAAACATTGAATAGTATGGCTCCGCAATAAATCTCGGATCTCTGCAATCATCAAGCATTAAATTAAATAATTTATAAATAATTATTATAAATGCCGTTGAGCTCATCAAGTCTGGTGGACCGGGGGCTCTCGCGTGGTGTTTGGAGCTTTTCAACGATTGTTGGAGAGAAGGTGTTACACCAGAGGATTGGAGGAGGGCTATCATCTGCCCCCTGTACAAAGGGAAAAACTCTAGACTTGAATGCGGGAGTTATCGGGCTATTAGCTTGCTGAACTCAATAGGGAAACTGTATGGTAGAATTTTGATTGAGAGAGTACGAAAGATAACTGAGTGTAAGATATGGGATGCGCAAGGAGCTTTTTTGAATGGCAGAGGGTGCACCGATCAGATCTTCTCCCTGCGAATGGTTATAGAGAAGTTTCTGGGTAAACACCAGAGGCTTTTTTGTGCGTTCGTGGATCTGGAGAAAGCATATGATCGAGTGGACCGTGAAAGGTTGTGGCGCGTGTTGTCGGAGTGTGGGGTGAGCAGCCGGTTGATCCGCGCAATATCTTCACTTTACGTGGGAAGCTCCGCTTGCGTGAGGGTAAATAACACTCTCTCGGAGTGGTTTGTCCTCACCAAAGGAGTGAAGAAAGGTTGTGTCATGTCTCCGTGGCTGTTCAACCTATTCTTCGACTACTGTATGCGACCTGTGAAAGATATGGATGTTGGTGTCGAGTTGAATGGGTTTCGGGTGAATGCATTGATGTACGCAGATGATTTGGTGTTAATGGCTGAGAGTGAAAGGGACTTACAAGAGATTGTTACGTGTGTGTATGATAGTTGCAATTTGAATGGTTTGAAAATGAATGTTATGAAGACGAAAGTTCTTGTTTTTGAAAGAGAGAATGAAAAAACAATTTGCGAGATTTAAGTTGAATGTTTGGAGCAAGTAAGTGAGTATGTATATTTGGGAAGTATGTTTACGAGGGATGGAAGATGCGATAGGGACTTTGAAAGAAGGAAAGTGGCCGGTGCTAGAGTAAACGGTGCACTTCGACCCATTGTTAGCAATGACAATGTGTCGAACATGGCTAAAATGCTGGTGCACAATACCATTCTGGTACCGTCACTTACGTATGCAAGCGAGACATGGACGTGGTTGAAGAAGGACGAAAGTGGAATGCGATCGTTGAGAAGAATGGTTGGTCAAACGCTGCGTGATAGAGTGAAGAATGAGTATATTAGAAGAATGAGCGGATGCAAGAAGAGTGTTGTGGACAGAATGCGCGTGAATAAACTACGGTGGTTTGGGCATGTTGAACGAATGAACGAGGTAAGAATGACAAAGAGGATATACTTATCTGAAAGAAAGGGTGTGAGGAAACACGGGCGTCCGAGAACCACGTGGCTTGATCACGTGGATCAAATTCTCAAGGACGGCCGCGTGTTGAGTAAGAGGAACCGACGTGCGTGTATGAGGAACTGTATGAATGTGGAGGAAGCGAAGGAAGTGTGTAAAGATAGATCTGTTTGGCGTTCCGTTCTCTCTGCCTACCCCACTTGGGACACGGCGTGAGGGTATAGTATAGTATAAATAATTAAAAACACTGTTATATTTTCACTATTATTAAAGGTAAAATTAAGGTTAAATTAAGGTTAAATTCTATGAGTTCTCAATCTATTATCTAAGATTAGAAGTAATCAATACGAGCTCAGAGCCAGCGTACTTAGATAGCGCCTTTATATTTGCGGGTCCTACTTCCTGGAATAGACCTCCCACAACGTCAGGGAAGCACATACTTTGACCCAGTTTAAGACCCAATCGAAGATCATCTTTTCAAGAAATCGAATGGATTGAGCTGAATATAAAATCACTTCTAATATTTTGCTTACGCTAGCTTATATTATTAATCATCCTATGCTACTTTGAGTTGATGCTGTCCACAAAACCTACTATGAAAATCATCCAGATATTATTATTATTAAAAATTCCAGCTTTTGGGCTTATATGGAAAACACGCCATTGGCATAAACAGATAGTATCTATAACAGCTGATAATATGATCCACAGTACGGACTTAATGCCGATACTAATAATAAAATGAATATTAAGTACGGTACAAAGTACGCACCTACCTACTATTTGAATGAAGATTATCTTGTAGGTATGACCCAACTTTTATTATTATTTTGTTAGCAGGTGCTTGTTTAAAAATAATAAGCCCATCTGATGAAAATAACAGTCACAGTAAAATACTCAATGAAATGTGTAAAGCGCTCTTGAAGTGATATTACCACAATATGGCGTTAGTTGGAAGATATTGCGCTTCTGCGATAAATTCACCAATTGCACAACATTATTTCTTTTAATATTATGTTTTGTTTAAGTGTATAGTTTTTTGTGCAATAAAAATTTATTATTGTTTTTTTTTATCACATTAATTGTATAAAATAAATTTGTATTCTGGTTTTTGAACAAAACATAAAATAAACAATTTAGCGTTACACAAAAATTAACAATAAATTTAACGGAACATCAAAATAACATTTTTAAAATTATTATTGAAACATATTATACTATCTATTTATTTACGTGTTCTACAATAAATATTTATTTATTTTATTCTTCACTGTACATTGGTACCAATATATGAAACCAATGTAAAGTATAACGAAAATAACAGTTATACAATTTAATGTACAGAGGTATATTCAACCTACTCCGTCTTCATAACTTGACAAACATAATATCTAATACATTACTAATTGTGAGAGGACTTGGGTTGCAATATGACATATATCTTCTACAATAATTCTGCGATGAGATGTTTCACATATTTTGAATGTTAATTTTTATCGTCACGAAGTAGACGATCTGCATGTTCATTACAAAAAGTTACATTACAGCATATTCCACTATGTATAGCATATTCCACATCTTACTTGTGGAATATGCTATACGAGTACATAGAGGTATGGATTGTTATTTTTGATAGAATTGTTATTTTTAGTGTTCTTAGTATTTATTTATTCATAACCAGTTACACATTGATGTTTGATGTTTTGCATTTGGGAGTTATATGGATGTTGTCGAAAGAGTGGCAACATTAAAGTGGTCATGGGCAGGATATGTTGCTAGACTTAAAAATCAAAGATGGACAAAAAGGGTAGCGGAGTGGAGACCTCGTGAAGATAAAAGGAGTAGAGGAAGACCTCCAACACGTATGTAGATCAGACGACATTAGATGAATCGCTGGTGAATGATTGCAAAAAGCTAAGGACAGAGATTCCTGGATACATATACGGGAGGCATATGTTCAGCAGTAGACAGGAATAGCTGCATAACTAAATAAGTAAGTTTTGCTTTATTTGAAATCTATATAACCCCTAATGATATGCCTTCTTCTTCTTCGTCATATGTGGTGTCGGGTTCCCCCAACGTTGACTATCACTTGTGAGAGTGAGCTTCTAGTAAAGCTCTGATATTATAATAATGTACAGAACAAGTGTATGTAAATAGGTTCCTGAGTGGTATTAATATGTTGTGTCCAGATGACATATATGTTGAACTTATGTGTATTTTAGAAGTGGTGTAGAAGGTGTAGCAGCCAGCTGATCTGCTGGCTACCCCACTTGTGGGATATGCCGTGATGGTATAGATAGATAGAGATAGATATTTTAGAACGAATTGGGGGTGGGCGGTAAAACTCATCCTTATGGGGTTGTACACATGTGAGGGAAAATGTATGTACACAATTTCAGACTATTTCAAGTAGGCATATAGAACATATGGAATCTACACAAATTTACAGAGTTTTAGTGTTGAAGCGGATTGAAATTAAACCGGATTTTTTATTCAGGGCGAGTTACGAAAGAGGTCTCCCATTCCTTTCTTCAATACTTTGAGTATCCAGGGGGCCTAAATAGGCCACATTGTGCAATTCATCTACAATTCATATTTGGTGAAACGTTGCCGTTAAATCGTTTTACAATTCCTAATATGATCCTATTATGATTCATATAAAGTGGCCTTTTTAGCCCCCCTGCAGATGGTACATACAATATATGGTTGAAAAATATCAGAAATAGATATTTAATATTCTATGTGTTTAGGAATTAGTAACTATTGCGTGATTATATTTTGTTGGCCTATTGATCCATATTTAATATTGAAACATTCAAAAATTAACCTTTATACATAAATATTTTCAAATTTTAAATAATTCAAATACTGTTAAAGAAGTTTCTATTGTCGTTATCTCATAAAAACTATATAATATTTTTTTTCCAAATTGTATAATATTTTTAAATTTAATTTAATTAAAAATTTATGTTTCTATAATTGACTTGTTGTAAACATATTTTTTTCTCAATATTCTTCTTCTTCTTCAAGTGGCTTGTCGGGTTCCCCCAACGTTGGCGATCACCTCGGCGAACTTGTCCCTGTCCTGCGCTGCCCGGAACAGCTCTTCCACACTTCGGATGCCGGTCCACTCCCTTATGTTTCGCAGCTAGGACATCTGTCTCCTACCGGGACCTCGGTAGGAGACCATTAACCATTTTATTTTTTGACTCGATAACCATAATTGACTATTTGTTTTGACAATTTGTTTCTTTAGTTTATAATTGTTATTAGTATGGCTGACTCATTCATTATTTTTCCTTTTGTCTAATCATTTTATTTATTTTTACCTACATATTGAGTTTCATTACAATTTATATTTTTTTTCATCAACTTTTTATATCCCTGCAGCTATACACTGTATTTAATTACCTTGGGTTGTCAAATTATTAATTTTATCTTTTTGTTAATATGTAAAAGGCTCTGCTATGTAAAAGGTAAGTAATAAAATAAAATATTGCGTTGGTGCACACGTAGTAGAATTCCATTATTATGTAATTGAAACAAGTGCTTCATTATACTATAGATTATTGATTACGAGAGAGACTCCTTTCGACTTATCTTGTCATTATCAATCGATTGATCAGCGATGACGTATACCACTCGCCCTGAATATCAAGATGTCTTTTTTGATGACTACCATTTGACATTCTCAAAATATGGCTAAACGAGGATTATCATATTCTCGGTATTACAGCGATTACAAATTTGTGTGGACGCACAAACTATTTGTGACATATTTATTGCCCTTAACTTCCAGTATCCTCCTAAGACATTTAGGTGTTTGATTTTACCTATTTATTAAGATGCAAAATATTACTTGTCGGATATCCTTTCCACCTTTGGTACAAGTTAGTGTACGTATTACAATCAGTAGGTGTATGACTCACAAGGGACCTAACTGGGTAATTTCATACACCATCGAGCAGAGGTAATATAACAAGGGAGGTGTATACTAGTAGTGGTTTGATATACACACACACACACACACACACACACACACACACACACACACACATACACATACCTTAAAACGAACGTTTGCAGAAATACTATGTATAAATGAAAGATGGCTCGAATAGTCGCTGATAAGTCGGTAAAGTCGACTATCCAACCAAATTCATATATATTGGCAGTACGCACGGAAAGTAACTTTTTTTAATCAAATTGTTCTTAAATGAACATGTGAAAACATTGAAGATCCCTATCTCGTGATGGGATATCTCAGAAGTGAGTCAGAAGTCGGGGGACTTATATATTTTTCCAAACTAACTAAGTTACTGGACAGCCAAAACTACCTAGTGGAAATCTTGTCTACATTTATGCTCTTGATGCAAAATTGACATATATTTTATAAAATAATAAATATCAAAACGAAATAATTCAAAAATCTCTAAATACAAGATTACAAAATTATTACAAACTACAAAATTATTACGAAAGCACTATATACTTTGCTTAAACATTTCAAATAAAGCTGAAGTGAGGTGTCCAGAAACTTTTGGGCGTTCAGAGTGTTTTGGGTGTTCTAGATTTGTCGATCTAAGTGCGATGTAACAAAAATCTCCCTCCCAAAATGAATATCTGTCCTATATCTATTCTTTATTAAAGGAGGAAAGACGACACGACGGCGTACGTAGAACGAGCTTGTTTTGCTAGCCTCACTCTCACAGAGAGCCAAAATAGTCAGTAAATAAACTGATTGGCCATTTGAGAACCGACTATTTGGCCAAATAGATATACACTTGGTTCATCTCAAATGTATGTAAGATGTGCTCGTTCTAATATCTGGACACTCTTAAGTTATACGCTTTTAGAATTCATATCAAGAAATGTCTATCTAATCTTATTCAGTAATGCATTAAGTTATTTTACACTTCCAAAGGATAGTGAAGCAGTCTTCTTACATCATCATAAAGTTTCGCTCTATTATAGGGGTATATTATAATGTTTTTTTTATTTGGCTATACAATTTTGTTATAAAAAAGATTATTTGAAAAAGAGGCCAACTGGTGGTAATGATTTTCTATCTATCTATTCCCTCACGCCGTATCCCAAGTGGGGTAGGCAGAGAGAACGGAACGCCATATAGATCTGTCCTAACATACTTCTTTCGCTTCTTCAAAAGTCATACAATTTCACATGCACGCACGTCGATTTCTTTTACTCAAAACACGGCCATCTTTGAGATTTTGATCTACATGATCAAGCCATGTAGTTCTCGGACGCCTGCGCCTCCTCACACCCCTCCTTTCAGACAAGTATATCCTCTTTGTCATTCTTTCCTCTTCCATTCGTTCCACATGACCAAACCATCTCAATTTATTTACGCGCATTCTATCAACAAAACTCCTCTTGTATCCACTCATTCTTCTAATATCCTCATTCCTCACTCTATTACGCAAAGTTTTACCAACCATCCTCCTCAGTGATCTCATCTCCACAGCATTTATTCCACTTTTATCCCTCTTCAACCATATCCACGTTTCGCTTGCATACATATGTATGTATGTATGGTAATGATTTTGAATTTTCATAAATTATTTTTTTGTTCAATTAATTTATTTGTTTTTTTTTTTAAATTTATAAAACTATTAAATACTTTTTAATTGTTGACGTTTGGAAATATGTACATTGTTAATGAAATATTTAATCAAATCCATTATTATGCACTTCATTGTATTAAAATAAATTTTTAGCATTGTTTACAATATAGGTATTTTTTGTTGATTGGATAAGTTTGCGAGTGTTATTGTATTCATGTTTGTAAGTGTTTTTTTTTTGCTTTCATTAATATTTTATTGCTAATCTTAAAAAAGTTGCATTGTATTTAAAATTTATACAAGGAGGGGGAGGAGGGGGCAGAAGGTTGGATTTTAGATTTTTATGATGTTTTTTTTTAACTTAACCATTAATATTTTATTGACAACCCTGATAAGGGTGCATTTCACTTCAAATTTTCACAAAGAGGGGGGGGGGGGAGTTGTCTAGATTTCGCTATTAGTGGTACACGGATTAAAATAAATCCCAATTTTTAAAATTTTTTGCCACATTTTCAATTTTATACAAGAGTCAAGAACACATTTTTTTTAATCAAATTTTTTAAAACGGCTTTATATTTAACTTGACACTATTGAGAAGGGGGGGGGACTATCCACTACAATGCCAATTTTCTTTACTTTGAGAAAATACAAAAAAATATTATCTAATACTAGTTTTGTCTGATTTCCTGCAAACATTGGAAATTATGTGTAACAACTGTACTTATGTAATCATAAAAATGTAGTACGATATTTTTATGCGAATAAAGAATATGAAAAAAGGATATAAAAAATTGTTTCCTGGGTGATTCCAGGTTTGAAAACAGTATTAAAATAAGTTTTTGTTTCAGTAAACCAGCTTAATGTGCTATTTTACCTACCTACTAGGAATAACAGCACATTTCAATTAACCCAACAACATTATTGAAAACACGTAAAATATTATGTTCGTCGTTTTTCATACAATACTACTGAAAGCTTTTTAACTTTTCAATCCACTCCCTTGCTTTAGGGGCAGTGATAGAATTGCCTTTTTTAATTTACAACTGATATAAAAAATTATGTAGTTATTTGTAACGTTTGTTAATGATCATTTTTAAATATTATTATTATTTGAGTTATAAGTTCCATTGGTAAATTTTTCCAAATAATAATTAACAACATTTTACACTTCGTTCAGTCTCAAACTATTTTTATTTTTAAATTGGTATCTAGGATTTTGTTTTAAGATCAAACACAACATTTTAGACATTTGACGACTAGTGTGGCGCGGAGTCTAACGCACTTGCCTTTGAGTCACTAGGTCTCGGGTTCGATTCCCGGCCAGGGCAAAATGAAGAATGACCTTTTTCAAATTGTCCTGGGTCTGGGTGTTACATGTATGTGTTCAGTGCATTGTTTATATGTAAAAATACAAGATTCATATTTTAGTTTGGGACTAGCTCGGTCTGTGTGAATTGTCTATACATGTTATGTTATGTCACAGTAAGCTAACGGATTGTGTCTTGAAATTGGAGATTTTAAGTACCAAAAATCGAACCAAACATCTCTTGTGCATGAGGCCTAAATATCCAGGCTATGAAAGATTTTTTTTTACCATCTTATGACTGTTTTCACCCAGCTTTATTTGGGAAATAATTTAATTAGGTATAGGTATCGTTTGAAATTCACCATAGAAATACATCACCCATCTTAAGTGTCGTAGGTTTTATATTACAGAGAGGGTGACAGGTTTCGGATTCCCGGAATTGATAATTTCCTTATCACTCAAAATGTCTAAGACACTGGAATTTGAAATATTTCATGATATCTTCGGTTTAACTGAAATTAAAATTAAAAAAGAGTACCGACTTTCATATTTTTAGAATACTTCCTCAGAGTATTCATAGATGTGTGGGTCTTATGGTGATATCTGTTCTGTCAAACGGGTCCACCGCCTCCTGATGTGGTAGCCTTCCTGGCTTAGACTTGACTGTGTACAAGTTTTGTTATTGCCTTACAAATGTACCGAAAAATAGGAGTCTTTTGACTCCCGAAATATCCAGAAAATATGATATTTCAACAATACAGAGATGATGGGCCATATAGGTATGTCTATTACATTAAACTTGTGCATTTAATACCCCACTTGCGCAAATTTTCATGGCGATTTATATATTAAATAAATAATATATAAGTAATGGATGTACAAATTGTCTTCTTTGTAATAACAATAATAAACTTTATTTCACAATAAGGAGCATACATAATAACAAAGTTATAAAACAATGTGATACAAATAAATGATATTGTGCAATGGGCGAGTTTATCCAATATAAAACACGATGAAATTACATTATTTATTTCTACTTTATTTTTTTATTCAGAGAGACGTCTTTTGTCTTAGGAGGACATTATCATTGTCAAGATTTACCTTTTGTTTGTAAGACGAAACAGGTTTATCTCAAGAAAAAAAGCAATATAGTAGAAAAAAACATTGTTCTTGCATTTCTTTATAGGGTTCTACTACCTTAACACCGACACTGTGAATACAACACATGATATTTATAATAATGAATGACCTCGTTGAATTGAATATATATATAGTATCTTAGTGTGAGGTTATTCGATTACTGGTCTCTTACAGAGCAATCTAATAATTACACATCTGGCCTATTCAGGCAACTCAGTGCAATGATAATAAAGCAAAGGAAGACATTATAACCAGCAGCATGTTATGTGGTCTTACATCAACATTATATTATTTTGTTTTCCTGTTTGAATACAATACGCGCATGATGAAAATGACTTTTTTTAGTAAATTATACCTATTTAGTTCTATTTTCTACCTTCCAATTTTATTGTAGTACAAGAAATCAGTGACGTATTCAGGATAATCTGTGCAAGGAGGGGGTTTCAGGAGATTAAATGAATAATTGACATACATATTTATTTTATTTTGATGATTCTTTTTTTAATAACAAAAATTCTTCTGACTAAATAAAAAAAATTGTAATCTTTTATATTGTTGCATTTAATTGCTATTTCTATATTTTTCACTATTTTATTTGAAACTATTTAAATTATCTTTATTCTTTTGGTTGTTTATAATTTATTAATTGGAATTACTTTCTAAATATTATTTAGAAAAGAGAAAATCTATAATTGCATCTTCAATTCTCTTATTTAATCGTACTGGTTTGATTGTTGGTAATTCTTTTTGTTTCCGTTGTTAATTTATGATTTTATCGTCTCTCTTCTGACTAACAGTCGTATCTGCCGAAATGTAAATTGTTCAGGAGAGAGTTCTTTGTGTTTTGCCGTGCATATTTTCATCTCTCCTAGTTATATGATACAGTGTAAATATGTAACATTATTTTATTTGTACCTATTCTTATATATATCAGAATCATTTTTGTGATAAAATTTTGAGAAATTAGTAGATACAACACATTTTATTTAGAATAATTCGTAAATACAACAACAAATCAGAAGGCTATTCCAGGATAACGGTAACAGTTACAGGTGTGATCTTCAGTGAGAACATGCAGGGCACATATAAATACACATTGGTGATCATAACTCGATTTCGCCAAAAATGTCAGATACGACAGTTAGTCACAAGAGGGACGTAATTTTTATTTTATTTCATAGAGACACTCACAGAAAACTGACAACACAATACATAAATTACAAACATACAATAAGATCTGGCCAGTTCCCCAATTAAGAGCGTCTACAGCATGCACAATCAGAGAATTCAATTAAATTAAATTAAATTAAAGCGTAACTCAATATCTGCGGTGACAAGGCAAAGGGGCACAAGTCAGCCCCGCAGCACCGAGCCACCCCCCCCCACAGAAATGCAGGCATACATCACACCCCACAAAGTAATGGGATCAAGGGTAGCCCATGGTACTAGGTAACCCCGGATGCCAACACCTGCGAAGCACGACACACACCCACACCTCCGCGGAGGGAACAACTCAACACCGCAAAACCGACCCACGCCCCCTCACCCCGCCACCACAGATACAATGCCACGATAATGATAATCTCTATGTAGAGATAATCCTGCTAATGCACATCATCGCATTTTTATTAGGTAAACTGCTCTGTTGATTTGTTATATGAACGATGATGTGCAAGAAGAACAAAAGAAATGAACAACAAAATATAATGTAACAATAATCATAGAACAACAACACAACTATTTTAGTTTAATTAACCCGAATCGGGCTCTTGACGAATCGCACACCCAGTACGACAACAAGCCACAGGCAAAGGACGAAAAAATGAAACCTTCGAAACAAACTATGTCAACAATTTTACATTACACTTCACCTCCCTCCCAAATGTAGCCAACGAGTCGTTAAATATATCAACCCCCTCCACCCCCTTCTCACACAAGATGTTATGATCCTTGACTTGTGTATGATGTGTGAATTTGTATTGTGTATATTTATGAACTTTGTCTAATGTTTCAACATGTAAAAGGCTCACGCCGTATATTAATAAATAAATAAATCGACATAACAGTTATTTTATTTTAGCAAATAAACGTCTTACAAGTCTTACAACTTTAACGAACTTAAGCAATATTTTACATAGCGTGCTCAGGAACAAATTATACAATTATATATAGGAATAATATCAAACATTTAAATAAAATACACACAAAAATAGATAATTGATAGAATATCAACAATATACATATTTACATTATTTATTTACATTAAATTTAAAAAAAATCAAATTAAATCACAAAGACATCTGTAATGTAAAGATTTAAAACTAGGTATACCTACTTACATAAAACATTCAAATATCCTTTGCTATCAAAATAATTATCAAACATAATCCCTAGAACAGAACGGGCTCAGAGCCCGTAGACAATTTGTACTTAGCGATCGTCTACTGGCGAACTTTTCGACAATCTACCTACACGTACCGTATAATTATGCGTTATTGTTGCAGTTATTGACGAAAATTCGTTTGTAGGCGATCGCCAAGTACAAATTGTCTACGGGCTCTGAGCCCGTAGTTGGGTAATTTCACACCTAGTTGGGTAATCCATTATATTGTGTGAAAATTCATGTATTTATATTATGATGAAATAAAAATAAATAATAAATAAATAAGTGTTACTCTCAGTACTTCCTAATTTAAATAAAATCTGAAAAATAAATTAACATAAAACAACGTTAATATGAATGAATTGTATGCTTAAAATGGCTCGTCAATGATTTTTAATTAAAAAAAAACAATTTCAACAATAAAATCGTCAATTTGACATTTGGAAATGAAAAAAAAACCAAATTATTTCATATTGTATAGCAGTGGTTCTTAACCTTTTTGGGGGTACCGAACCCCACCAGTTACATCATATGCATTCACCGAACCCCTCCTAATTTGAAAAATAAAATTAGATTTTTACAAATTCAAAACATGGTACTTATATATTTATATACCTTTAGGTGTACAAGTTTAGTGTTGCCAGATGTAGGTAATAATTGGATTGTTAGAATAAACTGGCAACATTGTTTTTCAAACTTGTGATGCGGTTTGAAGGAATTATCGGAGTATTTTTTTCTTTTTCCAACTCGCAAAATTATCTTGCCTTTAAAATGATTCACCGAACCCCCAAGACTGACTCACCGAACCCCTGGGGTTCGATCGAACCCAGGTTAAGAACCACTGTTGTATAGGGATTCTACATACATTCACCCTGTGTTGAATTTAATAACTACAATGTGAGGTGAGAGGGGAGGCAGTTTCCCATTTAGACGTCAAATTTAATCAAAAGCAAAAAGGTTTATTTTCAAATTGTAATTATTTATTTATTTTATTCTTCTATCACATCATCATATACATGAAAAACTAACAAAGCAGTTTACATAAAAAAGAATGTGGCAAGATTATCACTTTGTAGTGATTTCTTCCATCTAACCACGTCATATTAACACTAAACAGAAACAATAATAATAATAATAAAACACAAAGAAGAAAAATCTCTACGTAAATCAAAATGAAAGAAAAAAAAATTGTAATCCTTACACCCAACACTCCAAAGGGACGGGGAACTATAGGAAGGGGTTAGGTTAGTTAGTTACATATATGTGATGATTTCTAAAAGTGGTTAAAAAAGTTTCTGAAATTCATAGCAAGCAGCCTAACTGCATGAAATAAAACTGCAAATCATTGTCTTTGTGCTCATAAAGGTAGAGAGTAAAAGACTTTTTTATTTCCGGTGACTCTATGGAACTACCTTAGTTTAGATACTTCATAGTAATATAATTTACATAATTTATTATGGAGGTTCGTAGGTAAGCTAGAATGCAAGTGGTAAGAGGTGGTTAAACAGAATGTGGGGCTGTGATATCACCTGACATAATGTACCTTGTCACGTATCTTCTAATATTAATACATAAACATGTGTGAACTGGTTAAGTGACCTTGCGTATCCCGAGTCGTAGCACCAGAAGTCAGGCATTGTTCTATGCTACGGGATCATCGTCCAACTTTAGCCATTATTCATCGATGTTAGTTATTCAGAATTCACACCATTTTTAAAATTCTCTTCGCCAGGCACTTCTACCGACAGACGGATGGTGTGAATCGTATGCTATCTAATCCTATGAATCTCCGTTAGTTAGTTTGACAGATCCATACCTACCATCAAAAGATAGGTGACAGGGTACCTAGCTGGCGAGAATAAAGAAAGCAGACCCCCCCTATCATGTTGAACCTATGTGTAAAGAGAAAAGAATTGTATAATATATTCTTTTCTTTTTTTATTAACTTTAATATAATTATTTTTTTCATAACAAATATTAATTACACCTACCTACCAACATAGAATACTGCAATCGGGGTAGCATGCAGACTAACTGTATGTAATAAACATAGAAATTATCCTCTTCCTTCCAATTATATACGTAGACTAAGACATTGAAGGTTGGGTCGCATTTAGGGTTGCCAACCGTACTTTATAATAAAGTATTGTCCTTTATTTCAGGTAATTGTACTTTATACTTTACGAGAATAATAAAGTACACGAAAATACTTTATTTCGCATGATTTGATTTCTTTGGGATTTTGAAAATTTTAGTCTTAAGTATTTTTTCGTTAAACGAAATTTATCGATTGGTGCAAAGCGTCTCTGAATTTGATAAAAAAAATTATAACTCATTTACTTTTATTTAAATATAGACTGTAAAGATGCTGTGCAATTGTTTAGTAGAGTTACTAATCTGATACAAACTGCGAAAAAAAATAAAAAATATGTTTTTAAACATAATAACAAATAAAAAAAAATATTCTACTTTATTATGTATTTAAAAAAAAAAAAGATATATCTGTTTTTTTTTGTTATAAACCCAAATACAATCTTGTACACCTTTCACACTAAGCTAGAAGCTTGTGCCGTGAAAGGCGAGTTTGCCGGCACCTGGGATCGAACCACGGACCCCTTGTTCTGAAGGCCGAGACTCTACCTTTATCTACCTTAAAATATGTACTTTTTTCTTAGCAATAATAACCAATGTACTTTAACTGCAAATAAAAAAGGTGGCAACCAGTAGCGGCTCGTGGGAATGGGTGTGGGGGTGCGCGTAATAGGTAAACTAAAATACCAGAAGCCGTCCCGTGTGACCATACATATTTTTAGCTATCAAATGATGAATTTCATTCAATCGTTTCTATTTTTTTATGACATTAGGATCAGACCTTTAGGAAATATTAGGAATATCATAAAACATACACGCGAGATTAAAAAGATAACATTAATTAATAATAGATTATATTGCTAGAAAACTTCCCATTCCCATTGTACATTAATTAAAAAAATATGTGATACAAGTAAAAAATAATAGCTATAGTTTCCTACCTTATCACTTATAGAGAAGATCGATCCTCCTATTTTTTTGATGCGCAAATACTTCGGTCACTTCTTGATTGAAATTGGGTATGGTTTGTAAAAATTGTTTTTCTATGCTGAGAACTGATAATGCATTTAGCCGATCTTGACTCATGGTGCTTCTTAAAAACGACTTTATTCTCTTTAATGTAGAAAAGCACCTTTCACTTTCTACAGATGTCATGGGGATGGTACAAATAATTGTCAGTAGTTTCACTGTTTCGGAGAAAGGTTCTAAAAGGTTAGTTTTGTGGAACAACTCCAAAATTGCAGCTGAACCGGCAGCACTGGTGAAGTCATCTCGTTCATATATAGCACACAGTTCACTTTTTAATTTATATTTATCCAGGAAAGGGTAAGTGTTAATGGTTATTGAAAATTCGTCATGAGGAAAATTAGCTCTATAATTTTTAAAATTGTCTGATTCGAATAAAACGGATGAGACTAAGTGTCCTGTATACTGGAATCTATTTCTTACTTCCTGAATAATAATATCACAAATTTCTATGCAAATGACATAGTTTTCTGATCTTGCTCGTTTCGTTGGCGGCTCCGAAACTGAATCGATTGAATTTCGGATGTTTTGAATGCATTTTTCAAACTGATAAACAAAATTTTTTATTTTATTGGCATCTAGCGATCTTAATTGTAGCTGGTTAAATAATATTTCTGTGTGTTTAAATATACGATTAAAAAAATTGAGCCAGTACATAAAGTGCTCATCCTTAAGATACCTCAGAAGCATATCTGCTTGATTTATGGTATTTGAATCGTTATCTGTTTCTAAAATCTTCTCCATGCATTCAATTAACAGTTCAGCATATGTAAATACACAATTGGCAGTTTTGCTGTTAAAATTCCAGCGTGTCTGTGGAGCTGAAGGGATTTTTATCTCAGCCACTTCTTTTAATATTTTCGTGCGTTTGGACGATCTTGAGAAGAAAACAGGGAATGCCTGGAGGTTTGCGAAAAACTTCTTAAGTACGTTGTATTTTGATGCACATTTCTCAATTATTAAATTCAATTGGTGTGCGTAGCAATGTACAAAATGTGCAAAGGGGAAGTCCTGTTTTATTTTCGCCTGCACTCCTCCAATTTTACCGCTCATAACAGATGCGCCATCGTAGCATAGCGCTATTAATTTATTGGACGAAATGTTCAACAACTTTAATTCAGTTGAAATTGCATTGTACAAGCCTTCCGCTGTGTGGGACTCGGGGATTAAATATTTCCAAAAATGTTCGTATATTTTTCCTCTCCACACATACCTTAAAATTAAAACCAACTGAGTTGTAGTTGATGCGTCTGTAGTTTTGTCAGCTTGTATAGCAATATAATCACAATCGTCAATTTGTTTTTTAATTTGTCTATGGTAAACTTCTAAAATTGAGTCCAAAAGATCGTTCTGTATGGTCTTGGATACTCCTTTGAAGACAGTTGCAGATTTCAGGTGTTGTTTTAGAACTATATCTAACTCCTTAATAAAGTCTATCAGCCCTCGAAACACTCCCGGATTCAACGAATCTGACGTTTCATCGTGTCCACGTAATGCCAATTCGAAGGCCCCACAAAATTTTACACAGTCTATTAATTTTGATAAAATATATCGATTTTGGTCAACCATTTCATTATGCTTATTAATATGAATTCTGTACGCGCTGTCCAATTGTTGACGAATGTCAAGTGTACCCAAAACGGCCAAATTCATGACATTTTTCAAATATATCGACGAAGTATTGTGCTTTTTTATTTTAGCAGATAAATGAATCAAGTCATTTACACCTGTAACTGTCCAACTTGAGTCACCATCATATAGTAAACACGGAAAACAAAAGAGACGGTTTAACTTTTCACACCCACATAACCATTGAGCTTTGTTGTAAAATTCTGGCTTAAATTTTCTTACAAAATTCTTATTTTTTGATTTACAATTCTGATTTATATTTAATAAAGGACGAGGAGGTCCATGTTGTTTTATCAATAAGTTCATTTCAAATGTTTTGTTACTGCTCTTAATAAACTCAACGTATCATTCATCTTAAAAATTAGTATGTGCCTACGTTAAATATCACAAAACATGTATACATATATACGAAAGGCACTTAACTAAAAACGCTATCAATACAATAAAATTAAGGAAATTATTGTTGAAAATCAAATAATTACTTTTAGGTTAGCACCAATTTAATAAATCCTTTTTACAGAGATAACCGCATAACTACTTGAAAATTTGCATTTAAAACACACTTTATATTTACTATTATATACCTATTCACACACAATATGGTCAGTTTAACACAAGAGCAAAAAATATTGCACAAAGTTCAACAAGCCAGCTAAAAAAATATTCTTTAATTTAAATATCCTCATATAAACAACTAAACTATTTACATATTAATAAATTGTATTATCACTGCTTTGTTAACACTATGTTGAAAATAATTAGCCTGAATAGGTATATTAAACTTGTGTATAATTAAATATGCTATCAAAATAGTCCAATATAAACAGCCGTAAATACCAACGACACAATGTAAAAATCGGAACTAAAAGTGAAATATTATTTTGCACGTCACGCAAAATATGCGAGATGCATAATAATAATAATTAAACACTTCCGATCTATAACGAAGATGAATTATCGACAGACTTCGGTTGAAGGTTCAGGGTCACACTACTACTTAGACATACCTCTATAGTGTACGTGTACGAGTTGAACGATTTTGTAAGCAGTGCGGCGCACAAACCTCCCCATACAAACTGTATGGAATGGACAAATTTGACGGTTTTCGCTTGCATCTCTCATTCGTATAGAAAATATCCTATTTGGGTAGTGCGATATCTGGGTCGCACATCGATCGTAAAAAGTATGGCGTACCGTTTTGATGTCAGTGCGTTTGCTAAATTAAGGCGCTGATTGGTTATTAGCATTTTTGTAAATACTTTCAGAAGCATTAGAAGATAAAATTATATTTTATTTGTGATTTTTAGCCAGAATTGTCGGGGGTGTGCTTGATCAGTTGAACCAATGAAGTGGCCGCCAATGGTGGCAACCCTAGTCGCATAAAATATTAAAACTTCTCTTCATACATATTTCTTTGTGACTAAATAAAAGATTTTTTGTAATTGAAAAAATATTTGTTTTACCCACGTGTGGAGATGAAAGAAATATATAATTCGAAAATGTCTTTTCTTTTAGCCTTTTTCTCTATGTGTTTGCCATGCAAACATTTGATATTTTTTTCATGTCCTTAAAACGCGAGTACACGTGTTCAAACACAGTGTAAGCGAATGTTTTTTTGCTAAAAAAAACTCTTCTATTTTCAGACAAATCAGAGATTTATTATACACTAGCGTTAGACTCGGTGTTGGTCATAAAAAATGTAACAAAATAAAATAATTACAATAATTGATTTAGGAATACTAAGAATGTCTTGCCATAATAATAAAGTCTAAACAAACCAAAACAATAGAATATCAATTATTCACAAGTGACACATTGTGTTTATTAAATCTTTTTAGAGTTGGAAATATTACTGTTTTAACATTAATACAAGAGAGTAATAATTTCATGAATAAATAAAATTAAATTTGAATGAATGATAACTGACTGATATGACATTTTAATTCCAAAATAAAAGACAATCAGATTCGTTCGGTTACCGTAGCAACTCACACATTTAGTCTAGTGATGTTGAGTTGATTACTATTTGTTATTGTGTATTTGTTGACAATACGAGTAAATTGTTACATAATTGTTATTAAATAATGTGAAAGTGATGGCTCAGTTTGAATAGTTTTGTTTAGTGCCATCTTTCATCGGGACGCTATGGCGATGTCGCCGGCTACGTAGCCAAATAATATTCATATCGAAATATAATGGGACTAACTCGTGCGGCTACGGATTGGCCATGTCGTCAATCGTAGAATTATTTGTCTACGTAGCCGACGACGCCACCATGGCGTCACGGTGAGGAATGCCCCTTAGAGGGATTCCTTGATTGCTCGTAAACAAATGGATGACCTTAAAAGATAGAATTGAACCTTATCGCTGAATTTAAGATGTAAAATGTTTTTATTTTTCGAATACCCGCTTTTTACAGGATACTTGAAACTTATAGAAAAGAGTAAGGAATCAAATAAAATGCAGAATTTATAAGAAAAATCGAGGATATATTGTAGTTGTGTCATTGTTTGGATATCGTTTAAGGTTTTCTTCTGGGATCCGATTGGCCTTCAGCTGTAATGATCCGTGTAAGAATCAGTCAGTAATAATAATAATATTATCCTCTTGTCATTCTTTCCTCAATCATTCTTCTTTATGTCAAAACTATCGTAACTTAGTTTATCGCATTTGGTCAACAACACTTCTCTTGCATCCGCTCATTCTTTTAATATCCTCATCTCGCAAAGTTTTGTCAATTATTTTTCTTAGCGATCAGTCTCTACCGCATCTATTTCACTATCGTCCTTTTTTAACCAAATCCATGTCTCGCTTGCATACGTAACTGATGGTACCAGATGATATTATATATAAGCATTTTGCCGTTTTCAATATACCTACTACCATTGCTGATAATGAATCGAAGTGCACCGTTCACTCTAGCACCGGCCACTTCCCTTCTTTCAATGCCCTCATCACATCTTCCATGCCTCGCTAACAAACTTTCCAAACATACATTATATTCCTTTGAATAAAATTGATGAACAGTATTCTGCTATGATGAATATTGACTTCACGACTTGACTGATTTCCCTTAATTTCCCTTGTTACTGGCATATTTCTCCAAATATTCCATATGAGTTTTGTACCTATTCCTATTAGTTTGGTAATGGAAAATTTACGGGAAATTCTGTTCTAATTCCAATATAATATAATATAATATAGTACATACATTTCGAATAATTAATTATGGCGTGTTTGATTTTGAATTAGTATCCATGTGTTTAATTAATCGGTTAATATACCTTATACTTATAGATATGTAGGTATATACACACACACACATATACAAATGTTAATTAATAAGTAGTTGGTTATATTTCACTAATGCTTGTTGACGGTATATTTACAATTACATTCTGATATTGATTAAACACTTAATCATTTGATATACCTAGGTATGATTTGATATATAATGAAATATTATAATCTAACTAGACAAGTTTTTTAAGATGCGCTGTTTTGTGGAAAAAAACCACCGCTAGGGCCCATTCAAGAATCATAAAACCTCCTGAACAATAGGGGTTTTAACCCTGCCTTGAACACCTCCACATTCTCCAGATTTCGCAAATCATAGGGATTTTTGTTCCACAGCAACGGACCAGCCACACAGAATGCACGGTCTACATATATAATAGTTAGCCAGATAACTCTACGCGGCACAAAAGTCTATTTTTGCCTTTCCATTGTTTCCTCAGAAATGCAGAACTCCGAGATGTACTGTACACCGGTGCCATGCCATGTAGTGCCTTGAACACAGTCAATATGATTTTAAACTCTACTCTTTCTCTGACTTTAAGCCAGTGGTCTTAAAGTACTTTAGTTCCCCAGGGGACCTAAAATGGCCACATTGAGCGATTCCTCTACAATTCATATTTGGTGAAATGTTACCGTTAAATCGTTTTACAATTCCTATTATGATTCACATAAAGTGGCCTTTTTAGCTCCCCTGTTAGAAGAGGAGTTACGTAGCATTCGTAATAATATTTAAAAAAAAAAAAAAAAAGATATATCTGGGTTTTTGTTTGTTATAAACCCAAATACAACCTTATACACCTTTCACAGTAAGCTACTACAAGCTTGTGTCGTGAAAAGGGAGTTTGCCAGTACCTGGTATCGAACCACGGACCCCTTGTTCACGAGGCCGAGACTCTACCTCCAGGCTACCGACGAACTCGTATTTATATCATGTCTTATTAAAAACTTCGGCAAATGATTTAAATGATCGCCAACCAATGTTGCAATCTGCAGGTATCAAGTCAAAAATTGATCTGAAATAAAGTCAAAGTGGTCTAACCGACAACCATAAATTTTATTTCCAAATTATAGTATTATATTCTTACATTTTTACTTCTTTTCTTTTCAACAAATAATGATTTCTGTAAAGATTTATTTTCCTATTGATATTGGAAAATAGCTCTCAGTTTTATTGTTGACGAGTTGCTTACATTAAAAATAAATTAAAGCAATTAAAAAAAAACGTCGATATCGTTCGGTGGAGCAGAAAGAGAAGACGGTTCTGGAGGGACCATGTGGACCGCATGAGTAGCGAAAGATTAGTCCACATCGCCGCGAACGAGACTCCACTAGGACGAAGATTGCCTGGAAGGCCACCCAAAAGATGGAAGGATAGTTGGTCTTCGGCGTCGCAAGAGGAAACAAATTCCGGCCAAACAGGTCAATGACCTACTGCAAGCAGAAGAAGAAAAAAAAAATGTTTTGAGTTGAGTACGGTCCTGCGAATTTCGTATTTTCAATGATCTGCAAAACTTAGCTCTCTTCTATTGAATTCCATAACAACTACGAGGGCGGTCCGATAAGTACTTAGCCTCTCCGCCCGGTGGCATCACTATCACAAGAAAAATATACCATCGTGTAGTGCATTCTTGTAGACAGCTACTATCAAAATTTCAGCCGAATTGGACTTATGGTTTTGCTTTGACCGCGTGTGGAAGCGGGCGGGTCCACGGATTTTCGAAAAATGGAAAAAGAGCAATATCGGTCGGTGATTCGATTCTTGTTTTTGGAAGGGAAATCGCGCAGCGAAATCAAAGACCGCTTGGATGCTGTGTACGGTGACTCTTGTTCTTTGATAACGATCGTCAAAAATTGGTTTAAGAGTTTCGACATGGTCGTACGTCGGTTTTTGACGAGTCACGCCCAGGTGCCCCGAAAACGGTTACCTTGGAGGATAACGTGTCAAAAATCCACGATATCGTAATGGCAGACCGCCAATTTAAGGTGCGTAAGATAGCTAAGATAATAGGCATCTCAAAAGACCAAATGGATTATACCATTCATAAAATTTTGGACATGAGAAAGCTGTTGGCACAATGGGTGCCGCGTTTAGACACTCCGGACAACAAGCGCAACTGTGAGACTATTTCAGAGCAGTTTTTGACGGTATTTAAGAGCAATCCTAAGGAGTTTCTGCATCGTTTCGAAGCCATTGATAAAACATTGATCCACTGGTATACGCCAAAGACCAAGAAACAGTCGAACAGTGGATTTTACCCGGCGAACGTGCTCCAAAGAAGGCGAAGACTGGCCTATCGACCGGAAAGGTGATAGTCACCGTTTTCTGGGATTTGCAAGGTGTGATCTACATCGACTGCCTGGAGAGAGGTAAAACGATCAAAAGGCTCCACTATGCCAAATTATTGGGCCGATTCGATGCCAAATTGTAGAAAAAACGGCCCCATTCGACGAAAAAAAAAAGTGATCTTCACCGTGACAATGCACCGGCTCACACCTCCGTTGTCGCCACGGCCAAATTGGTCGAATAGGGCTACGGACTGCTACTCTATCCACCGTATTCTCTAGATTTGGCTCCGTGCGATTTCTTTTTGTTTCCAGACTTGAAAAAGTCACTCGCTGGGTGGAAATTTGAGTCGAATAAGGAGGTCATTGCCGCCACGGAAGCCTATTTTGTAGACCTCGAGAAAACGTATTTTTTAGACGGGTTAAAAAAATTGGAGAATCGCTGGTTCAAGTGTATCGAGCTAAAAGAAGACTATGTTGAAAAATAAATCACCACTTTTCCAAAATTTTAATTTTTTCCTATGTAGGCTAAGTACTTATCGGACCGCCCTCGTATAATATCAGCGAATTTAAATTTTATAAAAGTTTTTAAAATACAGGAGTACCTATCTCTACAAATGGAAAAGTATGATATGTAAATAAAACTCGTAGTAAGCTGAAAAACAAAATTTCATTTTTAAAATGATATGACGTATGATGGTATTTATGTTAAAATAAAACTACAGGTAGATCACACTATATTTGAAAATAATTGCCCAATTAACCTACATACATTAAAGGTAAAACAGCACAATTTACATCAGTAATACTCTGAAACATAGAATTATACGAGTACCATTCGAAAATGTATCAACAACATAATGTTCAATGTATAGATACCTACGTAATGTAATATGTATGTGTGTTATTTTGTACCACGTCATTATGTTAAGAAGATTTGCATACATAATTAGGATGTTACAATGTTCAATTAAACCAACTATTGTACCTATGTATATGAATACAGATAATGTGATATCGTTAGAGAATACAATAAGTAGGTACCTACACAAGAGTGTTTCTATAGTCACTTCAAACGGCAAGGAGGAAACGGAACTAAATGTAAAATCAACATACACGCTATGCTCATTTATTATTTCCCTTGGTTTTGTGGTTAGTTTTACTAATAATATTATACCTAATAGAATTTCAGTAATCCCTGACTCCACGTGATGTATTATGTCGTGTTCATATTTGGCGAATATCGCCAGGAAACCAAAATATCGTCAGCCATTTGAACCGTGTGAACAAAATGTATATATATGTGTATGTAAATAGTCTGAAACGATAAAAACTAGTAAAAATGATATCGTCTCAAGTTGACCACTTTTCAACTTTTTAATTTAGTGGAGCGTGGCGTCCGTATCTATTTAAAAAACTTCATAACCTATAAATTTTACAATTTTTCCCGCTTCGTGACAGCTGTTATCTTTGTTTTTGGTTTGTGGCGTTTGTTTCCTGAATTAAAATGTGCCTTAAAACTTCTTCTATAACAATTTCGACTAATAATAAACACTTCACGATCTCCATCTCGACGTCCGCCATTTTGAAAACAACGTCAAAATAAAAGCGCATCTCACAGATCATTTCTGCATCGGTGGACTGTGTGGATAGGTGTGATGATCAATGGACGTCCAGCAAATTTTATTTTTTATGCAAACGAAATTCGACTGGCGATATTCGCCAAATGTGAACACCCAATTATGTGAAAATCGGTTTATTTTGTGGCATGCAACAAAAGGTACTCGTAAAGAGAGTTCAATTTTAGTAATGCCAATCAAATATGAATAGTAATTATGTGTATATTTAAAGCACACAAGGTACAGGTTCCATAATTATAAATCATTGCTGCGCCCTTTAACTTTTCCATTTGAAACACAAGGTGTGGGAGCTTTCCGCCTTCAGAATGTCAGATAATGATGAGTCTTAAATTGGTTTGAAAGTTCAAAGAAATCTAATAATAAGAATCTTTATAAAGTACACGAATATAGTTATTTACACAATGTACATTAACACAATCAATCGTTGTCAAATATTTTACCTTTACCTAGGAGAGGGAGTATTCTGTAATTGAAAATATAGGTACACTTATTAGTTTTTATATTATTATAATTAATTCAAACCATGCACCTTTTAACTATACTTAACTACATATATTGTAGTACCATCCATCATTCACAAAACTAACCTATTATTTACATATCACATTCTAAACCCATTCTACAACATGCACACTTTATTACTTGGTTAATAAATAAAAAGATGAACAACAAAATGGCACCATCGTGCCTTACAGAGCTTTGTACCCTTGACTCGACCACTAGAAGACCTCTGCGCTCTTCGAACTGGCTGTGAATAGACTAACTGAGCCCATTAGGCTTTTGGTGTTGTTAGACCGGTTATGTGGAATCGCCTACCGGTGCCATTTCTCAATCTCTCGATAGTGAGACTGTCACCAGCTTCAGAAGCAGATTAAAAACTGAACTCATCTCTGGCGAGAGATGGTCTAGGTCTAGACTGTTAAACGGCGTCAAAATAAAATCATCCAAAATCGTCATCATTATTTTATTTTTCGTCTTTTCGTCCTTTCATAACCACGTCATTATCAATCGTATCTCACATACTACTCAAATTTCTCTCCACGATATACCCCTTCACTCAGGTACTTCATAAATGTCTCATAACTATGAAACTTTAATTTTAACATAAGTTTTACAGATTTACTTTTACTCCATCTTATAGTATATTCAGAGTGTACATAGTAATATTTATATGTTCTATATTTCACGATAAACTTAAGTACGAGAGAGAGGTTTTTGTTGCTTTTCAATACCGCGATCATCTAGCTCATAGGTGGCCAACCTTTTCAGCGGCTGGGCCAGATTTTAGAAATGAGATTTCTTACCAGGCCGTAGAACATAATTTCTTTTATTATTAAAAGCAAACAATATATATATTGTTTTTTTAAGAAGATATAAAAAAATGAGAATCAATCATATTTATTTTGTTAGAGTTACGCAATACAAAAAATAAAAAAAATAACAAAAATTTTTTTTTATTGAGACATCTGATTTTGTTTGTCAAAACAAAGTGAATCAATTTTGATTACAATTGATGCTCTTAGTACATGCAAACATTTTTCTAAATCGCTACTTGGGCGGTGTCTGTTAGGTCTGTGCTTTCATCCAAAGCTAAAGCATAAAATATGAATTTGGATGCTTGATTTTTCAAATTATCTTCAATTTTGAAAATCATCTTAACGTTGTGATTGATTGTTAATACGAACACATCTACCATTGAAGAAATCGTCCCAATTATTGAATTAATGTAGGTACTGACATATTTCAATATATATAGGATATGATACGAACTACGCACGATGGAATATTCTTTTGGTGGTTTTTTGTACCTACACTAAAAGAAAAAAAATGTTCAAACGCACCGCGGGCTACAAACAGACACCAAGTGGGCCGCGGGTTGGCCAACCTTAATCTAAAGCGAATGGTTTAATTACATTTTTGCTGTATGTTGCAAAAAGTAAGTATTACTTCCAATTAAAACTCTACCGTTCGACTATAGTAGAAGTATATATAAGTTGCTTTCTCTGTTATATGCAATATAAAGAAGCTTCTTATATTTCTTCTCTTTGTGAAAGAAAATATAAAGGTATATATTATAAGTATATTATGTGTAAAACTTATGTATAAGCTTTGCGGTTAAAATTTTTCATTTCCTTATTATTTTAACCAATATAATATACTTATATATTATAATAGATTACTTTCAAGTACAATGTTAGTTCACCAGGTGTGATATTTGATATTAACCTGTAAAAATGTATGGCCTCTATATTGTATCATTGCAAAATGATTTCCTTTAGAAATTTGGATGAATCCAGAAGTCTTTACGTTTTTAATTCGTTTTTTTTTTACTTAATAATACAATGATTTTACTTATATGTTTTATCTAAAATTAGAAACTCAGACATATAAAAAATATTCCAACATTTATATTATTTTTTAAATCTTTTGTTTTCGGCTATTTATTTTATTTATTTTATTCTTCACTGTATATTGTTTACAATAATTGTACGTTGTCGAGTGATTTGTGCCGTTTCGAAATATAGTGTACTTTATTACTAGCAGCCAAAATATACTAACAGCGAAGACGGTCAAATAATGGCAATATCTTATGTTATTTACAAGAAAAAAATAATCTGTACCTGAGAGCCATTTGGACTGTGCATTTATGACAAAAATGGCAAATTTACAAAAAAAGCGGAAATAACACAACAGTCATGTCTTTAGTACAGAAATGCTTAGGGTCATATTAATTGAAGTGCGCATCACTATGGTATATACTATATACAGCTTATTATTAGTAAAATGTTGAGATTTTTTTGATTAAAAAATTGAATTTGAAAATGGTATTTTAGTACATAAGACTAAATGGCTTTCAGGTACAGAAATTAAATTCTGTTGTAGAAATGAACAAAGTACATATTGTGGGTTTTTTCGTACGCAACATTTATTAGCACTAACTATTTTCTTATTTAGCAAGACTGTTGCAGGTTGTAATATGTAAGTACATTTTGAAATCATATATTAAATTATTCGATGTAAACCAAATCAAAAGATAATTTTGCTTTGGTTGAGACGGCCAAGTTATAAACATTTTGATTGCATTATACTTTCAACGACCGCGTATAGAGTAACACTTGTATCGTACAGACACAAGTGTTGTAACTTAATAATACTTTTTACAACAAAAAGGAACAGTAACGTTTTGATATCATCAGCTGTAAGTTAAAACATTTATATAACAACTCACATTTTTATATAACAACCTACAACTTTATATAACAACTTACAATTTTATATAAGAAGACATACCTATCGTATATTTTATTTTTCTTCATTCGTTATAGGCTCACTGTTGGCGCAGTTTTGGTTATAAGTGCTTTCATTATTTTTATGATATTTACAATTAGGTTATAAGTGCCTTTATTATGATTGTGGTATTTACAATTATAAAATTTTTGGTATGTATACTATAGATGATGTTCAATCTTTCAGGGTCGAGACTGTGAAGTTTAATTTTACTGTATTATTCAAATTATTTACCAACATTAGTCCACTCATTAAAATCTCATTATTTTCATTAATAAGTTTAGAAACAACACACCAAGAAATGAAAAATAAAAGAAAACACATCATAATGATAAGATACTCTAAAAGTTTAAAAGTATATTTAAAATATGTATCTTTAACCATTTATATTTATAAATGTAAATACAGATATACAATAACTAAGTAAGTATCTAATATGAAAATGATATAAAAAGAAGAAAAACGAAATGAATAAGTAATAAAAAAAATTAATCAATAATTATGGCTGTAACTCAAAAGAATACGAAAAAGAGATCAAATAGAAAGAGATACAAAAAAAATAAACTTTGCCAAAGTTCTAATCGTTTCTAAGGATTACAATCTCACTTCCACATTCTACATCCTTAGATCTCTCAATTTCTTTTTCTCGATGATTATTTCTGGTATGAAATGATTAAGAAGTTGTTTTAATGGAAGTTTTGCTACGTAAGTATGTACATATTTGTATCAGAAATATCAGATGGTTTAAACACTCACATATCAAAGAGAAAACACCATCGTACGCAGTCAAAAGTTTTAAGAGTAGTTTCCACAGCCGAACAAAACAAATTGAAGAGTGTATTATTATTGAAATATAAATTGACGATCCGTTGTTACAGAAAAAAAAACTATAAATTATTATTTTTATTCTCGGGCGTTCCTCCTGGTATGAGTGATTTGTATAAAAAATCGAAAACCAAGAAAATATGCGTAATTACTAAAGAATTTTTCATGCAAGGATTTTTCCCAGAGGTTTTATGATAACAAATACTACGTTAAATTAACATTTTTATAAGTTTGTATTTTTATTTCTAGACAAAAATTTAATTTGTATTATTATTTTTAGATTGCTAGAATTTTTATTACATCGTGTAGAATTATAGACAAAGGAAATAATTAAATTTCGATCATTTTAGAGACACCCACCTCTTACCTGGATATCTCTGGAGTCTTAGACTTCTATTTATCCGCACATTGAAACCAATGATGCCATTGGCAGGGATACGAATATACTCGTACAAAATCTATTTATTCAGCTCTTTGTTAAAAGAAATAGAAAAGTCTATAAATTAATAACTGTCTAATTTTTTTTTAAAAAGATATAAGTATCTTTGTTTTTTTTCTTATAAACCCAAATACAACCTTATACACCTTTCACAGCTTGTGTCATGAAAGGGGAGTTTGTTTCATGAACTTTTGCTCAATAGTCACAGTCGTGATTCTTAATAATGTGATAACATTTTTATTCACACCTTAGTGTGCTTTACCAATCAGATATAAAGAAATATCTAATATTATACAAAAGTAATGTATCGTATCGACTGTCCAGTTACATAACTCAACAAGTCGAAATGTTTTATATTCCAGAAATCACCATTTTTGTAGTTTTGGTATATTTATATTATTTTGCTTCCAAAACACAACAGAAAGTGAAATATACTATATAATAATTGTACTGTTAGAGATATACCTATTTAGGTTGTCTTTGTTCCGTTCAATAGATACGAAACATTTATTTGTGGAATTGAAATATGTCAATAAATTTGACAATTTCTACTATAGGTTATCCAATAGTACCCAGTTAGAAAATATATATTGATGATCATTGTCTGTTTTATTTATTTTTATTATATTTCACTGTACTACACTGTTACAAGATATCATGGGGCATCCAGCTCATGCTGGGGGAGGGGTACAAATTATATTTATATAATGTGTTGTATGAGTTCGTCGGTAGCCTGGAGGTAGAGTCTCGGCCTTATGAACATGAGGTCCGGTGCCAGGTGCCGGCAAACTCCCCTTTCACGACACAAGCTTTTAGCTTACTGTGAAAGGTGTATAAGGTTGTATTTGGGTTTATAACAAAACCCAGATATATCTTTTTTAAAAAAAAAAAAAAAAAAAAAAAAAAAAAAAAAAAAAAAAAAAAAAAAAAAAAAAAAAAAAAAAAAAAAAAAAAAATGATATACCTATTCATCTACACAGTTGAATTTCATGGCATAATTATACTTTTACATAAATAATATTGCAATTACTGGACAAGATACACTCCCTCGCCCCCATATGGCTTCTGTGATATCTTGTTACGGTATACAGTGAAAGATAATAATAAATACAAATATGGTCAACAATACATATTTTCGTAATGGGTACTACTTGATAACCTATAGTAGAAATTTACCGTATTTTTTTTTAAATCAGGGTAGGTACATCTTTTTTTAGTTAGGAGGTGTCAATTAGACTAAGCGAAAAAAATAACAACTCCTTAAAAGAATCAGCGAACAACGAGCTAACTGGATTGGCCACAACATGACTGCTTAAAGAAGAAGGACATGAACTGTGGCACATACGTAGAATTAAAGAGACTAGCTGAAAATAGGGAGGAATGGAGAAGAAAATCCAAACTCTTTGCGGACCAATCTAATGGATTGTAACTCACTATATATAATATATTCAAAATTTCGACTTGTCGAGTTGTGGAACTAGAGAGTCGATGTGTAAGTGAGTAATAGGATAGGATAGGATAGGTTATATTATACAGTATTATTAGATTTTATCCAATATTGAAGTGAATCTTGAATGTTTTGTGGGCAGTTGATCTAATAACGACGGACTGACTGCGAAGATGTAAACCGATAACCTTATTATGTTTACACCTTTTACCAGGTACATATTGTACTACCTATATTATATTACATTAAAGGTGAAGCCCTGAGCGAAATAAAAAATCTTTCATATTTTTATTGGAAATATTCCATAATAACATAATCTATCGTGATTTGATTTTCGGTTTTGTGATAAAGATATTTTTAAATTATAAGCGGATTTTGTATAAGCACTGTGATGATTCTGTAGATTTTATGTGATTTAGAAATTTTAATAACTTTGATGCCGCTTAGATTATGTTGCCATTAATTTTTTTGAGTCTATTTTTTTATTGTGTCGTGTCATTTATTATATTTTGTAAAAGAAGGACGAGAGTGGAATAATTGCTGTGGAGATGGGATCATTGAGAAGAATGGTTGGTAAAACGTTGCGAAATAGAGTGAAGAATGAGGATATCATAAAAATGAACGGACGTGAAAGCAGTGTTGTAGATAGAATGCATATAAATAAGTAGGTAGCGATGGCTTGGACATGTGGAGCAAATGGACGATGAATAGATGACGAAGAAGGTGTGTTTTATCAAGAAGAGGGGATGAAAGGAAGCGCGAATGTCCAAAAACTACGTCCCTTATTAACCACGTGGATCAAATTATTAAAAGTGATTTCTCTTACCATACACGGTCACGTGTATAGTAAGAGAAATCAGCATGCATGAATAAAAAACTATATTAATGTGGAGGAAGCGATAGAAGCATGTAAGGATAGATTTATATGGCGTTCCGTTCTATCTGCCTACCCCAGCAGAGACATGACGTGATAGTGTATATAGATAGACAGTTATTATAATATTTTTTTCTATTTTCATAAGGCCATTTCGTGTAGGCACAATTTTTCTTGAAAATTAAATTTCTAACAAAAATATTATTCGTCTACTTTATTCTCATTATACGAGTATTTCAACTTAATATTTTTTAGTCTTGTCTACCAAAATACCATGCATTATAATAATTTCTGTAAAATAAATTAAAATGAAAATAGATTCTTTTGATGGAGGCGTCGATAGTCGCGACGCGCGACATTACAAAGAAAATAATTAAATTAATTTAATGAATAGAACATAGATATGTACCTCTTTAGTTTTCTTTCAACATTTTGATTTTTTATAGCTTATGAAAGCAAAGGTATTGATTGTATAAATTATTTTGATTTTCTGCTTTCGCATTGATGAAACCATAGAAAAATCTTTTTATTTTAGCTGTGGCGTATTTATTTATTTATTTATTTATTCTACAGAGACACACACAGAGAGTTGACAAAACATTAATAAAACAAGAAAAAAAGACACATTGATCCGGTATATTATAATCATGTAAGATTTCTCTAAAAATGAATGTCGCGAAGACGAAAGTGATGGTGTTTCAAAGAGAGATCGAAAGAACGGTACCTATGTGAAATAAAGGTCGACGATGAATGTTTAGAGCAAGTGAATGAGTATGTCTATTTGGGAAGTCTGTTTGCGAGGGATTGAAGATTTGACAAGGACATCGAAAGAAGAGAAGTCGCTGGTGCTAGGGTGAAAATGCAAGTGCACAATACCATTCTGGTACCGACACTTATGTATGCAAGCGAAACTTGGACGTGGTTGAAAAAGGATGAGAGTGGAATAAATGCTGTGGAGATGCGTTCACTGAGAAGAATGGTTGGTAAAACGTTGCGAGATAGAGTGAAGAATGAGGATATCAGGAGAATGAGCGGATGTGAGAGGAGTGTTGTGGATAGAATGCGTGTAAACAAGTTGAGATGGTTTGGACATGTTGAGCGAATGCAAGATGAAAGGATGACGAAGAGGATGTATTTATCTGAAAGAAGGGGTGTAAGGAAGCGCGGACGTCCAAGAACCACGTGGCTTGATCACGTGGACCGAATTCTTAAGGACGGACACGTGTTGAGTAAGAGAAATCGGCGTGCATGTATGAGAAACTGGATGAATGTAGAGGAAGCGAAAGAAGTATGTAAGGATAGATCTATATGGCGTTCCGTTCTCTCTGCCTACCCCTCCTGGGACATGGCGTGAGGGTATAGTATAGTATGGTATTTCTCACTCTTTTGTACAAACTTTCTTGTAAAAGGTGGATGTTTATAAAACCTACAATATAAATAATAACTGTAATTCAGCGATGTCAAATGCCATCCATGCTGAATGTCTTAAATTAGCATGGAGAGAACAGTTTTTATGTTTATTACATATTGTTTGTTAGATACCCCATTTGTGGGATATGATATAGTGTAGTAGTAGCTATTTTGACAATTGACTTCAGAGAGTATTCAGTTTAAACTCGTTTTTTCATGTAATAATAATAATAGCTGGTTTGCTGGCTACCCCACTTGTGGGATACGAAGTGATAGTGTAGTAGTAAAATAATAATAAAAAAATCTTTATTACACAAAAATCACCATTAGTAAGTAAACATTGCAGAATTTAAACCAGACAAAATAAAAAATTGTGCAATGGGCGAGTTTATCGCAGAAGCACGATATCTTCCAACTAACCTTACAACTCAAGTACGTCAACCTTTTTTGTCTTTTAAGATTATTTAAAACACAAATAAAAAGCAAATGAAACACATAGCTATCTTTGTATTTTAAAGTAGTGATTACGATACCGAGGATACCGAGTCGCGGAAGAAACATGAAGGTCAGTCTTTTTTGTCTTTTAAGATTATTTAAAACACAAATAAAAAGCAAATGAGACACATAGCTATCTTTGTATTTTAAAGTAGTGATTACGATACCGAGGATACCGAGTCGTGGAAGAAACACGAAGGTCAGTCTTTTTTGTCTTTTAAGATTATTTAAAACACAAATAAGAAGCAAATTGAAACACATAGCTATCTTTGTATTTTAAAGTAGTGATTACGATACCGAGGATACCGAGTCGTGGAAGAAACACGAAGGTCAGTCTTTTTTGTCTTTTAAGATTATTTAAAACACAAATAAGAAGCAAATTGAAACACATAGCTATCTTTGTATTTTAAAGTAGTGATTACGATACCGAGGATACTGAGTCGTGAAAGAAACACGAAGGTCAGTCTTTTTTGTCTTTTAAGATTATTTAAAACACAAATAAGAAGCAAATTGAAACACATAGCTATCTTTGTATTTTAAAGTAGTGATTACGATACCGAGGATACCGAGTCGCGGAAGAAACACGAAGGTCAGTCTTTTTTGTCTTTTAAGATTATTTAAAACACAAATAAAAAGCAAATGAAACACATAGCTATCTTTGTATTTTAAAGTAGTGATTACGATACCGAGGATACCGAGTCGTGGAAGAAACACGAAGATCAGTCTTTTTTGTGTCCTTCTCTTCGATATTTAAACCAAGCAAAACTAAGGAGATTATAAAACATTTAAAATTCCTTTATCTTTTCTACTTCTCTTCTTCTCTAATAAGGACATCATCAAGCTTAAAAAATGTGAGACCCACAAAGATGATCCTCCGGTATACGTTTTTAATTGTCTACAATCAGTGCCCCCCCCTTGGCGGGCGGGGTAAAGTTATTAAAGTTAAATAGTCCACGGGGATCACGCATTTGAAATTATTTTATTAATATTAATTTAGTTTTTGATAAATTTTGTTATAAAAATA
Organism: Athripsodes cinereus; assembly: GCA_947579605.1. Taxonomy (NCBI): domain Eukaryota; kingdom Metazoa; phylum Arthropoda; class Insecta; order Trichoptera; family Leptoceridae; genus Athripsodes; species Athripsodes cinereus. The sequence goes on from OX388323.1 coordinate 7,265,566, forward strand.
AAATCAAAAACACTGTTTACTTTCACTTGTTATTTATTTTAAATATTTTAGCAAAGATCTTTCGTTATATTAACATCATCAGTGCTCACTTACAACTGTTGTAAGTGAGCACTGATGATGTTAATATAACGAAAGATCTTTGCTAAAATATTTAAAATAAATAACAAGTGAAAGTAAACAGTGTTTTTGATTTTATTTTTATAACAAAATTTATTAAAAATGAACTTTCACCAAGTGACTACCGAAAAAATTAATAGTTTAGTTTTTGACTTGATTTGTTTGTTGATTTTGTGACGAATATGATAAAGGGGTAAATGTATTTGATACTAAGCGTTGTGATGATGTATATTGCGTCCTTATTATTTTTTGTGAAATGCATTTTATTATGAAATCTAGGCATAATTCACTCGATTGCGGGTGCATTGCCGTAAAATGAAATAAAAAGAAGAAGAATATTAATTTAATATAAACACCGAGTGTTGCGGGCAAGCGATTTTGACCATAGTTGTAATTAATAAAATAGTAATGCCTAAAATAGAACTCATCTCCCTTTTGTGTTGCTCATTCAATATTATAAATTTTACAAATATCACAGTTTTATTTTCATTAAATCATTAAATATGGTTTCTCACTATTGTTGTCGTTGCTCACAATCTCACCATTATTTCCCATTGATGGATTTTCGCTTCCAGCATTTTATCTTATAATGAATTTTACGTAAATTTTATTTAATGCTTTTGAATAAATAAATAATTCCTTATCCTTATATACAATTATAGAATGAGGGATCATTTATCCAAATAAACTTTATCCAAAAAGATATTTTAAGATTTATATGTAGGGCCATGTAATTAGTTTTAAAAAAGAACGCATTGATTGCAATGTATGTATAAAAGATAAAAATAAACTTTTTTTTTTATTTAAAAACCACACTGCAAGTAAAATAATTGTGTAAAACATATGAGTTTTACACAATTATTAATATAACTTCTGAGTTCGTCGGAAGCCTGGAGGTAGAGTCTCGGCCTTGTGAACAAGGGGTCCGGGGTTCGATCCCAGGTGCCGGCAAACTCCCCTTTCACGACACAAGCTTTTAGCTTACTGTAAAAGGTGTAAAAGATTGTATTTGGGTTTATAATAAAACCCAGATATATCTTTATTTCAAAAAAAAAATATAGCACAGTATTTTCTTCTTAAGAGAAACTGTTTTTTGGTTAGTGTTTAAAATCTAATTCATACTCTGGAGAGTGTGGAGGTGTTCAAGACGAGATTAAAAACTCTATTGTTCAGGAGGTGTTATGATTCTTGAATGGGCCCTTGCGATGATATTTCACAAAATGGCCCAACTTAAAAAAGTTGTCTAGTTATAATTTTTGGGTTAAAAATAATAACATTAAACAGAATAGACAATATTCATTACTCGAATCATTTCATTGTGGAAGATCGTGCATGTGAATGAGATAAAGATATGTCACAACATTATATCTAGGTACATAGACAATGACACATCCAAAGTAAATTTGAACATTGCAATAAAAAGACGTAAAATAAAATGGTGCGACTAGGTTTAACGTCTAAAACTGACATATCACTTAGTGAATGTATAGTAGAGGGTGACTATTATTTACCACAAAATGTCACGTAACGACAACAAATTCTCAGCAAAAAAGACAATAATACGACCTCTGTAGAAGAGTGGGTAGGGGTGGGAGAAGGTATCCTTTGTATTATTCCTTTTTGTGAGAAACTCGACTCCTGGGAGTTTAAATGTCACATATCCTTATCAAAATGTGTCGTAAAATAAACTATAGTCCCTTAAGCGGTGTTACTTCGTTTCTATTTCCGATTTTTGTATAAAAAATATCTTTAAAAGACAAACACTATTCAGGTAAAAAAGAAAGGTTTGTATGCACATTAGATATATAATAATACCTATATACATATTGCAATTTTTTGTTATTTTCACTGTGAAGTATTCACCATTGATGGACCTCTCACTCTTTTCACTAAGTTTTCGAATATCATTTTGTCAAATACAGTTGCTCATAAAATATCGAAAAATATATTATATGCCACCCATCCTGAAGGTCTTATTTTTTGTGGAGCAGAGAGAACGCTTTGTGTATTCTCTTTGTTTAACTGGTCCGTTGGCTACTTCTATTCTACATATACCCTCGCGCCGTGTCTCAGATAGGGTAGGCAGAAAGAATGGGACGCCATGTTTTCCATACTTCTTTTGCTTCCTCTACATTCATCCAGTTTCTCACACATGCAAGCAGATTCCTCTTACTCAACGCGTGACTGTCCTTTAGAATTCACGTGGTCAAGCCATGTAGTTCTTGGATGTCTGCGCTTTCTAACACCCCCTCTTTCAGAAAGATACACTCTCTTCGTCACCCTTTCATTATTCATTCGCTCCACATGTCCAAACCATCGTTCCTTTTTTTTTGAAAAAAAAAAAGATATATCTAGGTTTTGTTATAAACCCAAATACAACCTTATACACCTTTCACAGTAAGCTACTAAAAGCTTGTGTCATGAAAGGGGAGTTTTCCGACACCTGGTATCGAACCATGGACCCCACGTTCACGAGGCCGAGACTCTATACCTGCAGGCTACCGACGAACTCACTTGTTTGTACGCATTATATCAACAAAACTCTTCCACATCCATTCATTCTCCTGATATCCTCATTCTTCTCTGGCTACTCTACTTGAGGGAAATGGGGTGATGATATAGATAAATAGTAAGACAATTGTGATATAATTACCATGCATATATTCTTCTTGTTCTCACTGTATTGCTAAGGATTTATCCATTTCTTTCCAGTTTTACGATGCCATGCTGTATGCATGCAATTTTACCAACAAATCAAATCAGCTCGTTCTTCCACCACAATATTGATTTAGATAGAATGGATATTGAATGGAAATATGATATGGAAGAGATTGCAATTTTGCGATAAACTCACACTATATTGATTGCATAAAAAATGAGTGCATATTGTTACAAAATTGTTTTTGATGATGGTACAATAAATTATGAATAAATAAATAAATAAAAATACTTAATCTGACGTAATTTCATTATATTAAACCATTTCACAAATTACTACCAATTGAATATTCAGATGATTGGAAACATAACAATAAAGAGATACCGGAATCCATTTTTTTGCGTCCAATCTACTTCGCCTTCTGGACCTATACACACTGTGAGAGATCTTAATTATTTATTTCAACAATCTATTATTTTACAAATATATTTAATTACGATACAGTGCTTTATAATATCGTTTTATTTATTGTATTTTATCAATATTTATTTTGTAAAACTATGTATTAATTATTCTCCTTCAACATTGTATTACCCCCCTCAAAAAGGCTTGTGTAAAAGAGGGGGGGTAGACAATACTCCAACAAACTATTTAGGTATCTGCCTACAGCTTACAAGAAACAATGCTTCATCAAATTAAAATGGAGACATTTTAATAATTAAATTAAAATAGAGAACAACAACACAAAAAAATTACAATTAATGAGTCGAATCGAAAATAGTCATTTTTTTTTTTTTTAATTTTATTAGGCAACCCAGCCAACTAGGGCTGATTTATGCCATTAAACAACTAACATGTATATATAAAAAACATAATGTGGACAGAAAACAAACAAATCATATACTTATAAACTCCTTCTACAGGTAAAGTAAATGTATTTGAGTTAATTCTTACAAAATATGTCATGCTAAAATATTCAAACAAGTCATTATAAATTTCTATATTATATGTAAGTTTATCAAGTAAGCAAAATTACGACAGTCCAATAGTTTTAAATAAAATAATTATTAATAGGTAATTCAAAAGACTAATAAAATGTGATGACGTTATAAAAATTAAGAAAAAACAAACTAAATATTATGAAATAAATAAGCAAATAGGTAAAATAATTAGGAAAGACAAAATAAAGCGACTTCGTCAAAAAAAATAACATTTAACTAATACTATTTAATAAAATTAACATTTACAACAATCAATCAAATTAAATAGCCAGAAAGTTGATAAGAGTAATAAAAATATGAGTCAATATAATAAATATATTACAACAGTTTGTATGACTGCTGTGACGGCAGGATATCTTATACTGTTGATCATAATACCATTTACTATAATTTCTGTGTTAGATTTTATTGGTCATATCGCTTACAAGGCTTAGAAATGTGGCTTAATAGAAGAATGTTTCGTGTTCTTTGATCTGATGGGGTCACAAATGTAGAAGAGTTAAAAAGAGTTAAATGTACAGGGAACACCTTTTAGATATCAAAGCGCGTAAGATCACATTCTTATATCATATATTATGCGGAAAATGTAATACATTCTGTAGTTGATTAAGGTAAAATAAAGACAAAATAAAAGGACACAAGCTGGCAGAAAACAGGAATAGTGGCTGCGTAATATACGAGACCGGACTGAAGTGGGAAGTGTGAAGGAGTTGTTCCAGACATTGCAGGAGCGCGAGGCCTATGCCAGAGTGATCGCCGTGCACAGAGAGGAAGGCATATTCTTATTTTCTCTTCCTTTTTTTGGTATGTGGCCGCTAAATATAGAGTGCTCCCTCAGGGCAGCATTTCTCACATCAATGTCACAATAAATCCTGTTTGTGCATGTGTCCTCATAGAGATATATAATTTATCTAGATAGGGTTCGAGCTTTTTGAAAAGGTGGTCAACATCGGGGGGCACTGACAAGACACATGCCGAAGCAAAATATATACGAACACATCCATGGTAAAACGAATAATTTTAAACACACAAATGTGCTGAACTCAAAAAAATTTTGTAACGACATTGTGTTATTTTAAATTAATATAATCTCAAGACTATTTAAAAATACGTTAAAAATACTTGAAACTTGAGACTAAGTTATTTTTAAGACCATTACCTAGAAAAATATATTTATAATTTATTGCCACACATAATTATAGCTTTCTTTGTCAAATTTGTTGATAATTCAAAATATATTCTATTTAATTTTGTGTTATGGTTAATTTAAAAAAAAAACAAGAATATCAAATAACTTCTAACTAAACAACTTAGTTTTTATAAATGTTTATTAAATTTAACGTAAATCGTAATAACAAAAATTGTGTAGGTACGGAAGGAAAAAGAAGAACAGTCAATGCAAAAAGAACAGTCAAACAAACTGACACAGAAGCGGCTGAAATTTGACGAACTGACACAAAACGGGTGACACTTGGCCATGTGTCCGTGTGACCAGGATTATCAGAAGAAAATCTTTATGACATTGCAAAAATAATAATAACTCATCCTCAAATCGAGTTTCATGCATTTATCACTAAATATTTATTTATTTATTTATTTATCTAATATACGGCTAATGCCTTTTACAGGATAAAGAGAAAATAATAAAACATTTCACTTAAACTTAAAAGCTACACAAATAATAACTTAATAATAATACAGTATACGTATATTGCAAACAAAAACAATACACAACATAATAACAACAGGTAAAAATAAATATTAATAAGTGTACATAATAATAATACATAATAAAAATGTAGGTATGTGCTAGGCATACAGTAAGTAAAGGCGGCCGCACAGCATACACACACCTCATAACATTGTTTGACTGTATAACACAGAGGGTATACGTATATACTATGCAGGCACACTATACATATATTGGTCATATGTGTCTTTATCTACATAATTATGTGTATTGTATCACCTCGTGGATTTTTAATTGCCTCTCCCGTGAAATAAGACTTTTTGATATATCTCCTTTTTCCTTTGATTGATAGTATATATTTTTATTTTTCATACTTGCTTTACATCCGGACTCGCTGAAGAAATAATAATAAAATTCATAAAAGATAATAAAATTATTGTTTGAAGTATGTTTTTTTGACTTAAAAATCAAATTACAATCAGATTGACTAAAAAATAAAACCAAATACAGTAAGGCGTAAAATTCAATACTAATTATTTTTCTTTTAAGTGTCTCTATCCTGCGGAACCCGGAACTACTTCTCCGCTCTTTGTATTTCGCTCCAATGTAGAATTAAGCACAGCCACGACATCTGTCTCCTGCCCACTCTTCGTTTATCTTCAATCTTACGTTGTATTAACAACTAGCTGACCCAGCGAACATCGTACCGCCTAACAATCAATGAATGATTAATATTTTTAATCTCTTTACAAACTCCCGTAATTTATTGTCCCAAGTGTCATCGTTGTCAGTATAAAAAAATTAAATTCATTTGTGTTGAACAATTATACTTTACTCAGATTTGCTTATAAATTATCTGCTGTACGTAATATAATTATGTAGGTTTATATAATCATTTTAAATTTATAAAATGTCTTCCCATGATTTTTTCAAAATTGAATTGAATTAAATTGTATAAGTAGATAACGATTGTTATTTGAAAATTTATACAAAAATTATTCTATAAATAGGCCAAAAACGTCGTTAAAATTGCGTTATATAAATAAAAATACAACCATATCAAAAAATTATAAAATGCTTTATCATTGGCTATTAATCGCCAACAACCTTTCAAGAGCTTCCACCCTCATCATCAGGCTAACGAGAAAATAAATGAGAAATAATAGTAATCATAGTATGGAACAATGACAATGAACAACGGATAAACTAATATTAAATAATTACTTAAAGAAAATATTTCCTTCATTTATTTGCCTTTGTGTCATCGAGAAAACCACAAAAAAATTTCACCATCCTCCATATGAATTGGTTGATAGGTACCTATTATTTATTCTTTGTTTGTACCTTATCAATGTACAGTAGAGAATGAATAAATAAATAAATTAAAATTCCAAGTAATCCAATTGTGATTCTTATTTTAAGATAGGTACTTACTTAATTTCTTATTTTATTGAGTTTGTAAGTATAATGTCCAATACTCCATAAATTTCAATTATTTTAAACCACTAACCTACAATATCCCTGTCGTTATTATTATTTTTCTCAATAACAACATGTAGGTATTTGAATATATTTTCGTCACATTGCGTTAGCTTGATAATGAGAGCGAACACTCTCGAAAGCTAGCCCGCGGATAAATAAAATCATCGTATAACTATTACGAATAAATATATGTACATGCTATCAGTAAGAAGATTAATGTTGGTAAATTATTGCATCAGTTAGGTATATTTGTAAAAAGTCTGTTAATATGCTAAATGAAATAAAATAAGTGCTTACTTTGGAAGCTTAAGAGGAGGGGAGGTAAATGCCTACTGTGATTCACTTCCTTATAGCAAATCTATTGACACACATACACATAAAAACAAACGTATTAAAATATTAATTATCAACATAAGGGCTTTTAAAATTAAGACAAAGACTTACACGTGCCTACCTTTAGTAAAAATACTGTCAGAAACACTAAGGTAGAAATATTTTGTTAGCTAATATTTACACCATGTCGCGTTAGATTTCTTGTTTTAGAAATTTGGCTGGTGTTAGTGTCCCAAAATGAGCTGACAATTCCTCAGAAAGCTTGAATACAAAATTAAGTACAAATCAGGGTATGGTAATTGTTTAATCTAATAAATATAATTTTGTTCTCGTCTGCCTGTGTGTTTGTATTATAAGTAATTCCCTGTTCCTATAAAACAATGTAGGTATGTCGTTCTTACGGGTTTGCAGGTAGAGATTGTTTCCAAGCAATAAGGATGTCTAATGTGTGTATATTTTTGCTAGAAAAATAAACAGTTATTATAAGTCTTAGAGCCTATTCGTACGCATTAGGACACTTTTCCCACTTCTTCAGATTAGATTTTGTATAATGTAAACATGATTCCTCAATAGAGACGTCTGATTCTGTGATCAATTATATCTGCGCATTGTACCAAAATCCAGTTAAACTATTAAAAATTACTAAAGATTCTAAACATTTATTGTTATTATATTTGAAATACAGACAGATAATCTGACATGTAAGTAAAAGAAAATATTATTTCCTATGTGATAAAATTGAATATTTTTATAATGAAGCATTTTTTAAAATATATGGTATTTCTTCTTTGGAGAGTACTCATGACTGACATACACTTTATTACGATCTCAATTTCATTTACGATAAACATTTTTACAAGATGTTCTGTTCATAGCAGAAGATCACACGTTATGACGACACATGGTGAATGTAATATGTTATGGTTATGCTAACCGTCCTTTACACGAGACTTGTCTTTATAAGGAGGATGTTTAGATTTAAGTTAGGTATTATAAAAAAGTCTTCTTCCAAGTCGGTCCCTCAATGCTGAGGATCGTGACCACCATGATCCCAACCAAGCGACAAGCTCCTCTCCCGCACCCTTTCCCCCGCCTGCCTAAACGCCTCACACACTGCACCCCTGCAGCATCTCTCACATGATCTGACCATCTTGTTGGTATTCGGCCCCTGCTTCTTCTTCCTTCGACTCCACCAGACAAAATAATTTTTTCCAGATTGTCTGGCTCACGTCTTATAATATGTCCGAAAAAGCTTAATATACGTCTTGGACATATTACAGACAGTCGAGCCTTTATCTGGAGCTCAGTAAAGATTCACACATTCGTTCTGTGGGCAGTCCATGGTATGCGTAGCAACCTTCTCCAACACCACATCTCGAAAGCATCTATTCTGTGTCTTTCATTGACTCTTAACGTCCATGTTTCAGCTCCATAAAGGAAAATGAAGAAGACCAGAGTTTAACCAACACTTTCTTGGTGGTTCTCGATATACATCGATCACGCCAAACTCTGTCCAAACGGTTCATGCCTTGCATGTCCATTTGTAAAATAGTCTACATATGTATTGTTATATTTGCATTGTTTGTTGTGTTCAATAAACTTATCAAAGTATAATTATTGGTACTGAGGCACCAACAGGAAAGAAAATACCTTGAATAGATAAAATTTCAAAAGAGACAATTTAAAATTAGTTTTTATCGTGATTTCAAGAACTTTACTGTAAAATAAAACATCCATCATCTTCGTTTATGAACAATTTGACCTTTTAATGTAACTTATTCTATTTTTATTTTATTGACAACTAGAATACTCGTGTTTTTATTATATTTATACTCGCTTATGTTTATCCTTCGTAGGAGCTTAGAATGTATACCTACAATAGATAATAATAAATTCCAGGAAGATATGCTTTCATTGGTTGTAATATAATGTAAGTCGTGTGCATACAAATAATATCTGCCCACGATAAAAATATATAAAAAATATGATATTTATGTAAGGAAATTCTAATATTTTTTCATTAAAGATATAGATAAATACTTACTATTCAATCAATTAATAACAACGTACAAATGATGAGACAATTTATCAGCAATATGGCTACAATTAAGTTGCAGCAGCCTCACTAGGTTGCCCTGTATTGAAGCGTGTTGCGTATAAAAAACAACAACATACAATTAACAAGGATTAATACATCTTACAAAAAAAATACATTATTTAATTTGCGACTAAGATTGTTATTTGAATAAGTTTATTTTCAAGCTTTCTCACCCTTATTTCAGATCCTCTCTGTGTACTTCCTATTGTGTTGTTTGTGAATGGTTTAATCTTTAAGACTGAAAGTGTCTGTCAAATAGTCTAAATTAACTGGAAGTAGATGATAGGCTCAAACTGCTTGCAGATGGCTGCCCAGCAGGATAGTTAGAAGTACTATTTTTATAAGACATCATAGGAAAACTAACTCGAAATTAACCATTTTACAGGTTTACTATTGCATCAATATGTAACCAATAAAGTATTTGGTTATAAAAACACTATCAGTGAATTACAAATCTACAAAAGAAACCTGAACTGAGATCAGAAAATTTATATAACATAACATTCTTTAGAATGTACTTCACAGTACCGATGTGGTGTCTGATACATTGAAGGTGACCCACCGCCCACTCGGTTCACATATGTTGAAATAATTTATTTGTCGGATATTTCGGTTACCGCAGAAATCTGGGGCCCTTCCATTTATCCGGGATTCTACACATAACCATTGTCTACACCGGAGGTGCCACAGTGAGTAGCCAGAAAGTGGCCAGTCAAAACACGCATAGTCTGATACACAATTGGTAAATGATTTTAAATGCTATAAATATTCCATCAATTTATGATGGACAGGTAATCGTTTTCTTCGTCTTTCTCCCAGTCTTGCATTTCCATCATTGAGGGTCAGTCATATTAGCTCCCATCCTCTACATAAGTACCTTTGAGACGCTCTCAAGTTTTTTGTGGTAGATAATCATGTTTTAAAGAGATTGCCTTATCTTTTTGCTTATTCTTTCATATCCAAAGCTCTCAGAATACATCGCAATGTGGTTGTAAGATTTAATGCTTCTCAGTCATTTTGATTTTCATCAATGCCACCCTTACCTTATCTAAACCTTAGAAGAACATGGAAAATTTTCACCCTATCCAATATGGTCATATTTCCATCTTCATTTCACCAGTATTTTGCACTCGGCTTCTTGCCACACTCTGCAGCATTCTCCATAGTAGACCAAACATTTATTTTATAATTTCGTACTTTTAAGTTAATAGACCCTTAACAAAGTAGTCCAAAGTAGAAACGACATTTCATCCAAGCAGCATTCAATCAGCCTTGTAAAAAATATTTAGATATAAAAAAACGCTTTTAAAAATCTAAACGATAAAAAAATATTAACATTTGTGTGTTCTGAAATAATAATATGTACGGATTATGTAAATGAAATTTATTTATCAGAACGTTTATATGGGATGTTTAAGCAGAATGTAATGAAAATAAAGTGTTTCATAAAAATAAGTATTATAAAATGTGTTTAAACAAAAAAAAATATTTCCCTTAATTGCTGTAAAGATTTTTCTTCCCTTTTTGCACCATAAAGATTCTCTTGGAGAGAGAGAGATAGGGAAAAAAGCTTCTGCATATGATTTTGTACCAATTATAACGATAGCTCTTTCCGTGTCATTCATACCGCTCTATGGTGTGTAAGTCATACTATTGGTTTATTTATTTATTTTTTACTGTACATTGATTACAAGCAAATTCACACAAAAATACATTTAAAATAAAGACAATCATGCAATCAATATACAGAGGGCGAGTTTATCGCAGAGGCGCGATATCCTTTGAATCTCATTAAATTGTTTGAAGTATGGTTCTATCTATGAATATTGATCAATTTAGACAAGAAATCAACCACGAACCAGAGAGAAAAGTGTTTTTTTTTTATTGCTAGTTAATTTTGCCTTTTAAAAGTCATTCCATTTTTTTTATGAGACATTTGAATAAGAGAAAAATTCAGTAAATATGTTTATATAGATTTATCTGTCACTTTGAAAATTGTAAAAAATGCCAAAATAAAAAAAATAACACAATACAAAAATAAGATGACTTAATTAGATACTAAATGGATCATGTAAACACAATAAGTAATATGTAAATTATTATTCGTAGACTGATAATGACAATGTTCAGTCTAGTCGTAGTTACTTCGTAGCGCTACGCTTTCTTTTTAATAATAATATAAATAAAGAACAGCACGTATATATAAGTGAGCTTCACATTTTCTCGGCACAAGCGTAAAGACAATAATAATAATAATAAGTTTAAATGAAAGCGGCATCTGTGCTATTACAACTTAGTTAACCGTTCGCCATTGTGGGGGTTGCATGTATTTCCCGGAGCGCCGGCGTCGTGCGCAGTCGTCTGTATAGTGAAATTCCACGAATTGTCCGTTTTTACTTGGATTTGTTATTTTGTAAAAATAACGAACTTTTCGGATTCAAAGGATAAAAAAACCTTGCCATAAACAAACGTGTTTTAAAATTAATAATCAAATAAATGTTTCAGTTACTAATTATTTTTTCTTCTGTGTCCAGTCTTTGTTCGTGTCTTTGATATTCAGTGAAATTATTTCGAAATAATATTTTGAACACCTTTGATACATTTTTGTTATTGTATTTTGTCTATTGATATTATCATAATATACATAATTAAAAAAAAATATTATTTACTTATTTGTTATTTGTGCGATTGTTCCTATAATGCAATGGTAAGAAAATTTGATAAATATTATGTATTTGGATATATTATTTATTTTAAATGAAATGAAAGAAACTTTTTTGAGATTGATAAATTAAAATCATTATTGTCTGTTATTTACAAGTTGCGACGAAATTAAGAAAATACTACAAAGTGTAAAGGGCGAATTTGTGAGTGTGTGGGAATATTTTTAAAACTTTTTCAAATATACGTATTTTGTAGATTGAGACGGGACAACAGTTGTTAATTATTTTTATTTCACATATTATTTTTTTATTTATTTATTTATTATTTCATTCATAAATACACAGTATATATTGATATTACAATAAAAAAATAATATTACACATATTAAAATGCTCCCTCCATAAGCAACCAAATGCTTGTGCGGAGGGACTATATATATATGGGTATGTGAATGTTGAAAACTGACAATACTTGATGAAAGTTCATGATTTTTATCAAAAAGTATTTTCTTTTCTTAATATTTTGCAAACTCACAAATTGCATTTTGAATGTTTTTTAACCTCGTCAGACCTGAATTAATTGTGTGAGTCAAAAAAAATATTTTGTTTTAAAATCTTGTTTTTTGGCTTCTAACTAACAAGTTTCAGATAATTTAAAAAAAATTTGATTTCTAGATTTGCGTAAATAAATATGTTCATTGAAATGGACATTCAATAAAAATGAGGTTTCTGAAATGATAATTTAAATTTATTTGATATATATTAATTAATTTACATAAAATAAAGACTAAATTTACCTGTGCCAAAAAAATTCCAGTAAAATTAAACACAAACTATGTAAATATATTTTTAATTTTCTAAACCTAAAACCTGGCAGTGACACTTTGCGTAGACTCGTTGACTAATAATTAAGCAAAAAACATAGTTATCTTTAACAAATGGCGCAAAAAAATATATGGATAAAATAGACTTCATACCAATAATTTTCAATATTTATATTAGAAAAAAGCAATAGACGGGAGCGTAAAAAATATTACTAAAATCTATGTCCATTGGAAGCGGGTCTGAAGAGGTTAAGTATTCATAATACTTATGTCGCTCGTCAATGGTATAGGTTTACCGAAATCGCGATTTAAATAATCAAGTAACGGATGTGCATTGTAGAATACTTAAAAAATATTCAAAATGTCTCGTAACTCTTACATAGTTAATCCTTCTAAAATAGCTGATACTCACAAATTGCATTTGTTTTCATTATTTATATGCAATACAAAAAAATTGAATATTTGATTTAGTTTTTCAAAATAAATTTAAAATGAAGGAAATGACTTTTATGAATTATACACAATTTTATAAGCGGTACGATTTTATATTGGCACGAAGAGGACAGCTTGCATGTTTCTTACATGCAGCTGACCTGCTGGCTACCCCACTTGTGGGATATGCCGTGATGGTATAGTAGTAGTAGTAGCTATAAGCGTAATTATTTTGTGATGAAAATTTTAAATTTTGTACTGACATCGTTTTGCTACATCGGGTCGCTTCCCTTGCATTTTAAATTCAATATTTTCCAATACATTTATCGCCTTCTCCATAAATACAAAACTCTAATCTTATATTGAAAAATCGATTTAATGTGATGATGATGTTTTTTATTCATATTTATAAATAACGTCTTACAAAATTGTATAATGTGCTATTTTACATTATTGAGATATTGTTATGTAGGTAGGTAGCTAGTATGGTTCACATTTATTTATTTTTATAAATAAAACTGAATAGGATTTTTATAATTTAATCTGTATTTAAGCTATTGATAGTTGAAATACTCGTATGGGGTTAAGTTATGCGACAGTACCCCCTACTCTATATTGATTCAAACTAAAATAAAAAAGTTCCAAAATTTTATAATTAAGTTCACTTGAACTAACATACTTACATATTCTATAATTATGATATTCGTTGTATATAAATCTAATTAGGAACAGTTTTATAGAATACCAATATAGACTAACTAAAATTGGTATGTTACTATTTTAGTTAGTGCACATTAAAAATGAAATAGAATCAGGCGTATTGTTTTTTTTTGTAGTATGCTTTCTCTTTATATTGATATTTTTTTTATATATTTCCAAGGCTTTTATAGCCATTCTTTGTATAAATAAATAAAGTATTGGTTGGATGAGTTACCGAACAAAAAAAATTACATCTCTTCTTAGTAATATTATGACAGTGGCCAAGTCATTAAGCAACGTTGAAAATACTAGTATATTACAGTTCTGCTTATACATTTAATTCGTTATATTGCTACAGTACCTACTTTTCACATTTTTATGTCTATGGCGACATTTATTCTTAGCTAAACCATAGAACATGACAGTTGAAAATACCTATAGCTATTTCCAAGTCATGCTCGATAATCTTACATGGTCTACCATTAGTTGACGGGAAGCCGAATCTCCGTGACATAGCCATATTATCATGTTTGTGTTATCTAACAAATTACCAAAGCCGAGTTTTAAAATACTTCTTGCACAATTTTAGAGTTTATCTTTGAAGATTTTATACAGAATGTCCGCATAGTCATGGATCTGTCAAAGCAAAGTGATAATTGATCACAAAACGTACCAAAACAGCTACACCTCAGTTGGAGAAGAAAGTATCTTTCTTCATGCAGAACATGACCCAGATGTGAAACCTTCGGTTTCTTGATGATTGACAACAGCTCCCTGTTAACTCTAGCTCGCCTCAGAACTTCGGTATCATGGTAATCATGTCTGTCCAAGGAATTCCAGGCGATGGAGCCACATTTCGAATGCTTCCAGTATGTCTAGTCCAAAATTAATTGTTTATACCTAAGCCTTAATGGATTTTTTTTTATTTCAGTCACAAATTCATTTTAACAGCTATTTTGAAATATTTTCGATATTCTTAAAAACGCTTAAAAAAATAATGTATCTACTAATCTGATATGGAATTAATAAAAAATAACTTTTTTGTCTTATATTTTTTCTAAAGTTATGGCGTTTAATATGAAAAAAATGGATTTACCGATAAATCAGGAAAATGCGAATAATACAGAAATAAGGCAATGCAAATGGCACGTGCCGTGTATTATAAATATATAAATAAATAAACCTATGGGGGATTTTTTGATGCATTATGAGGCCCTCTGTCACTTTACTTCGGCTGATAAAAAAACTCATAGAGCTATCTAAAACTAGTTTTAGAAAAAATAAAGTTTTAGATAAACGCTCGTAAATGGTGGACGCTCCATCGAAACCGCGGTAGCGAAAAAAGCTCACAAAATATAATAAGTAATAGTCATCTAAAATCATATCAATATGTCTAGAAATTGTTATATAGTTAATGCCGAAAATATAAAAATGTAATAAACTGTATTCTATCAAACATTTCCTATTCATTTTTGGAATAATTCTCCTCATCATATAAATACAAAATACATCATTGTACACTTGACATGAAAGAAACAAAATAGTTACATTACCCTCTCACCACACGCCGTGGAAGGGAATATTGTTGCAATAGTATTAATCGTCGACCAATGAACACAATTCATAACAACACAATTAGGTAGGTACTAATCTATATAAGAAGGGTGGTTCAATATATTACGTATATTCTATTTTTAATCATTCTATGATTAACATTCAGACGAGCATGTAGACCTGAATATATGTTGGAAAATTGGATCTTCCATCTGTAGTGAAATTGGGCCAATGGATTTATGTCTTCTCATGAAATTCCGAACACTTACATATTATCATTGTTATAGGAAATTTGTATAGATGTATGTATATGCGTTTCTAATAAACATCAGGCGGTATTTCGTCTGGATGTTGAGCCGTGACACTCCAAATCCTATTAATGCCTCAGTGGTAGCTTCGATGTGCTATCAAAATATACACCCCTACTTTCTAGTAATATTCTACTAAATCAAGTTGTTTCTTTCTCTGTTTGCCATGTACTTATTTAGAACGATATCATCCTATGGAAGCCACCTTTTGACAAGGATAATACCTTCAATATCGCTTTTTGCAATAAACTTTATTCTCGCATAGTGTAAAAGTTTCTCTACAAGTTCCTAGTAGTAAATAAAAATGGAAAAAAAACACAATTGGTTTTAGTTTTACTTAAAAACTGTATTTTTTTCATACCTTTATAATCATGGAGTTTTAAAAAATTAGCGTCGACATGAAAAATAAATTAAAAGAGTATTTTGTGTGTAATGTTTATTAATTTTATTTTTAATAGACACAACAGCTTTGACAATGAATAATACAATAATAATAATTTATTTATTTTACAAAAAATGACGGCATAAGCCTATTACATACACATAATTATACATAAAATTTACGAGTATAACAGTGACAAATTTTAACAAAACAATATGACATTAAATTTATGAAAACCAAATGATATAATTATTATAGTTATGAAATCTTCTTACTTCTTTCAACAGTTGAACGATAAGCAGTTCTATGGGTATAAGAAATGCGTACACATTTCATTCAGAACATATCTAATATATAAAAGGAAGTCGTGTGTGTTACACCATTTATAACTCAAGAATGGCTGTACCGATTTGAATGATCTCTGATTTGTTGGATTCTTCTCCGCCCAGAATAGCCGATAGGCTATTAAAATATTTTGCAAATTCACGGGAAGAAAAATTATGAAAAAAATCATTTACGTCATACATTTTTAATTTCAATAAATAATGCAATATTGAGAATTAAAGAAAATCAACGATGAAGTTTTTTTTATAGATTGGCCTATTTATAGAATAATTTTTGTATACATTTTCAAATTAGAATCGTTATCCATACAATTTAACATCTGTGGTTCTGATATTAGAATTTTGAAAAAAATCATGGAAGGAATTTTTATAAATTTAAAATGAATAGGTATCTACCTAATTTTAGTACCTACATAATTATATTACGTACAGCAGATAATTTATAAACAGATCTGAGTTAAGTTAATTGTGCAACATAAATTGTTCATGTCGACCAGTGTGGCGCGGAGGTAACGCTCTTGCCTTAGAGTCACGAGGTCTCGGGTTCGATTCCCGGCCAGGGCAAAGTGAAGAATGACCTTTTTCAAATTGTCCTGGGTCTGGGTGTTACATATATGTGTGTATAGTGCATTGTATTTGTGTGTATCGTCGCATTAGTACCCATAATACAAGATTCATCTTAATTTGGGACTAGCTCGATGTGTTTGAATTGTCTATGTAAAAAAAATAATGGAATTTTCGCAGTTTAGCGGCACCAGCAGTTGTCGAATACTTTTTTTCCATAGAAAAAGTAATATTTTTGAAACGTGAGGAAATTGTTGCCATATGTAGAATTATTTTAATTTGCCGGCAAAAAAATCTACTTCGAATATTAATTTCCTAAAGTTCCGCACACATTACTCGACAACGGGTGGGACCGCTCAAGTTGCGAATTTTTTTTCCTATAAAAGAGTTTCCCAAAAATTTGGTGACCAAAAAATAATTCTATATATGGCAAAAATTTCCTCAAGTTTCGAAAATATTACTTTTTCTATGGAAAAAAGTACTCGACAACGGGTGGGGCCGCTAAAATGCGAAAGTTCCAAATGAATTTTATTTTTTACATTACTCCTACGATGACACACTTGGACAATTACGGGAGTTTGTAAAGAGATTAATAATATTAATCATTTATAAAGTCAGTGAGAGAGGGCAGAATACCGGTGGGCCGCCCTAGAAGAAGCTGGCAAGGGCATGTGTCGAAAAGCGAACCTGTGTGTTGAAAGGCTTGGTTTGGAGTGGCCAAAGGTCCTGGAAGCAGCGGTGGACAGGGATCTCTGGAGGAGATACCTAGGGGCAATGGGCCCCCGATTGAACTAGGACAGGGGGAAGAAGATGTATGTATGTTAGGTCACGAGGTCCCGGGTTCGATTCCCGGCCAGGGCGAAATGAAAAAATTACCTTTTTCAAATTGTCCTGGGTCTGGGTGTTACATGTATACATATTATGTGTTTCGTCGCGTTAGTACCCATAATACAAGATTCACATCTTTGTTTGGGACTAACTCGATCTGTGTGAATTGCCTATGCATGTTAAGTAATCATTCATTGATTCTTAGGCGATACGAAGTTCGCCGGGCCAGCTAGTAGACAAATAAATTCACATATAATAATTATGAGTTACCTAATTCTCTTTCCCAATTTCCAATGTCCTAAAAATAACAAACAGGTGATCCACATCTGATTGACTTTATTGATATTCAACGTTTCGTGATATTTAATTATGATAGTGTTTTCTTTATTGTTAGAATATATATTTTATCAAAGGTGTACCTACTACCTATTATCTTGAGGCAACATCATCCAGTAAGCCTAAAACAATGTTTGATAAACATATTTTAGGATTTAACAAAAGCCTTTGTAACAAATTTACTATGAATTATAAAAACGTTTCTCAATTATTACTAAATTTATCCTTTCAAAATGAGTGAAATAACAAAAGGATGTTGACGTTGTCACATCACCTTCACATTTTAAAGGTAAATTTAGTTTAATTGTAATTAATTCCCCATAGAAAACAATAAATGTTTGTTTGTGATGTAACAGGATGACAGTGGTATTCAAACCATCAAGGGTTTGTTATAGGAGTAGGTACATTTTTTCTCAAAATAACTATTTTGAGTTTTGCTTTCAATAGTTCATTTACGTGTTTATTTACTTCACATCAACGGTGGAAGCATTTCATACCATAGTACAATCTTTTAATTTCACGGTTATCACGTTAAAAAAGCTAAATACATCTAGACATCTTATAAATTTCTTGATTTTAATCTTCTTAAAATATGTATATTATAATAAACAATATAATTGAAACAATTTTTATTGAAAGCATCCAAAACATCTTTTGTATTTAAAGACAATAATTTATTAGTATGAAATATTAGATAATATTTGTTCTACCTACTTTAAACAGGTTGTGGTAGATTGTTTCACAATGGTTTTCATATAAAATGGTAGATAATATATCTTTTAAATATACGTCTTAAGTTACCATAACAATTTTCACTTGATGTAGTTTTATCTAAGGATTTTGATGTTGACAGTAACTTTATGTGTTCGTTCATAGTCTTAATATTTTCTTTGTTTTCACGTATCACTACACTCTAGCTTCTATGTAATAGGCTTCCTTCATACTTCGATGCGTAAACTTTCTCTATACCATCTATTCTGTCTGGATGAATTGATAAATAATGATAATAACTATATTGGAACCGAAGTTTTGTAAGAGTGTATATATTCAACTATCAACATTTCCTGAAATACAACCAAGAGTACTTAAAAACTATTTATATAACAATTTATTAGTTATAGTCATTGGATGATTTCAGAATAATATTCAACATAGATAGATTTCGCTTAATCTTTTGCAATTTAATAGATATTTGACTTTAAACCGCACAGACAGAAGCGTATTATTATATCCAATTCAATCCAGTTTCTTTACATCGCTCCTTTTGGAAGACATGGACAGAAACTAGCCACCTTCATTAAGAGGATCTTTGTGTTAATTGGGTCTCCTTCTCCCACGACATTTCTTATACTTTTTGCCATTGTCTTTGACATTTTTTACAGCAAAGAAAAAAAGTATGCTTAAATGAAAGAAAAACTAATAAAATATTTTTTTTACCTAGAGTACAAATATTATCTTCATCATAGTAAAAATTCCAGATAATGCTGATAACATTTTTATTGTTTTACTTACATATTTTAAGATTTTATAGTGTTGTTATTTCTTATTTTTGTACCAAAGATTGCTCAATGTTTTATGTTTATTTTAAATGTAGGTATTGTAAAAGACAAATGCCGTGTATTTACTGAGATAAATAAATAAATAATTGTTAAAAGATGTCGCAGTACTGACACCGAAAATTTCACAAAATTTTAAGCATTGCTCTCTAAGTTTCGGTATTTGAGACAATATTTGTGTCCACATGAGATTTTCATTGTGAAGTTTGTAATTTTTACAACACACCCACACATTTTTTTCATATTTGTTATATTAAAACTTCTATCGTATTCTGGAAGAGATGCTTCCAAAACGTGGGCCTTGAACATTCTAACGACACATAAATATTGGTCAGCTGGTTATTGTTCACTTATTGGAAGTTATGAAGATTCACTGGAAGTAATATAAGAACTTAATGTTTTTGAATGCTGAAATCTTGATTTATTTGAGCTACTGTGTGAAAGCTCAACCGTCGTTTTAAAAATGGTTTTAAAGTATTTTGTTTGTTTTCTCTATTTCACCATAGTATTCTTTGTCAATTCAATTATTTTTTTCACAAAGAACTAGTTTTGATAAAATCTTATTGAATCCATCCAACATTGTTTTTTGGCGGAAATAGGACTTTATTTTCATTTGTATTTTGATTCGCACACGAATTTTTTGTATTGTATTCACTTTATTTCGAGAGTTAAATATTTAGGAGCATTCATATTTACTTATAAAACGTTGCATATCATATTTTTATAAAGGTTATTTGAAGTACAAAGGTTGCATAGCATTTGATTAATTTATCGATCAACAAGAGCTCATCAAGTGGTGATTGTAAAATTAAGCGGGACCCAATGCAATTATGCCATCCTCACAGCTAAGATTTAATAAGATCTGCTAGTGGAATAAATTAATATCTAGAGATGTCATGCTACTACAGCAGAAAGCCATTGAACTGAGCATTATAATCAAAAGTAGAATTAGTTTAATTTTTAAAAATCGATATGATTTAAATTTCAGCAGACATTAAAGTTTTAACTACAAATAAAGCAAATGCCATCAGTGAGATAAAATATACAAAAAAATGAATATGTTAATTGGACTTCAAAAAGAGTATTTTAGTTTGCATCGTTTCTGTGATAGCTCACCCTCTGCAATTAGGTATGTTGATTGCATTTAATTTTCACGTACACCTTCTATGGAATTGTTTGATTTCAATGTATAGTTAAGAATTACATTAGTAAATTTATAAAATGCTATTGAATTTTTGATCAAAGACATCGTTCTTGGTAATATTATGTATATTAAAATACATAAATATAAAATATTTGCTAATGTCAATGTACTTAGCATGAGTGGATAGTGTGAAATTGATATCTTTGTAAGGCAACAGACTTGTTAAGTTCCATATTGTTATATTTAGTACTCTGTGTTTGAATCTGGCTTCACTAAAGGAATAACCATCCAACTAACCTAAAATATCAAGTTTCTTTAGCATTGGCAGAATAAAATCATGTTCCAATAAAATAAAATAATTTATATAAGGAAATTGGCGATTAATGATACTTTTTCGTTAGTTTGAACTAGTTAATATCTATTTCATATTTGATATATATTAGTGATTTATTTTTGTTTTGATCATTCCGAAATATTTCGAAACCAGGGATTTTTCTAAACTTAAATTTCAGAGGCGATTGAAATCTATTCAGTTATTTATTTATTCACATTTATACCACAATTTTATAAAATCATAGTTTTAACTAGTAAACTATCTATCAAAACTTTTTGTCGAATTATGTTTTTACAAGAACTTCACAAAATAAAAACGATATGATATAAATAATAAACAATGTGAATGGGTTGTTCAAAACATGCAGTAAATTCGCTGGCCGCGATACTAGTATTTGTGGGATTGAATAAATATTGAAACACGTGTTTTCTTCCAATAAATACCTTAAGATTAAGCAGACGTGAGAGATACGTCGTTTTACTTCTAAGTTCATTCACCCCTCAATCTATAAAAAGATATCGAAAAATGTCTTTTTTTAAATATAAAATGGAAGGGAACGTTTTTTTTCAATTTATCCAATTATGGAATTCTAGTATCTACTTGGGCACCAACCACAGAATTCCATACAAAACCTACTCGTTCTATAAAAATCTATGGCACCAACACAGTGTAAAAAACATTATAAATGAATAAAAATTACGATACGTATCGAATGTTCTAAAATAGGTACTTTCTCTCTTTTTTCTTCTGACATTGCACTCAATATTATCAAGTGATGCTGCAAACACAGAATATTTATTTATTTATTTCAACCTCATACGACTTTTAACAAAATTGCTATAAAAAATATGGACATTTCGTGGAACGCATAGCGTGATATGCATTACGCACATTGCTGGAGACCAGTTTGTTTGGTTTTCTGGGTTTAATGAATAAAAATAATTTTAAGTTATATGTCTCTGTACATTGGTTACATTATTCCAAATCAATACAAAGTACCATTAAAATATCAGTCACACAATTCAATGTATACAGAGGGCGAGTTTATCGCTAGAATGCGATGTCTTCCAACTAACCCAATATTAGAACAACAACAATAATAATAATAATAGAATACTTAAAACTCGGTCTATCATAAAATCAATTAACAAAATGTAACTAAGAAGAAATTGAACAACAAATATTAAAACGTATTTATAAATAATATTTTATTTAAGCCTTGACAAATTAATGTTCACAGAAGTAACATTCATTGATTAAGACCACAAACAATATAAAGTAAAGAAGAGATAGATTAATAGACTAAATATAACATTATATTAACTATACCTATTTAATGCCAGTGCAATCACACTGGTATAATGCAGTTAAAAAAACATGTTTTATTAATGAATTTTTTTTTTTAAGAAAATATTCTAAGTGCTTATAAAACAAGCATAAATCAAACAAAAATGAAAAATACATGCACGATAAGAATTTAAATATTAAAACACTTTACTATACCCTCACGCCGTGTCCAAGGTAGGGTAGGCAGAGAGAACAACTGAACGCCATTTTGATCTATCCTTACACATTTCTTTTGCTTCCCTACCAGTTTCTCATACATGCAGGCAGATTTCTCTTATTCCACACGCGACCGTTCTTGAGAATTAATAATAACACCGTCAGAAGAGATAGCGTAGATTACAAATTTGAGCTAAATAAATGTGTTTGTAATTGTTTAAGCCTTCGCAGCGTCTTGTATCGTTGATGTTCTCGGGTTTGCATATCTCTAATGTTTCTCTTGTCAGACGCGATGACCTTCATTCCTGAAGATGGCTTCAACATCGACCCCGAAAGCTAGAAGAAAGAACGACGGAGATCCACGCAGCAAACCCGAGAACATCAACGAAATGTGTTTGTGTTTGGTTTGAACAAAATATTTTATTTTATACATTTCAATAATTTTAAATGCTTGTATATATGTAATCAGTTTTATATTTATAAACATATAATTAATCCGATTGATATATTTTCACATATGTATGTAAATGGATGTTATAATATTAGCTACGGTGTTGGATATAAGATGGTTTAATTTATTTTGATTTAAAACGAAGTAGCGGGTAGATTTGTAACGACACAAATTGATTTTACGTGTCAACACAAATCCTAGGGGTTGAAAAATTTACATAAACTTGAATAATAATGAAAAAAGCACCTCTTGCTTTAGCAAAATAATAATTGATATTCTCTAGAGACGAATATTGAAATTAGTGTTTGATTTTAACTTAAAGTAATTCCGTGAAATTTTTGCCTAAAAATATCTAAATACCAATAAAAAAAAATGACATAAAGGGATTTGTGGCCATAAACCTTAATTGAATAGACTTGAAAATCAGAAGAATTTTATCAAAATTGGAAATTGACACAAACTCATTAGTGTTGCTAGATTTGAAGAACTTTGAAGATTTTTTTGCCCATATCGTTTAGACACCAAGGTATTTGTGAAATCTCGTGTAAAGGACAATTATCCTCTGAAGTTCAGCGATAATAATAATAATAATAATCTCAGAAAACTGGGAGTAGATGACAGGCTCAAATACAGCATGCAGAAGGCCGTACTTCTATCGTCCACCAGGATAGTAAGAAGGTTTTTGTCCCTGTAGCTCTGTAAGTGATCTCCCATGATTGTACTATTTCATAGAACATCATGGAAGAATCAACTCGAATAATGTTGGGGTTCTACATTTTGAATATACCTAAATTTATTTTAATATTTTATGGTTTTTGTTATTTAATGTTATATTTAAATTTTATTGTTAATCTTATATTGTGTTCAAAATGTAGAATCTAATATTGTTTTGTTAAATAAATGAGATATGAGATAATAATAATAAAACTTTATTGACAGAACATAATTGTACAAACACACAAAATAAATAAAAACAATGTTCTGTCAAATGGCGGACTTGTTGCAGTGCAACATCTTCCAACCAACCACGTATGCCACCCATCCTGAATATTTTTTATTGGCATACAGAAGATAGCTTACGTGTTTATTCGGTATTTGCGGTCTGCTTTTTACTCTATTTCTGGGAAATATTGCGAATTGTGATGGTACGTTGATGCACCGTAAAGCTGTATTTTGTGCGAGGCATTTTTTCAAACTCTTGCGTGGCTTTATGAGTAATCTAATTATTTTATGTTAGTTTTGTATCTACGTTCCAGTATCGTACAACCATTCTCGACAACTTATTATACTTTTTACCCCCTGATAGTAGAACAAATATAATACCAAAATTTCTTGTCGGCAAGGCTATAAAAATATGTAATGATTTGAATGTTTATGTCGATATTTTCAACATATATTGACTTTATCGCCAGGACAGAGACTCTTCCTTGACTCTGTTGTTTCTTTTTAATGATATCTTGAGTTTTTTTTGTATTTTGAATTAATTTTCTTTTATTTCATTATTACACATTATTTAGATCGAAATAAATTACGAATTGTAGCAATATGTTTGCTCGTTATTTTTTGGTTGTTATTTATGAGCTTGAAATGGATACAGAAATTTGCTTAACATAATTTATAAAAAGGCTCTTTCCATAAAATACGATGGCTGTATTTCTCTGACCAAAGTTGAGTAAGTTTCCAGGTAGCAATTCAAAATTTAATACAAAGGTATTCGAAATGGATGAAAATTGCTGAAAATGATTATTATTTCGAATAAGTACAACCTCTACATTGTATAAGCTTGTGACTTAAATTATAAGAAAATCTGTGTAAAAAAAGTTCCTAGAAACTCAACAATGTTTTTTTAGAGATTTTTCAAGAGGGAAAATAGAAATGAAAAAATATTGTTAATTTGAACTGGATAAGGTATACCATAAAATATATATTTTTTTTAAATTACAGTACAAAATTGATTTTGATCATTTTTTAATCTTACTCCTGGTTACATAGTATAAAAATTGTTGTGACTCCGTTTTTTAATGCATACAATTACAAATAGTTAGTAAGTAATGGATTCAATAAAAAAGTAAGCGTTTGATTTGATTGCCGCAATTTTTTTATAGGTATCGTGATGACAACTTGCAGTTGATAAACGAATGAAGTGTATAAACTTTTTAAACCTTCTATTTAAAAAAAGGTATATCTGGGTTTTGTTATAAACCACAATACAACCTTATACACCTTTCACAATAAGTTTAAAGCTTGAATCGTGAAAAGGGAAAAATAATATGTTGGGTTAGTTTGAAGAAATCGCGCCCTTGCGTTAAACTCGCCCTCTGTACATAATATAATCATATTTGAAATTGTCATAGATGGCACTCTTACACTCCAGCGTCTCTGAGCTGAGCCCACTTTATGTGAAGCACCCAGTCATCTGTCTTATATACGTGTTAAATTTCTTGTGATCAATGTACAGTTAATAATAAGTAAATAAATAGTTATGTCAAACAATCCTATTTGTATTATTTCTTGTATAATATTGTACAATGCAATATTTTATGAATATAATCCAAAAATACAATAAAAATATACGATGGACTAAAGGCCCACTTTCTTTTACCAATCAATAAAAAATATGTATATACCATTGGCGGGACTCAACTCTTTATATTGGTCTTGCATTCGTTTTATAAAAGCTCATTGTGTTGAAAACAAATTTAGAAATTTCTTCCTCTAATTCTTGATTTCAGGATCCCAATGTTTTTGCATAACAATATTAGACAACTTTCAACTTTTCTTTTGTAGGCACGTGGTGAATATTTTGCCCATAAGGAAAGCGCGCTACTGGAATATACTAAACTAAACTAAAGGAAAAACAGATAATGTTTTGAATAATTATTGTTACCTATCACAAGCGAATAAACAATGTATTTAGAACAATTTTCATATAGGAGAATATAAAGTCTTCAATGTTCTAAAACATTAATGCTTGTTAGAGTTAAAGGATGTGTATCCATGTATCTAATAAAACATATTTTAAACACTTGAATTAGTTCGCTTCACGATTAATTGAAGTAGAAATATATGGTACATAGCACGAACTAACGTCAAGGCGTGTGAAGGTATTAAGCGAAAGTTGTAATACGTACAATAACCACTTAGAACAGATTATTGGTAACTTAATCCAAAGCTCATTGAATAATGGTGCGCTCCGCGTCAACTTTAGGTAGCAACTGCACGAGATGTTCTATTACGTCACGATGCCCGTTAATGCTACTATCCACTAATGGCCGGTTTCAATAACCCATCTATCCGCGACTGTCGATTGAAATCTATTGTATTAAATATATTACACAATAGATTTTAATTGACAGCAGCGGATAAATAGATTATTGAAACCGGCCATAAGACAGCGTTATCACGCGAAGCACCAGAAGAAACCCCTTCTCCGCAATGTTTAAGAACGAATATTTATTTTTTTCTTTTTTTGTATTTGGATATTTGGTTTTTTATTATTCTTTTAACTTTTTTTTTAGCTACGTAAGCATATTCGAATACAAATGTGCAACCCGTAAATGGGTTAATATGATTGCATAGTGTAATATATTATATTTGTGTAAAACCTGTAGATATGCCAATGAAATAAAAAAAAGAACTCTCAAAAAAAGAAGAGAAAGGAAATCATATTCTTTGCTGGGATATTACTTTCATACCCTTGTTTTATTATCAACCTTAAAGAAATCAAAACCAAAAGAAATATTTTATACTACTTAACGTCTTAAGAAATATTTTATACTTATTCGTGAATTTTTAATTTTGCCACATCGACATGGAATATTTGTTTTAAAAATCATGTTTGAAATAATATAAGATGAGATATAAAAAAGGGAATATGTGTTAGGTATGCTTCAGAGAGCATACATACATACGTACTACCTATTTATGAGGCAACTTATCACTTAATACAGGATATAAAATGTTTCAAAATTTAAGATTTATGATGCCACCCTTTTCAGTTGAAATGTCGATACATATACTTATTAAATAGGCGTTAAAGCTCTACATCACGAGACCTTTAATGTAATGTGTTCAATGTAGTAGATACACGATATTATAGCCGATAACTTGTCGGCAAATATTAAGAGAAAGTTTAATATAAAAGTTATATAAACGACAATGCAAATAAATGGAATAGATTTTCTGTTTATCATGCAGGTCTCTTTCTCCTTTATTTATCCTATTATGACAACTTCAGTAG
Organism: Athripsodes cinereus; assembly: GCA_947579605.1. Taxonomy (NCBI): domain Eukaryota; kingdom Metazoa; phylum Arthropoda; class Insecta; order Trichoptera; family Leptoceridae; genus Athripsodes; species Athripsodes cinereus. The sequence goes on from OX388323.1 coordinate 7,293,108, forward strand.
TCAGTGTACTAACAAGGTTATTGCAATCATGCGCATAACCAATGGGGAAGGGACGGAAGTTGATGGCCCCTCAAGATATTAAAAATAGAATAATCCTGAGAGAAAGAATAAGAGTAAGAAAAAAAAACGGTTTGATCCCAGGCGCCGGTAAACTCCCCTTTCACGGCACAAGCTTTTAGCTTACTGCGAAAAGTGTATAAGGTTGTGTTTGGGTTATAAAAAAACTGAGATATATCTTTTCGAAAAAAAAAGAAAAAATAGTATAGTAATAGTAAAGTATTAAATTGGTATTAGTAAAGTATGGGAATTCCTAATCCAAATTGTTAATTTGGTAAAGAGAGATTAGAGATTTTACATGCCCTTTTACGAAAAAATTGTAAAACTGAGACCAGTAAAGGTTTACACGGTTGATATTTGTAACAGAAAAAAATTTCTACTATTGATAATTTTGGGTACGCTCATGGTTGAGTTAAGATATTTCTTCATATTCCATACCAGGACCTATAACGAGGGCGAGAGCCAAAAAGAAGAATGATATATAAAAATATACTTTTTTTTTTAACAACAATATTTGGTTGGCTGGAAAATATTGCCTCAAGGCAAGAAGCTCGCAAATTGTTCTCGATTTTTTTTGATAAGAAAATGCTATTATTTATAATTATTGTAGTTTAAAAGGTTCTGCTGTAAAGTTAGTCTATCTATTATAAAGAAGTAATATCTTAAAAAGTAAGAACTTCTTAACAAAAAAACTTATTTCCTGCCATTATTTTATCTAGTAGATGTATTATGCACGCTAAACCATTTAATTATACATTGCACTACCAAGTTAAGTAATTTGTCACAAATTATCCTTCACAAGATTAAAGGTTATTAAATGCCCTGAGAGAACATTTAAAAAATATTAAAAGAAACGAAAGAAACGAAATTACAATATGCTCTAGATTTTTTTTACTTAAGGCAATGTTGAATTAATTACACCAATAATTCAAAGTAAAATTGTAATAAATTCTGCTAATACTTGACTTTTCTCGTTATAAAAACCTTTGATTTACTACGAATACCAGTCAATTAATTATTACGTATGTATGTATATATGTATGTAGGTTTCTACATTTTGATTAAGTGTCCGTAGATACCTTCACTCCAACCTATGAAGGTAGTTAAAAAAGTTTCAGAATCATTTCAGCCAGCTCCATGTAATATTATTATTATTATTCAGTTATAATACCTTCACATTACATTATACCGAGTAGTTAATATACTTACAAAATGCCGCTGAGGTATTTGAAAATTTCGGTAAAACTTTTCCTATATTTCCTCCATTGTTGGAAATTAGGGTAACCCATTCCTATGACAAGCAAAAATTAAGATAAATGTTACCCTCATATGTATAAATGATGTAGTAACAAGAATGTTTTGGCAGATAAATAGAGATCCTAGTACCTATATTAAAGAGTTCAGTAGTCGTACGTATTTACACATTAATATTAGAAAACTTTCAATAATTCATTTAAATACCTTAAGAATAATTCTCTGGCTTTTTTTGTAAGTTTTTAATTGTTCTGTATAACGAGTAGGTACTTTAAAAAACATCGTGAATAACTCGTTCATATTGTGGCTTGTTTTTCTCCTGAATGCCACCTATTTTGAAAATAATATTTTTTAAGAGATTATTATTAAAATAAAAACACTGTTTTATTCCACTGAGAGGATTGTTTATTTGTTATAACGTTTTCAACTGCAATACAGTCATCATCAGTAACAACGACACTGTACTATTGTATTGTATTGTATTGACATTATTGTTTTGTTGTAACTGATGACGTTATAATAAATAAACAATCCTCTTAGTGGAATAAAACAGTGTTTTAATTTTAATAATAATCTTTAATAATGCATTTTCACAAAGTTACACTAGAAAATAATAGAATATTTATATATTTTTTTAATGATACGTAAAGGGCCATCTGATTTGTATATTATTCAATTAAGTATACCGGCTACCCCACTTGAGAGAGTTGTCGTAATGGGATAGATTAATGGAGACAGACTGAATTATCGATCGACGTTTCCTGCTGGAAATTTATGATAATGGAATATATAACAAAACAATATATAATGTAGTAATTACTATAGACTTTTTTGTATTTGCGATCCCGTTTACAAGAGTATCCGCTTTGTAGTTTAACTTTGCCTAACAATGAGAGCAAAAGCTCTTGAAAACTGAATTACAAATATTATAATAGCAAAATAGAATCGAGTGGAGTTGTGAGTATTGTGCTTTACGATGCGACGAAACCGATGGCCGGCTTTTGCAATCATTGTTTGTGTAACAACGATGTTAAAACATTATGAATATTGAGAAAATACAAAATCGATTGGCACAAAATAATTAGAATATTAAAAGAAGGGTTTTTATAAATTACTTTTTTGTAATTATAATAATGGGGGCTGGTTTCTCTCCAGTATTTTTGTGAGGAGGGTTCAAGGATATTTTGATTGGGGTTATCTATACAATCACAAAATCTCTAACATATGGGTTTGTCAGTTAACTGTCTATTGGATAATCATACAACTCTTCCTTTCTGCCGTAAGAAATCATTTAGAATGGATGAATTGTAAAAATTGAAATGAGTAACAAATATCTACTTTTGAATAGTTAATATCAAAGCTTTGAATTTATGTATATGTAAGTTTGACGTAGAAATTTAAAACCTTTTCAATGCGAGGTGAAATTTTTCATCTCCAGTCTCTTGTGAATGTTTTATTGAAATTTGATTAAAATTTAATTACAGTCTATTCATTTAACATTTATTAGATTCTCTCACAACATAGAAACGATTGTAATGTGCCAACAAAGTTTTATTTAATTCACGACATTTTCCTGTCCACGTCCCATACTCATACAAAAATTCATATACCTGACTTGTATTAGAAATGTCTAGCAAAAGATGAACTCTATTCGTGATTAAACTGAAACCTTATTTAAAAAAAAAACATTTTTAAAGGTATGCATAATCTATTTCTCTTCTTCTCATTTGTCGTATCCTCAGAACTGTAATCCTGATCGTTGAATAATTATATAACGTTTCCAATGACAGCGAATCCCGGCCCTACGCAGTACCTAGGGATTGCAATCCAGCAAAGTGGGATCCCGCAATCCAGCGGGATCCGCGTATTTTTAGGGTTTGCGGGATCCCGCAAATGCTTGCGGATCCGCATGTGCGAATCCGCAAACTGAAGATTTTCCGAAAGTTGCCAACTGAAGGTGATACATATTTGCAAAAATACTTAAAGAAGAAACAGGAAAAGAATTATGCTTAATCCTAGATTGCCGCACTCACTAAAACAGCTTGCTTGATATGTTAGAAAGATTTTAGTCCCAAAGTTTGCATTGAGAAGGCTGTCATCGACATAGCATCTGACATAAAATTTACACACAAAATCAAAAACGTGATTGACAGCTTGCAGCCCTTTAAATTGGTCGTAAAGTATTTTTTTATTTTTTTTTATTTATTTATTTAAAAAAATGGGCAACATACAATAAAATTTTACAAAATATAACATAATTACCATTGAACATATTTCTTGTACTTGACCAGCCCATCTTTGAATTCATTATTATTATTGCCAGTACAGTACAAACACAGAAAGAAAATCAGAAGAGAGTCTACACTAATAACGGCAGATATAACATTTCGATTTATTTTAGAGAAGCTAGAGAAGCTAGAAACAGTATTAAGCGATGTACTATCCGGGGCGCTGCGTGCAAGAGTGAAAGAAAGATGCAGTGAAATTACAGCTATGTTGATTTATTTTCCGCATCCAAAAAAATATGACTAAGAGTTGAAAACGTGCAATTCAATATTTTTAATGCCGAAAAAGAATAAGTTGCGGCAAGAAATGAAAAACATGTTTCATCGAGTCATTATAGAAGACGCTCAAAATGTAGAATTTGTAGTTGTAGGTGATGTAATTGCAGATAATTGTCAACAGTCTCTGAATGTGGAAAACAATTTAACTTTACAAATGGAATAAGAAATGCAGTAAGACAATGAAGATTACACTAAACAGACAAAAACTGGACAAGAGAAATGCTTCGAAAAAATATTGAAAAAAGAAATGGCAGCATTTAAAAGTGATGGAGTTAAAGAAAAGTATTTGAATTTGTTGCACGACTTTATCAATTCAAGTATCTAACCAACAATTAGTGTGGGGGCAGAAAGAGCCTTTTCGGTCGCTGGCTACATATGTAGTTCCTTAAGAAGTATCTTGGAAGATAACACCATTAATGCTATTTTTTAAAAATAATTTTTCTAAAAAGAGAAGTGACTTTTCATTTGATATTTTAAAATTTGTTCCATAACACTTGATTGATTAGATAATGAATTAGTAAGAAAAATTATTAAAGACTAATAGTACCTATAGTTAGTTATGTCAAATTCATATATGATAGTATAGTTATTTATGTTATATTCAATTATGTACAGTAAGATGTTGTTATTTTTTGCAATTTTTAATATCAATCCAGATATCACAATCCAGCGGGATCCCGCGGGATCCCGCTGGATTGGAGTCAATCCAGCAGAAATCCCGCGGGATTGAAAACGGTGCGGGATTGCAATCCCTAGCAGTACCTCGTGCAAGGTTCTTCTGTATCTAGCCTCTTTCATCTGGTCACTTTATCTCATCGGTGCGCATTCTGTAGTTCTGTTTGCCTTCCACACTCTCGGTAAGAAGAAGTTTCTCCAGGATATCTGGAGAACTTTATATTACAATGAAAATTCTTAATTTTTATAGATTTTAATTTTATTCGGTAATGTTAATGTAAGAATGTCCCAAAAATGATTAACAATAAATTGAGCCAGAACTTACGATAGAACAACGCTTATCTCTATATGTGAGTAACGTACTAAGTACCTACTTATTCAGACATAGCAGTTAATCTGTGATTGTGTGAGAACACTCATTCATACCTTCATGGCATTTCTCACAAGCGGGGTATCCAACAAACAAATCGCATAAAATAAATACATAAATTAAGGATTGCACCCTCCCTCATGCATGGATGCATTTGTTTAACAAATTTGAAAGTTATCATCTTCGTGCCAATAAAATCCAGATATTCAGTTTTCGTGAAATCTATGCAATTTAAGAAGTTGTCTTAAGAATATCTGCTTTTTACATATCTCTCGAAAAAGTATGCGATTGCAGGAAAGAGTGTGAGAGTTATTCTCACCAGGGACTCCACGGAACAAAGAAGTGTATTGTGTATATACAAATATAATTTTTCTTCCACAACTTGTTGTGAAAATCAGAACAATGGTTGAAACGTTGTTCTATAGGTATTATTACTGTGTAAAAGTTCACCCTCTTCACCCACCTCGGTTCATTCATTATTATTATTATTTGGATGATGTAAGTAAAAATACAAGTAGGTACCTAAGCTACATAAAAACTACAGTATTTTCTATTAAAATAAAAAAATAATAACACCGTTTTCTTTGAAAAGCAAGAAAAATACCTACTCGTAGATTTGTTTAAATAATACTAATATTTAATAATTTATTATTGTATGTGGTTTGTTTGCTAGCCATCTCATTCGCAATAGATGGCAGACTGGGGTACATGGGTTAGTGATTTCTAACATTTTTTTGTGATAAGGGACCACTCTAATTCTTTTGTTGTTGACAAGGACTTTTTTATTATGATAATTTGACACAATGCCTTACGTTTAAAAATCTCTTGTCACGACATTATTGATTTGGATTATTGGCTTGAGAAAACATCAGACTGCGTTTTTTAGTATGGGTGTTTTAAAAATTTGGTATGCGGACTACTGAATGGGAACAATTGGAATAGAAAAACAGTTAGATGTACGACATTAAAAAAAATGTTTTTTTTTTCAATAGGTACATGTTTTTTTATATTGAGAGAGACTTATTTGGAAAAATACAATGGAAAAAAATTGGTTTTTGTGAATTAGTTAGATTTATTATTTAGTTGTCCTTCAATACTCTGCAGAGTTACTCTCGACGCAATCTAAATACGATCTTAATCTTGATCTTAGTCATTTGACTTGAAGGGAATGCAATAAAAATGCCGCGGTATCGCATCCGCGAGATTGGTATGCATTTATTTTTCACTGTAGTCACTTCGCACATCGTAGATTAAGATCGTATTAAGATTGTGTCTAGATTAAGCCTGCTGCTCAGTACAGGACAGCAGAAACCATCAGTTCTCTCAATTCAAACTGCCTCTGCGTTAATCGAGTTACCAATTCTCACGGTACTCACGAAGCTATGATAATCTTGTCATAGAAACAGTTGATTGTGAACGAGGGTCCTCCAGGATATTTTGTGGGTGAAAGAAAAGTATTTTATGTAGATTTATGTAGTATGAAGCTAAGTATTTTTAATTTTAATAAATAAAATATAAAAATATATTATTGAGCACTGTTTAATCTCTACTATGTTAGGTTAAATACCGAACGTTTTCGCCTATACTTGTAGGCATCTTCAGGGAAACTTTCCGTGTTCTTCTGATTTCCCCGAAGTTGTTTCCCTGAAGAAGCTCAGTTTCCCCGAAGATGCCTACAAGTATAGGCGAAAACGTTCGGTATTTAACCTAACATAGTAGAGATTAAACAGTGCTCAATAATATATTTTTATATTTTATTTATTAAAATTAAAAATGGATTTCCACAGCGTAAACACAAAAACTCTTGAATTACTAAGTATTTTTAATAAAAAAAAAGTTTTATTTTAAAAATCTAAGGGCTTAGAAAAATTTGAAACGTTTAGGCTTCCTAATTCTATCCTTTCAAAGAAAATTCCTCATTAAGATTTTCCAAAATAAGCGGCTTTGTGTCAAATTTTATTGTTCAACATTTTTTGACACAATAACATAACAAAAATGATTTAACATTGTAAAAGGCGAAAGCCGTTTATTACATGAACAAAAAAATAAATAGACACCTATATTGGACTCTTTATTTTCTAATAGATTTCTCACTAAAATATCGAATAACATATCGAAACAAACATTACTTAGTTTGTATTTGATTTCTACAGATACCCATGGTAAACCCAAATAAAGTACACGGATCCAAATCCAAACAAAATATTCGTAGTTAAATATGCTAATCACCGCTCGTTCCATGGAGCGAATACCGAGATTCAACTTGCATTGCAAATATACGTATAATAGGTCTACAATAAACAAATAGGATACGGCAGCTGTGCAGGTAACAATATGCCCTGATGAGGTTTATCCTGCAATTACAAATGTGATAATAGTTAGCGCTATTGAAGGACCCACCGTCCACCCGGATATCGCAGAAGTCTTGAAACTTCCACATATCCGAACTCTACACATTACAAACTTGTCCACACCCAAGTTTGTAATGTGTAGAATTCGGATATTACAAACTTGTCCACACCTAAGTTTGTAATGTATAGAATTCGGATATGTGGAAGGTGCCTTACTGGGCAGCATGAAGAGCTGCCTGGCCAAAATACCCCCGTGTGTGGAATCTTTCTACTACTCGCCCTCGACGTCCCTCTAGATGTAGAAAGAAAATTTTAATGAAAAACAATAAAAAAATAAACGAAATATATAACATTTCTTGAAACAATAACCAAATAATTTATCTAACAAATATAAAATATTGTATATTTTCTAGTGTAACTCTGTGGAAAAGTATTATAAAATATTTATTTAAAAAAAATAAAAACACTGTTTCATTCCACTAAGAGAGTAACTGTTTTAATTGTTAAAATCGTATTGTGTCGTTACTGATGATGACTACATTGTAGTCGAAAATGTTTTGATAATTAAAATAATTTTCATAGTAGAATGTAACAGTGTTTTTAATTTAATTTTAAATATAATTAATTAATATATCATAAACAATCATCACTGTCGTTTTTTTTCATTAGAGTAGCCATTTTACCTGTTCCATACACAAACTGTGTACCAGCTATTCTTAACCTTACGTTTTCACAATCTTTGAAATTAATGCTTAAAATATAGAACGGAAGCCACAATGTACTCAACGGTAACTGAATATTACTATACAATAGTTATTCCTTCCTGTACAACGTAATGTTAAGTGTACATAAGTATATTAAGTTCCTTTGTAACAATTTTCTTTGTAACTAACAATTTTAAGTGCATGCGCTAAGTATACAGTAATACGACCCGCGTACTCTTAAGTCAATTACAGACAGCATATATACAGAAATACTACCTATCTACATACATACCTATAAAATACAAATTTATTTTATTAACTGTCTATTGAAAGCTTAAGAGTATTCTGTAAAGATGATGATGATTTTGGATGATTTTTTTTTGACGCCTTTTAACAGTCCCAAGACCGTCTCAAGGGCGCCAGTTTCTGAAGCTGTTGACAGTCTGACTATCTCTCACCGGTAGGCGACTCCACACAACCGGTCCAACAACACCAAAGGCCCTCTCATAGAAGTTAGACTTACCGCCTCTATTGGTCTCAGAAAATCTATTCACGGCCAGTTCCGATGAGCGAAATTCAAATACAATCAAACTACAGAGAGCGAGTCTAGTATAGACGCGCGGTTTATTATGACTAATTCAAATTCATAAAAAAATCATATTTAAATTACAAGATGGGAAAAGAGCAGGGACTTATAGATACTGTACAAACGTAAAATTTTAAGTGATAAAAATGGTCCTACACTCCTCTTTTGAAGGTATGAATTGTGAGGTGCGATCATATTGCGAAATGCAAACTATTCTAACAGCGAGCACCAGGAACTGAAAATGAAATCTTTATAATGTTTTTCGAACTATGGCGTATTTAGTATTTGGTGACTTGACCGAGACAAAAAAAATACGCTTTGTCGTTAAAAATCCCTGTCACAGTAAAATAAAAAAGAAATTATTGATCCTGCCTGAAAAAAAATAGTCGACCATTTTTACATGGCATCGAGTATTTGCCGGTCATTCTTTACCAGTATGCAACAAAGTCACAATATTTTATTTATCCTTTCCTAATCCTTTATTATTTAACCCCTTGTGTGAAACTTTATGTGGTGCGAATTTATTGACAATTTATAGGAACATTTTTTCATATTTCCTTGTATTTATGTAGACACATACGCACCTAAAATCATTAAATTAAAATGATAAATTTGTTTCCGAAAATAAAAGATTTTTGAATGTTTATTCTTTTCCATTATCTACCGTTTTTGTACAAAAATATTAAAAATAACATGTTGAATATTTAATATAGAGATTATTACAACGAATAATGTATAATATTAATAAAATATTGAGATACATAATGAATCCTTATAATATTATTCAAAATATTTAAAATAAAATAAGATAAATTTGTATTGTGAACTTTGTCGGTAAAGTAAATGTTTGATTTGTTAAAAACGATTACTAAGTACATAATATATATATTTGCATTGTTCCGTTCTATCAAGATACTTAAACAATTTTGAATTAATTTACTTATGTAATTATTACAGAGTTTATTATTGAAAGTTAAGGTTCGCAATGAAATTATGCATAATTAAATATAATGTGAAGACATAATTGAATAGAACAATAATATCATACAAATAATAATGTCAACAATAATGTGAAGTTTTGTGTGTATTTTGGCAACATTGGCAAGTACTACGTAATAACAAGTGACCCGTGGACCTAAACAAATGAAATGAACCTCGAACGAGACTCTCTGACCTCTAGAACAAATGAATGGTCGATAAAGTGACCTCACAAACCAAACCAGACCCCCGGACTGTAAACAATAGTGACCCGTGAACCGAGGGGGAAAATGCCATCTAAAATGTGGGCAGTGAATAAACCAAAAAATACATCCTCAGTGATTGTGTCCCTGAAATTAATTTTGATGTTCGGCGGAACGTTTGGACTAGCAGCACATGGTAAGTGAATTATTGTCAATCTAATTATTGTCTTCTTGTTTATTCTTTGCTTTTGATTCTTTTCAGTATTATATGATTGTGCCATGTATTTTGTTTGTGTATCATGGTAGGTATAATTATTTGGTCGAGGTTGTTTAAATTGAATAAATAGTACATATTGATTGATTTTTATTTTATTAAAAATACAACAATACAATATTCAACAGTTGATATTTTCCATTTTGTTTTTGTTCTCTTCAAACAACTATTATAAATACAAAAAAATCGACGATTTATATTACCGATGTTGTTTGGTTTCGTGTTCAAAACATGTAAAACAATTTATGACTATAGATTATACATTTATAAAAGTTAAAAAACAAATAAAACCATCTCTTTCTATTAACATTCGTTAAAGAAAAAGTTGTAATATAACCGTGAACCGTTCCGCATATTTCACGTAAAAGATTGTGTGCATTTTATAAAATTAAAACGAAATTAACAAAAAAATAGACGTCGATACCAGATTTTTTCAAAGCCGTTTAAGCCTAAAATTTTAGCTTTTAAATCCAACCCTAGAATATTTTTTTTCGCAGAATTCTTAATTCACGTCCTCGAATACCTATTCATTCTCTCGGAGTCATGTTGCATAATATTTTGTTTGTCACTCTGTTCTCATTTATTCTCTCTCCACCATTTCTGAATATAAAGTGAAAAATGTCGAAAGAGTAAAATTTATTACTATTACACATATATATATGCATACAGTCAGTAGGTATTATGTTTTAAGAACACTCCACAATCTATATGCATTATGTTCTCCTGTAAACGTTACTTGTATGTAGACCTACACACACACATACACACACACATAGTTATTTTTCTATACACTTTAAGTACCTGCTTATAATTTTGATTCATATATACAAAAACTTAAATTATGTATTAACACTATATACCTACACTTCAAAAAATAAATTATATGTCAACGAAAATTTGTAATATGTATTACTGCAAACTGTTTCGGTTTATTTATTATGTAACTCATATTTTGTAATGTATACTGTTTAACTGTTTGTTTGCATTAAACGAAATAAATATATTTTTAAACAATGCTTAAAAAAATCGCTACTGAGTGGCTAGATTTCGGGATATAGAATAGAATACTTTTTCATTAATATTATTTATTGACGCGCGACCAAGGTTTCAACAGGTAACCTGTCATTCTCAAGCGCAATATTTGACTAATCTTATCTAATATAATCTATTAACCTACAACCTATGTGCTAATGGTGACCGTTATGCGGCGGATAATGACTTCTCCGAATTGGGAACTGTGTAAGAAGGGGCGAATTTGAAGTTAAGCTCTTTCATATAAGCCTATATCCTTTTTTTAGAGCCGCTGACTGCAATAATCGCTGTATAGCGACATACCTAGTTCAGCCAACCGCGCCTACCAGTAATCAAACCTATTATAACTTGTATATATCACTCTAGGGCGCCATACTTGTGTAAATGGAATAAAACAAAAAACTAATAGTACGCTCTTCAAATTTGTTGTTTACATCTTTTAAGTCTATACGCTGTGAGCAAAGATCAACTAAATGGCTGTGAGCTTAATGTCTTTTTGACATTAAATTATAGTATTTTTTAAGGCAAATATTAAAATCTCTTCAAATGTGTAACTCATCTATTATGAAAGTTTTGAAACTCTTTGCGAGATTCATTTCATGAGTGAAATTTTTTACATAATATTTTTTTGTGATGTAAATCAGTGGCATGTAAATCATTGGCAAAAGGCAAAAAAAAGGCAAAAGTACAGTGATGTAAATCAGTGGCAAAAGGCAACTTCTCAAAAAGGCAACTCCTCAAAAGAATCTGCCAACAACGAGCTAATTGGATTGGCCACAACATCAGGCACCCAGGACTGCTCATCGCAATCGCAGAGGGCAGGACCGAAGGTACAAATGGCAGAGGTCGACCGAGAGACGCCTATATGGACCAACTGAAGAGGGACATGAGCTGTGGCTCATATATGGAGTTGAAGAGACTAGCTGAGAATAGGGAGGAGTGGAGAAATAAGTCAAAACTCGTTGCAGACCAATCCAATGGATTGTAACTCATTGTGTGTGAAATCAGTGGTCTTCAGCCCCTGGGCCACGGAGGAAACAGGAAGGTCAGGCTTGGTGTGCAAAATTTGCGATTTGTTCCTTAATAAAACTGCGGATGTCGTGAAATATGTCTTATTCCTAAAAGATTTCGAAAATCTGGCGATCAGAGGTAGGAATTTTGAGTATAAGGGAAATTATGCAATTCTGAAATATAAGACCTCTAACAAAAAGATCCTCACTTTTGATTCGAGATTTTGAGAAAATATTCTAAAACCAAACTGAAGAGGACATAAAACATTTCAAATTACTATACTTTTTCAAAAATAACGTAATGAGATCTTAGAATTTTTGACAAAAAATTCTTTAAAAAATATTCTGTACTAAACTGTGAAGGTCCAGATCATGTATTCAAAACTTTCATACCTTTTCTATAATTTGGCAATGGAGGGGTAGAAATACCGGTGAAAGAGAATTCTGGGAATCTTTGACCTAAATAAGGTCTTCAAAGGTAAACAATCAACTTCTCCTCATCACCGGTCCACGGACATAAAAAGGTTGCAGACCACTGATGTACATGACTTGATTTTTATTTTATCAAATAACAAAAGATATTTAGTATTACATATCTACGTAATAAATTAAATAAAATTTCTCTCAAACATGTACATAAAAAATACACACTTTACAACATTCTCATAAAACTTATTGATATCAAAAATGTAATTTAAATACCACTTCTTTCTAACAAGATGAGATTACTTCCTTTCCAAATAGGGTTTTTTTATAGAAATATTGAAAAAGTGGAAAACTCTTAGTTTAATATTATTTGAGATAAGATGTCAAAAAAGCACTAGTCACACAAAATATGTCTTCCAAATACGATTATGTGATCCACCTCTAGTTTACAAAAGAATTACATTAAATTTTTAAGCTTTGTCATTCAGTGGTCTCCTTTTTAAGATATATCTGGGTTTTGTTATAAACCCAAATACAACCTTATAACAAATAAGGAAATACCTACATGACAAAAATTATTGAACTGTCAGATACCCCAGTCTGCAGAATTTGTTCAGAGGATAATGAAACACCTATCCACATCCTCTGTAACTGTGACGCACTCGCTCGCAACTCAAGTCATATCCTCGGAGCTCCACTGCTGGACTCCAAGACAAATAGTGAGCTACATGACGCACCTAGGTCTTGAGAGTGAGATATGACACAGAAGGATGTCACAAAATATCTATTATGGTTTTCACGACATAAGTATTTAGCTTACTGTGAAAGGTGTATGAGGTTGTTTTTGATATATCTTTTTTTCAGATAGAACTATGTTCAAGAATAATTTTAATCTAAATGATAAAAAATGAACACGAAAGCACATCATAGTTTGTTTAATATCAATGATATTTTATTTTCTTTGACTTTCTAAAGTCGATTCTAATATCTTCCACTTACGACGATATATATTATTTAGGTGTATTATGAAAATTCTTCAATACTTTGTTGAGTTATATGAAAAAAGCACGAAATTAAATAATGATAAGTAGGTACCTATAAATTTTATTAAATACGATATATGAGAATTCTTTTGAAATCGAGGAACTAATATAATATAAAATTTCTAGAGAAAATAATAATAATGTATTATTAGTTGTCGAGTGATTCGCGTGTACATTTTTGAAATAGAGCTTTGAATTTCTATTTGCGTATTATAATATTATTAAAAAAAGCACTCGTGTTATCACTTCAAACTGTTAAGCTCATGTCATGAAAAAAGAAAAGAGAAGACTATATCTACATCACCACGCGTTAGACTTGTTGTTTGATGTATTGACAAAATACAAAAACCTATTTTATTATTAAGTTATTGTTGATATAGTTTCTAAAGGCTTATTTTGATTGGATGTGAAATGTGTATTTTTTAACGAAATAAATAAAACAAAGACGACCGGTGTGGCGTGGAGGCTAACGCACTTGCCTTTTAGTCACTAGGTCCCTAGGTCCCGGGTTCGATTCCCGGCCAGGGCAAAATGAAGAATGACCTTTTTCAACTTGTCCTGGGTGTTACATGTATATGTGTTCAGTGCATTGTTTATTTTTTTAATACATTGCATTGTTCATTTTTAATATTTTTTTTTTATTTATTTATTTAAAAAAATGGGCAACATACAATAAAATTTTACAAAATAAAACATAGTAACGATTATATATTTTTGCACTTAATCAGCCCATCTTTGAGTTCATTATTATTATTACCAGTGCAGTACAAACACAGAAAGAACAAAAAAAAGGGGGGAAAAAATGCTGGTATGAGGGGAGGATCTTATTCTAAAACTCAAGCACAAAATGTCATTGCTTCTCACATAATTTTCTCTGTTCGGATTCTTAGTATGTAGATTTTCAAATATTTTCTAAATTGATCAATATTATTCAGTCGCTTTTTATTATCTGGTAGTGAATTGAACAATCCAATAGCTGTATATAAAAACTATTTCTTTCTCTTTCTCTCTATTAAAAAAAAGCTTTTCGGACACAATTTCATCCTATATAGCACTTACTTAAATGTAATGTAATATCACAAAACAGTTTAATAATGCTTGTAAAATAAACCGACAAATCGATTTATCATACAAACAAAGTTAATCGAATAAATAAATGGAACCATTTAAATAAATACTATAAAGTTAAAATAACAATTTCCAATCAAAATCATATCAGTCAATAGCCGTACATTAGTCGAATTGCGATAATAATAATAATAAAATTTTAATAGCATTAATCTCTCAACAATCTATTAATAGACAAAAGTTAATTATAAAATAAAAATTTCAAAAAGAATTTGAACCAAAATAAAATCAACTATCAAAACAAATAAAAATATTTTAAATAACTTCTCTTTGTCAGAGAGTAAATAAAAGAGTTACAAAAAAGAAACAATAAAAAATGAAATCTTTGAAATCACCACCCAATTACTTATAATTAGAATAATAAAAAAAATGACAATATTAAAGTTAAAAATAATCTAAAAACAATTTAAAAATAAACTACTAATTGGTACTCATAACAATATCAATCATTACAGAGTAGGCCTATCATGAAATATAATTATTTTTATGCTGACAATAGTTGAAAAATTCAATGCACTGAAGACAAGTTTATCG
Source organism: Athripsodes cinereus (assembly GCA_947579605.1). Classification (NCBI taxonomy): domain Eukaryota; kingdom Metazoa; phylum Arthropoda; class Insecta; order Trichoptera; family Leptoceridae; genus Athripsodes; species Athripsodes cinereus. The sequence goes on from OX388323.1 coordinate 7,308,297, forward strand.
ATGGATTGCGAATGGTGTCAATTTCCCATACTTTTTCCATATTTGAATAGTATTTTCATCTATGTCCCCACTATTTTAGAGATTCTAGAGTGGATAAACTATCACCTACTTTAAACTATCCTCCGTTAGTTTTAATGTATGTCCTCGTACACTAATTTAGTTTTATATTACATAGTTTACGTTAACATAATGTGATCTAATAATAACTTAATCAAATAAAAATCTACATTTACTTGTTTTAGTCAATATAATAATAATGAAAAAATCTTTACCTCTTGAAACTTTGATAATGTCTTTTGATATGGGTTTGCTCAATTTGCTGATCCAATTGGACAATAAATATCGTAAAGTTTTATTAGATATCTGTATTTGGTTAATAAACATCTATGTTTGTAAGATTTAATTACCGCTGTAGACATGATCTTGCTTTTGTTATGTCAGACATTTCTTGATTCTATTGTGAATTGTATTTGTCTTTTATTACTATTATTCTACAATGGATTTCTCACAAAAAGAAATTCTCTCCTCTTTTAGAATAAAACATATTTTAAATTATTCCAAAAAAATATTTCCAATGAAAAATATTTTAAATATTTTTTTTGAGTTATTACCTATCTGTATTTAACTGTAGGTATTGTATAATCCGAGTTCGTTTTTGAAAATAATAACAGAACTATTATATATTTTTTGTACGCTCTATTTTTATATTTAAGACATACCCTTGCGGAGATTTTCGTTTAGAAAAAAATTTCTAGTTTATTATAATCGTAATAAATTTAGACATGAACCATTTCAGGACAACCAGATCATGCTGTTCAATGTACAAGTTTTTTTTCACGTCCCATGTACTAATTGGCCGATATGTTTTAACTTTCAACAAGTATTATTTTTTAAATATCGTATTATTTTGGTGGCTATTTTCCTATCGTGCTAAGGGGGATTTTTCATGAAACAAATTTTTAGAGAAATAATTGTATTTTTTTATTATGAACTTATCGAGATAATTTAATATTATGTTCTATTTACTCGTATATAAAATTTGTGGTTTAAAAATACTTTAGGTTATCAATATCTGTTATAATTTTCTAAATATTGGCTTAAAATTTACATTTCTAAAACTGCATTTTTTTCATTTTCGCATTATTATTTCAGAACGAGGACAACAGATATCACCATTGATGTTTTTTATATGCCAAAATATTTAATGTCATTATCCTCAGAAGCAATGGAGAAAAATAGAGTTAGATTTAGAGCAGTGTTTTTCTTCTTTTTTAAAATTAGAAATTAGGAAATTAAGAAAAAAAAAAAATTCCCTGTGGGGAAAAATGTAAGTTTTCAAGTAGTCAAAAGGAAGATTTTTAGAAAAGTTTTCAAAATATTTATTGTATAACGGTAGGAATGGTAGCAGTGATATCGGGGCGATTTTTGAAAATGTTGTTTTCCCACGGGCGGTTTCTGAGGCGGAGTCTTAGGGTTGCTTTTGCCCGTTGCAGCGTTGTCGCGATAGCGATTTCATTTTTCGTCTTGTCGTTCTATCACCTTTGGTGGAGAATAGGTTTGGGAGGTATGTCCCTTTCAGGAGGGTTTATTTTTTTACATCAGTCAGGTATTGCAAAATCTAAATCACTCTGAAATTTAGAATATATTACCATTTTATTTAAAAATATATTAAATAGAATATTTGAATTCGATCCATTTGCCAAAAACATAGTTAAAGCGATAAATAAATGGGCTATTCCGTTATTATTACATATTCGTTTCACAATGTAAAATGGTCAAAATCGACTTGAATAAATTCGAAAGACTAAAAAGAACACCAATAACTATCAAAAAATTAGTATCCTAATTCTGCGAAAGAAATTTTGACTCTACCTAAAAGTACAGGGAGAAGAGGAATAGTTAATATTTTCACTTTACGTATTAATCAAATCGAATCTTTTATACTGGACCGAAAACGATCACATAAGCCAACCTAGAGCCGAATTGTAAGCGTCACGACGTCTTTATCTCAACTTCCGATTAGATTTTGCACAATGTTATATTGTTTAAATATGGTTCTGTAATCGAGATTTTTGTTTGATTTTGTCAATGTGCCTAGTCTAGTTAAATAATACTAAACTACAAAATATTCTAAATATTTGTTACTGGCTGGTCGAGCCAGCAGCCAATAAAGTAATGAATTTTATCGTTCAGTTAAAAAAGAGATCTGGATCCATTCGAGACCTGAAATAGAGACCCCAAAATGATTACTCCATGTTTTGCATTAAGTGTTTCTCGATTGGTGGACCTTTGAACACAGATCTTTCAGGCACAATGCTGGCATTTGTACCCACGTTTTGAACCTAATTTTTGATATCCTGGATAGCTATATATGCTTAGAAAGGTGGATGGCTATCCTGCCACCGTGTTGAAAAAATCATATTGAATAAACTCGCAAAAATATTTTACTACATGAAAGAGTTGTACTCTTTTGTTTTTATATTTTAAATTGTATTATTGTATTTGTATATTTTTCTTAGTAGGTACTGCCCCAGAACAGATTTTAGTTTAGTGGAACAATATAATCCATAATGTTGTTCTTATGTTTGTTTGTATATAGGTACTATTTTGGAAAATAAATAATAAAAAATATATATCCCATTAGAAAATTGGCTATTAAATAATCATCATTCCTTTTTTTGGAAAATTAAACTAATATTTAAACTAGTTTTGAGGTTAGTAACGAAATAATATAATTCTCAGCTATTACCCAATTATTTATACAACTAGCTGTCCGTCCCAGCTTCGCACGGGTATATCTTAGCTTCTTTCAAACAAAGTCATTTGAAAGAGGCTATTGTCATTTGGTATACTGATTAAAAAATGTCCAAATAGTGAAAGATTATTTGTCAAAAGATTTTTATTGTCTGTGGCGGCTCCTCAATATTGGGAAAACATACTTTTCCAGAAGCACAGCACATACCATTAGGTTCATCGGCCCATTTTTTAGCAGAACACTTAGAACAGATCTTATTCATGGCTCCGATTTGGACAAAAGACTTTTGAGCATAATCAATCTGTGGATCGTATCTGAAAGCTGATCCGTTACTGTGAGCTAAAACTCGATTACGAACTCTAGTAAAAGAACACTTATTGAGGCATAACTATAATAGTTAGACTATGCTGTTGCGACACTTTTTGTAAATAATGATGTGTTCTGAAAAGTCGTAGTACATTATTAAATTCTGTCATCAATAGTTTTCGCAGCGCACGCGATGTAAAGAATATTTTAAATAGTTTTTTTACACATTGGGTTACGTTGTTGGAGTTTTAGTAAGGATCCCTATTTTTTTTTAAATATAATATAAGTATCCTATGTCACCCGGGGATAATGTAGCCTCCCAACAGTGAAAAAATTTTCAAATCGGTTCAGTAATCAATGCATTCAATGCAGTTTAGTAATCGGTTCAGTAATCAATGCACACAATCAAATCTTTCCTCTTTATAATATTAGTATAGATTACTTTCCCCCCTAATCATTCACCAACTTTTAATTTTAATAATGTAATAATATTATATATTTTCATAGAAGAAACTCGTCTTTCTGAGTAATATCTTGACAAGAGTACTTACCTATACGAGACTATGTAAGTTACACCTGTGAACATCGCTTACGGTGCAACTTATGTAAAGTATGCATGTAGTTAAGTGTAGCCATACCCACCATGTAAATCGACCGCACAAGTTGTTTTCTAACTTTCAAAGTTGAAGATTACGAGATAGTAAAGTTTGGAATTTGAATGCATTAAGTTTCTAATAATAAGTGCAAATTGAGTTGTGAATATTCCGTGCACATACTGTGTACAAACTTGTATGTTCAATATTCTAACAATTTTCAATCTACATAGAAAATTATACTAATCTTTACAAAGAAGAATATGGAATTAAAGATTATCCTCTGAACATCTACCAAACTTGTATATTATTTGTAAAAGTTTTACTATTTTTTTGTATGGGTTGGAAGAATCGCGTCACGTGATATTTATTTATTTACACTTTTACACGGTAGAGCCTTTTATATGTTTAATTAAAAAAAACTTAAACAATTTATAGACGAAGAAGAAAATACAGCTTGTAGCAGCATGCATATAAATTGATGAAGAAAAACCATATACCTAAGTATTCCCGAATAAAACTTAATTTATGCTTGCGCTTTCTGTATCTTCTGCGTTTATTTATTTATTAATTTATATTTATTGTTTCAATGTCACACTTATTATTCATAAAATATTATTAATTTACAGCCATTTAAGTTTATCACAGAAATGCCATAGGTAATTTCATCTAGCCCAGATTTTAATATGGAGATATTTTATTATTTTTTATTACTCATTTGTAGTCAGCGTCTATTACTTAATATAGGCACAGTGAAATTTGAATAAATTAATGTTGAAATAATAACTGGGTTAGTTGGAAGACATCGCATTTTAGCGATAAACTCGCCCTCTGTACATTTAATTGTATAACTGATATTTATATGACACTGTTTTATTCTGTAATGTTGTAACCAATGTACCTACAGTGAAGAATAAAAAAAATTAAATAAAATAAATAAAATAAATAAAATAAACAAAATAAATAAAATAAATAAAATAAATAAAATAAATAAAATAAATAAAATAAATAAAATAAATAAAATAAATAAAATAAATAAAATAAATAAAATAAATAAAATAAATAAAATAAATAAAATAAATAAAATAAATAAAATAAATAAAATAAATAAAATAAATAAAATAAATAAAATAAATAAAATAAATAAAATAAATAAAATAAATAAAATAAATAAAATAAATTGAATAAATAAAATAAATAAATTTAGAATTAGAAAATGCTCACGAGTACCTACATATGTGGGTATTAAAAATGATTACCAGGTTACGAAGTAAAAGAAGACAAACTGCAAAAAATAAATGTACGACAAGAATAAATGTATGGGTTAGTTGGAAGATATCGCGCTTCTGCGATAAACTCGCCCATTGCACAAAATTTATTTGTCTAGCTTAAATTGTTTATTTTATTTTGTTTATTTTTGTGCAGTTAAGGTTTTTATTATTATTATTATTATTATTATTATTATTACGACGGTATAGACACTCGTACTTAGACAAATCGAATATTCACGTACTAAGTATATTGAAAATGAAAACATGTTAAAGAAGCTGTGTAATCCCGATAAGATAACATACTGTAAGGTTTTCAAACCTTTCAGCCAATTCTCCAAGAGATGCGACGTGAATGAAATAGAAACACAATACGAGTAGAAGCATTTTTCCAAGCTCATCAATGTAATAAGACTCTCTCTTATTACTTAGAATCTGTTACAGTGTTGCAATGTTGTGAGAATGGTATCACCTGAATGTAATCTATTTATTAAGTGAACTACGTGCATTTCGTGCAACCTCTTGTAATACCTACCCGTTTATTAGAAACGTAAAATATCCCTTGACCATTGTCGATGGATAAATTATCATTTATTTTGTCAAATATCTATTTTTTTCTTTTTACAAAATTGACATATTTATTGAATTTATAAGGCACATGATACTGTATAATGTAGTAGTAGTCAAAACATATTTTACAAACTTGACATATTTATTGAATTTATAAGGCACATGATACTGTATAATGTAGTAGTAGTCAAAACATATTTTACAAACTTGACATATTTATTGAATTTATAAGGCACATGATACTGTATAATGTAGTAGTAGTCAAAACATATTTTACAAACTTGACATATTTATTGAATTTATAAGGCACATGATACTGTATAATGTAGTAGTAGTCAAAACATATTTTACAAACTTGACATATTTTTTGAAATTAAAAATTAAAAGCAGTAGTAGTCAAAATATATTTTAGCATTATGTAGTTGTTCAACTATAGACGAATTTGCGAGAAAGTAATTTCGTGGCTAATATACACAATGACTTTAGCTACTATTTTAGCTACGAAATTGATACTTTCTCGGGAATCTGTCTACAGTCGCGCCCTCTGAACGCCAATTCACACGTTTATGGACACCTCACCTCGGCCTTCTGTTACTACCAATTTGTACACATAATTCATTTATTCGATATTATTTCTGTTTTATTACTTGTGTTATTCTTGTCCTGTTCTATATTTATATTTTTTGTACTATATTGTTTTTATTTTATATTTTATTAAATAAAGATCTTTCAAAAGGGACATTGAAGAGAGAGTGTTGCTTAAAAGATTCCCACGATGGCGGTTTTGGCCGGTTGGCCCTTCAGGCCTGCCCAATGGCCCGCTCGTGAGGATAAACTTAGTTTAATTATGCGGATAAATAGGAGTTCACAACTCCTGAGATATCCGGGTGTGAGGTGGGTCTCTATTCAATATAGTCGAAAGACTACATAACGCCAAAATGTGTTTTGAATAAGTTTGAAGGTTTAATAACCATAACGTCTTAAGTTTTGTGGTTCACATCATCTACTTAAATCAAAGACTTGTAATGCAGTTTTTTTTATAAATATTTAATTTTGAATGCAAAAATGTTCATCTTTCCGTTTTTCCAAATGAAGTCTGATTTTCATTTGGATTGAGAAATCCTCTTCAATCCACGGGTATGTTAATTAAAAAAAAAACTGATCTTAAATCATCAACCGTGGTGTGACCAATAGGCGACGAGAGGTGATGGAAGTGGAGGTGAATCCTTGAGGAGGCCAAGTCCCACACTGGGTTGTTGCGCCAATGGTGATAATGTTGAAAATCAACAACACTTCATTTAGAAGTAGGAATGTGATGATTTCTCAGTTTCAATGTTCTAGGATCGGTCAATCAATCATCAATGTACCTTGTCAATATTGTGTTTTGATGCGAAATTTGTAAAAAGTTGATAGTTTAGAACGTGAAGCACCAATTGCTCACAAATCGTTCTCTTCAAAAAAAATTCTTGATAATATAATTAATTCCTTTCAAACTTGTAGGTACATTTTCACTGAAATGAATGAAAAAAATATGTACAATGAACTTTCATATTGTAAATACTGCAACAAACAATCCAGACAAATGATTTATTTGCTGAATTTAATATTAACAATACATATAAACATGCATACAGAAATTTGAAAATAAAGCTTAGTTTTAAATAAAAATATTAATTTACATCTCTACTCGTTATCCATTATGATCACGATATACTTTTCAGCTCAGCATCCAATATAGAGTGTAGTTTTTATTATATTATATTTATACCTGAACAAAAAGTACTTATACTGATCGTGTAATGTTCAAGTACCTCTTGTTCATAGAATTTGATGTTCCATAATATATTAGTTAATTACAATAGAGCGGTGGAGCCCTCGAAAGCAGCTGGAATTATGCCATTTTTTCAGTTGTCTTCTCAATCCCCTCGAAAGCGCTTGAAACAATTCAATTTTTTTGGTTAGGACGTAGTTTTTATTCTTAAACCTATACGGATCATTATTACTGTTGAAGCTCTTCGGAGTTTTTTAGAGTGGTTTATTTTCTGTCCTAAATCATAATGAAAGCATTTAATTGGAAATTTAATCTATTTTAACCAAAAAGCGTATTTTTAAGATGAATGAATGCCTAATGGTCTTTTAAATGGTAAAACTTCTAATAGACCTGAAAGATTAAGGAAGGAATTCTATGTAAATGTAAAATAAACATAACGTAATCCACCAGTTTCTATGTTACTTTATTTTTAACATTATTTTTATGAAAGAGTGAATTTGTGAGAAATCGGGTGAAATGAGTCTGCTGGAATTACACAATGTGTATGACTAGGTTTTCTATAAATGTTGATTTGACATTTAGAGTTAGATATAAATAGACTCAAATCTAAGAAACTCAGTTCAATCTACGAAACTTAGATTTGAGTCTAAATGTCAATTAAACATTTATAGAAAACCTAGTCATACAGATTGTGAAACTCTAGCAAAATCAGATCATCCGATTTCCCATAAACTAGCTTTTCACCCTATGATAAATCGTGCGATAAAAGTTCCTCTTTCTCCATTAAACTTTAAAAAAGTATTTTTATGTATGTATCTCTCATGGTCTGGAGCTCTGCAATATTGGTTTCTTCAGGGATCCACACAACTATGTTCCTACAAAGCCCCGTGAAAACTAGGATTTCCACTGTTTATAAACACTATAAATGATTAAATATTACAATTTATTATAAACTGATTTTCACGTGGATGAGTATTTTGATAAATTGAATAAGCCTATTTATTGAATCTATTTTCCATTTGGAGTACGGTCGATTCGGAACGAGACATGATTTGTTTAATTTTAATTGATGTTTTTGTAAAGGGCAAATGTCGTTTATTTGATGAAACAAAAAAAAGATGATTGACCCGATTCTCAGAACTAAGGAGATAATGATTATGAAAATGTATGTTGTACTTTGTCTAAATTATTTTCTTTTTAGTTAAAATGATTGCAAAACTTTATTTACGTTTTGTAACAGTTGGCTAGACTTACTTCCAGACATATATCCAAGTGTTTAATAAGTAGTTTTGTTCATATTATGTAGTAGGTATCTTGTTAGAAGTTTTGGTTCTCGTGAAGGAAGATATATTGCAATGTTAATGTACTATCTAGTTCTAAATGAAAATGTTTATCTACTTCTATATGTATGTGAAAGCTCCTAATTTGAACGTTTAAATTAGAAAAGTTTCACCTTTCCATGTAACTGTAAACTATAGTTTGGAAATCGACACAATCAGTCTATAGAAAGGTAATATTTTTAGTTCATACATAATAATAATATATTAAGTGACAGGCTTGTAGAAATTGGTTGGTATTATTTATGTTTATATAATTGAGTTTGAAAGTGTTGTTCGAATGATTTACGTCCTGAAAATTTGCCAAACGTTATCATGTGCCAACTGGGTTCTTGTTACTTCTACTGCTACATAATATTATGTTATATTATAATGTCAACCAAATGCATACTACCCACTTGTGAATGCTCAGGAAATAGTGTTTATTTGTTTATTTTGTATATCGTCGTTGTATATTCAAAAAAAGGTACCTATGTGCGAACATTTTTAATAAGGTAATACTCTTAAAAACTGTTTGTTAAAATTGTTGCTTGGACTTTTTACTGGCATGTGATATTATTCTTTAAGTATTGACTTTTAATATTTGATACAAATAATAACAATACACTTTGTTGCGCAAGCAGGAGTACACATAATTACCAAAAACAATGTGATACAAATAAATGAAATTGATATATATTTAAATATAAATCACTTTATAAAATGGTTATGATGTCATTATAAGCAGTTTATTCTAGAAATGTCTAAACATTTATAAATTCACATACCCTTTTTTCAATATGCAACGACGATATGGTCGTAAAGATATTAAATTTTGATGGTATAAAAGAAAAGATTATCTTTGAAAGAATTGGTCTCTTACTTTTGGTGAAAGTTTTGAAGTTATATTTTCAAAATAAATAAAATCAATCTAACAGTAAATCCTGAATTCAACTACAAAAATTCACTCATAAAATATACAAGAAAATACAATAATACTTAGACAAATGTATAAGACACATAAAATACGCAATGGAATATACAAATAAGCCCAGGATATTAAAAATATGTTCACTTAAAATTCAGATTCATTAAAATAGAAATGAGATTCTTGAAAATTCTAGTTATTACTTTGGGTAGTATATTTCCCTTAGATCGTAAAGGGCTGAATGCAAGACTTTACTCAGTTATTTATAGAAACCACACACAATAGTTGAGTCGACAAGAACGGCACTTTGTTTTTATTCGTTCTATACTAAAACACCTTTATATTCTTAATCTTAGTGGTTACTTACTGTACAAGACATACGTATATTACGTGATTGGTAGTTAGTACCATTTATTTCATCTGGTGGTTCAAGCGAGCCACAACATAGTTTTTTTTAATTATATTTTTATGTTTATTTTTATTTTATTGATTCTATATGGATTAAAAAGTTGTAACAATAAATATAAAAAAGCGATTATAACAATGGGCAAACCAATTAAGATCCCATTCCTGCTAGATAATTACATAAATTTGAGGTACTTTATAAAAAGATACAGGAAGAAAACTGCTAAAACACAAAAAAATTAAAAAAAAAACATAAAAATACACACATCCATCAAAGTCCGCTAAACCAATCCGCAAATGAAGGGTTTACCATTCAAAATAATATACGGCGTGAGCCTTTTATAAAATGATTCAAGTTCAAATTTTACAAATTTCTTTATTCATAAAAACATTTACACATTTTTGGGAAAAATACATTAGATATAAATAAAATCTCTTACATTTATATCTACCCACAACAAACAAAAAATCTGAGACCAGCTTTTTAAATTTTCTCATTATATGGCAGACAACAACGATGAAAAAAAAAAACAAATTTACACAGTCATATACATTGCAAATTCACAAGTCAAGATCAAAATAAGCTGAAGACACACCTTTTTGCTGAGGGTTTAGGGTGATGGATACGATATACAGCGCCCTTGAGGTCATGTTATGAGTAAACGGCGCTTTGCAAATTGTCTTATAAAATAAAAATTAATAAAAAGTTCATTATATTTTTTTTTTAAAAAAGATATATCTGGGTTTTGTTATAAACCCAAATACAACCTTATACACCTTTCACAGTAAGCTAAAAGCTTGTGTCGTGAAAGGGGAGTTTGCCGGCACGGGGATCGAACCCCGGACCTCATGTTCATAAGGCCGAGACTCTACCTCCAGGCTACCGACGAACTAATTATATAATGAGTCAATTATGGTGTATCAAAATATATGAAAAAAATGAGTTTTTAAGGAACTCAAATATAAAAAATGACCGCTTTCATAGTTAGCAATGTATTATATTTGTCGGGATTTTGGAATAATAATTCATAATATGTCTGTTGGCAGCGGAATAAACAAACCCTACATCAACCGATTGAGAGTCCGAGATTGAAATTAGGTTATGGTCCACCTCAAACATAATATTTTTCCATAAGGTTTGAGGAGGTGTAACGTGAGAATCACAAACTATTGTAATAGGTATTGGCAGCAGTGTTTTCATTTGTCATCCTTATTTGTTTTATTTGATTTGACTTATTACTTATTTGACTATTTATTCCTTAATAAACAATTTTAAATTTTGATTTAGATTTTGATAAAATTTATAATTTTATTTTGATTCCTTTGTTCACCAAGAATCATCGGTAAAAATATCGACTTACATAATATTAAATTGGAGAATCTTGATGTGATGTTGCAAGACGAATCCACCAAGATGTTACAGTACAGTAACTAAGTTCCTATTATCTAATATTAATTTGATTGTAAATGCTGAGATAAAATTATTTCAGAAGTAAACAGGATTTTATACTTTATATGTTCAGGTTCAATGAGGTTATAGAACGTTATCTAGCATATACATTCTATCTATTCAATGACATTAATGCTAGACCAGAGATGCTATAATAATAATAACCTAAATTTAATGAGCCATTGTTCCACTTAAATTATTATTTTTACGTTTCCTGCGTTGTATTTTAGTGTTGACCTATCATCATCATCGCCCTCAACGCTCCTCTCGGGAGCACAGGGCAGAAACCAGCCTCCTCCATTCAGAGCGTCTCTGTGCCAATTGCGTCACCTCTTTCCACGACATTCCTTGTGCTCTGATATCGTTGTCATAGGAACGGTGTATTGTGAAAGAGGGACGTCCGGGCCGACGGAACCCCTGCGGACGGAAGAACAGTGCTCTTTTTGGCCAACTATCATTAGGCATTCTCAAAACATGTCCCAGCCAGGAACATCGTCTCTCCTGTATTACGGAGATTACAGGTCTCTGCTTGGTGCGCCGGTGCACAGCATCATTTGTAACATGTTCATACCATTTGACATCCAAAATCCACAAATGATAAAAAAATTAATACATATTACAGTACAAATAAGAAGAAAAAGTTATAAATTTAAAGATAACAGTAATAAAAGTAGATAGTTACATTGGTATCGGTTCAATATACAGACTTTCTAAACTGATTAAGTAAGTAATCCACCTTTGTGACAGTTGTTGTACTTGTCTTTCAGAAGCAGCTCGTAAAAGTGCGTTATTGATAAGTGCAATGAAATTCTGTGTTTTTAGGGTAGGTAAATACTTACAGCTAGAAGCATGGTCATTGAAGACTCTCTGTCACACCCGGATATATCAGAAAAATATTTTTATGAGTAGAGGGTTTTTAGAGTAACCTAAAAGCTGACGCTTGTATAAAATTTAATTGAACCAAAAATTCTCAAAACGTATTCAATTCTATTGTTTTATTCTATGTATTTATGTTGCTGTATTTCCGCGATATTCGCCAAAAGAGATTTAAATTCTTTTGAACCGTGCAAACGATTTTATTAACGCCTCGACTTCTTTCAACTTTCAACACAAAACAAAGAATATTGTAAAACATATGATGTGTGAAATTGGTAAATTTTGTTTTGGTTTGGCATGACTTTATTTCATTCAACATACAGCTACAAATACTTTTTAAACTTTTGAATATATACAAAAAAATAAATAAAAAGAAAGCATACTAGACTTAAATTCGGATACCCTTAGAAAAAATCAGTAATTAAATTAAAATGCATTTTAATGAAAAACACTGTTTTATGTTTCACATTTATGTATACCAAAGTATACTACAATTACGCCTAGCGCTTTCACCAATATATTGGCATCATCAGGGCGGAGTATTAACTCAGTATAAAAACAAAACGGAGTATAAAAGTATAAAAACAAAACGGAGTATAAAAGTTAATACTCCGCCCTGATGATGCCAATATATTGGTGAAAGCGCTAGGCGTAATTGTAGCATTTTAATGAATTTTTTATGCATATGTTCGTTAATATTCATGCCTTAATTTATTTGAGTTTAAAAAAACACCAATGTATTTACATTTGCACTTATGTACACTATTTATATTTGATCTTAATTTCTAATACTTACATAATTTTTCACTTATTTTTAGAGGCATTCTATGTAACAATTTCTAGACATTTAAAAAAATATTCAAACTTGAATTTACTACTATGTTTATTTGTTACATTAATTTAAAATACGCTATCGCAATCAAAAGTCTTGAAAAGCTCATCAATGGTGCAAGAGCACTGAAATCGCGATAGCGTATTTTAAATTAATGTTACAAAAATAAACATAGTAATTCTTCTTCTTCTTCTATACCACCACGGCATATCCCATAAGTGGGGTAGCCAGCAGACCAGCTGCATGTAAGAAACATGCAACCTGTCCTCTTCGTGCCAATATAAAATCAAGACATTCAGGATGAGTGGCAAACTTCATCACATAGTAATTCAAGTTAAAAATATTTTTTTCAAACTTACGTAATATACCTATAATTTTATTTGTTCCTTTTGTTGCGTTTCTCAAATGTGAAATGTATTTTATATTGTAAATATTATATTTTTAATGTTTCGTTTTGTTTGTAAAAGTCAAAATAGCCGTTTATTGACATAAATAAATAAATACCTGTATATTATTATGTTGTGCAAACCATTAATATTGAGATCTCTACTCTTGTTATAAATTTTGCGATTCATGACATTAAAAAACCTGAACATTTACTAATACCTATAAAAAATTGAAAATATTTTGTTCATGAAATGAAAATATTTGAGTAGTACCTAAACCCTTTCCCTATTGCTTGTCTGATACGTTGGTTATTTGATATGTAAACAAATAAACAGGCATACCCACGACCGGACTCAAATATTTATTAAATTTATGATTTCTTTAGAATTTTTTGTCTGAAAATAGAAATAAATCGTGTCAGGCAAAAAATGTCCTCATTTTTATTACAACTCGTTCATGAGACGAGACACGTGTCAAATGTCATGTATACTTAATAAATAATAATGTAGTGTATTTCGAATATCATGTAAAAAACAGATGTTCGAAAAGATTAAGAAATCAATCTAGCGATTATATGTCTTTAATTTTTGTTGGCATGGAGAGGTAAGCTTGCACTTGCTTGGATATGCTGTTGGTCTGCTGGTATAGCAGTAGGTAGTAGTATAAATAATAAAAAAGAATTTTGTTATAAAAAATTTAGAATAAACCTGCAGTCTTCATATCTTGATTTCCTTTTCAACATCTTCGAGTATGAGTAACCTGAATATTTTTCCAATGCTTTAGTAATCTCAGCTTCCATGGACTTGAGATTTTGAGATAATCAACTCTAGATAATTCTTCTTCGCTCAACAAATTTCTGTACATTTTCTTTCGCCATTCATGCTGCTGGATTCTGTAACAATCTTTCCAAAATTCAAACCCTGTCTTATAACTATTATTATTGAAGTGTGTATAATAAAATCCCAAAGCCTTTCGGAAATAATCTAGTCTCCGCCTACAAGTTTTTCTCTCATTAAAATAAAATATATTTAATAAATGTTTCTATGTGGATGGATGTTATGCGTGAACGTAATTTAATTTAATTTATGTATAATTTTTAAAACAATACAAATTCAAAAAGTACCAAACGTCAAAAAAATACTAAATTATAAAATCATAAATCATCATCATCATCGCCCTCAACGTTCCTCTCGGGAGCACAGGGCAGAAACCAGCCTCCTGCATTCAGAGCGTCTCTGCGCCAATTGCGTCACCTCTTTCCACGACATTCCTTGTGCTCTGATATCGTTGTCATAGGAACGGTGTATTGTGAAAGAGGGACGCCTGGGCCGACGGAACCCTTGCGGATGGAAGAACAGTGCTCTTTTTGGCCAGCTATCATTGGACATTCTCAAAAAATCATAAAACAACCATAAAATATATATCTAATCATCAATTTGAGTTCGTCGGTAGCTTGGAGCTAACTTTGGCCTCATTCACATGAGATGCGTGGTTCGATTCCAGATGCCGGCAAACTCCCCTTTTACGACACAAGCTTTAAGCTTACTGTAAAAGGTGTATAAGTTTGTTTTAGGATTTATAACTTTAAACCCAGATACATCTTTAAAATTATGTAACCTATTGAAATGAAATGAACGGTATTTAAACGCGTTGTATGTTTTTTTTTTAAAGTGAAGGTCAAGGGACCTTGTATCCCTTGTGTCACCGCGACCATAGTAGATCTATTGTGACATCCTTCTATGTCATATCTCACTCTCATGACCTACATGGGTCATGTAGCTCACGATTTGTCTTGGTGTGAGAAGCCTCACTTTCTCCGAGTCCAGCAGTGGTCCTCCGAGGATGTGACTTCGATTGCGAGCGAGTGCATCACAGTTACAGAGGATGTGGATAGGTGTCTCATTATCCTCTGAACATAATCTGTAGACTGGACAAGACAGTCTTACTTTTGTCATTTGTTTCCGTAGTCTGCAGTGTCCCGTCAAGGTCCTGGTTAGAATCCTTATTTGTTTTTTATTGAGTTTTAGAACTACTGTGGTGAACTTCCGCGAGAACCCTATTATTAGTTCCTTCGCGTGTTTCTACCCTATACAATTGGACCAAATTTCGTGGCTCTGGTCCATGGCCCAGTTTCTTAGACTAAGCCTGATAGTGCTAAGCGGTAATCCGCATATGGGCTCAGGACCTATTGGTGGTTCCTCAGCGCCAGTTCTAGCAAGTTCATCAGCAGCGTCGTTGCCCATGACTCCACAATGCCCCGGTACCCAAACCAGCCTTACCGTGTTTTTCTCGCCTAGGCGATTCAGAACCTGTATGCATTCAAAAGTTAGTTTAGATCTCACCTCTACAGAATCTAGGGCTTTAAGCGCCGCCTGGCTATCCGAGAGGATATAAATCTTTTTGTTATGATATGATCGGTGAAGGTTCATATGAGCGCACTCCATAATTGCGCTCATTTCAGCCTGGAAAACAGTAGCATATTCTCCCAAGCAGACCGATTTGCTCAACTTAGGGTGGACGCCAAAGATTCCAAATCCTGCCCGACCATCTTTTTTGGATCCATCTGTGTACCATACAATGTCTCCATCTCGAAAGGTGTAGGGATCATTCTCTCGCCATGTCTCTCTTTCGAGTGTGTCTATTGTGTAGTATTTAACAAAGCTGTAAGCCACATTCATGGTATCTGTGGGCATATCCATGATGGGAGCTTTGTTGAGGACTGAATATAATCCTCTCATTATGCTGGAGCGCCAATTGTTCATGCCTCCCTTTACCGCCCGTAGCAATGCCATGCGAGCCTCCTTTTGCACATGTACGTGCAATGGGCTCAAACACAACATCGCCTCTAGGGCAGTCGTGGGTGTTGAGGACATAGCGCCCGTTGTGAGAAGACATGCAAGTCTCCGAATCTTGTTCAGGACATTTATGCATGTCTTCTGCTGAGTTTTCTTGTGCCATACCACACAGCCGTAGGTGATTATTGGTCTAACCATAGCTGTGTAGAGCCAGAGGGCTTGCCTCGGTTGAAGACCCCATTTCAACCCAGCTATCCTATAGCTCGTACCTAGAGCTATTTTTGCTTTCTTGGTGATGTGTTCCAAGTGTGGGTTCCATGTCAGTCGTTGATTTATATTTATTTATTTATAATAATACATACGGCTTACGCCTTTAATACATAGTTATAAACAACAATTGTACAACACCACCATCGTATCAAATTAAAATCAAAACAAAAACAAAATATACTGTATCACTTCAAATTATAAAAATAAAAATTAAACACATTGTGTCACATAAACCACATAATAAAATTACAACATATCAACATCATCATGTCAAATCATAAAAAAAAACTGTATCATATCTAACCATAAAATAAAGTTACAACCAGGATTAGACCCAAATATTTAACTTCCTTGGAAAATGTTAGTCTTCCCGAAGAGAGTTGGTGCTTTAAGTCCACCCAGCTTCCTTTTGTTGGTAAATGGGACTATAACAGTCTTTTTTTTTTTTTTTTTTGATAATAAACAATATAAATATAATTAAAAAAACACTATTACTTTCACAAATTATATAAAGAGTTATAAGTACTTTTCGGACATCCGTCCATCATCAGTAACAACTTAGAACTAAATAACAAAAGACAACAATCATCTCAGAAAATAGGGAGGTATTTGGATATTATCAATATCCAAATACCTCCCTTGATTTCCCCACTGACTCATCCTTTCACTATAACAACTAATACACACACATAGCTTTAACACAATACACCTACCTATACATGTCCATAATCCTAAAACAATAACAGGTAAAAACCCCGCCATAATCCTCCCCGCTCATGACTATTTTCTGAGATGATTGTTGTCTTTTGTTATTTAGTTCTAAGTTGTTACTGATGATGGACGGATGTCCGAAAAGTACTTATAACTCTTTATATAATTTGTGAAAGTAATAGTGTTTTTTAATTATATTTATATTGTTTATTATCAAAAAATCAATATGAACTTCCACAGTGTTTGCTCTTCAAAAGTAGAAAAGTTATAACAGTCTTGTTGGCGTTCACTGAGAGACCGTAGTCTTTACACCAGGTTTCCACCAATATCAGAGCTTATTCCACCAATTTCGTGTATGGTTAGAACAAGTTTAAAACGATAGAATAATTTTGGATATGAAACATCCCCATTTGTATTCCATGCCATATTTTAAGTCTGTGAGATCTGAATACACGTCACTGAAACATTATAGGACCCATTAAGGTATGAATGAGAAAAAGCATTTTATATTTTTTTGTTTTTCACAAAGAATTTCTTTAATAAGATGTGTGTCGTATTACGTGTTGTGATGTTTTGTCTACATGCATGACATTTATACATTTATTATTTTCATTTAATTTGAAGATCATATATCTGCTGAAATTTCATCCCACGCTATAATGCTTAGAAGAAAATCATTTCCATTTACACATTCGGAAGTCGAATAAAATAATATTTTTGTTCTCCCTTCTCTGCTGCTTTAGGAGAAAAGAAAAAAGTAAACACGAAACGGTTAACCGGAAATTCTCTTTATATGAGACTCCCGGTGAATCGGTTTTATGGAGCAGTCACCGGTTATTCGACAAGTGCCAAAAATCAAATACACAAATCATACAAATGAAATTTAATAGACAAAAAATCTTTTTACCACATCACACTTGTGACAGGGATTTGCTAAATGTAACTTTGAAAAGCTTAGTAAATCAAATAAATAGAATAAAAGCATTAGTGCTATGAACTATGAACAGGTATTATCAACCGGATTTCATTATTTATTTATGATATTGAAACTATTTATAGAATGAAATTATTTTCTCGGTAAACCGCTTGAAGTAACCGCTTGATAAAAAAATTTGAGAGAAAGCTGAAAATATTTGTATGGAATTGTATGTATGGTTATTATGTCTTTTACCTTTCCATTTATGTTATGATGCTATTACCATTAAAATGAAAATAATATTACAACAAAACATTCAACAAAATGTAATAAATCGTTCGAAATTAATTAAATATGTCACCTGCTTACATGTTCATATAAACACTTTCATCATTATGTGTCGTTAAAAAATATATAAACACTAGCTGACCCGGCAAACGTTGTTTTGCCATGTACATTTGCCATATACCTACTAATATCGCTCTTAAAAAATGACGATAGAACGATAAAAATTTAGGGCTGTATGTATTTTAAATGCCTCACCATTAAAAATAAAAATATTTTTATTTTTAATGGTGGTTTTTAATGGTTATTATGTCAAAAAAAATTAGGGTTTACTACCCTTTACTTTAAGGGGTATGAAAAATATATGTTGGCCGATTCTCAGACCTACACGATAAGCACACAAAATTTCATCGAAATCGGTCCAGCCGCTTCGGCGGAGTATGATAACAAACACCGTGATACGAGAATTTTATAAATGAGATATAATATTATAATGTTTGCATGCAAATAATCTGGTGGTTAGGTACTCCACATGTGGGATATGCTTTGATGAAAAATTGTGATATTTGAAAAAAATACCAACATGTGAGGAATATGCCTCTCACTCTTTTTTTATTTATTTTTATTATTTATACTTGAACACGGCAGAATCTTTTACATGTCAAATAAAAATAAAAACAACAATAAAATTTGACAGACGAATCTCAATTGATAATCACCTGATAAGTCAAAAGACGTCTTTATCGGAATCAATAATCTATAGTAGAAAGAATCACTTGTTTCAAATTACATAAAAATTATGATTTTCCATATAAGATGTCATTTATAAGACGTAAAATTTCACAATTAGGACAATCAACAGCGAAACTTGAATTTTTTCATTGATTGATTGATTGTGATCAATTGGAAAGTGATGATATAATATGAATGAATTGTTTGTGAAATCAATTTTACCCGCAGAATGATATTTAATAGTGTGATATTATTCTTACTAAATATGTAAATATCCTTCATTCAATTCATAAAATTGAGAACTTACGTACCAGCATTGTTCATTTGCTATAATATTGCTTAGCCAACCCACAAGAATGTTGATAATAGTACTGGAATCAGATTAAAATTTCCCTTTGGATACTTCAAATAGATATTATTGCGGTGATTGTAAAATCAAAATTAGTAAGAAGTTTAAATTAATCAAAATGGTAAAATTAGTCTCCGAAAGTTTTGTAGATGAAAATTAGGTACGTAGATATTCATCAGTTCAATTTAACTGGAAGTTTTCAAGAGGTGACTTGAATTTCCATGCCCTTTTTTCCTGAACCAAGGTAGTATTTTCATTATAAAACTAATTCAAAATTACATCAAAGACGTCCGTTACCTTTGCCCTTTTAATTTTTAATTTAGACCTATTTAAAGTTCCCCTTTTATTTCTCATAATGATGGGGGTTTGATTAACCTTTCAAATTAAATCGTAGCTATTGTAATTAAATAGATTGGACTTTTTATTGGAAACAATATTTCTTTCTATCTATCCAATTAGTAATTTTATTTCTTATGAAGATTTTAAGCATTTCTTATAGAGTGTGCGTCATTACTTTGGTTTTTTATTTCGGAGGCTTTGTCATGGGAACATTTACAATGTACACAGGCCCAGTAATTTTTATTGTATTAAAAATATTGAGAATATATTGCATTGTCTAGTTCAAAGCAATTTATAGGAAATCTTTTAAGAAGCAGTGTGTTATGTTGTATCATGTTGCAGGTCAGCAAAAAACTTTTGGACGAGGAAAACCAATATTCTCTATGGCGAACAGTAACTTACATATAGAGTTTCTCAGCCTGTGTCATCGATTACAGGCAAAGTGGTGAGCAATACTAAAGTTGGTCTCGTTGTGTCCCCGACAGGTCTTCCATTTTTCAAGTAAATTTTCGAGTATCCTGTTAAACGTTAAGTGTATCGAAAATCCGAAAAAATTATGTCAGAGTGATTGCCGACATCGGGGGGTGGGGGGACCTGAGAAGGCACATACAGAAGAAAAATAAATAATGATTAAAAAATTTCATATCTATTAACATTTCAAATTATTAAAAAGGTCTATAGCACAAATTCAGAAAATATGGTTAAGTTCCATAGCTCGAAACGTTTAAATTATATTTTTTTTCTACTAGTACACCTTCAAGTAATTTTAATTTTGGCTTCAACTCGTTTCCAGTAAAAAGGATGTAGATATTATGTATAAGCATTACTAGGTATAATAAATACACTAGGCATTTTTGTATTATATTTACACAAACATTAGTAACAACGACTCAATTTTCATTTTTTGTTAACAATCGTTATTATTATTTACCGAATTTAACTCGTTTTTCTCAATTATTAAATTTTGTCTCTTGTTAACCCTTTTTGTATTTTACTGGCGTAGCATATTAGGTTTTTACGCACCAAAGAATAAAATTATTTTCAAAAACGTTTTAAATTGTATTAAAGAATAGGGAACAGTTTTATTTATATTCAGCAGTTTTAGACAGCGTGTAATAATATTCGTTTAATTTAGTCGTATATAATAATTAATATTCTAATTTTTGTGTTTCTACTGAAAATATTGTACAAGGAGAATTTACTTCATTCAGTGCCGTTTTGTGTCAAAAGTTTTGTCTTTTGTAAAACAAAGAGATATAGTATTCTGATTAGTTGATTAAGTTGGAGAAATTGAAGTACAACTATAAGCTCTCATTTTGCTTATAAAAGGGATGTTTTAACCATCACAATCATCATCTTGCCCCATAACGCCCTATCGAAGGAGCACAGTACAGAAATTTGCCTCTCTACGTGAATAGTTTCTTCCCACGATATTTTTTAATATTATTTATTTAAAAAAAAATGGGCAACAAACACATAAAATTTTACAAATTATAATATCATAAAGATTCAACATAATTATTGTACTTAATCAGCTTATCTTTGATTTCATCGTTCTTTTATAATTATTAGTACAGTGCAAAATACAGAAAAAATAAAAAAATAAAAACAAAACAAATATATCGTTCCTGTCTAATGTAGGCCTAGTCAAAACACATATAAGCGTTACGTTTTCGTTCAAACGTTGACGACGTTGCGAGAACGTGTTAATTTTCGTAGCTACTTGTGTATTTTAGCTACGAAAATTGATGCGTTCTCGCAACCTCGTCTTGTTTGAACGAAAACGGAACGAAAACGTAACGCTTAAATGTGTTTTGACTCGGGGCCCTGAAAAGCGTAATTTGTAGTTCACTGTGTCGGTGTTTAGGTAGTAGAATTCCATATCGAAACAATAAAACAGGTGTTTTATTCTACTAAAGATTTTATTTTGTGAGAGAGACGTCTTTCGTCTTATGAGGACATTATCAATTGACAATGTCCTCATAAGACGAAAGACGTCTCTCTCACAAAATAAAATCTTTAGTAGAATAAAACACCTGTTTTATTGTTTCGTAATTTGTAGCGCTAAAGAGTAAAGACGCTCGGGCTGAAGAAACCCTAGTAAGCGAAGAAACAGTGATCTTTTTGGCTAGTTATCATTGAAAACTCTTTTTATATTTTTACAACTCTTTTTATATTTTTATTTGAAGTATACGATGAAATAAAGAAATGAAAAAATAGTATTTTATTCCATTTGAATGAATAAATTAGAAATTCTTTATATTTAAAATAAGGTACTTGCAGCTGAACCTAACTAATTGGTTAATTGAAAAGATTTTAAAAAGTACCTACCTGCAATTGTGTTTGCCTTATCTGAAACATTTTTCTATTAACAAACGAAAAACTTTTTCTTTTATTATAATTATTTTAGTTAAGATTTCTTTCTTAATTCTTAGGCAAAACCTTTTTATAGAAAGGGTAATTGGATTACACGTCCGTAATGTTGCTCGGTGAAGTTGCGCAAATTTAATTAGGTAACATTGGATTCTTTGTCACGCCACCGGTAACCATGGAATTATTTAATTCCTTCGCTTACTTTTCTTTCTTTTCATTATGTGTTAAAAAAAGTGACCAACGTCCTTGTAATTAACGGAATATCTCTATGTTCTAACAAACAAATTCTATTCCTTTTATATGGCTGTGAGTCTTGGCACTTAACCAAGGATCAAGATATAATACAAAGCTTTGAAAACAAGTGTCTTGGATATAAAATGGTAAAAACATGCCATAAATAAATGATGCCGATGCACCAAGCAGAGATATGTCATCTCCGTGATACAGGAGAGACGATGGTCCTGACTGGGACATATTCTGAGAATACCCAATGATAGTTGGCCAAAAAATACACTGTTCTTCCATCTGCAAGGGTTCCATCAAACTAGGCCTCCTTCTTTCACAATACGACGTTGGAATGACATGGGAAGAAATGACACAATTAGCACAGAGTCACTCTGAATGGATGAGACTGGTTACTGTCCTGTGCTCCCGAGAGGAGCGTTGAGGGCGATGATGCTCACAAAAAAATAAAAATTTAAGGATGCATGGTGTGCTTCATTGCTAAATTTTAGATGTGAAATATATTTTTTCGAACGCCTGCCGTTTAAAGGATACTTCTCTTTCTTTCCTCAATGCTCCACGATCACAATTAGATAAAACAGATAGAACGAAATGCAATAATACATTAAAATATATATAATCTGGAATGAACCGCTTTGAAGAACACAGATTTCGTTTTTTTATCCATGTCATAAGCCTTCAAATTATAAAGTTAATTAACAAATAAATTAACTTTCTTCTAAAGAAATAAAATACTCCGCAATTGTCGTTTAAATTTATATCTTAAAAGAGAACTAATAATTAAATTACCGCGGAACGTTTAGAAATACTTCAAAAGTCGTTGTGGTAAATGTTTACGGAATTTACGGAGTATGTAAACCTTTTATACACCCTTAAGGTAAAATCGCTGATTATATTCTAATTAGTTATTTCATAATAATTGTGGATTGAGTAATATCGCTGTGATCTACACTGAGAATTCGAGAACTGACGGTACATGAACAACTTTATCTGGGTGGTCGGTGGATCCTTCAACGTAACACCCCTTATGCTTCATTATTGTACATCACATTGTAAGATAATTGTGTTGTGCGGTGGAGTGCATCGAAGTGGAAAACTATGGATTAACTTTGGTATTCGCTAGAATTCATTTATTAATTGGATTTGTATGCATTGAAATATAACAGGAACAGATGACAGTAAAATAATATTTGTAGTAAACCTATTCGTTGGGTTAGAAACGTCAGTCTGAAAACTAAACGAAAATCTATTTATTTTACTATTTTATTAAGTAGATTTTATTTATTTATTTATTTAACAGCATATTATTTTTTATCGTGTCGTAACCCAGAAAAAAATAATCAAACTGATCTCCAGTACTGTGCACATAACGTAGAGATGCGTCAAAAATATCCTCCATAGTGTATGTGACAGGGCACAATGGACACTCCAACAAGTGTGGCATAAAACATAAAATGTCATAAAATCTACCTAACCGGGCTTGAGCCTGTACCAAGACAGACTGAATCAGTTTTTAAACTAACTTTGTCTCAGTGCTACAACATTCTTTCTTCTTCTTCTTCTTAGTCAGCCATCTCTCCACTGCTGGCCTCTTCCAAACTCTTCCAATCGTTGCGGTCCTGTGCCCTCTGTATCCATTTCCTTCCCGCGATTGGAGTAATGTCGTCAGTCCATCTCTTTTGTGGTCTGCCGATGCTTCTTTTGGTACTCCATGGTCGCCATTTGAGGATTCTAGGAGTCCATCTACCGTCGTTTCGTCTCACAATATGACCCGCCCATTGCCACTTAAGCTTTGCAACACGATCCATAATATCTGTGACTTTTTTTAGGTGTCTGATATCTTCGTTTCTAATTTTATCTCTCAGACTCTCCCCTAACATTCGTCTTTCCATAGATCTATGTGAGCATTTTAGCTTGTGGACACTTGTTAGCGATATGGTTTCTAGTCCATATGTTGTCACTGGTTTCGTAGACTTTCTTCTTTACATTCTTTACTTTAGATTATTTCTCTTATTCCGTTTAATTATTCAATAATATAACACAACACACACGCTCACCCACCCACACATTCATCCACACACACAAACACTGAAATAATTGTTGATTTGAAGACGTTCAATCTTTTTTACGTGATGTTTTACAGATTCTTGTCTTTCTAAAACACTTTTCATATATTTTTTTTCAATTATTTCAATGTGTTATTATGTACGAATTCATTTATTTATTTTATTCTTCTTGCACATCATCTTTCACTAAATAAAATAAGCATGTCAGTTTACATTATGGTATGCAGTGGCGAGATTATCACTATAGTAGTGATGATTTATTTCATTTAATCACATTATATTATAGATTTATACAAAAAGGAAAGTATGTTAAAAATATATCAATTTGTCCAGTAGCAAATTTGATATGTACGTATAAAAATTATAAAACTAACGCATTTTGAGTAAGAGTAAAAGATTATCAAAATGCTTTATATCAAATTCAAAATTCGGCGACAGGGCGTAGAAATCTAAAAATCTACCTGAAAATCATTTACAAAATTTTCTCAGAGATTCTACAAATTTATTATAGCCTTACGCTCTGTATAATTTCATTGGCCCGGAGGCTCGCCAAAAGCTAGGACTGCTATAGTATACATCTTTTGTCTCATTGTTTTATCACTATCTAAATGATAACTGTACATAAGTCAAAAAACTTTGTGTGTTGATTAGGTATAACATTAAACAGGGTTAATTATTATGGTTCCCACTTCTCTCAAAAAAATTTTTTTTTTTGAAAAAAGTCAGGTGTTTGAAAATTCGAATATTTTAACATTCAGGCCCAGGACAAATTGAAAAAAGCCGTCTTTCATTTTGCCCTTATTTTGACTTCGTGATTTAGAGGTGTAAGCGTTACCTTCGTACCACAAAGGCCGCCAATATTGTCATGGAAACGACAGTCTGCTTATTCGGATAAGAGATTGAGATGCCTTAACCAACTATGTAACTTGTGGTATTTGTGTTAGTAACTTTATTCTATAAATATAAATCCTTTCATAAATATGTTTACATGTAGGTATATTAATTTGTTATCCATGGACGGCTTAACACAAACATCATGTTTCGGGCATAAATTCGTAAAACTAATCTACATTTTATAAACATTGCAAATATCACCATATTCGCTGAAAACTAGTTTTATAATATATACATATTTATGTAGTGGATTAAGTGATTAAGTCAAAATTGGTATGAAAAATATTTATTTTCAAATGGTTGTAAATAAAGAAAAAAAGTTGGTATTTGCATAAAAATATTACAATTCTGCTTGTAAGAAAATAACTTTTTGAGAAATAGAAAAAATGTTGGATCAATATTTCCCATGAAATAAAAGCAAACATGATGAGATTGAAATTGACAATGTCTCTGAAAGACGAAATACCTGCGTTTCTCTCAATCAAATTTTTTATAGTAAAATTTTTATTTTAAATTTCATTGAGGACGGAAAGGACATGAATAAATAAATAAAATAAATAATAATGTAGAACATAAAATTTGCACCAAAGGTATAATTTACAAGTATTTCGGTATTATTCTGATAAGGGTACCCAGACAAATTGCATTTGGCGATCGACTACAAACGAACTTTTCGACAATGTACATGTAGTAGTCGATCGCCAAATGCAATTTGTCTAAGTAGTACGTACCCATAGTATGATATAATATGAAGTTTTTTAACGCTATCAATGTATTTTTGTCAATCGAACGATTTATTTTATAATAATCAAGTCAAATGCTAGTTATATAATATATTTTGAAGTTACCTATGTAGGTATGTATGTATCAATTTAGTAAAATATTTAAATTAGATATTAAACTTTTGCGATGTTACAGAACTTATGAAGTAGTATAAACTTGTGAGGCATGATTTTGAAGTTTAAATATTATGTATCTATTAGCATAATTATTATATTTGTAGAATTATATACCTAATTAATATCAGAACAATCTGAACAGTAAAGAAATGATTCTCAACTCTGTAAGCCACCTATGAGATTTTTTTTTTAATTACTAACTACTTCGGTTGGTTACTGCTTCGGGATGTGTCATGATGGTATGATCAATTAATGATCTTCTGAATCAAATCAGTACCTTTTTCTTTGATTTTTAATACATATGTATGTAGTGGTAGAAAGTCTAGAAACCTATCACGTAGTACTTTTTAGTTCTCGATTCTTAAAGTTGTTGTTGATTCTTAAAGTTTTTTGTTATCTCATTGCCATATTACTGAAACTTTTTATATTGTTCACGGCTTTCTCGATTTGGCATAGGAATTTAAAAAAACACACATTCGGCTTTTTAATACAGGTTCTTTTCATTTTTTCAGCTCCTAGCTTCATCAGCTTGCTGTGAACATTATTAAAATACCCATCCACTGTAAAGGTGGTCAGGTGCAGGCTTGAAGATTTTTTTCATATTTTACCAATTCTTAATAATAATAACTAGACATTTTTTTTAGGATGCGCCTTTTTGTGGAAATACCACCGCAAGGGCCCATTCAAGAGTCATAACACCTCTTGAACAATAAATAGTTCGGTAATACTATTGGCTTCCCTCTTCCCTTAAGTTAACCTTAAATACATATATGTTTGAGTTAATTGGAAGAGATCACGCCTTTGCGATAAACTCACCCTCTGTATATTGATTGAATCTGACTTGAATATTTACCTTTTATGTAATACTGTTTGTAAAGAATGAATGAATAAATAAATGAATATATGTATGTAGTAATAATATATTAATTATTTATGTAGGCAAAATCTTGACCAAAGTTAAACCAATGCTTTGAATTTGTGAACATATTCCTAAAGTTTTAGTATTATACATTTTGTTTCTTTAATGTTGGCGTGCGGTTTATATATGACCTATTTGATATAAAGAAAACCTGTACTAATGACGATGGAGTATATAAACCGACTTTATAACTTTTGGTTTTCTTTGTGACAAAATTGTAAAATTTATTATAATTATTTTATTATGAAATTAATTTCAAAAACACTCGCCACACAGTCGACCGGTTCAATACAATATCATTATGTTTTTTTTTATTTTACCCTTTCTTTTGTTCCCATTTTTTTAGTTCATAAAAATCCTAGAGTGGTAAAATATCAAGATAAATCAATAGAAAGAGCAAAAAATTCTAGTTTTAGAAAATTATTAATCAATATAGAATTTATATCCAAAACATCTGTAATACACACAGTCTTTTAAATAAACATCATGAATGTATACTGTAATAGAAACTCAGAATTCCAATAAAATCCTGGTAAAGTCTACATGACTCCGTACATATACATACAGTGGCATGTCTTAGGTTTTCCATATCGGATATGCTCAGTATCAATATGAAACTACTGAATGGAAGAAATAGTTCCGATCCGACGTAAAAGTTGTGTTATAAAATAAGTGATAAAAAGTTGACCATAGTACAACATAATGACCACTCAGTCAAGGAGCCTATGTCGGATTGCGCCAATGCTACGTTACCTCCATGGTAACAACGGTGCAACATTAGCAATTTCCGTTGTTACATGGAGATAATGTAGCGTTACTGATGGTACAAGCAATGCGACTTAGGCTCCAGAGGCCTGAGTCAATAACACACTTTCGCGTCACGTTCCCGCTCCCTTAGCGTTCGGGTGCAGACGATGTTGCGCCAAAGTGTTAATTTTCGTAACTATTGTGTATCTTAGCAACGAAATTGACACTTGCTTGCAACTTCGTCTATTGGTACTCGAACGTTAACGGAGCGGGAACGTGGCGTGAAAGTAAGTTATTGACTCAGGCCTCTGAACTGACAACGACTAACGCTTTCTCATATTTGGCTTTCGGATAATGCCAGATTATTCGTAGTAGTGCAAACATGATTTTTGAATTCATTATTTTCCGTGCTAGTGCGAACATTATTTGTATCTCTACTCTTGTAACAAATTGTAAATCAGAGAGAGTGCTGGCCGATTCTTGTGTGCTGCGTTATTTCAAAGAGACAAAATAAGTCTCACAAGAAACGATGCATGAAGGTAGTATCGATTTGGTTTATCTAATGTAAGTTGGACTTTTTCCATTTAATATTGATTCGGAAATTTAAAGAGCGTTCGCAAACCTATGGTACCGAAAAACCGTATGCGGCTCGCAAATTCCTATTATCAAACTTGTATTTTAGGGGAAGAATTATATATCTTTTTTCGAATGCTTTCTCGAACTCACACATTCAAATAAATCCCTAAACTAATTGAAATTGGATTGCTAACTTCTATAGTCTTCCTAATGGTTTTTGATGTTTTGACATTTACACGTTCCTGTTACAAGTTAACATTTCATACTCGTAATATCAACATGTTAGGTAATGAATTGTTAGCCACGTGCCTTAATACTTAAGTTACGAATGAGTTAACTTTTAAAATCATTAACGTTATCATAAGAAGAGGCAACTAATAAACCAGTGAACAGCTCCACAGGAACTACTGTAATAAGTGAATTCATTATTATTGGATTTTTCTTATACAGTTGGTGATGATGATGATGAATGAATTAATTTTAGCTCTGTTTCATAGCACTTAAATTATCTCAAGGGTGTTGGAATATAGTGTAATCTTACCTTAGATTCAAAAGGCGACTATCGGTTGATTTTTCTTCAGTGTAGCTGATTAGAGTACGACAGTTTCTTTGACCAAGTATTCCGCTTATGCAATGAGAATAAAATAAAAAAAATCTAAAATCATTACGAGTACATTATTTTGCGGAAATATTTGTCACACTTTCTTCAAAATACAACTCTATCATGAGTTTTTTTTTTTGACATTGGACTACGTAGACTTACCGATTCTGTAAGTCAAATATGGTCTGGCAACATCAATAAGGCTTTTGGTGTTGCCAGATCTGTCTTACGTTGAAGGACCCAACAACCACCTGTCTAACGTAAAAATCTGAAGAATTTGACTGAAATTATACACTAAATTTATTCATAACATAACATAACATAACATAACATACATAGACATTTCACACAGATCGAGCTAGTCCCAAATTAAGATGAATCTTGTATACTGGGTTATAACGCGACGATACACACATGTGGGATTGTCTACCAGCACTACCGAAGAATGATCAACCCATTACCATCTAAGGAAGAAAATTAAATACTGTACTATTTCCAGGCGCTTAGATCCAGTATTAAGAGTTCCAACACGTACAAATCGGAATTGGATTAGGCTAGACTAAGAGTCTGAATGTTGGAATATTAAACAACAACATATTTTTTCATAATTATTTATTTAACATTAGTTTTAGATATAAATGCGACAGCTCGATAAGCAACTAGCTAGACAAGTCAAATTTACACGTAAATATATTAAAACTACTACTTTTAGTATTATCCCATCACGGCATATCTCATAAGTGGGGAACCAGCAGATCAGTCGCATGCAATACTTACACATGCAAGCTGACTTCTCCATGGCAACAAAAAATTAAAGCATTCGAGATGAATGGCAAACCCCATCCTCATCACAAAACACATGTCAAAATAATTTAGAATACTTCAATAATAACAGTCAATAAAATAATGGCGTAAGACTGTTTAGTTTTTGTGTGATCATGTGGATACTCATCTGTTGGTATAATGTTGAAATGTTTTGATGCTAATTCTGTCGCCGCGTAACAATACTTATCCAATTGTCTTGGGTCTGGGTGTTACATGTATATGTATGTAGTGCATTGTATATGTGTGTATCGTCGCGTTAGTACCCATAATACAAGATTCATTCAGTTTGGGACTAGCTCGATCTGTGTAAAAAAATAAATAGAACAATATAGGCAAGTATTTACAAGCGCATCCATACACCTACCTAAAATACAGTAAGTATGTAAAAAATATCTTATTTAAAAATAAGTAACACATCAAGTGTATTCCGTGTATGCGTTTCACAGAGTGTTAATGAATTCTAAGAATTTTCGCATTAACTGCAGAACCTAGTAATGGACGTGAATTAAATTTATCGTGTAATAAATATTTCAACTCTTAAAGGCATGGAATTGGATTTCTAATAAATTCATGCGTTTGTGTTATAAATTATGCTGAGCTCGATAAACTTTTTTCTATACACATTCTAGTTTGAAATTGATGACGCTCTTGGGATTGATGTATGAGTTTTGTGATTATACAAAACCGAAACACTATTGCAAGCGTTTTTCATTATTATTTATTAGAAAGCGTTTAGTAGGTTGAATTTTTAATTTACAGATTAACATTCTTTTCTATTGTAATAAGTACAGTGGTATCTCGGCACATGAGTTTAATTCATTCCGCAACCTTGCTCGTATTTCAAATTACTCGCATCACAAAGCAAATTTCCCCATTGAAATTAATTGTACTCCCATTTATCCGTTCCAGCCCACAAAATGTCACCCCAGTATTTTTGTTTGAAAAAGAAAAATGTATTTTAGTATAAATGACAAATATTGTACAAAAACATAATAAAAGAGAATGTAAAGAAATAAACTAGATTTACAAAGTGTTACTTTCGCTTAATTTTCGTCACTGTTTTTCTCTTTACTGGTCTTTGCCTTTTTCGCTACGCTTTTCTCACTTTCATCTGTAGGCCATTTAAAAAAAACATGTACAACAAGGTCTGTTTCTTCCTCCCTTTCAGAATGTTCCGGGAAAGAGCTAAGCAAGTGAAGTAAGTGTTATTAAATAGTCCGGATCTCAAATTTTACTCGTATTTTAAAGCAAAAAATCACTCGATCGACGGCTCGTATCTCAATAAATCCATATGTTGGAGCACTCTCATATCAAGGTACAACTATATTTCTTTTTCTTCTCCAGCCCATGTTCATTCACTGCTAGATAAAGGCATGTTTATGAGCATACCACTTGTTTATGTCCTTCTTTCTGGACCTCTTCATTTTCTGTGTATCAACTTTCCCAATCTCCCGAGAAAAAATCCGTGAGGTTCAATGAAAGTATGGAAAAGTGATGCTACATAAAGAATTGTTCAATAGAATAAAACATAGCGAGATGTGAAGAATATCAGGAGTTATTGAAAGAGTGTAAAATTCGGATATGGAGATGCTCAGGGCATCTTGTTCGATGTAAAGATCTGAGATGATCAAAAAGGGAAGTGGAACGGAGACCTTGTGATGGCAAAAGAATAAGATGAAAAGTTTCCACACGGTGGCGGTGGTGTGATGACATTAGAAGAATCTGAAAATAGTGACTGATTGCAGAAAGCCCAGAACAGAAAGACCTGGAGTAATATGTAGTAGGGCTGTAAATTATTATAGTTCATTTGTTCAATGAGTTGATTGTTTTTCTATTATCAAAGATTTCGTCCTTCTTGACAATCTGAGTCCTTGTGAAAGAGATTCATCGCTGAAAACTTCATGGACGAAATTGAATTTCAAAATACAAATATCTATATATTTTCAAACGGAGATGAATGTTTGTTGGAATTTTGTTTTCCTAACGGAATCAAATAGTGATACATCTTGTTGATATAATGTAATAACACATAATAGCATTATTATCATATTGTGGTACTAGCTTAAATCCACGATTCACTCAGAATATAGATATTTAATAAATAAGACAGTGTTGCCAGTACCACCAGCGACCGACAGCAAAATAAGTTTAATAAATGGTAACATCCAATTCAGGTACCTTGGAGCAACCATAACTCCAGAGGGTGATCTCCGGTCAGAATTACCAATCCGCATAGGAGCAGCTAGCGGGGCTTTCAACAACATGAACAAAGTTTGGAAGGCGTCTGGACTCAGCATCAGGACAAAATGTCGCTTGTTCAATGCGTGCATCATCCCAATCCTTTTATATGGCTGCTAGTCTTGGCACTTAACCAAGGCTCAAGAGCGGAAGATACTAAGCTTTGAAAACAAGTGTCTTAGAAGGATTTTGGATGTCAGATGGTATGAACATGTTACAAATGATGCTGTGCGCCGGCGCACCCAGCAGAGACCTGTAATCTCCGTAATACAAGAGAGACGATGGTCCTGGCTGGGACATGTTTTGAGAATGCCCAATGATAGTTGGTCAAAAAGAACACTGTTCTTCCGTCCGCAGGGGTTCCGTAGGCCCGGGCGTCCCTCTTTCACAATACACCGTTCCTATGACAACGATATCAGAGCGCAAGGAATGTCGTGGGAAGAGGGGACGCAATTGGCACAGAGACGCTCTGAATGGAGGAGGCTGGTTTCTGTCCTGTGCTCCCGAGAGGAGCGTTGAGGGCGATGATGATGATGATGATGATGATGAACATCCAAACACATTATTTATTTATTGACGTAACAAACGGCCGTTGCCTCTTATTAATAATGAAATAAAATGTTTAATACAAATAACATAACATATACTATTATTCTCTTTGTAAGATAAAAATAAAAACACTTACAAACTATTTATGTACATATATTAAAAGACTGTTGATTTTATTTGACTAATTTCAAAGAGAAACACAGTTTTTTCCATCGACATAAGAGCAGAGAGTCCACGAATCCTGAAATATCTGGGTGTAAAATGAGCTTCTCTTCAATGTTTAATTCTTACCTCTATTTGGAAAAATGGAAAGTCTTCGGCTTTTGCGCTTTTTGGTTGCTCAGTGAGTCTTCTTGCTCCGTAAAAGCGACTATAAAGAACCTTGCATACAATTGAACAAACATAATATCACGATATTTTAGCTGGAATTGGGAATAATATGTTGGTACCGAATATACACATTTATTAAGAAGTCTAAGATTTAAGGGTAAAGTTTAAATAGTTTTCAGCACTTTCTAACAGATCAACGCTGTATCCTTCTGGCTTAGAATCCCCGGGGAGAATGTCGGGATGTTCAAGTTACAGCCAGCAGTGATAAAATAAGCGGTACGAGACTAGAATACTTACATTATATTCCATGTATTATTTCCCTTGTGAGACAAAGAACTTAACATAAATATTACAGTAATATGTATTTTATAAAACTGGTTCTCGACATAATTTTTTTCAGATAATAGAATTCTCATCATTCTATCGAAAATAACTCACTATTTCTATACCATACATTCGAGAGTTTTCCCACAAGGGAATTGGGTTAGCCAGTAAACCAAATGCATGAATTTGCAGGTCTTTCTGCATTAGATGAAGTGTGTGTCCGTTTTAACTATTGACAATAAAATATCAATATTTGTCATTGTATCCATTTTGCACGGCACATGTTCATATAATATGAGTATCATACTAAGACATCTTATTCTACTTCATAGCAACAAAATACAAGTTTTAAGGTAAATACATAGCTAACCGATGTTAAAAGAAATTAAAATCCATACGTCAAAAGTTGTCTACATAATTAAAACATCGATGGTATTTTTACAATTACCCATTGTATGAGGTCACATATATATGTAAATTCAACACACGAAACTATCCTATAAGGTTTACAAAAAACAACGTCACCTTGTCTTTAAGTAAGTAGTTAACATAAGAGGACTTCCGAAGAATTGTTTTTTAATCTATGATTCTACTAGAATACAAAACTACATGTAACGTAAATAAATCACTGGTCAAAGTAGTGCTGTAAATAATAGAACAAAATTTTCCTTCGGCTCCATCTAATGTTTCATGTCAATCAACGATAAATTAAAACGGTTTCGAAAATTATTTTAAAGATGGTTGCTATTAGTTGACATGTGTGATAAACAGATGTCAAACATAGAGATTTAAAACATAAATTGGTGGGATTGGTGAACGTACCATGGGTACTTAAAGTGCACTTAAACCAGCCCAAGCCGATTCCAAATCATCGGGAAACCTTTCCTGTTTATTACTAATAGTAAGTCTTGTGATGAGTTGAGGTATCTATTGAGTTAAATTCTTCGTAAATCTTTAAGATTAAAATTTGACCAAAAAGTTTTGTAAATCATAAATACGTATTTAAAAAAGCAAATGTCAAATTACTTTCAAATTACAGCTACTTATGTTTAATATTTTTTACGTCAATTGATTTTTTTATTTGATTGAAAATTGAAAACTTTTTTAAAGAAGAAAAATAAAAAGTTGCAACGCATGCGAAGCTGCTAAAGTGGTTGATGCGAATATTTAACAAGAAACGACACGAACTTATTCAAACTTATGCCGAACTCATATTTCATTTTTGTGAACTTTGATTACGCCACTTACTCTTCAAACTTTTCTATATTCGAAAGTATGAAACAAATAAATTGAAATATTCGTTGATGCGTGGGAAATCTTGTGGTATAAAAATAGACTTGAGTTCAATTATTGAAACTCATCTTCGTGTTTGATGATTTTTTATTTAAATTTATAAGGATGCTATACAGAATACTTGAACTACACGCAGTACATTTTTATTTTTTCATTTATTTATTCAAATATTATATATGTATACGGCAATAAGTCTTTTAAATGTTATTTTTTATGCAGTTATTCCTGTCCACTGCTGAACATAAGACCAACGTGTTGGAGGTCTTTCTCTTCTCCGTTTATCTTCACGAAGTCTCCACTCCACTTCCCTTCTTGCCCATCTTTGATTTTTAAGTTTAGCAACATTCCCTGCCCATGACCACTTCAACCTTACTACTCTTTCGACAACATCCGTAACTCCCGATCTTCTACGTATCTCCGTGTTTCTAATGCGATCAGAGAGTTTTATTTGTAGCATCGCTCTTTCATGCTTCCTTTGAGCTACACGGAGTTTCTTGATAGTCGACTTGGTTATAGTCAAAATTTCTGCCCCATAGGTAGCTGGCAGCACACATTGGTCGTACATTTTCCGCTTTAGGCATTGGGGAATGTTTAAAGTATGTAAACATCCTTTGGATTTGCAATAAGTGGAAGGATATCACTATCTACTATATTATTTACATGGATAAATCGTGGAATTACTGTCTTCTTCTTTTTCTCTCAACACACTTCTGTCAATTTGTGAACGTACGCCTTCTTTTTTTAATATACCCCGGCTTATTCGTGACTGTTATATTATAGGTATTGAAATATATTGGTGATATTGCTTTTTCGTTTTTTTTACCTTTTTTTTGGATTTTGCTTAGATTTATGTTTGATTTAAGATCGCCTTGGCCAAAAGCTGCCTTACGATCTTAGCTCAAAGTGACATTTTAAAGATAATTCTGATGATATTGTTTGTGGTCTTTATCTTAAGGCTTCCATTTTTTTTATTTCGTTGAGTCTAGATGATATAGGAACTCAACTCTTAAAAAATCCAGTGGAAAGTGTTGGGAAACCCTTAATGGTAAATTTTATTATCAAGATTTGTAACATTATTGGTATATTCGATCATTGGTTTGTGATTTTTGTGTTCTATGAAATTTCAATCTATTTTTTATGTAATAATTAAAAATAATGAAGTCCCCATAAGTCTCAAGAGAAAACTTTACGATTCGTGTGTCCTGCCAGTGATTACATATGGGCTAGAAACTATGACGCTAACACTTGCGAGCAAACGAAAACTGAGGTGTGTACAGCGTGCCATGGAGAGGCAAATGCTAGGTATCAGCTTGAGAGACAAAATAAGAAATGAAACTATCCGACAAAAGACAAAAGTCGTTGACGTTGTTGATAAAGTCTCCAAGCTGAAATGGCAATGGGCTGGTCATGTGGTAAGACGAGAGGATGGCAGATGGACTTCCAGAATTCTTGTATGGAGACCATGGGAGGACAAAAGAAGCGTAGGAAGACCCCAAAAAAGATGGGTTGATGATATTGTCCAGATGATGGGGAAACAGTGGTATCGTGTTGCTCGAGATAGGAAAATGTGGAAAAGTTTTGAAGAGGCCTATATCCAGCAGTGGAGAGAAGAAGGCTAGCAGTAAATTATGATGAAATAAGTAAACAAACAAAAAAATTAACTCATTTAATTCTTAACTATTAATCAACAAGGTCAACGTTTTCTTCGCAATGGTGGTATTCCAACCCTCCGAGATTTATATTAAATAACCTATTTATTTATTTTTACAATTTTTTCAATGCGCTCTGGCAATATTCCCATTAAATATTAATAATGCTCATCCGGCGTGTTATTTAAAAATTTAAAATTTGAAAAAAGGTTTTACTCTGCATAAATATTTAATTTATTCATATAAAGGTGAATAAGTTTGTGTGTGCATACTTGCTAATGACAAATATGTAAATATTTAAATAACCGGTTTAATGTTACTTAAATATTTACAAATTTAAACATTTCTATACTACCCTGGATTCGTTCAGCGTATCGTTAGCTTATAGAAATGATTGTTATTTATTAAAAATTTAATATTATTCCCATTTATTTAATTCAATACGGTACACACAGTCTGTACATCCATTATTTGAGTTGTTATTGTTATACCGTGTTCACATTGGGTGAATATCGTCAGCCTTTTAAGAGAAGACAATATCGTCTCAAGTTGAACACCAGTTGAGCGACTTTTATTTACCAGTTTTTCTATGCGCTCATGTGTAGATATGCGCTGCATAAATATAATACTCGTAGATATCTATTGTCGAAATTGTTTGTCTTTCGGTTTGTGTTTCGTACAACTTTTAGTGTCTTTTATACAAATCTTTTGTTTTTCCTTTATTAAAAGATGATTTATATAAACAATTTCGAACTAATACACACACTTTGTTATCTCTATCTTGATTCCCGCCATTTTTTAAACTAAGTTGAAATTAAAGCGATTAAAGCGATCTAAAGATTGAATTCATTTCGGTGAGCTGTTTGAACTCGTTTCGTGTTCCATGGGTTTGGTTTTTTATACAAACTAAATAATTTGATTTTTTTCCAGCGATTGTCTCATATTTCACTTATTTTTTTGCTTTATTCATGTACCTATATGTCAATATTAATTTTATTTATTATTCTAAATTGATTACAATTTCATAAATGAATTCGTCCAAATTAAACACACTCACTAAACTCAGGGGAAGTTTGTCGCAAAGGCGCGATCTCTTGTGACTAAGAAAGTAGTAACTATTATTGTTCAACATTTTTTTTCTACTCTTGAGTTTTAATCATTGTATTCTTACTTTATTTATTTCGTTGGCATATCTGTTATTGCAAATATATTATGTTTGTACATACTTGCAGATATGCCAATGAAATAAAAAATGCCAAGTTGAATTTGATTGAAAAGGTTTTCTGACAGATGTCGGTGTATAGATGTACTACATTCTGAGCAGTGCTGGATGATACACGGAATTATGAAACTGTCAAAGGTTTACACGTGTAGACAGATATATGATTTTTGGAATAAGTGAATCCAGGAAGAAAATAAAAATCTCTTTGTATGCTATAAGGGCACGTGTCGTTTGGAAGTATACAATATATTTTTTATTAATTATTTGATATACATGCAACAAGACATTATTAAACTTACGTAAATAAATAATAGGTATTATAGAAACGTGAATGTGACTTCACTACTGCCTTCCATGTCATCATCATCATCATCGCCCTAAACGCTCCTCTCGGGAGCACCGGGCAGAAACCAGCCTCTTGTATTCAGAGCGTCTCTGCGCCAATTGCGTCACCTCTTTCCACGACATTCCTTTCCCTTTGATGCCGTTGTCATAGGAACGATGTATTGTGAAAGAGGGACACCCGGGCCGACTGAACCCTTGCGGACAGAAGAGCAGCGTTCTTTTTGGCCAACTATCATTGGGCATTCTCAGAACATGTTCCAGCCAGGATCATTGTCTCTCCAGTATTACGGAGCCTTCCATATAGTACCTATTCATAAAATGTAATATTTGAACCAGTGATATTACATCCCCTCAGAAACTAATATAACGTTTTGAGTTTGCACGCGTGATTCATCCAATTAATAATATAAGTGAATGTTCGAGAAGACGAATAAAAGTTCCAGCAAAAACAAACTACTTCCGGACAGCACCACTATACTTATCTTGGGGTGGGTTTGTATAACGATTTGAAGGAAGAATACAAGTTTAAAACAGCAGATAACCTTACAAATTATAGGTAGGTATAATTTGAAAAGGGTATTTAGGTGAGAATAAACTGAGTGTCTTATTGAGTGTCAGTTTTGTTAGTTTTTTTACGTATAACTCTGTTTTTATTTTTTGGTTATAAAGAATCGCTAGGAGATGGGAGAGATATTTTATAGTAATGTATGTTTTGTTGCTGAATTCATGATGTAAGAATGACCCTTTATTCTTCAAAGCACGAGTTTGCTCAATTTTGAAGGCATTAAAAAAGAAAGATATAATTTTAAATTGATTGTTTATTGTTTGAAGTGTATATTTTTCATTGAATAAATATATTTGAATTTGATATTGAGCTTAGTTGAAAGATGAAATAATTAACTTGCCCTTTGTGTATTGATTTTATGATTGTATTTTATTTGTATGTATTTCGTAGAAATTCGCTTGTAATCTTGTACGGTAAAGAAAAAATAAGTAAATAATATAAAATAATTTTGTTATGGAGTGTAGTTATTTAAAGGTCACTTTCTGATTTATTGATTTAAAATATTCATTGATTTAAAATAAATTCGTTTGGAGGTTTTAAATGATTTTAAAGGACAAGAGTAAGTGGCGCTTGATCTTTTTTGTCACCCTCTTTTCTGAATACTTATATTCGGGAATTTTAAGTCTTTAATATTGTATGGATAATGAAATAAATGCGATAAAAGAGAAATGTCGTCCATTTGATTTCGGTACAAAACATTGAAAGTACTATGTTGTAACTGTTTGTAAGATCTTCCACATTATCGTGTATACTGTAGAGTAGAGAAATATGTTAGTACAATATATATAATATATTATTTTATTATCTCTTATTTTCCTTTAAGACTGATATTTGCAGGCTGTAAATAACGGGACATTGCTACGGGGCGTATAATGAGATTTTCCCCTCTTCGCTTTACATTTCTACCTACACGACAATCTTCTACTTTGTACATACATACATATATATTATGTATATTATTATTTATATGGAAGAAAGTTACTTTAAAATTCGTTTTGGTGTGTAACAGAACCTATTATTATTTGTTGAACGGATTTTATCTTCTTGGAAATTATTATCATTTTGTTTTGTAATCATCAAATATAAAGAATACATTATTAATTCAAAATATTGTCATGCAAATTATGTAATTTATTATATACTTTATAAATAATTAAAAACACTGTTATATTTTCACTATATTTATTTAAACTCTAACGTTTTCGCCCACTTCAATGGGCATTTTCAAGAGTACTGAGAATGCCCATTGAAGTGGGCGAAAACGCTAGAGTTTAAATAAATATAGTGGAAATATAACAGTGTTTTTAATTATTTATAAATTATTTCATATGAATTTTCACACTGTGAACACAAACACCCTTCAACAATTAATTTATTATATTTTATATACTACTATATACGACTCGTTGTGGAGTCTCCAGATGGCTTAGTGTATTATCAGGTTAATTTTATGTTTACTTTGGACCTTTATTGGTTTATTTTCATTTATTTAATTATAATTAAGAAGAGGAAACAACTTGAGTAAATTTAATTAGTAATGCATTCACATCTTCTGAAATGAAATGAGGAATTTATGGTTAATGAGACTTATAATAAAACTACTGCAATACAGACTTTAGTCAAGTTGTAGATATTGAAGTTATTTTTATTGTATGTATGAAGATATAGGTGTTTTGTTCTCAAATATCTTTGATGTACATCACTTTGTGCTCTTTTCAGTCACAGAATTTTCATGTAGTTGAGTAGTCAACGAAATAATTAGATGTTACAGAAACTGATAATTTTCCTAACGTTAAATATGGTACAGAATTTTTTTCAGTAACTTTTCCCATATTATTTAACTTAATACCTGCATATTTTATAATGAATGCTTCTGATAATGCGTTTAAAAAACACATGCATACAATATTAGCTAACATCGATAGCACTTACATTAATTTGAATAAAATAATTTTATATATTAAAAAAATAAAACTTTACTATTTAATTCCTATATAATATTAGTGCATTTTCCATACGTGGGATAACCAGCGGATAACAACATAGAATAGAATAAAAGTTTATCTCTCCGTTTCAATAAAAATATAAGGATGGGTGACATATTATTTCATCGGACTCTCATAAACTTACAAAAAAGTTTTATTTTTATTATTTATCGAGTCGAAGTTTATTTTGTAAAATTCATTTTACAAAATAAACGCCCTCTTGATTAGTTTGACAATGATTTTACAAGTCGAAACCAGGTCACTATTCAATTAAATATTAAGTAAAACTAAAACCAATTGTGTTTTATACCATATATTTACAAAAAAAGTGTTTCCGACTTTCATTTCTGCTTTTCCGAGATTCTGCACTCCTCTCTGTAAGTTGTTAAATGTCCTGTAAAACGCAGACATTCGTAAAGCAAATAGCAACATATTAAATTGTCTCTCAATAGTAGGTACCTACCAGTGCCATTGAGAGACTGTCACCAGCTTCAGAAGCAAATTGAAAACTGCACTTTTCATCGACGCCCTTGGGACGGTCTAAAACGGCGTCAAAACAAAATCATCCAGAACCATCATCATCTTTATAATAGCTCAGTGATCTAGTATTTCGTTAATTTGCTGGTTACCCCATATGTGAGAGACATTTTGGTGGTGAAGTAGTAGGATAGTTAGTAGTCACTCGTTGAAGTGGAAATTAATTTAAAATTAATTATAAATAATACCGCGACTATAAATACGCACAACAATGAGCAGGTACCCACCTACGTAAAGAATAACACTTGAATTAATAATTTACTATACGCGGAATGAAATGTGTGTGAAGCTTTGTGTGTAATGTGGGATGTGTTATTTAGGGTGATACAGATATAATTATAAATATTTCAAAATCAAATGTCACACCATTAGTTTTCCACATATTCTTCAAAATTATTTTCTGGAATATCTTTTCCAGCAAACACAATATCTACAACTCCATTTGGAAAATTTTTAGATCTGTTTGTAAAACTTTATGAATTTAACATTTTCAATGAGGACTTCCACAAAAAAAAAATCTATTCGAATAGTACAGAAAATTAGAAAAATTACGGTGCTTTTAATATATCTAAATGTGAATTTGTAAGGTTTTTATCACCATTTGTAAAAAGCAACTTTCGCACCTCGCCGCAAAAAAAGTTCAAAGGTGTGACGTCACCAAACGGTTTAGACAGTACTACGACACAAATACGTGCCAATACAACTTAGCGCCTAACGACGTCACAACAAGCTAATTCAATGAGACGGCGTTTAAAATTTTGACAGAAAATATGGACTGGTACTTAATGAAATTCTAAATAAAATGTTTATTTACTTATTTGACACATATTGAAGTAATTAAATAAATACCTATATTTTCTATAATACTAGCTGATCCGGTAAACGTTGTTTTGCCATATATATTATTTCTAGATTACTAATAATAATAAAAAAAATATTACTAATATCGCTATTAAAAAATAGGGGTTGATGGTAGAAGGGTTAAAATTTAGGTCTGAATGTATTTTTTAATTCCTCATCATTAAAAAAATTGCAAAAAAAAATCGGGGTGGTCTTTTAGGGGTATGAAAAAAGATCTTGGCCGATTCTCAGACCTACCAGATAAGCACACAAAATTTCATTAAAATCGGTCCAGCCGTTTCGGAATAGTATGATAACAAACACCGTGATACCAGAATTTTATAAAATAGATTATACGCCGCTAACACTTTCGCTATTTGAGATTTTCCGCGAATTATCATTTGAACATACAATTCAAATACATCGCTTTTTCAAATTTTCAACCGTCACCTATCTTTCCGTTGACCAGATTTAAATTTTCGTATAGGCATTGAAAAAGATCCATTTTTTTTTAATTTTGTTCGGCAATTTTAAAACTCATAGTAATACACTATTAGAAAGGTATGCACAAACGCCTGCTGTACTCGTAGACATGCGGTGCTTTTTTACATGTAAGTATGTCTGTGGGATGTGGTCTCAGTAAGCTTTTGATGTCTGTTTTCAGTAGAAATTAAAAGTTACTTAAAAAATAAAATTTAACTGTAAAAAATTAACGCGAGTTTTAAAAATGTTAGTTCTAGCGTTTTTTACATTAAAATGTTAATTTGGTTTTAAATTATCCTTAAAATCACGAAATAAATTTAAATTAAAATATGTCATATTTGAAAAACGAAGTTGTTTGATTACTTTTTCAATAGGACTTTTATCCCAATTTTTGTAATGGAAACTAATGAAAATATTAAATTCTTAGTGGTTATAGTAAAAGAAAACTATACTTGTGAAAGTGACTGATAAATTTTTGATTCTATGTATTTATTTATTTATTATTGAGGTGCACAACAGATCTTTGATACACATTATCAGTTGAATCAGCAAAACAGCGCAATATAATAATTATTAGTAGTTGCAGGCTTTCGCGCTCTTCATTTATAGATGTTGATGTTCTTCCGGGTTTACCGCGTCTCGTTAATCTTTTTTATTCCGTATTCTTCAACATCTCCCGTAGGTCCTTTACAGAGGCCTGAGTCAATAACATACTTTCACGTCACGTTCCCGCTCCGTTAACGTTCGAGTATAGACGAAGTTGCAAGCAAGTGTCAATTTTGTTGCTAAGATACACAATAGTTACGAATATTAACACTTTGGTGCAACATCGTCTGCACCCGAACGCTAACGGAGCGGGAACGTGACGCGAAAGTGTGTTATTGACTCAGGTCCCTGGACACTTGGGTTCATCAACATCACAATAATACAATAGTGCGATAGAAAGGGAAAACATTAATACGATAAAAAGAGCGCAATAAACACAACACAAAAAAATTAAAAGTCAAGACACAATAATAACTAAATATAGACACAAAATTCTTTTTCTTCAGTACTAAAAAGATAAAAAGGGTCCCTATAGCACCATGTCAAAGTGTAAAATGTATTTAATAAAAGCAAATGAAAAATCTACAGAAAAAAAAACAAATTACAACAAAGATGTATTTATGTTTCACTAAAAATAATACTGCAGTAAGATCATTAGAGCAAAGTCATTCCTCCTCCTTCGTCTCGATCTTCCTCCTTCGGCTTGACGTTTCGTCTCTACTGATTGAGTCATTATCGAAAGTGTGTGCAGTAATGCGTGTGTATGTGTTCTGTAATTGACGGCTGCAATATGAATTATTTAGACAATTATTATTATATGTACAGCGCGCCACTGGTATAGATAATTTGTATGTATATACATGACTGTATTATTATCTATTTATTGTATAAGAGCCGTATGAAATATTACCAATGGTTGGTGTGAATATTTACCACCGTTGCTGTATTATTACAACATTATTATTACATTGCATGTTACCATATTCAACGAAATGATAAATTTCGCGTTTTGTAATTTTGACAATTTATGGTTTACACCAT
This sequence comes from Athripsodes cinereus, assembly GCA_947579605.1. Taxonomy (NCBI): domain Eukaryota; kingdom Metazoa; phylum Arthropoda; class Insecta; order Trichoptera; family Leptoceridae; genus Athripsodes; species Athripsodes cinereus. The sequence goes on from OX388323.1 coordinate 7,352,241, forward strand.
AGACAAAAGAGAGATTTGTAAGGAAATGAATGAATCCACAAAGAGAGTAGTATTGTACTTAATGATAATAATAATAACAATATTATTTTCATATTATTTGTACTAGTTTTCAACTAGAGACATCTTCAAATTGCAATATAAAAAAGATTGCCACTATATAAAAAAAAAAAACATTCTCATGTGTATTCTCTCAACTTCTGCCCAAAAAATTCTCATCATTGGGATATCGATGTCAAAGTTAATTTGTTTTTGTTAATTTATTTATTCATTGATTCAACAAATACACTGCATTTGTCTTTAACAATACTAATAATTCTTTAAAGATACACAAAATAATCATTGCTACAAATTTTTAAATTGTGTTGTCAAAAACATCCGGATTCTTGGGATTCTTGTCGAATCAATAAATAGGTGCGAAGACGTTCTGAATGGAGAAGGCTTATCTCCGCTCTATGCTCCCGAAAGGAGTGTTGAAGGCAAAGTAAGTAAATTATTGCTTTAATTTGGCTATTTTCTTTATTGGATGAATTGAAAAAGAATAAATTTAAATGGACTCTTTCATTTCAATTCAATAAACGATAAATTGTGAATTGGATATATTGAAACAAGCATTTCTTTCATTATTGCAATCATTGATCTTACTAGAATTTATCAAATAGAAAACTCTAGTTTTTTTTTTGATAAAATTTTAGAGTTCTACAATTTGGTAAATAAATTTGTAATCCAATATAAAATAATGAACTGGAGTAAGGAGTGTAGAGAAGTATTTAAGACTGGCTTTTCTTATAATGGAGTTCTTTAAAGGAGCGATAGCCAACGTTGGGGAAATATTATGTGGAAATCACAAAGAAAAGAAGACATACAACTGTTGTAAAATTTTTTAATGAGACATTATTTGTATTTTGTTTAGTCATATTCCATTATTCAAAATTTTCTTTTGATTTAAATTTTCGAATATATTCACGCTGCTTAGAAATGAAATATAAAATATTTTCTTATTGTCTCTCTTCTTAATGAGTTTATTTTACACATTAATTAATGACATGCTATGAACGAAATTATATTTTCTTTTTATGAAACAATTCAGAAGGTGCGTTTTCTTTGAGTGTATAATATTTATTATTTGCTGAAAAGACTCAGAAGTCGTATGTTAAATTAAGCATGTTAATATATACATTACACATTAAAATATTTTATGCTGTTGTTTAGAATTAAGTATTAAGGATACACCTATATATAAACGTATATTGCGTATTAATCCTAGATGGAGTACTCGTATGTATTTTCATTGTAATAAAGTGAGGCACCATTTTTCGGCACTTTTGACAAAACGGTTGGCGAAAACAAGTATGGTAAATCACTAAAAACGTCGATAAGAACTTCGAAAAATGTCCAATTACGTTTATATAAATGTAAAAATGATATATTTTTATAAAAATGCGAGAAATAGTCCATAAAATGTAGGAAACACCACACGCTTTTTCCAACCGCTCTGTCAAAAATTCATACATTTTTTGCCTCACTTTTGTAAACGAGTCAGGGTTCTAGGTTTTGATTGGAATTCTATGGTATTAATGAGGTGGTCTGTAGGTTGATGTTAATTTATTTATTTACTTCACATATCCACGGCGTGTGCCTTTTACATGTTCAAGAATACACAATACACAAATCAAATTTCTCATTCACAACACAGTTGGAAAACAAGAATTGGCAAAGAACAAAACACAAAAGGGAATCATTTCATAACAATAATAATTTAAATCAAATCGTAAAATATTGGAGTGTCAGTATAGAATGTCAATGAAATGTTTAGTACTTAATATGTCAAGAATTAAAATTGTAATAAAGGTAGGAGATGTCAAGTAGATAAAAGAAAAATAAATCTAAAGGAAATGGTACCAATAATTTAAATGTCATAAGAATTAATGTCATAAATAGTTAAAATGTCAAAATGTTTATAATAATTAGAAATGTCAATAAATTAAACATAAAAATGTTACTTATAGTTTAATCTATTGAATATTCAGTCAGAGGATCTAGTATTCGAATCCCATTGCTGACCAAATAAGCGTAGAAGTGCATTCATTTCCCTTTTGATACCCTCGAAATCGTAAACTTTATAAGATGATTTTGACTAGAAGGGTAGCCTTAACTGGACAGCAATAAACAAGTATTTCAGAGAAAGAAAATGACTATAGTCTTATAGGTCGCAGAGCGCGAAACATTGACCGACATAAATTTAATTAATTAATTTAATTTAAATAAATAATATGTTTTCGTAAATTGTATAAAAATAAAATTAATTAAAAAAAATATTATTCTAAGTGTTATTTAGAGTTTAATATTTTAATGATCTTTGTTAAATGATCTACCTATATTAAACTAAGCTGGAAAACTCTAGTTAATATTTCATTTTCTGATTTTATTTTTTTAATGATTTTTAATATCGCGTAAGAAACAAATCAAAGTATACATGTGATGAAAATAGTATTTTTGCATAATTTTCATTTTTTATACACAATTTGAGGAACATTCGATGAAATATTTTTGGTAACATTTAACCAAAAACGTTATTTCGCAAAATCGACGATTTCAAATTGAAATTAATGAGACGATTATTCCCGGAACGGAAACTGATACGAATCTAATATTCGCTATTTTGTCAGTAAATTATGTTATTTGTGTAAATAGCTTGTTTATATATAAATAGAAATACATTTTGTACTATCTAAAACGTGTTCCTTTGTCTAAACAAATTATGAGAATAATGGTGAAGCGATCGTATTAAGTAATAATTATTTATAGGTACAAACCAGTAGGATTTAAAATATTTCAAAAATATATAGAAAAATAAGTACAAAAAAAATGTAGAAACTTATCTGTGTCTTCATATATAGCTGTAGTACAGTAGCCAATAGATAAATTGAATATAATAAACATGTAACTCATCGTTTCCTTGCAAATAAAAATAAACAAGACAGTGTACAGTGTTTTTGAAGTACCTACGCAGTTAAACGACACTTTAATGTTGTCTAGTAATAGATATACGAGTATGTTAATAAATTTTCGAAATTTGCGAGAGAAGCTTTGTGGAACGTCATTTTATAAAATTAATGTATGTTAACAGTTTGCATGTTTCTTACATGCAGCTGATCTGCTGGCTACCCCACTTGTGGAATATGCCGTGATGGTATAGTATAGTATAGTATAATGTATTACAGAACACTGTTTTGATGAAAGTGAAGTGGAAGTAAAACAGTGTTCTGTAATACATTAATTTTATTTTTTTAGATATATGTTGTCTAGTAATATAAAGACATTCTTAGTTCTTGCATACCAAATTTTAAAATGACAATTTTTTACACGATTGGGTATGTATCAGATACAGGATTTCACTTGGTCAGAAGACACAAATCATAATTTACATACACATTCCTGAGCAAAAGAAATCCGATTGCCGATTAATTAAGCCTCGTGATGACTCTACTGCTGAAGTAAGTTCACCATAATGTGTACCATGCGCACATACCTAATTAATACATTATATTTCAAATAAGGTGGACTAGTGGCGGCCGTGGGAGGACAAAAGAAGTGTTGGAAGACGGAAGCAAGGAAGGAAGAAAATGTATAATAAGTAATAATGCTATGTTCTAATTTTTCAAAGTGAATATAAAAATGGATAAAATAAAAGATTGTCTCTTCTAGTTAGAAGTATTAATCAAGTTTATTATATTTACTTTTCTACTATAATAACAATTAATTCCTGAAGGGTTAGTAATTATATTTGAGTTCTTACAAAGATTATTATAATTTTTAACTCACGTGGATGGATATGCGAGCAACACGATAAGCGCGGGAGGCGAGGTCAAGATCGTCCAGCGGTCGGCGAAAGAGTGTGCTGGCCCAGATGTTCATCAACCTCCAATCCACGAGCCTGACCTGATAATGTAACAATGACCTAATCAGCCAATAGTGACTCGTGGATTTTGCTTATCATTATCTAAGGGCCGATGCACACCTGGGACCATAGAGAACCCCAAAAAAGATGGGTCGACAATATTGTTCAGGTGATGGGAAAACATTGGTGTCGTGTTGCTCGAGATCGAAAATTGTGGGAAGTTTTGAAGACGCCTATATTTAGCAGTGGAGAGAAGAAAGCTAGCAATAAGTAAATAAGTGCTTAACACACTCACCTTGTACGTGAGGGTTCGTGAGTTCTGTTCCCGAAGTAAACAGAATAATTCTTTTCTTTTTTCAGAATTGAATCAATGTGAATGAGTCATCTAGACTGGTTTATAGTCCAAAAATTTTGCCTAATTCATTATTGAAAAACACCTGTATTGTATTTGAAATTTTACGATGTGGACTGATTTGGTTACCAATAATAAGGTGTTGCGGAGGACTAAAACAGTTAGAGAGATGTTATCCAATATAAAGATGAGGAAGATGGCATATTTGGGACACGTACTTCGAAATGAGAAATATAGTTTACTCTAACTCATTTTGAAGGAATAAAAAAGGGAGGGTAGTCGCGGTGTAGAAGGCGGCAGATCTCCTGGCTGAGAAATATTCAAGAGTGGACCGGAGTTCGGAGGGTGGAAGAGCTGTTCCGGCTGGCACAGGACAGAGAGGCCTACGCCAGGGTGATAGCCGACGCCGGGGGGACTTGACATGGCACTTTGAGAAGAAGAAGACGATGTTGATGGAAGATCTTTTTTGCCCAGGACTTTATAAACTGATAATATATTAATTCTAAGAGTACCTACGTTGTAATTTTTCCGCATAATTCATTTTGACATTAACAAAAGGATTGTTGCAAAAGGTCTTAGAACATCCCAGTAGAGGTTTACCTAGTTAGATAATCCTATGTATTTCTTATTTGTATCTATTTGTATGATTATATCTGTTGAATATATATGTACAAAAAATAAATCATTAAGTTGGTACAAAGAAAATGTAACTATTGATTCAACTACAGTTCTTTCGTTTTCAATCATCCAGGTATTCTCGAACGGTGTAGGTATTACCTACTGTAAAAGTCAATCAATAAATTGATCTTGTTATGTCTGAAGTATACTTTATTCACGGTAATCACTTATTGTTTCAACTCGACTATTCTCGAACGGTGTAGGTATTACCTACTGTAAAAGTCAATCAATAAATTGATCTTGTTATTAATTGTATCGGCATTAACTTTGTAACACTTCATTTTAAATTAACAAATAAAATAAAATAAATATTTATTATTTTGTTTTGTGTTACTGTTGAGTATGACTAACGCACGACCGGTTTCGCGGACTCCGAGTTCGCATCATCAGGTGCTGATCTATACTGAATTAAACAAAAACAAATACAAAAGTTCGTTAGGGTTTACAGTGAGGGTGTAGGGGTAGGCAGGGTCGTGTTGGTTTCAGGCGTGGAGTTCTTGGAATATGAGATGGGGAATAGTTGAAGTAAGGGAGACGAATTCGGAAGATTATTATTATTAATAGCTGTTTTAGTCGAGTTATCATTTTTATTAATTTCTATTGCTTCCAGTGCTGTCAAAGTTGGTCGGTATGTGTGTACACATATTGTATTTGTTTTTGTTTAATTCAGTATAGATCAGCACCAGATGATGCGAACTCGGAGTCCGCGAAACCGGTCGTGCGTTAGTCATACTCAACAGTAACACAAAACAAAATAATAAATATTTATTTTATTTTATTTGTTAATTTTGATCTTGTTATGTCTGAAGTATACTTTATTCACGGTAATCACTTATTGTTTCAACTCGACTATTCTCGAACGGTGTAGGTATTACCTACTGTAAAAGTCAATCAATAAATTGATCTTGTTATGTCTGCAGTATACTTTATTCACGGTAATCACTTATTGTTTCAACTCGATTTGTCGAGTCGTAGAAATATTATTTAATGAAAATAAAATAAAAGAAAAATCGAGATCTCGGTGCATCTGGGAATAAAACTTGTTCAACTATAAGTAGTTTGTAGCAAATACACGGTCTTAGGAAAAATAGACTAGCAAAAGCAAGATGTATATAGAGAGAAAGAAAAAAGAGAAAAGAAAGGGAGAGAGAGAGAGGAAGGCGAGATTAAGAAACTTACCAAGAGTATCTTGTAATCAATTATTCAAGAACTATGTATTATGTATATCTATAATATGTTGCAGTTCAATAGTTAGATAAGTCAGTTAACTAAAGGGCTAGGTTAGTCGAATTGTTGAATCACAAAGAGATGCCAATCGTTCAACACTCTGTTCGATTGCAGGTAGATTGTTTTTCATTTAACTGCCATCCTAGCGCCAGGATTGATAAATGTTGCGTTAAATAATCCGGTTAGTTCTCTTTTAGTCATTCAATTGAATGCCGAGGTTGAAATAGCCACATAGCCATTCAGTAAAGTGGCTAATTCAATTATCTGGCAGCGACATTTACATTAAAAGAAATGAGAGAAACAACGGGTCGGAATAACAAAGCATTAAATAATAAATACTCACTATTTTATTTCACATATTATTTAAGTATTCTCGTACATTCAATTTGTATATAATGATTGACCCAATTTATTTGATAAAGCACCAACATTTTATATTTCATTAATTTAATTGCTTTAGTATCTTGCGAATAATTAAACAATTATATAAATCGATTTATTAAGAAAACACGTGGTATTTTTTGCTAGTGTAGGTGTTCTATATTTTATCTTATCAGCTACTCAAGTATAAATACGAGTACGTACCTACTAATTGAAAGAAAAAATAGTGACAAATATGCGAAATTATATGCGAATAGATGGCCGAACCAGGTATGGAGGTAGTTTTGTTAGGCACCCAAAAATGAAGACACGTTTTGGCCAAAGGTCATATTTATTCCTGGCACCTAATGTTTATAGTGTAGTCAGAAATTTGATAGATGCTTACATCTCTGGAACAACATTTTTTTTTTTTTTTGTAAATTAAGTGTAAATAAGAAGTGTAAATTCTCACCTGTTGTAAATGTCATTATCTCAAATGGAAGTGGTTTGTTGATGGAAATGAATGTTTCGAGATGTGTGTGTTTGTTTTTTAAATTATTTATTTATTTATTTATTCATTCCTTACTGTACATTGATTAAAAATAATCACATAAAAGGTATACATTCAAATTAAATACAATCAATATACAGAGGGCGAGTTTATCGCAAAGGCGCGATCTCTTCCAACTAACCCAACTATTTTTTCATTGTTTTTGGCGAGATTGTATTTCATTTTATGTGTTTGGGATCATGTCTTCCTAATACGGACTTTTCTAGTGGGAAGATAATATATATATCTAATCTTTGAAATATGAATTTATATTGTATGTAATTGCATGTAATGTTTGTAATATGTACTCAAGATAAATAAATAAAAATATGATGAATGAACTAGATGTAGATTTGTACAACTTGAAGTCTTTAACAACCTTATTGAGGTTGATCACAAATCGATTAGAAAATTTCGGCTAAAAAAAGGATGAATGTGGAAGACTTGAAAGAAGTGTATAAGGATAACTTAATACGGCATTTCGTTCTCTTTGCTTACCCTGCCTGAGACGCAGTGTGGGGTAAAGATAAATAGCATACATTAACGATAATATTTTTATTGGTCTTTATATGTTTTGTTATAACACAAGTTTAAGTAAGAAATGGTCACATGCACTTTTCTCATCCAGCTAAGTTTGAAATCTACAATAGTTGTCTTCGTCTTGCTGACAAGTTCAATTTTTTTTTTAAGCTTTAATAGTTCACGAAGAGTAATTTTTCTTTTGTCAAGCAGACGTTGAATAGCGAATATTATTACACTTCGAAATTTAATAATCCTATGTAAACATATTCCAAACTTTTTGAACTTGATGTGGGAATTCGTTAAAGAACAAAGAAAAACGCCCGTATAAAACTACGTGGGTAATTGTTTTTCTCTGCGAAAAGTTATAGAAAAAGAGGGATCATAGTTTGCTAACTAAGATTCAAAAACTATTTCAAGTACAAAAACAATCTTACTTCGTATTGTATTGGTAAAAAACTTTGACATGGGTAAAATTATATTATTTTTTGTTTAACACAACCTTTGTGACTTACAACGATAATGAACATCGAAATAAATAAAACAAGCGTTTTATTCTACTAATGATTTAATCGGTGAGAAGACGTCTTTCGTCTTATGAGGACATTGTCAATCTATTGACGATTGACAATGTCCTCATAAGACGAAAGACGCCTCTCTCACCGATTAAATCATTAGTAGAATAAAACGCTTGTTTTATTTATTTCGATATGGAATTCTACTACCTAAACACCGACACAGTGGATATAAACATGATGGACTTGTAGATAATTATAGTATTGGAACTCAAATCCAGCTATTTTTATCACTGCTTAAGCTCACACAACAAATCGCTGATCACATAATTTTTCATAGTGGATAAGCCAGTACACGTATTATTTCATGCAATACATCAAAACACAGAAAATTTATACTTTGAATTCACAGTTTAAAGAATGAATAAAATATTGAATTTTAAATTCAATATTGTCGGCGGATTTACGAAATCTCACATGTGTAATTTTGCTAAAATCTAATGTAGGAACCAAATTATACGTCTCGTTGAGCAGTGTCTAGCGATGCGATTATTTATACGCTGAGATTTCTATGAAAAAGTGATTTAGAGAAATAAAATATATTTCGAGGTGTTTCTTGAATATTTCGTGAAAACCTACATGTAATTAAAATAATTCTGTGAAACATACAATGAAATATCTAAGACACCTTTCACGTAACGAACCAGGCACATAGAACATGTCATCCAATAAAACTGTTTTTTCATTATTTTCTACTACTTATATTATTACAATTTGAATTTTTGACATACCTAATAAGTACTTATCATTTCATTGATATTCTATACTGACACATCAATATTTTGTGATTTGACTTAAATTATTGTTGTTATGAATTGATTCCCTTTTGTGTTTTGTTCTTCGCGAATTTTTTTTGTCTTGCTCCAATTACTGTGTTGTGAATGAGAAATTTGATTTGTATGAGGCTCACGCCGTGGGTATGTAAAAAAATAAATATACCATCACGGCATATCTCACAATTAGGGTAGCCAGCAGACTAGCTGTCGAGGCCTTGAGGTGGATACTCCATTAAACGGCGCTGAATAAATCATCCACCATATAATTTTTTAAGCTGCTGTGAATCTTGATGAATGCACAAAGGAGTTTTTATGAATCCACCGTCGATATACTAGTACTATTATTGTCCGTGTGTTGTGAACTAAAATTTATATATACACGTGTGAGCGTGCGTGCGCGCGTGTGTGTCAGTAGATGAACTATTTAATAATAATGTTACGATCAAATTAGTTTCGGTACACTATTTGATTATAATAATAATGGTATGTACCTTTTAAAATTACCCAATTACCATTTCACCGCTATCAAAACAATTGAATTATTTAAGTCACTAAACAGCGGTATATTTTTCGTTATTTTATACAATTACAGACATCATAATTATGTAGGTACCTATGCCTAAAATCAATAAATTTATATAATACACTTACTTTGTTTTTTAAAAAAGATCACAAAATGATTTTTTTTCAACAAGGATACCAACGGTTACCAAAACCCTTTCATTAAAAGAATAAACATTTTGACTATTTGACTATGTCATGAATGCACAGTTTTAGGAAGTTAAGAGCTACTAAATAAACCCGAAACTGCTTTGAAAAGAGGAATATTATTCTATCTATCTACATATCTATAGGTACCCTCACGCCGTGTCCCAGCAGGGGTAGGTAGAGAGAACGGAATGCCATATAGATCTATCCTTACAAACTTCTTTCGCTTCCTTTACATTCATCCAGTTTCTCATACATGTTCACCGATTTCTCTCACTCAACACGCGGCCGTCCTTTAGGATTTGATCCACGTGGTTCTTGGCCGTCCACGCTTCCTCACATCTCTTCTTTCAGATAAATACATCCTCTTCGTCATTCTTTCACCTTGCATTCGCTCAACATGTCCAAACCATCGTAACTTATTTACACGCTTTCTATCCACAACACACTTCTCTTCTTCTTTTCACTCTATCCCGCAATGTTTTACCAACCATTCTTCTTAGTGAACGCATCTCCACGGCATTTATTCCACTCTCGTCCTTCTTCAACCACGTCCAAGTTTCACTTGCATACATGAGTGTCGGTACCAGAATGGAATATTATTTCTTCTTTGTATTCTCGAGAGGAGTGTGTAAAGGATGATAAAGGAAAAATTATTATGGAAGAGAGAAAACGTGCAGTTAGATTCTAATGATTCTTGTATACATCATCCATAGAATATTCTGTAATGAAAATAGGCTATAATTTACTCAGTTATTTTAACATCTTCCATGAATTGATCATCTTCTTTTCGAATTGGATCAAGTCTCAATTTTCATAATTTTTCTGTGACACACATTACATATTATATGTATATAAGTACCAACAGTAAAAATATACACGATATAAATAAGTACCTACCTAATATATTATGTATAAATAGAAATATGAAAAAATTAAAAGAAATAAGATTAGGTATAAGAAAAATACAAACAATGAAAGATTTAAATATCAAAGAAAAACAGAAAAAATCTTCACACAGAAATGTAAGAATGAAAGTAGATGAATCAACAAAAGGAATATATAATTTTGAAAATAATAAAATTTATTTGAATATTATATCATTTTAAAATAATATTGTGTAAAAGCATTTGAAAATAATAAATGAAATGTTTATGAAATAAATAATCCACGAATAGAGCAAAGAGGGAAGAAAATAAAATAAAATTGTTAAATGTTAAAAGTAATATAAAGTATAAAATAGTTAAGTAGGTAATAGAATAGGTGAATATGAATGTAGAAGATAAAAAAATGTTCAGAGGTCGATATTAATATTATGTGGAAAAGTTACCCGTTCTTAAGCGTGATAGTCTGTAATTCTTCATTCAAGTCTGTCCCTCAATGCTGAGGATCGTGACCACCATGACCCCAACCAAACGATAAGCTCTTCCACCGCGCTCTGTCCTCCACCTGCCTAAATGCCTCATACACTGTACTCCCTGCAGTATCTCTCACATAAACCGACCATCTTGTTAGTATTCGGCCCCTGCTTCTTCTTCCTTCGACTCCACCAGAGAAAATTATTTTTTCCAGATTATCTGACTCACGTCTTATAATATGTCCGAAAAAGCTTAATATACGTGTCTGACATATTTCAGACAGTCGAGTCTTTATCTGAAGCTCATTCAAGATTGACACATTAGTTCTGCGGTCTGTAATATCTTTGTTATTAAATAAGTTCTAGGTACATAATGTATAACAACACATTTATTCGGCAATATGATCAAGTTTATTTTGCGGTTAAACTACATTTTTTTTCTTTTGTTTCAGTTGATGTCAAGTTAACCACTGGTGGTAATCCAGTGGCTTCAGCCACATCTACTTCTGTTGCGGAACCTGATTTCATTGGTCCAATACAAAATGTAACTGTAGCTGTTGGGAGAGAAGCAGTCCTCAATTGTGCCGTCACTGAACTTGGCAACTTTAGGGTGAGAAATACAAATGTATTTTATTATTTATATAATATTGTAGCGCATTATATATTCATATATATAATATTATTTATGTATATATGCATTTTGACAACCGCCGCGACGATCGCTGTGTCGCGGAGATAACGTTCTTGCCAGTCACGAGGTCCCGTTCTCGATTCTCAAAGAAAACACAATGAAATATGACATTTTTAAAAATGTTCTCGGTGTTCTTATAATTATGTATATGTGTTTGATGCTTCATTTTATATAAACAAGTTTTTATTGTCGCGTTAGTAGTCAAAATTATACAAGTAAAGGACTAACTAGATGTATGTGAATTTACCATTTGTTTTTATTTATGTAATTATTGAATCATTAACGACTAAAATCCTTTAACGTATAAGGTATGCAATGAAATTTCAATACATGTAAAAATACAGTTTGTTAGTTCACAGATACTATAACATTTGAAAATTTAAATAAATATTTTTCGGTGTAAAAAAAAAACACAATACATTATAATTACTGAATGGAGACTATTTTTTTAAATGATTTGATTTGACTTATTTTATAATTGATATAATTTGATTCTCAATTATATCTAGTTCTTGTCTTGCTCCAGCTGTGTTGTGTATAACATGTAAAAGGCTTATGCCGTGGATGAATGTATATAAAAAAAAAAAAAAATTACTTATGACGTTTGGCAAGTACAAGCACACGTGATTATGTGTTATATGATTTTGAAAAACCCAAATTTTTGAAGTAAGTACCTCCACAGTGATGTTATTATTCACGAATTGGCTTTCAAGAGCTGCTATTCTCATCGTCAGGTTGACGTAAAGTCAAACACCATCTAAAATCTTAGTTTCAGGTTGATGATCGATTAACATTATTATTATTGGACAAAATTAAAGTATCATTTGCGTACTAAAGCACCTCAAGAAAACTGTGCAATTCATCAATTCTAGAACATTAAATCCACGTCATTATATAAATAAATAAATAGATTGAATGAGAATCTCGGGTTCATAAAGGTATCTTCTTCAAATTTTTTATCTAGTTACATATTTCACTTGATTAAAGTGAAGGTTTACAATGTATTAACATCAGAAAACATTATGTTAAATATACCTAATATTACATATTATGTACATAATTATTACATACACTGATTCAACATTAATCTTTAAACCAACTTTAATATTTCGTTATCATGATAATATATAATTCATTTTACCTAATAACATATTTCTTATATCCAACGCTATACTTAAATATAATATTACTCTTTTGTACAAAGTTATTGCGAAAATCCATTAATCGTTAATTAACGAAGTTTAGATTATACGTCTATAGTATGAAAAATTACACTTAATTCTTTTAAATCCCCAAAGTTCTCGATAAAGAATAAGTCATTAATTGTGGACAGAATGCATGTGAATAAATTACGGTGGTTTGGACATGTTGAACGAATGAACGAGATAAGAATAACAAAGAGGATATACTTGATATGATTTTTTAGATTATTATGTAATTATTGTTGTTTTTTGAGCTTTTCATTTGCTACCGCGGTTTCGGTGGAGCGTTAATCTAAAACAAAGTTTTAGATTAACGCTCGTTAATGGTGGACGCTCCACCGAAACCGCGGTAGCAAATAAAAAGCAATAAAAAATAACAATAATTACATAATAATCTAAAAAATCATATCATGTCTAGAAATTGTTATATTGTGAATGCCGAAAACATAAGCAAAGAGGATATACTTGTCTGAAAGAAAGGGTGTGAGGAAACAAGGGCGTCCGAGAACCCTGTGGCTTGATCACGTGGATCAAATTCTCAAGGACGGCCGCGTGTTGAGTAAGAGGAACCGACGTCCGTGTATGAGAATCTGTATGAATGTGGAGGAAGTGAAGTAAGTGTGTAAAGATAGATCTGTTTGGCGTTCCGTTCTCTCTGCCTACCCCACTTGGCACACGGCGTGAGGGTAGAGTATAGTAGCATTCTCAAAAGCAGGTTACATCACGAGAAAGATTCTTAAGATAATTCAATTTGAAAGTGATGAGGCCACCCATCCTGAATGTCTAATATTTTATCGGTATAGAGAGGATGACCTGAATGTTGATTAAAATGAATGTACATTGGCTGCCTCACTTGTGAGAGAAAACGTGATGATATTAAAAGATGGTTGTGTAAGATAGAATATAAATATAAGGAAACACATACATTTATTTTGTATTTATTGTTGTATTGATGAAACCTCAAGAAGTAGAAAATCTTGTTTTCTTATTTTATTAAAAAAAAAATTGGAGTTGAAGAAACAAATGATTAATTATTATTAAAAATAAAACTTTATTGACAGATTGAAAAATAAGATATTTACACAGAATACACTTAGTAAAAAAATAATAATCCATATTTAACGGAATAAGCTTCATAGAATGGTGCACAGATATTATTTAAAAAGCATAGACAAAAATATGGACCCAGGGTGACCACACGAAAAAATGTTAAATTCTTGCGCCCAGATACACATCTGTACGCCGGAGCGAAACTACACCAAGTGAAAATTTGGGCAAATTGAGATATTTACATATTCTTACAGAGCTCGTTACGCTCTTTTCAATGATATTTATAAAATATTTGAAAACTAAGTATATTTTTAGATACCCAAAGGTATAAAACGCTATGTTATTATTTTATCCAAGCGAAACAACACCAAGTTAACATAGTGTAGTTTACCTCTAGGCAAAGATGTACCCGAGGATTGCCAAGGACACTATGTGAAGCAATATGGCGTCAAAACAGTATTTCGGGTTACCATTAACAAGACGTAGTCAACAATATGGCTATTGTGTAATGAACACAATTTTTATAACTAAGATTTTTTTTAAAATTAATACTATAAAAACTTAAATAAATTACTAGTCATTATAATTATAATATAAAAGATATTTTTTAAATTTATTTTTATTGATAATGCACTGGAAATAAATAGACATTTTAAAATTTGCCGCTATAATGGCGTATTTATATTTTACATTCATGGTAATACCGATCTCAAATGTCATAACATTCTTTTCCCCGACTTGTTTACTTCATTATGTTTTCTGTATTTTGTTGGCGTATTTATAATTCGATTGTTGTTTAATAAAGAAAAGTATAAGGTTTTTTAGAAGAAATAGTTTTTTACTATTCTTCAAAGATGCATATAGTTACTGTTAATCTCTGGTAAGTTATACAACGTTTATTTATAATACTATGTTCATAGATTCCGTACAACGCATTAGGAGATTTTTGTTATTACGATTTAAAAATTAAGTTTCCTTTTATCAATTTATTAGGATTGTAATTGCAAGAACATTGACATGTAGAAGAACAGACGCGGTCGTTTAAGATAATTAGATGGATTTGATAATGGCTGCAGCACATGGTAGTATGATTATGGACAATATTGGTGGAGAAAAAAAGCAAAGTGGCAGGAATTGATCTGGTATGTAAAACCGCATTATTTTTACGTTAATTATTTTCGCTTCATTTGATTCTAAATTACACACAGCTAAATGGACACATGTAATTTGTTTTTAATAGATACCAAACTGATTTGAATGATTAATATTTGTTGTATTTATCAGGAATGGACTTGGCACTGAAATAACAGAGGTAGTTGTAGAAAATAATGGAAAGATTTGACAATGGCTACAGCACAGGAATTCTGATTACTGACATTATAAATGGAGATGAAATCAAAAAATGAGGAATGGATCTGGTATGTAAAACAGCACTATTTTTATGTATGTTGTATTTTCTTGTATTGATTCATTTGATTCCAAATAACACAGCCAAGTGTATGAATTTTATTTGTTTTCAATAGAGATGAAACTGATTCGAATGTTTAACATTTGTTGTATTTTTCAGAAAATGAACTCTGCACATGGAATTGTGATTATGGACAATATTGATGGAGAGGAAATTGAAAGAAATGGATCTGATATGAAAAACAACCTTATTTTTATGTAATTTATATTTAGAATAGAAATTTGTGTAGAGTTTTTCAGACTTTACAAGTCTTTGGTGAATATATCATAATCAAATTCTTGTTACGCAATGTTTTTTTTTGTAGCTTTGGTTGATTTTGGAGTAAGATATAAATGAGATAGAAATAACAACACTGGCACATAATTCTCTCAGAACTGTTGAAAATACAGCAAGGCAGATATTGTATAATCCATAAAAAAGATACGCTGTGTTAATAGAAGAATGGCCGGTTATGCTGCCGGGAAGTATAAGGGGTTTTTTTATGGAAAAACTAATGAGAAATTAATTATCTAGATCAAAATGTTTAGACCTGGAGTAAAGAAGAGAATTGATATACCGATGTTCGTTAAAAGACAATTTTAAAAACACAATACTAAGTAGAAAATCTGGAAGGTCCCAGAGGCTTTGATGCCCTCAAGAACATCTACCATAGCAATTCCCAAGGACTTGCTGGAATCGTAATTTCATCTATTTTACAAATCAATAATAAATAACAACAGAGTTGAAGATTAATCCGTAGATGATTGACCCTTATTTTGTATCTTTTTTAACTTTTAAATATTTGTATATTGTGTATTGTTTTCAAAAATTAAATTACAACTTTTTATACCAAACTTTTTTCATATCCCTTATTAACATTATCTGCTTGTTCATATTATCACATTTTCTATAAGTGGAATAGTTCACAGGAATATATTTTTTATATTCTAAGTCTCATGCAAGATATTTTTCATTAGAATGATTATAGCCTGTTACTATAATTTATAAGAATGAGACAAGTGGGGTTGAACACTCATCTATTACAAGGATGTCACCTTTCGCACATCAGCCCCAAAGGAACTAATACTTAAAGGGTACCTTGCATTCTTCCTAGCAGAAATCCATTTTCAAGGTCAAGTGAATCAAACCCTCGATGAGGAGCAAGGGCATTTTAAATTGCACTGAGTTATCAGCCACTCAATAATGGACGATATATTATAATAATTATTGTCTTTTCTTCTTTGAAAGGTCAGAGTGCTGTGAAAAACTAAAATTGCGATCTATTTATATCGAAACAGTTTGTGAAAGGCTTTGACTATCAATTTTGAATAAATAACTATGTATTGTTTCTGTTTCTCCTCTAATTTTTTATGTGCTTCAGAGGTTTTTCTGAATCAAATCAACTGGAAACTCAAAAATTTAGATGATGTATTGAAGGAGCTTTTTTAAATGGTAGAGGGTGTGCCGATCAGATCTTTTCCCTAAGGATGATCGTAGAAAAGTTTTTGGGTAAACACCAGAAGCTTTTTTGCGCGTTCGTTGACTTGGAGAAGGCATATGATCGTGTGGACCGAGAAAGACTGTGGCGCGTGCTGTCGGAGTATGGAGTGAGTACACAGTTGATACGCGCAATATCTTCACTTTACGTGGGGAGTTCCGCTTGTGTGAGGGTAAACAATACCCTCTCGGAGTGGTTTACCCTCACTAAAGGAGTGAAGCAAGGTTGTGTTATGTCTCCGTGGCTATTCAATCTATTTTTTGACTTCTGTATGCGACCTTTGAAAGGGATGAATGTAGGTGTTGAACTGAATGGAAATCGAGTGAATGCTTTGATGTATGCAGACGATTTAGTCTTAATGGCTGAGAATGAAAGTGACTTACAAGATATTGTTTCGTGTGTGTATGATAGCTGTAGTGCAAATGGGTTAAAAATGAATGTCGCGAAGACGAAAGTAATGGTGTTTGAAAGAGAGAGTGAAAGAACGGTATGTGAAATAAAGGTTGACGTTGAATGTTTAGAGCAAGTGAATGAGTATGTCTATTTGGGAAGTCTGTTTGCGAGGGATGGAAGATTTGATAAGGACATTGAAAGAAGAAAAGTCGCCGGTGCTAGAGTGAATGGTGCACTTCGACCCATTGTTAGCAATAGCAGTGTGTCGAACATGGCAAAAATGCTAGTGCACAATACCATTCTGGTACCGACACTTATGTATGCAAGCGAAACTTGGACGTGGTTGAAAAAGGATGAAAGTGGAATAAATGCTGTGGAGATGCGTTCACTGAGAAGAATGGTTGGTAAAACGTTGCGAGATAGAGTGAAGAATGAGGATATCAGGAGAATGAGCGGATGTGTGAAGAGTGTTGTGGACAGAATGCGTGTAAACAAGTTGAGATGGTTTGGACATGTTGAGCGAATGCAAGATGAAAGGATGACGAAGAGGATGTATTTATCTGAAAGAAGGGGTGTGAGGAAGCGCGGACGTCCAAGAACCACGTGGCTTGATCACGTGGACCAAATTCTTAAGGACGGACGCGTGCTGAGTAAGAGAAATCGGCGTGCATGTATGAGAAACTGGATGAATGTAGAGGAAGCGAAAGAAGTATGTAAGGATAGATCTATATGGCGTTCCGTTCTCTCTGCCTACCCCTCCTGGGACATGGCGTGAGGGTATAGTATAGTATAGTATAGTATTTAAATTGATCTATATAGCAAAAATAATGACAGATTTGACATTTTTTCTATTAATGGCCCCCACTTTGTTATTCCAAAGTCTTAAATTAATGTGTAACAGAAAAACTATTCCATAATATCGGTAAAAAATGGAAAAAGAACCACCAAAATGTTCATTAAACCGACATAGTGTACTTTACCTCTCAAATGTTTATTCTAACTGTCAAAATATTAATAGAGGTAAACTACACTATGTTATTATATTTACGTTTTTTAAACAAAAAACATGTTTCTTGTTTTGTATGTGCATTGAAATAGATAAAATTAACTTAAAACTATCTTGGGAAGCAATTAAATTTCAAAAAACTACAAGAAAAATAAAAAAATATATCAAAAAACAAATCGAAAAAACTTTGAACGGCCATAGTGTAAAACGATGTCACTCGACATGGTGTAGTTTCGCTCCGGCGTACAGACATAATTACATAATTAAAGCTATTTGACAGGCAGTGTTTTAAAATGCTACATTTAGGTAAACCCATATTCGGGTTCAGCCTATTGGGATATTTGATTGTACTTCATATAAAAAGGAATTGTCTGTAACATTAACTATCTTTTTTTATAGAATATAGAATATTTTTTATCCTTTTTTATTTCTTCAGAGTTATATTATTCTCACAATAAGAATATAAATTAAATATTTCGTTTCAAACTTAATAAAGTGTCGTGTGTCAGAGCGAGCATAATATGTTTAAGGAAAATAAACGGATGCGAGAAGAACGTTGTGGATAGAATGCAAGTAAATAAATTACGATTTTTGTACATGTGGCGAGAAGAAGTGACAGAAATGGTGAATTTATTTGGAAGAAAAAGTGCGGACGTGATGAACTTTATTTTTCGTTAAATACAAGATATACTTTATTTTCCGTTAAATGAACTCCGCTACCTTATTTACCGTCAAAATATTATTTTGCATGCAATATAATTGCACTTTATATAACCCCCTATATTTTTTATATTCGAAACTTGTGTTATAAACATTATATTTAAGAAAAAAAAATTGTTAAAAAAATTATTTTGTGCTGTTAACATGTAAAAGGCGAAAGCCGTGAATGTGCTTAAATAAATAAAAATAATACCAGATGAACAGATTTTTTTTTATTAAAATCATTTTTTTTCATTAACAACAGTTTTTTATTAACGGATTAATGAAGTAAATTTGCTATTAAATGTATCCAACTCTACGCGGATGTATTGTTAAGTGACCAATTAACGAGTAACGAAGTTGGGTATATTTTTTTCATTAAAGGATAAACTTTGTTAATTTTTTATTAACATCGTCTAGTTTAGTTTATCTCGTATATAATTCATTTGAATTAGCTTTTAATATTAATGCAATACAATGTTATATTTACCTGTATTAATATCCATTAAAGTATTAACCAGTGGCGTATTATTATATTTACATAAACAAAGAAGCACCGCATTCTTAACAAAAAGTTAAGTCATTTCAAGAATATTTTTCATAAACCTCGTGAAATATCCCAAATTTCTGTAGCGATTTCTAAAATTAAGTCATCAGAAGACATTAAGGGTTGCACCCTCCCTCACCCATGGATGTTGAAGATATGTCAGTTCCTACATGAGTCATCCATACCCTTCATGCAAATTCTTCTTACAGAAGGGCTCGAGGTTCGCCTGAAGGACTATCCAAAATTCTCCCCAAAATTAAATACAACCGTTTACGTCTACCGACTCAATTGTTTTACAAAATGAACTTAAAATTAACTCACACTTACGTATTTACTACGTACTAGTTGTTTGCCTAAATTAATACAAAAAATCTTGAGATTGAAGAAGAGAGTAGAAAATTGAATATTCTTTATACCTTGCATCAATGTGTGGAATATAGAAAATATATAAGCGTGTGTGACCAATTTGAAAAGCCTAGTTCCGACACTGGCAACAACTATATAAAAGTTTATTAATGTTTTTACCTTATTAGCAAGCTAATCAAACAATGACCATTTTGTATTATTATACCCTTTTTAACCCGGCATTGTTCAGGTTTGTAAGAGAAACTGAAAGAACTGAGTAAACATACTGCAAAACAAAAAAATAAATACGCACACGCCCTTATGTCACGTGAAAAGTACCTATTCACGTTAAGGAATTTACGGGGGGAAAAGTACTGAAGTACTTACCCATTGATAAGACTAGAGGCTTGACACTCAGCACATCCATAACTACATAATTTTTAAAATGATGCACGATATATAGTTATTCCACTATTGACTTTATTAATCTTACGAACCGGCTTTCCAGAGCTTCCGCTCTCATCGTCAGGCAAAAGTAAAGGATTTTCAGCCAAAACTTAACTCAAAGACGATGACAGCGGAAGCTCTTGAAAGCCGGTTCACAAAATTAATG
Source organism: Athripsodes cinereus (assembly GCA_947579605.1). NCBI lineage: Eukaryota > Metazoa > Arthropoda > Insecta > Trichoptera > Leptoceridae > Athripsodes > Athripsodes cinereus. The sequence goes on from OX388323.1 coordinate 7,372,732, forward strand.
AAGTCAATAGTGGATTAACTATATATCGTGTTTAATTTATAAATTATTAATATGAACTTCCACCAAGAACCGTCGGTCGATAAATTAAACTTTAGATAATTAATATAAAAAAAACTGGTAGGCATCTACAAATAAAAATTGATTGCCTTTTCATATTTGAAAAAATAGTCTACAGTTCAAAAAATTGATTAAAATCGAAGAATTACCTAAGAAAAACAATATAAAAAAATAAATATGATAAAAACTCATTTTCACAAATACCAGGATTGGATTTGATTACTAAGAATGATAATTCGTTAAAAAATATTGCCTATTTATCGAGTCTCAAACTTCTGTTTTAAAAATCAATTCAATAAAACGAAATGTTTTGACAAGGAATACTGCTGGTTTGTATACTTTTCACTCTCCCATTGTAATATTAGCTTTATCAATAAATATGACTGATACAATGTTTTTTGTTTCAATAATGTGAAGAAGATTAGATCTTGCATTTATTGTAGGTATATTTTCTAGTGTTGCTGCTTAGATACCGTGTCCATAAAGTATCTACAAACAAACATATTCCCGAACGATTACAAGTATTTATTACATAATATTATGTTACTTAAGGGTTCAGAAAAAACAAACACCTCTTCTCATTTTCCTATTAAAGTGAATTTAATTATTTATTCATATTCATTTCTCTAAGTAATTCATTAAGGGCAATGCCTTCCACGTATCCCGCACAAAGTTGCTAATGTTTGGAAATATTAGTTAATGAATGACGAAACAGTGAATAAGAAAGCCAAATGCGGCTCGGACTAGGGCATTATATTATAGTGTTATTATTATTTTAGCCTTAGTGCTATAATTTTTTTTATCTCAATGTCGCTCCAAAATCTTTTGTTCTGCCTTCTGCAAAAAATTGTGATGCACTACCGTGTCGTCTGTATCCGAAAAGAATGCGATGTGTGTCACTGTATAAAACTATCATTGTATAAAAATATTTGTATTACAGTGTTGCCAGTTTTTGAATAATTTCCTAAAATTATTGGCATTTAAGCAGGGTACACAAGATAAAAGAAAAAGTAATTTCATCACCTCTTGTTCAACGTACTGTACTTTATAAAGTATTTTACAATAAATATAGGGGACTCTACTCAGTAACGGTGATTTACGCGGGTGCGTACGAAAATGTTGTTTATAATACTCTGGAGCTTTTCGAGTAGATAGATCTACCTTAGTATATAATAATATATTGTATACAAAAAATATAGAATGAAAATTTATTGCTATCACACCTTTTACTCTGATCTTCATACATTTTGGATAAATAATACCACTCGCAATGATAAAGAATAATATTATCATGAATAAATATCATATGAATGAAAAATCAATTGGTGTTGGTGAATAAAGACAAAAAACTTTGTAGAGTTTTACTATGTACTTTTATTAAGTGACCAGGTTTCTACATGTTATGTCTTTTTCAAACAAACAAAGGAGTTTGAAAAGTCGTAGAAGTGTAATATATTCCAGCCAACCCATCAAATAAAACAGAAATATAATAATAAATAAATAAAATAAATTATTTGTAGTATACCAGATACACATAATTATAGAGATTGATTGATAAACCTATTAGAGCTATTATATTATCAAGGTATATTCTACATGTAGACTAATTGTGTTATGGATGACAAATTAAGTGTGAGGTCAATTCTTTGCTGGTTGTTCTACGGAAAAAACTTTTGTTTTATTTTAATTCAATAAGTTCACTCATATTTTTACTTCAAAAAGGGACATTGAAGAGGAAAAAGTAGTACAAATAATTTTCACGACAGCTGTTTTGGCCAACCGACACATTAGGCCTGCCCAATGGCCCAAACTTGAGGGGAAAAAAGGAGTCTCAGACTTCTGAGATAGCGGGTCTCTCTTCAAATTAACGCCACTCTTTGATAATACGTTATTAATTTCTATGACGTTTACATCAGAGCACCTGGAATGTTGTATTGAGAGTTAACATAATTGACGCATTATTATGTAATTTGAAACAAGTGTTTCTTTCTACTATGGATTATTGATTCCGAGAGAGACGTCTTTCGATTTATCAGGTCATTGACACTTTAAATGTACTAGACTGGTTTCTGCTGTACAGTGTACAAGGTACTCCTAAGTAAAGCGAAAAAAGGCAAAGGGTTGGGTATAATTTTAACAAACCTATGTATAAATAAAAATATAAACTTCTCACCACAAATGTAAGTTTCTGTATCTATATTATATATATGTAAGTATTATTAACATGTTCTTATGTTTGTCAAGGTCCTTTGTAAATATTGATAGAAGACACCAGCGGCTAGTCATATTTGGTTATCTGAGTACAAAATATAAATGTAATAATATGACATAGGTGGTGTTCGTGTTTGTTCCCTTTACATATTACTGTATTTCTTTCAATTTTTATATTATGCTTTGAGGTTTTACAATATATCCATATAATATTTAGCCTTGACAGTTAATCCCTAATATATCACGAAAGAATAACTAAAAATAATATTTATATTTTATAATAAATATTCTGTGAAATTTCTATGGATGTTACAGTATCTTTAAAAAACGAAAAAAAAGGTATTTGTCTAAAGATTTGATTAATAAATTTATCATCTTTAGTTCGGCGATAAATTATGTCTCCACTTTTGAATGAAGAAGATGACTTGGATATTTATTACATGCAGTTAGTCTACTGGGCAAACCTTTTATGGGGGATAGTGTGATGGTTTCGATAATATGAATAAAAAAGAAAGGGAACTTATTATTTGTTCGGCTATTAATCCATTCGTTACATAATTCACTCGATGTCGGGTGCCTTGCCGAAAACAAAAAGAATCCATTCGTTCGGCAAGAAAGAATCAGCATTTATGTAAGTCATTTGCACAGCAAACAATGTTTTCAACGGCAATAAATAAAAAATAAGCACAACACTTGTTTTACAAACAAACTTGGTTATGTCGGCAAATTAACATATTTTAACAGCTTAATAAATACTCGCACAACAAAATTATTAATTGACCAGCAGAATTGTGATTTGAGCAGCAGAATTATTATTTGACAGGCAGAAAATATTAGATAAACAATATTTTTCACACAACGATTTACCTTCGGATCCACATGAAGTTTTTGTGATTTCTTACCAAATTAATGATGACTTCGAAAATAATGCCAGTTTCCACTTTGCTATATCAACGAAATAATTAACTGAAATGTCGAAAAACGCTAGTGTCGTTCATTCAGATGCTACATATAAAATCACATAAAAAGATGCTACATACAAAGATTTATTATTTGAACAAGATTAAAAATTTAGCTTTCATAAGTTTAATTAAAATTAGCTCACGGTTTGTTGCTTATTTATTTATTTTGCTGGACAAATATTCATTATGCCGGTCATATAATAATTTTGCCGGTCGATTAAATTAAGAGTTTTACAATAGAAATATAATATTCTCGCTGGGCATAAGTAGCATATCAACATGATATATTTGTCGGCAGAATACATTTTTCTGCTAGACATAACACCAATATCATGCTGATCGTTTAAATGATAGCCAAATAGAAATGCGAGATACAGTGACATTTGGACGCACGCGAGTCCAATAAAAAAGGATTAAATCATGCTGCACGTAAGAACTTATTGCATAGATGTAAGGCTATTCTGACTGGTGTTTCTTTTAAGAATACAATATAAGGGGATAAATAAATGGTTCAGTTCTTTTAGGAATACAGGGTTGAAAAATGCTCCCTTTATTCCAAAGCTTTCTCTTTCTACGGTATTCCCAACGCTCAGAAATCGTTCCGAGAGATGATCAAATTTTCTTTTTTTTTCTTTATAGACTATTGTGTTTTTTATTTTCTCACAAATCACTCGTACCGGGTGGAATGCCTATGAATAATAATAATTGTTGGTAAAACGCTGCGTGATAGAGTGAAGAATGAGGATATTAGAAGAATGAGCGGATGCAAGAAGACTGTTGTGGACAGAATGCGCGTGAATAAACTACGGTGGTTTGGGCGTGTTGAACGAATGAACGAGGTAAGAATGACAAAGAGGATATACTTATCTGAAAGAAAGGGTGTGAGGAAACGCGGGCTTGATCACGTGGATCAAATTTTCAAGGACGGCCGCGTGTTGAGTAAGAGGAACCGACGTGCGTGTATGAGGAACTGTATGAATGTGGAGGAAGCGAAGGAAGTGTGTAAAGATAGATCTGTTTGGCGTTCCGTTCTCTCTGCCTACCCCACTTGGGACACGGCGTGAGGGTATAGATAGATAGAATAAATTAACTAAGAAATAGAATGGATCGACATAACTCATTGACCTAGTCTACAGTGAATTTGTATCTCGCAGAGAAGTGTTGATATATCGAATTTTCTCATTACTGAGAAAGCAGATATGGTTTCCTATTAACAACTACTATAGAAAACATATTTGATATCAAAAAAACACTGTTTTACTTTTCACTATTGATTTATTAATACTCAAGCGCTTTCGTCAAGTTAGCTAACTTGACGAAAGCGCTTGAGTATTAATAAATCAATAGTGAAAAGTAAAACAGTGTTTTATTGATATCAAATATGTTTAAAATGTCTTTTCACAATGTGAACACACAAACTCTAGATCATTTAACTACTATAGATTTTTTCCTTATTTTATATATTCTTATGTTCTACGTCATTGTTTTTATTGTCTCCTTTCTATCTCCTGGTTCAAAAAAAAGTGATAAGCGATAGAAACAAAACATATGTCTCATTCCTATACATAACCAATATCATGATTGACAATGTCCTTAGAAGAGGAATGGAGTATTACTCATACATAAATCACAGTAAATACACTTATATTTTTTTTATTAGCCTTACATGTTATTAACAGTAAACAGTTATTGTTACTGATGCTCGATATTACTTACTTATTTTCGATGATCGAATAGCCCATGTACGACCTCCGAAACAAGCCTTTCTATTTTGAGCAATGGAGTACCAGTCGTCTTTAGCATTAAGCTCCTCTAGATCTCGGTTGATGTTATCTAACAATCTTTGTTTTGATCTGCCTAACGGTCTTCTGCCTTCGGGTACACCGAACACATTCAATCGTTCTTTCTTCTCCAGATCTATGTAATGACGTGGCCAATTCATGCCGATCTTCGGGATCTGATCTCACTTGTATGAAAGGTTTGTTAGTTGTGGAGCGAATTTCTTCTTTGATTTTCAGCCTCCAGGTTCCTTCTTCTATACCCGGTCGTGGAATTGATATTTTTCATAGAATCCGATATTGCAACATGATAACCGAGGTCATTCTTCTTAAATTGGAAGATATTATATTGGTTTGGTCGAAATGTCATATAGCCTGTGAAACAATCCAATTATTACAGGAGACAATATCCTGGTTGCTCTCTGTCTCGTTTCAGTGAACACAATATTGCCACCAATTACCAGTAAAACTAAAAAATATATTAATTCTCATGGCGTCAAATTACATGATAATTTAAAAAAATCATTGTTTTATATTTGTTATATACCTTTTACTCTTACCTGAAGATGAGAGCGGAAGCTATTGAAAGCCGGCTCGCAAAATTAATAACGTAGAATAACTATAAATCATATTTTATTAGTAAATTATTAACACAAACTTCCACCAAGAACCGTCGGTCGATAAATTAAACTATACCATTAGAATTATTTCTTTAGAATAAAACCCACATTCATCTGTTCATTGAAATAGGAGATTCAACGTTGTTTCAACGAAATTCAGTCACATTTATGCAAAATGTAAAAACTTCGACAAAAGAACCCGTATGTGCCAGTAAAGCTGTAGTCATCAGTCTGATATTCTATTATCACCTATTTTACTTTCTTTGTGCTTCAATAAAAAAAAAACAATCGAAAAAACAACCTTTTTTTATTTCAATTCAAATACTGCGTAACCTTTGGGACACCTTCAGCTATAAGTGTACTAATTGGTACTGAGAAAAAAGAGGATCATTATTATGTTTGTATCATTAAAAACGTGATTTATAAAGACATTTCACGTGTATTCCTAACATGCTTCTAGCTTTTATTTTGATGAGGTTTCTGAACACCTATGTGTTGCCTACTACGTGGAAAGGAACTTATTTTGCTGTCCTTCGTGGAAAGTATTAAAGAATCACATTCCCAAAATAATATTTACATATCTACGTATTTTTTTATATTTTTATTTATTTACTAAAAGTAAAATCAGTAAAAAGCCTTCCGTGAAAAAGTCACCTTTATGGAGATGTTTTTTTTTTTATTTCATTTATGATTTAACCGTAAAATACGCTTTTTAAATAATTTTAATATGTAAAAATTACAAAGCCAATAGCTTCAGAAAACATATTTCATAATGCGGCCGGTGTGGCGTAGATATATGGCCGGTTCAATAACCTATCTATCCGCTACTGTCGATTGAAATCTATTGTGTTCTATATTTAAAATCATAGATTTCAATCGACAGTCACGGATAGATAGGTTATTGAAACCGGCCAATAATGATCGTACCTTAACCTTGGCGAAGAGCTAATGTAACTAATTGAAAAATACCCTTTTTCAAATTGTCCTGTGCTTGACAAATTTGTAAGAGTAGAAATTAGAATCGGATAACAGGGAATCACCAGACTTTTACACTGTCTAGGTGGTCAATGGGTCCTTCTAATAAATATTTATGATTCATATCTTAGTTTGTGACTAGTTTGATATGCATATATTCTTCATAGGTATGTTTGTTTGCATAAAATAAGATGACATCAGATATATGATTATTTCTTGAGCTTAGGCAAGCTGCAATCATTAAGACATTCAGAAGGGACAACTCTGTTTTACATTCTTGACGTGTATACATATTGTATACAAAATATTTAATGTAACTCAATATAATTTTTCGAGATCGTCTGTAGCCTGGAGGTAGAGTCTTGGCCTCGTGAACAGGGGTTCCGTGGTTCGATCCTAGGTGCCGGCGAACTCCCCTTTCGTGATATGAGCTTTTAGCTTACTGTGAAAGATGATAAAGTTGTATTTGGGATTTTAACAAAGCATCATCATCATCATCGCCCTCAACGTTCCTCTCGGGAGCACAGGGCAGAAACCAGCCTCCTCCATTTAGAGCGTCTCTGTGCCAATTGCGTCACCTCTTTCCACGACATTCCTTGCGCTCTGATATCGTTGTCATAGGAACGGTGTATTGTGAAAGAGGGACGCCCGGCCGATGGAACCCCTGCGGACGGAAGAACAGTGCTCTTTTTGGCCAACTATCATTAGGCATTCTCAAAACATGTCCCAGCCAGGACCATCGTCTCTCCTGTATTACGGATATTACAGGTCTCTGCTGGGTGCGCCGGCGCACAGCATCATTTGTAACATGTTCATACCATTTGACATCCAAAATACTTTTAAGACATTTGTTTTCAAATCTTAGTATCTTCCGCTCTTGAGCCTTGGTTAAGTGCCAAGACTCACAGCCATGTAGAAGGATTGGGATGATGCACGCATTGAACAAGCGGCATTTTGTCCTGATGCTGAGTCCAGACGCCTTCCAAACTTTTTTTTTTAACAAAACCCTGACATAATAAAAAATAATAATAATATGAAACTTCTGACATGTATACCTTTATGTACCCGAGATTCCCATTAAATCTATGTATTTATCTATATTTATAATATGACGTGGATGTAATTTGCTAGAGTTGATGAATTGTACAGTGTCCTTGAAATGCTTTGGCACGCAAACGAAACTTTAAAGGGGCGTTCACATTTGTTTACTTTCAGTGATCACTCCGGATGATCCTCCAAGATAAACAAGTGTGAACAGGCGTTTCATCAATAGTGATCACTAGCGATGACGGAGGAAAGAGATTACCATTCGTCATAATTTTGATGAAAGGTCCTTTCACTGAAACGACCATAAACAAGTTTTATCTTATTATTTGTTTTATTCTCTATGAATTTGTATTGAATGTCAGAATCATGTACAAAATTATTATGCAGCCGAGAGCTATATTAGTTTATTTTAAGTGTTTTTTTTCATTTTTGAATTTGTTTAATTATTTTTATACGAAAATACTTCAAACTACATACAACATGAGTGAGAGTGTTGACATGGCAGTGAAAGCATAAGATGAACAAATGTGAACAGACGTGTTCACTTTCGATGAACAGGTTTGACCCTGACACTCTGGATGATCATCCAAAGTGAAGCAATGTGACTGCTACTTAATGTTGTCCAATAATAATAATATCAATAGTTACCACTGCACTCATAAGTTAGGTTATATTCATTCCGTTATACATATGTTGATAACGGATATGAAAAGATATATGTGATAATATTTATAAGAAGGATTACTTGTATGTAGTAGGTACCTAATATATTCATATTCAATTTTCTTTTCGATTTTTATAAAGCAGATTCTATCAAAATATTCAATTTTCCGCTTTGCTTGTAATTGTATTCAGAAATAAATATTATTCTTATGCAAGGTATATGATTGACTATGCATACCATCTGTAGAATATATCCCTATATGTGCCTATATTTGCATATTTTTGTATATAATTTCATAGTTTGCAATTATTTCATAGATTTTTGTAAATATATATTCATTTGAGAATATTCGTTTATAGATAGAAATTGGATTAGAAAGTTAAAGAAATTGCTCTTCCAACATAGTTTCCCGCGCCCATTGAAATGGATGGTCCATTAAACGGCGCCGAATAAATCATCCAACATACATACATAGATATAGCAAATTAATTGCTTTGGAAACATCAGAAATAAATAAAAATATAAAAATTATTGTTAATATCCAAATACCCCATTCATCATCATTATTAAAACCAATTAGGTACTACTCATTGTCTTAACTTACTTACCCCCTCCTTTCTATTTTTATGTATCTACATAAGCTTGATATTGCATGCGACTTTCAAAAAAACGTATATTAGTTCTCTTGGAAATGTCAAGCTAGTACTCGAGTAATAAATCAATAGTGAAAAGTAAACAGTGCTTTTGTTAATATCAAATATGTTCAAAATGTCTTTTCACAATGTGAACACACAAACTCTAGATCAAGGGTGGCCAACCCGCGGCCCGCGGGGTGCCTGCTTGTGGCCCGCAAAGCTTATGCACTCTTTTTTTATAATAGTGTAAAAAAAGGTATTTGTAGAAAATATTTTTAAAGAAAACCGAGGAGTTTGCAAAACATTTCATATTACTATAGAAATTTTAATGTGAAGTAAAATCCAATTTGAAACAAGTGTTCCTTTCTACTATTGTTTGTTAATTCGCAGAGAGACGTCCTTCGACTTATAAGGTCATTATTATTAAGATTGATAATGACCTTATAAGTCGAAAGACGTCTCTCTGCGAATTAACAAACAATAGTAGAAAGGGACACTTATTTCAAATTGCATTGTTATGGAATTCTACTACGTGTGCACCGACACAATTAATGATGTTAAATCATTAAATGTTTCATATATGGATATTATTATATATTAAATTATATTGTTGTGGCCCGGTAGGAAATCTCATTTCTAAAATTTGGCCTGGCTGCTGAAAAGGTTGGCCACCCATGCTCTAGATCATTTTCATAACATACGTACATTCATTAATGCCACAATTAGACATTAAACATAAAACTAGTATTTCAAGCATCAATCTAAAAATATAATTATTTTTCATATTATTATATTTGAAGCAAAGATTATAGGTAATATTTGTTCCAAATTGTGTTGTAAATTTGAATTCAATTTGATTCAAAATGTTTTATGTCTTGTTTTTACCATACTCTTTTTTAAATATTTACCATTTCATTTCTTAACTCGAAAACCATAATTGACTATTTTCTTTTGACAAATTATTTTTCGTTCTAGCTATAAATATTAAAATAATAATTAGCATGACATATTCGTTTATCATTTTTATTTTGTTTGCCTACATAATCATTTTAAATTCATTCTTTGTAGCTACACAAAATTATTTCTTTGTACCTACAAATTAAGTTTTATTCTAAAAGAATTTTAACTTTTTACATCAAAGTATTTGCCTGCAACTACGTATAATTGTATTTTACAATATTCTACTGTCAAATTGTTTTTTTTTTGTCTTTTTGCGTAAAAGGCTTTGCCGCGTAAAAATGAATTAAATAAAAAAAATATAGGCATGACAGCCAGACGACAGACAGCCTTTTCGCTGAACATGTACAAAACATATTTAACGTTACAAGATATTTATCTATACGCAGAAAAATACTTTATACGACTTTAATATCGACGCTCCCTACGTATATGTGCGTAAGTGCACAAACCTAAATTTTACACCAGAGCGATTTAAAGTTTCTATGTAGTTTTTTTGACATAACTTTTTTTCTATTCGACATATTTACTTGAAAATTGGCAGGTATTATTCAATTCATGTGTGTAATAATACTGCTTATTTAATTTCTTTACAAATGCAATATTTTAGAAATTTAGCACTTACTCACATATACGTCGGAAACAAAACAACATCTACCAGCTTAACTACCACTTGAGTTGTTATACGCCGGGATAATACATATATTGACATGGTTCTAACTATTTACTTAAAATATTTATATTTAATGACAATACGAACTTATTTTATAATAAACCAAGAATGGTTGTTATTTCTGGACTCATAATTAACGTAGTTTCTTCCTTGTTAGTATTTTCATAAACCTTTATTTGCTCCGACGTATATGCGAGTAAGTGACATACACTAGCAATTTAGTGAATATGTATGTGCAGATATCTAAAAGAAAATAAATGTAATTTATAGTAATAAAATCAAATGGGTACTCATATTAAATTTATACTTTTCGTGGGCATTGTTCACTTGTGTAATATTACTGTATTACTAGTTATCTTCCTTTGTTTTGTGTATGAAATTGGATTTTGTTTAATAACAAAGTAATATTTAGCAGATTCTTTTCACTAAGCAAAGTTAGATCAAAATAATGAAACATTTTTTCAAACATGGATAAAAGTACAATGTTTTATTAATAACAAGACTTATAGAAAAATAACAATTTCGTCTTATCAATTAGTGAAAATAAATACCTTTCAATAAATATGTATACTATACCAATATTATTTTGTCTGTTGCAATAACATTGCCATTATTTATGATGAAATACTTATTGTTATTACGGTTAGAGGAATTAAGGTACATTCATCTTTATATTTTATGTATGTAAATCATACAATGTATTTCGTGAGTTCGTCGGTAGTCTGGAGGTAGAGTCTCGGCCTCGTGAACAGGGGGTCCGTGGTTCGATCCCAGGTGCCGGCAGACTCCCCTTTCACGACACAAGCTTTTAGCTTACTGTGAAAGGTGTATAAGGTTGTATTTGGGTTTATAACAAAACCCAGATATATCTTTTTAAAAAAAAAAAAAACATAATATTTTATATATGTATGGCACATGCGCTGGTTTACACCAAACAATGCATCAGGATGTCCGACGTATATCGGCTTAAAGTCACTTACTCAGATATACGCCGGCGTCTTTAAATTATTTGGTGCACTTACGTACATATACGTTTCAAAAAAGGTCAAATATCCAAAATTTTGACCCAATTATTTCATCAATGAAAATTTACGATATTTTAAGATACTTAGTGTAAAAAAGCGATTTTGTCAAAAATGTCACTTATGCACATATACGTAGGGACCATCGATATTATCATCATTATACGACGCGAAATACATACACGGAGCAAAATGCATTCAAATACAGTTTGACATCACTTAGTATGTTTATATGGGTGGTATGAGGTAATATTATGTTCATCCAATCACTTCACATCCCTTGCGGGGTAAACAGAAAATCAATGTAACATAATTATGCTATAGCTCTATAATCTTCTTCTTCGCCCTCGCCTTTATCCCATTTACTTGGGGTCGGCTCTCCTAGTCCTCATCTTCCAAGTTTTGCGGTCCCCTGCATCCTCCGCGCGCAACTTTGCCTCCTTCATATCCCTGGCAATTGTGGACATCCAGGTGGTCACTGGTCTGACTGGTCTTCTGCGTCCTACTTCCACGTCCATCGTCTTTTTAATCATATTATCCTGTGGTAGTCTCAAGATGTGCCCGAACCATCTTAATCGGTTTTCGGTTATTTTTTCACCGATGGGAGCGACTTTGAAACTACCATGGATATGGACATTTCTCACCCTATCCATCCTTGTTACACCACCAGCCCATCTGAGCATTTTCATTTCATTGGTGTGTAGAGTCTGGGCGTGATTATGTTTTAGGGCCCAACATTCAGATGAATAAGTCATGGTTGGTCTGACCACAGTTTTGTACACCTGACCCTTGATTTTTATTGGCATTTTCTTGTCACACAGTACACCAGAAACAGATCTCCATTTCATCCATCCAAGCTTTGAGCGCTGTGCAATGTCATCGTCAATACCACCCTTTGCGGACAATATTGTGCCGAGGTATCTGAAAGATTCGACTGTAGGCACTGGCTCATTCTGAACATGCATAATGTGTGGCTCAGTTGGTCGTTGCCCAGAAAAGTAACATGGCATGTACTCAGTCTTTGTTCTGGTGATTTCTATAATACCTTCAATAAAAGTCGTTTTGTATGTGTAAAAGTAGTAAATGTTAATCCTTAATCTGAATCATGTATGAAGTCATTTAATTAGGTGTACCCAGGAAATTAATAACAAAAATCAAATTCATAAAACTAATTTATAATCTATACTAATATTATTATAAAGAGGAAATATTTGATTGTTTGCATTAAAAAGGCTCCTCTGAGGCCTGAGTCAAACACACATTTAAGCGTTACGTTTTCGTTCCGTTAACGTTCAAATGCAGAGAACGTTGCGCCAAAGTGTCAATTTTCGTTACTATTGTGTATCTTAGCAACGAAATTGACACTTGCTCACAACGTCGTCTGAAATTCAAACGCTAACGGAACGAAAACGTAACGTGAAAATGTGTGTTGACTCAGGCCTCTGAACCAATTTGAAAAATTCTTTCACTGTTGAGAAGCTACACTATCCCCGGGTGACATAGGCTATATTATATTTTAAAAAAAGTTAGGGATCCTTACTAAAATTCGAATCTACCCGTGGAAAGCCGGGAAGACCGCTAGTCTCTTATAAAATTGATTGAAGTCAAGTTTTTGAGATCACTGCTACTTATTTCATTAGTTATATTCGCATACGAACCCTCCAACACGTCAATTTGAGCATTAATTGGTTTGAAAAAAAGTATATGTTTTTTGAGAATTTTATTTTTCATTTTTTTAAAGGTTGGATGGATGAAGGCTGATGATCAGACAATATTGACTCTTCACACTAGAGTGGTGACACATAACGCTAGGATATCTGTCTCTCAAGATGGACCCAGCATATGGCAACTGAGGATCCGACAACTGAAGGAGAGTGATCGCGGTTGTTACATGTGCCAAATCAACACTATTAACATGAAAAAACAATTTGGCTGTATTGACGTTCATGGTAAGCTTAATTTATTTATTTATACTATTCTATACTATACCCTCACATCATGTCTCAAGCGGGGTAGGCAGAGAGAACGGAACGCCAAACAGATCTATCTTTACACGTTTCCTCCACATTCAAACAGTTTCTCATACACGCATGTCGGTTACTATTACTCAACACGCGGCCATCCTCGAGAATTTGATCCACATGATCAAACCACGTGGTTCTCGGACATCCGCGCTTCCTCACAGCTTTTCTTTCAGACAAGTATATCCTCTTTGTCATTTTGACCTCGTTCATTCGTTCAACATGTCCAAACCACCGTAGTTTATTCACGCGCATTCTGTCCACAACATTCTTCTTGCATCCGCTCATTCTTTTAATATCCTCATTCTTTACTCTATCACGTAGTGTTTTATCAACCATTCTTCTCAACGATCGCATCTCCACTGCATTTATTCCACTTTCATCCTTCTTCAGCCACGTCCGTGTCTCGCTTGCATACGTAAGTGATGGTGCCAGAATCGTATTGTTCCCTTTATTCATTTACACGATCTTGTTTCTAAATAATCACAATTAATATATTTTTAATATAATCCATGACATTTTATGTATTTTCCGTTTTGGTAGAAATTTAATTACTAAGCTTTTAGCAAAATACATATTTTTTTATTTATGAACAAGTATGTATAATAATAATAAAAAAAATATTAACAAAAGAGTTCAGTGTTTACATTCCTACCACAATAATTGTTTTGGTTTGACCCTTTTAATAGATTATAATTTATTTTTTAACAAGGTGTTTTTTTTATTATTACCTACTTATTTTGATATATTAATTTTAGTTATCAAAATTCTTGAATCCTCACGTATTTGTTATTAATTAGCATAATTTTATTCCATTTTTTTTTGATAATATCAATTTCTGATATTATTTCACCATTCCTCGAACATAAACATGTTTGGGTAATTCCGTACCTAGTGGTCCAGAAATAAATAAAATGGTTGCTCGACCATCTCAGAAAAAATTGATTTTTTTTGTGCTATCACGCCAATATGTTGGTTGTTCGAAATAATAATTATTTTAATTTTATTGGTTTTAATTTTTGTGTGGGGGCCATATTTGTTTTACAAGGTGGAGACATTTTCGCAGTTTAAAGGGTTTGCAAAAACTTGAATATCTCAGGTTCTATTTATTTTATCAACATAAAACTAATAGCAATTTGTTAATAAGAATATAAGCTTTAAGGTTGTAATAAAACATTTTCACCTAAACATAATTCTAAGGGATGAAATTTCAGTCTACATTCTTAACTTTTTTTTGTAAAAACTCCCATTTTCACGGAAAGATTTTGGACGAAGGGAAAGAGTCCACACATCAAAACTTTTTTGACCAACAACTAGATACTAGTTGTGTTGATAAACCAAATTTCAAGTCTTGGACTTGACCCCCCTTTTCAAAAAAAAAATTCAAAATTTGGAAATTCTCAAAATTTTCCATTTTCCGAGCTCAATATCTCTGGTGGGGGACTAGGTAAAAATTTGAAATATCATCCCATAATAGACCTGTACCATAGTATTATGTGGCAAAAATTTAGAGTTTGAGATTTTACTACGAGCAGAGATATGGCAATCACAAAATGTCCAAAAATTAGTACTTCAACGGGCATACCGCATCGGCTCTCTATTTTGAACCCGCGTTCTGAGCCTAATAGATAGGTGGATTTTTCCCGGCATAAGACTGTTAAGTTTTTGTGTGACCATGACTGATCATATGCAGACTTATCTGGTTGTATAATGCTGAGAAGTGTGGATGGCAACTCTGCCGCCGCGTAAAAATACAGCTCTGGGAAAATATAATAAATTTTACAAAATTTTATAATTAATGTATTACAATAAAGTAGCGTAATTGCGTCGAATAGTAGAAATTGTATCGTCATAAAAGCTGTTAAAACTTTAAAATAAATCAAAAAATAAATATACTAAATTAACGAAATGAAGTGAAACATTGACATATCGTTTTGACATGAATGTTTCAAATTCAATTAACGACCAATTTTGTGAAATAATTGCACACTTTAAATATTTTGAAATGTTAAGTAGAGTAATTGAAATGAGAGACATATTCAATATAATGTGACAACTTATTTTCGCGGTACACTTTATGAATTCATAAAACACGTTTTTGTTTTTATGTACGATTATTACACGTGCCCCTACAGAAATAAGGCATAATGTCGCATCGTACTGAATTGTTTGATATTAATTGACAAAATTTTCATCTTGAAATAATATGATATTTTCATTTGAATTGCTAATTTCACAATACAAAATATAATACTACATCCATGTCAACCATCACGCCGCTTTCTTTGAGGGGTAGCCAGAAAAGATTAGGCTTCAGAAACTCTTGTGTTTTTGAACGGCTTTTGCCTCTGCAAGATCCATGTGATTTCTGATTCCTCTACTCTTCCTTTTACTCGAAATACTTTATCCATTAATTTTGTCATCGGAGGGCTATGTGTCTGAGCAAACTTTCTCTGAGTCTTTCATCTTGATTATTACACCAATTTTATTCTTCAAATACATTTTGGTATTACATTTATACAATAAATTGTTGACCCGTAGATTTATCGGCAAAGAACACATATGATTGTTTCTCACAGTTTTGTATAAGGCCGGTTAACATTTTCAATTCAACATGAGTTATAGATACCATAGTCACGAATGTCTGAACTTTTATCGAAACGGAGCGAACGACTTGCACTTTTATTAAATGGATAAATTCAGCACTTGTGAAAAATGTTGTGTTTGTATCAATGAAAATAATAATAATGTATTATAAGAAATATACATTTTTCATTCGCATTATTGCTCAATGGCATTCAAGTCAAAGAATAATAATGATAGTCTGCCAGTATATTTAAGTGTTTTCCTGTAAAATGCACGCAATCGAAAAACATGAATGAAATATTTGACGTTTTTGAGTCAGTGATGAAATCTGCACGCACTAGTCTTATTTAAGTTCATTACATAGTTTATGGAGATAAGTCATAGATAATTAATTTTGTATATTTTTAATTTATTCACAGTTCCTCCGGATATATTAGATGACCAAACATCGGGAGATTTGGCAGTTTTGGAGGGAGAAAACAGCACATTAATTTGCCATGCAACAGGCAGACCACCACCAAGAATTGTTTGGAGACGTGAGGATGGAAATCACATAACACTAAAGAAAGGACCTAGAGATATTACCAAAGGTAACTTGTTTCCTATTTCAATTACAAGTTATAAGATATCATTTGAGTAGGTTTGACACGTGTATCGTTTATTCATATATATGATGTGTATAGATTTCAGAAAGGCGTTATTAATCAAGATATCTTTATTGTTAGTTGTGATTCAAGTATGTTGTAGGTGCTTAAAGAGTATTGAGTTTGGCAAGTCAAAATTGATACTCGAGCTAGAACAATGACCCATAAGCCAAAATGATGTTTTGAGATAAGGGCTTTTTAAAGATGTCAAATAAACTTCCTTTCATACTATGAATTATGTTTTTAATAACAATCATATTTTTAATCACATTTAGGGTTGCCACCTTCTTTATTTGCAGTTGAAGTATATTGGTTATTAAAAATTAGAAAAAAAATCATAGCATCAACATAAAGTACAATTTATTTTTCTTTATTTATTATTATGCTTAAAAATATATTTTGTACCGCTTTTTGCAGTTTGTATCAAATTAGTATCTCCACTAAACACTTGCATAGCATCTTTACAGTCTATATTTAAATAAAAGTAAATGAGTAATATATTTTTAATCAAATTCAGAGACGCTGTGCACTAATCGACAAATTTTATTTAACGAAAAAATAATTAGGACTAAACTTTTCAAAATCCCAAAGAAATCAAATCATGCGAAATAAAGTATTTTCGTGTACTTTATTGTCCTCATAAAGTATAGAGTACAAAATTACCTGAAATAAAGTACAATACTTTATTAAAAAGTACGGGTGGCAACCCATATCACACAATATGAACAGTAAACTGGAAGTAAATAATTTTTATTTAAAAAAAAAGTACCTACACAAAACAAAATGAAATATTATACAAGAATAATAACCGAATAAATACATTAGTGTCAAACATTTTGGATTACTTGAAAAATCTGTACATTCAATTTATTTAATTTGAATGTACCTATACCTTCTACGAAATTGTTCGTAATCTATTTAAACTAATGGATAAATAAATAACATTGGACATGAAATTCACATATAAGTAACTACGACCCTTTGACGAAGATTCAATTGAGCATAGTCAGGAATGTGCATTTAGGTCTATGGGTCATTATTCTAGCTGCCGCCTCAATGACAACAGTATCATATATTTATATTTTGATTGGAAACATCATTCGAGACGATTTAATTATATGGATTATTTTGAAAATAAGTCCTGAAGGAAATTCACATATCAATTTGTATCATGTACTAACCTAGTTGATACATATTTCAAATAAGGTACAAAAGCGGTTAACACAAACGTCTTCTAAGCAAGGGTTTGTAGGTTCGATAACAGGAGTGGGTAGAATGTTTCTGTTAGTTTTTTGGAATCGAATCGACGTGGATGATTTGCCTAGAATGGTTTAAAATTCAATGCATAAATAATGAAAATATAACAAATATCCAAATCCCACACATATCATCTCCACTCTTGTCTCTGCTTCTTTCTACTCCACCCCTGTCCCGCCTACCACTTCTAAATAATTATCTTGATTCGAATAATTAATTATGTTTAGTATTGTTACTGATGATGGAACAAGTAGTTTCGAAAACGTTATAACTAAATACAGTTATTTGAGTGGAAAATGCGTTGTCTCTTTTATTTTGCATAAATTAATAATTGAAATTCTAGTTTGATTTATATCTGTGCTTTTGTATACAAGTGAAATCCATTTTACAATACCCGGGCCCCTAGTCAAAACACATTTAAGCGTTACGTTTTCGTTTCGTTTTCGTTCAAACAAGACGAGGTTGCGAGAGTGCATCAATTTTCGTAGCTAAAAAACACAAGTATCACGTTCAAGAAAATCGACACGTTCTCGCAACGTCGTCAACGTTTGTATGGAAACGAATCGAAAACGTAACGCTTAAATGTGTTTTGACTAGGCCTACCGATACTAAAATTTCACAATGCAGACATAATTAAAAATAATGATTTTGATTTTTGAGTAAAATAAATAAAAAAAAATATATAAGGGAGTCATGAACATATCGACTAAGACGGCACTTTGATAGCGATTCAAAAAATAATTATTATTTTTCAAAATTCTAATATTTTTATTGAAACAGTAAAAAAACACATTTAATATACATAATCAGGCAATAATAATAAACACAGCTATACATTTTTTATAACCTATTTATTTTTTCTTCGAAATTGAGCAGAGCTCATGCTTTGAGGGTTTATAGAATTTTCTCTTTTTATTTAGTTTATTTCATAAAACTCTTTGATATTAAATTACATTTACGCGAAATGATTTACCATATATAAATAAAACAAAACATTAGCCATCAACGACACAACCATTACATCTCGTACACCTACACAACACTGAGGTTACTTCTACATTTTTAGTAATTCTAATGTTTGTACATTCACAGAGTGAAAATTCATGATTACAAATATCAATATTAATAAACACAGCTAATTTTTCATTAGGAGGTTGTCCTGTTACTCGGATATGGTAGATCATTGTATCGAGCTTAATCATTCGTTTTTAGTTTAAAATCGTTGAATTCATCTGAACGCAACAATCTCTCAGTACAACAATATATTTTTACAGTAGTACGTAATGTATAATATAAAAACAATATTTACTTACACCATCCACTTAATATTCATAATAAATGTCTATTATTTGTAGCAAAATAACACCAAAGAAAATTGTAAATCATCTCTTGTGGTCTTCATTGTAACATATTCATTATACTAAATATGAATTAATTTTTATGATATTCATAAATTGTAAAAAAAATATTGGGCAATACAAAACCACTTTAACTTAAAAAGAATAATGCAATAGTAGGTAGCAATGATCTTGTGCATTTTTTTATTAATTGACAAACATAATTTGCTTATATTTTTTTTAATGATATACCTATCTGAGTTTTGTTATAATCCCAAATACAACCTTATACACCTTTCACAGTAAGCTACTAAAAGTTGTGTCGTGAAAGGGTAGTTTGCCGGCACCTGGTATCGAACCACGGACCCCTTGTTACCGAGGCCGTGTATACATAATATAAATACAAAAGAAAACCGTGGAAAATCTAGTAAAGGATAGGCCACCCACTGTTTTCCATAAGTGTTGTGTTATCAACAGTCAATTCAGCGATGAGGTTCATCACAAATATTAAATGTGTTTTTTTTTCTGGCACGGAAAGGATAGTTTGCTTTCAGTAAGTCCTCAAGGTATAATTCTTATGGTATAGATAGGTAATGGTATTTATTTATTTATTCAACAAACAGAACACTAAATACCATACATATAACTATATCCAACATGATTATGTAAATATTTACTTTTTTTTACATTAAATATTATGAAATTACAAGGAGAACACAATGCAATGTCCAAATAATAGGTTAGTTGGGAAAGATCGCACCTGGCGATAAACTCGCCCTCTGCATATTGATTGTATCTAAGATGAATGTTTTTCATGTATGTGATTGTTTGCAAACAATATAAAGTAAAGAATGAATAAATAATAATAAATACAAGGGTTAGTTGGAAGACATCGCATTTTAGCGATAAACTCGCCCTCTGTACATTGAATTGTATAACTGATATTTTCTATGATAAGTGTTTAAATTTGTATTATTGTAAACAATGTACAGTGAAGAATAAAATAAATAAAAATAAATAAATAATAAATATTAAGAAAGTGTCTATATATTAAGTTCGATCATTTCTATCAAAGCCTATTCAGTTAAGTAACATAAATACTTACTTAAATATCAATAATAAAGGCATAAGCCATATATTAGATAATAAAAAAAATAATTAAAATAGAATACAAAAAAATAGCAATGAATACGCAAGAAAAAATAATAAATGATATAAGGTATAGTTGTAGTAGCTCTGTTGAAAAAACTTCGTATTGAAAAATGACGAATAGTGACATTGAGTAGTTTCGCTTTAACATAAAGATGTTATTACGTGTACTAAGTATCTCGTGTTTATCTTCTTCAAATCGTTATATTATTTACTAGATAATATGTATTATACGTACGATAATATGTTTTGAAGTAATATTATTATTCTACTTGTTTCAGTTGAAACCTTTGCTGGTGAAAGACTGACGCTTACTAAGTTGGATAGGAAACAGATGGGAGCCTACCTGTGCATAGCTTCCAACGACGTGCCTCCGGCAGTCAGCAAGAGGATCACTTTAAACGTCAACTGTAAGACTTTTTATACATGTTGAAACTTATGTATCATCAAACAGTATTAGTTGCAGTCTTAATGTAATATCGTCGGTGATTCTATGAAACCTTCTATGTGAGATAAATAAATCTTGTTTTGCTGGATGACATTTTATATTCTAATATATGTTTGATTCGTTACGTAGAAGGTGTCAAAGAAATTCAGTAATGCATTGAGTTTCAGGGCGTGATTCGATGAATATGATAGAATATTTTATATTTCACAGAAGGACATGTTAAATTTCACAGATTTTTCTAGGAAAAGCAGCATGTAATATATTTAATTTCCGTTCTCTCTACCAACACCACTTAGGACACAAAATATAGTATAGATTTGTAACATTTGTTCCCACCGTTCGTTTGTAAAGTGTCCGATGAAAGTTTTATCGCAAATTGAAGCTTTAAAATCACTTATGATCAACATCTACAAATAAATACTTATAAGAAAATATACCTTAATAATAATTGTATTTTAATAATAATATCGTGTAGGTGCTGCGTTAAGTTAGTATTTATTTTGTTTGTGTCAAAAAACTGTCAAGTAACAAAACATAATTTGAGAAAGTGAATGGAAGTTTCAAACAATCAAAACATTTGCATGTAAGTGACATGTTGGTAGAACAACATATTAGCAACGAATATTACAATTTTATATTTAGTAAGAAAGTTACAACAAAGTTGTAAGCAGCAAGCATCTTATCACGTTTTAAACGGATTACGTGATTTTCAATCAACCAGGGTTGGCGAAAAAAGGCAACTCCTCAAAAGAATCTGCCAACAACGAGCTAATTGGATTGGCCACAACATCAGGCACCCAGGACTGCTCATCGCAATCGCAGAGGGCAGGACCGAAGGCACAAATGGCAGAGGTCGACCGAGAGACGCCTATATGGACCAACTGAAGAGGGACATGAGCTGTGGCTCATATATGGAGTTGAAGAGACTGGCTGAGAATAGGGAGGAGTGGAGAAATAAGTCAAAACTCGTTGCAGACCAATCCAATGGATTGTAACTCATTATATATATATACGTGATTTTCCATATATACGAGTAAAATATGAATAAAGATACTCGATAATAATTATTTCTGATTTTGTACTATAGTCTGTTTATAAAAAAAAAAAATTAAAAATGTATGCATACCTGTTTTAAAAAAATTACATAAAAAATGTATGCAAGCGAAACTTAAATAAACGCTGTGGAGATGCGATCACTGAGAAGAATGGTAGGTAAAACATTGCGTGATAGAGTGTAGAATGAGGATATTAGAAGAATGAGTGGATGTGAGAAGACTGTTGTTGATTGAATGCTTGCAAATAAATTGAGATGGTTTGGTCATGTGGAGCGAATGGAAGGGGAAACAATGACAAAGAGGATATACTTGTCTGAAAGAAAGGGTGTGAGGAAACGAGATAAAAACTTTATACAAATTTATATTCGGCAGAGATCTTTCGGAATGTGCCTGTCTTTAGTTCCATAAACTCAGATACAAGAATAGAAAAAATAAAAGGACGATGATAATAACGATGGACTAGACCGCAACCCCTTAGCCAAATATATAATTATACTGTGAAAGTTACAGTGTTTTACTAAATAGTTATTTCAATTTTAAATAAATTAAACACTTATTTATAGTATATCCACAGTGACTTTTTATTGGACGCGAGCCGGCTTTCAAGAGCTTCCGCGTAAAATGAACTTTCAAAAAGTTACTACTATTATACTATACCATCACGGCATATCCCACATGTGGGGTAGCCAGCAGATCAGCTGCATGTAAGAAACATGCAAACTGTCCTCTTCGTGCCAATATAAAATCAAGAAGTTCAAAAAGTTACGAAAAAATATAATTTTTTTTTTTTTTTTTTAAATTTAGGAAACTAAAATATATATTTACTTTAATTTGAAAACAACGACCTGACACCTGATCTTGTGTAAACAAGTGGAAGCCCTCTGGGGCTAGGCGATTAGTAAATAATGATAGATAAAATAAATTAAATATTTGCACAAACAAATAGTAAAAACAACTATTTCATTTATTAAAAAAAATATGATAAAAAATTGAAATTAATTAATATCCTTTTAAATTTTAATTACATAAATGTCGTTAATAGTAGCAGTAATACATGTTTCAAGCAAGTAAATATTTTCAGAAATATATGAAAAGCTTTGACCGTGCAATGACTTAATTTCGCAAATATTATATTCAAGACGCGAGCCTGTAATATTATGAATATTTACGTTCATACATTTTGTAATCTTTTTGTTTATACATATCAGTATGATGAGTGAAGACACAACACAATTTCAATAAATGCCAACAAAACATTAAGAAAGAATTAATCAACAGTCACAATACAAATGGCGCGGAGGTAACGCTATTGCCTTTGAGTCACGAAGTCCCTGGTTCGATTCCCGGCCAGAGCAAAATGAAGAATGACCTTTTTCAAATTGTCCTGGGTCTGGGTGTTACATGTACCTACATGTGTTTAGTATTATGTATAATTATTTATTTATTTATTTATTTATAAAAAGTGTCCATTGCACAAATATTATTTGGTCAGTAATAATGTTGTCATGTTTTTTCTACTATTTTTTGTCGGTAGAATCGCCATCCACACTTCTCAGCATTATACAATCAGATAAGTGTTCGTATTACCAGTCATGGTCACATAAAAACTTAACAGTCTAAGACTAAAACAGTCAGATTAGGCTCAAAACACGTGTTCAAAATACCAGCGTTGTGCCTGAAATATGTGTGTTCAGAAACTTTCTAACAATAAAACAAGTGTTTATTATAATACATAGATTCTGTACAATTAATATTATTATTATTTCAAACACAAACAAAAGAGTATTAGATGGAATACACTTTGAAAATAGATTTTTGAAAAAAAAAACATTGAAATTTTTAAATATAATTTTATTAAACGATATGATATTATAATCAAACGAGTTTATTAATTTATTAAGGTAGGTTTAAACAGGAAATAAAAAATAAATAAATCTTATTAATTTATTAGATAAAATTTATTTATTCATCTAGAACTAAATCTTTAATCTATAATTTAAGCATTTATTTTCTAGGCGTTCTCTCTCTCTGGTTTCAATCCTGGGATTGGTTTGCAGCAATTATCTCTTTAATTCTTCTCCTCCACTCCTCCCTGTCTTGTGCGGTTCTTTTGAATTCTGCATATGATGAGCAGCACATGTCCACCAGCAGATCCTCCAGGTACTCTCGGCGTGGGCGTCCCCTAGAGTTTGTCCCCTCGGTCATACCCTCCATTACGGCATGCAAGAGGCCTTCTTGTCGTATTACATGGCCGATCCACCTTGCACGCCTTTCTTTCTTTTCATTTCTTCGTCTTTTGTGCTGTCCTGTCTCCCTTGGTGGAGAGTATTTGGTCTGGGTGGGATGTCCCTTTGGGGAGGGAAGCGTTTTCATCGATGGCCCCGGCATCGGCGGCCCTCGGTTTGCCGTCTTAAATACCCAATTAATGTTTCTGGACACCTCAGCTCGGCGCTCTGTACCAATGTGTATATATGTATATGAATGTGTATATTTTATATTTTTTTTTATGCTTATGTATTTAGCTGGAAATTCTTTTATTGTTGATATATTTTACGTATGTATATGCTTCTCTCGGCTAGAGGGACATCGAAGGAGTGTAGTCAAAAGATTCCACACGTGGGGATTTTGGCCGGCCAGTCCTTCAGACTGCCCATCATGGCACCTCTTGTGTGGACAAATTTGTTAGTGTAGAAATTTTATCGGATAAATGGAAGTCCCCAGACTTCTGAGCTATCCGGGTGGACGGTGGGTCTCCTTCAATGCACGCCTTTCTGACAAAATCTTGAGCAGGTGCCTTCCTCCTTCGATTCTTTGAAGAACTTCTTCGTTTGTGATGTGGTCTCTCCAGGAAATTCCTAATAGTCTTCTATAGTTTTTAGTTTTTAGTCTGTTTTTAAAGTTTTTGATTTTCCTTTTTTTAGAGTTTGTTTTGTATTGTTATTGCATACATTTAGGAAGTGTGAATGTGTTTGTGCGAATGAATGTATTATGTGTGCGAAATTGGGTGAATGGATGT
The DNA here is from genome assembly GCA_947579605.1 of Athripsodes cinereus. Taxonomy (NCBI): domain Eukaryota; kingdom Metazoa; phylum Arthropoda; class Insecta; order Trichoptera; family Leptoceridae; genus Athripsodes; species Athripsodes cinereus. Next base: position 7,397,846 of record OX388323.1, read on the forward strand.
ATTGTGAATGAATGTATTGTGTGTAAGATTTTCTATGATAGTTTTGTGTGTTATTGCTGAAGTGTGCACATTTGGATGTAAGACTATTGGAATGTTTTTGTCGCTTACATGTTATATTTATGTGTCTTTCATCTGTTGTGTACCATGTAAATGAATAAATAAATAAATAAATAAATAAATAAATAAATAAATAGGTCCACATCTCAAACGCCTCTAGTCTTCGTTTATCTCTTTCAGATAGGCACCATGTCTCGCAGCCGTACATCAGGCGTTATAAATATTGAATAACAATTTTTTTTAACACAGAGTCACATTAAATTATTATTTTTTATGAGATTTTTTTTATAAGCAAATATAGATGATATAGAAATATCTTCTTACACATGTTTTCTCTTCAATATTTAATAATATGTTGTTGTGAAGCAAAATATCACGATACTATTAAATTATCTATTTAATGAAGAACGATGAAATTGATCATTAATATAACGGAAAAGGGTTTATTAAATTTAGGCAAAGGATATTTATTTATTTATTAACTTCTTTCAAGGGACAAACAGTCAACACAGTTAACATTACAAAAATCAATATTACACACGATACAGAACACAAGAGTCCCCCTATATTTCCACAGTATAATAATTTGATGCAACTAATTAAACATTAAAATAATCACAGTAGGCACAACCTAATACAATATGTATATACTATACTATGCCCAACGTTGCATCCCAAGTGGGGTATACAGAGAGAACGGAACGCCATATATATATATAGATCTGTCCTTATATACTTCTTTCGCTTCTTCTAAGTTCGTATAATTTCTTATGCACATACGTCGATTTCTGTTTCTCAACACACAGCCATTTTTGAGACTTTGATCCACGTGATTAAGCCACGTAGTTTTAGGATGCCTGCGCTTTCTCACCCCCCTTCTTTCAGACGAGTATATCCTCTTTGTCATTCATTCTTCAACATGTCCAAACCATCTCAATTTCTTTCGAAGCCTTTGAAACTCACAATATAATATTATGTTTTATTAGAATATATTGTAGTTTTTAAGAATATTCACATGTCTTTTTGTCTAAAGTCCATTCGCATGATTAGATATAATAATATTTTATTGAACACGTAACAATCAAAACAGATACAGCACTACAAACAGATGAGGTATTTAATTATATCCAAATTAAATCGAACATTCTCCTTGATTAACTAAGAGCTTTACGAAATTTCATTTATAATATAAGGCATGTTTTGGGTTTAAAGAATTATCTAGATTTCATTTATTAACCCAGATATTACAGTTTATGAAATAACATTTGTATAGAATACATATTATGTAACTACACATGTTTTTTAAAGCATAGCATTTTTTAACAATTTCCTTGAATATAATAGAACACATATATATATCTACGAGTGTACATTATACGAAAATACATATTAATACTGAAGTAAAAAATTCTTTTTGAATAATCTTATGATTTTGTGAAATATTTAATGAAATATTGAAATATAGCGAGTGAATATAACTAACAAAATATTAATAATAATAAACTTCACTTTTTACAGAAAGCGTTTAATATTAAACGTTGAGATGATGTTGATAGAACACTATTCACTATTTTATTTTTTTATACAGTACAAGGCCTCAATAATTTTTAAAAGAAAAGTATATACACTTAGTTTAAATTCTGCCATATTTATTTTCTTATGTTGATTTTTTCGTGCAATAAAGATTATTATTATTATTATATTGTCGGCTTAGTACCTACTTCAAATAGACATTTCAAAATCAACTCTTTTGAAGTATTGGATACATTATATATGAAAATAAATCAGAAGGATAGCAATTAATGCATTTATAAACAAAGATTTTCATTACAATGTAAGGAAACTCTTAATTCATAATAATTATTAATAGAAATATGTAACTCAAACATTAAAGGCAAATATCGGAAACATATTGTAGTTCAAAACCACCAAAATTAGAGACATCTAGTTGTAGCATTGAACCCACGACATATTTAAATCAAAATAGAAATATATTGCCATTTTACATTGAAATGCTTATGGCATGTGTAAGTGTTAATAAATTATTCTATGTGGTGTTTACTTTTGCATCAGGGTAAAACTATTTTAGTCTCAATAGATGTGTGTATCAATTCCAAATAATTTTAGTACACAATCAATACGTATCTAGTACTTATAATTACGATTTCTCCGCAGTGTTTGAAACTGAAGACATTCAAACAGAGGTAAATTAATATTATCGTAGACAAATAATGTATAGCTTGCCCAGGTTTGTAGGTTTCTTATGATTGTAATATGTGAGATATTTCGTTTCAGTCAAACCTTCAATATTAGTCCCTAACCAGTTGCTAGGAGCTCCGCTAGGAACTGATGTCAACTTGGAATGTTTCGTAGAAGCCTTTCCCAATACAATCAATTATTGGGTCATGAACAGAGGAGATGTTTTATTAACTGGGTAAGTTTATACTTTCATTAAATTAATTATATGTCAATTTATGTCTTTCTGCCTCAAAAGTTGGTTCAATCTATCATAAAAACATCGATATCAATCATATTCATGTAATATTTATCATTTTATTCCTTAAGTTTTTTCTACTACCAGAAAAGGCCTATTCTACAAAGCTCAAAACGTTTTGTTCTCAGACTATTTCCACTACTAACAACTAATAATTCAACTAAAATCAATGACAGGGATAACATTATGAAACACTACTTAGACCCTTTTTTAAGATCTCCGTTTTAGGGTTCTTGAATAGTTTTTTTTGAGTTGTACTAGCAATAGAGATAAAATCAATATAGACTTTTCTTCTTTTATTAGTTTTCTTTACCTCACAATCTTCATTTAAAAATTTTATGTGTTCATCTCTTAGTCTCTTGTCTAGCCAGACGATATACTAATTACTATTTTGTGTTTAAAATAATATAATCTATTACCCGACAGTTTTCGTTTGGCAATCTAATTTTGCTGAAATAAAATTGTCCAAAAGGCCACAATTAGTGCCATTTTTATCATCCTTAAGACGGTTTTAATATCCTTTTCATTATCTTCTTGTAAAAAAATTACACAACTGGATTCCATGATGAAACAATGTTTTAACTAACTCTGAATTATAAAAATATGTTTTCTATTAATTTTTAGCTTGAAACATTGTTGTCTAGTATAATCCAATTTACGATTACAGACAAATAATGAAAAATACTAAAATAAAGTATTTAATGTTTTTCACAAAAATATTCAAGAAAAATGAATTATTTTTTAGAAAATGAAATAAATAATATTTTTGTAAAAAAGATCCTTGAAAATTTCGAGGTAACGACAACATATTAGATTTTCATAATCTCGAACTTTCTAAATAAATTGGGATAACTATAACTCAATGTTTTCTCTCATGTTAAAAACATCACATATTTAATGTGAAATTAGAGCAAGCTTTTATTGTGTACAAAAAATGTTTCAAACTGCTAACATTGTAAAAGGCGAAAGCCGTTTATTGCTTGAATACATAAATAAATTACTTTTACACGTGTTGATTTGATTACTTTAGTTTTGTTCTATATTTTGATTAAATCAACAATGATAATATATTGTTTCTCCTCTTTATAGAAGTAAACATGTCATTACGGAGGTAAAAACGAGTGTGTATAAAGTCCACGTAATGTTGACTATAACCAATTTCACAAAGAAAGACTTGGGAACATACATGTGTGTCGCTACTAATTCCTTGGGTAAGAGCGAAGGCACCATCAGATTGTATGGTGAGTCAATACATAATATATATTTGTATTGTTTTAGAAAGTATTAAACAACGCTATTCATCGAAAAAGCTTTTGATTTAACTTCCTACATTTTTGAACTTGTATAAGTTAGGGTGTTTAAGAACCGGAAATAATACTTATTTGAAAAACGCTTTCGTATTATAACGTTAAGTAGAAGTCTTTTAAATTTTATGTAAATAAATAGAACGTTGTGTACTTATATATATTATTTTTTTCAGCATGCTTATGTATTCACGCAAATTTGTATCGATCACAATGTTTTCTTTCAAAGGTATCTATAGAAGGGTGTTTATGGTAGATATTTATTAGTTGATAAGTCAAAAATTTATACGGACATATCTTTACACTTGTATAAAAATAAGTTTGAGACCTCTAGGCAGACCAAGACAAAGATTGTAAGATAACACCGATCGAGATCTAGAGGAGTATAATGCTAAAGAAATTCCATAGCTCAAGATAGAAAGGCTTAGAGATCTATTGATTTTTAGTTATTGAAGATGAAAATTAAAAAAATAAGTTAAATGTCTATGTATATGCACAACTTTATTTAAAAAAAAACATTTATAAGGCAATCGATTTTTTTCTTTATTTTTATTAAGTATTTTTTGTTTTTCTGTATTTCTTCTCGATTTGTTCGTTGACATCGACAACTTGCCCTTCAGGTGTAGGTGTAACACTTGAGAATATAAAAATAACATGGAACAATCTCGATAACATCTTGTCTATAAAAATATATACTTATTATACTTTTTTACAGGTATACACAAATCATAAAAAGAAGTATGTCAACCATCGAGTAACTTATGAAGAATTTTCACTTGAGCCAAATACTACATACCTACTACAATTTTTTTTTTGACAGATGGATCCAACCTATTCTTTTTAGTGTAATGAGATAATTTGATAGTTATCAAGGTTATAAAGCTTTTAAAGCTTTTAAAAACAAAAGAAGTAAAAGAGAAATACGACGAAAAAACTAAGGTTTGCGATTTTGAGAGCAATGAAAGTGTAAACAGAGTATGGGAGAAAATCAAAGAGAAAATTACCACAGCGGCAGATGAGGTAATAGAGAAAAGAAAGCCGCAAGCTAGGAAAGAATGGATTACGGTCGATATATTAGAAATGATTGAAGAAAGAAGGAGGCTAAAGAACTCGAGAACAGAAGAAGGAAAAAAGGAATATAAAATCTTGAGAAACAAAATCAACAGGGAGTCCAAATTGAGAAAGGAATGCTATCTGCAAGAAAAATGCAGGAATATCAACAGAAATATAAAACAAAGGAAATTTGAAACTGCATATTCTGAAGTCAAGAATTTTTTCAATGATAAGACACAACCACGATGTGCTATCCAAGATCAAAACGGCAAACTACTGTTTGAGGATGAATTGATTGTTAAAAGGTGGAAAGAATACCTAGAACAACTTTACAAAGGAAAGAACATACTTGAGGAAAGTAAAGCACTGGAAACAGAATATGACAAAGAAAATAATGGAGATGACATCTTAAGAAGTGAATTTGATAATGCCTTATCAAAATTGAAAGACGGCAAAGCACCAGGTATTGACCTAATTCCATCAGAGTTGCTTAAATGCGCAGGAAGCGGCATGCTTGACACTTTGTATAAGCTTTTCTGCAAAATATATAACACAGGAGAGATACCTGAGGACTTCGCCAAATGTCTGATACGAGCGCTACCTAAGAAAACAGGCACGACAAAGTGCGAACAACACAGAACATTAAGCATGATATCACACGCTTCTAAGATACTCACCAACATTATAATGAAAAGGGCGGAAAGTAAAATCAACGAAACACTTTCAGAAGATCAATTTGGATTCCGCAAAGAGACAGGTACAAGAGATGCAATTCTGAGTCTAAGACTTGTTCTTGAAAAGAGAATAACAGTAAATAGAAACACGTATGTAGCATTCATCGACCTAGAAAAAGCATTCGATAAAGTAGAATGGGAACAACTTTTTAAGACTCTAAACCAGATAGGAATGAGCTATAAGGACAGAAGAGCAATCTGGAGCCTATACAAGAATGAAATGGCTGTAATTAAAAGCGGAGAGAGCTGCGCAGAAGCGAGGGTAGAACAAGGTGTGAGACAGGGATGCTCAATGTCGCCAGCACTCTTTAACTGCTATATACAGCGAGCTATTGATGAACTCAGAGAAGAAATGAAGAACTGGACAGGAGTAAAAATAAATGGGAAAAAAGTCGACATGATTAGATATGCAGACGACATAGCACTGCTTGCAGACTCCGAGATGGAGCTGAACGAAGCCTTAGGGAAAATGGAAAGTATACTGTTGTCAAAGTACAACATGAAAATAAATAAAGATAAAACAAAATGTATGGTCGTTGGAAGGGAGGAAGCGACTGCAAACATTGCCATAAATGGAGTGAGCATCAAACAAGTAAGAGAATTCGTGTACTTGGGCAGCAGAATAAACCAGGACGGACGCTCCAAATCAGAAATTGTGAGCAGAATCAACCAGGCACGAATTGCCTTTAACAAAAAATCCAAAATATTAGAATCCCCTAATATTGATCTAAGCGTGAGGAAGAATCTCACTAAAGCCTTTGTGTGGAGCATTTTGTTATATGGGTGCGAGACGTGGACCATCAGCAAGAGGGAAAGCGGACGGTTAGCGGCATTTGAAATGTGGTGCTATAGACGCATGCTGAAGATTCATTGGTCGGAACACGTCGAAAACGAAGAAGTGTTAACCAGGGTTGGCGAAAAAAGGCAACTCCTCAAAAGAATCTGCCAACAACGAGCTAATTGGATTGGCCACAACATCAGGCACCCAGGACTGCTCATCGCAATCGCAGAGGGCAGGACCGAAGGCACAAATGGCAGAGGTCGACCGAGAGACGCCTATATGGACCAACTGAAGAGGGACATGAGCTGTGGCTCATATATGGAGTTGAAGAGACTAGCTGAGAATAGGGAGGAGTGGAGAAATAAGTCAAAACTCGTTGCAGACCAATCCAATGGATTGTAACTCATTATATATATCAAGGTTAATTGTGACGTAGTTTTGAGGATAAAATTCTGTTAAGTATTTCATGAAATGTGTTGTACAAATTTTAAAGGGCAGCGCCCGCCACATACCTCGTGCCGTACCTGGAGATATGTATCTCCATAACGACACACACATGCACAAACAGGATTTAATGTCGCATTAAAGCGAGAAATGCTGCCCCGAGGGAGCACTCTAGATTTAGCGGCCACACACCAAAAAAATTTGGTGCAAAAAAGGAAGGGAAGAAATGGGAATATGCCTTCTTCTCTATGCAGTATCGCTAGTTACTTGAAGGGGATATTAGGCTACCAAAGAAAGTGCAGAAGTTTTTGAAGGCGAAAAAGTTTTTCCTTGTGGCCACTAAGTCCGCATGTCCTACAGGTCCAGAGGATGGACCACGAACAGCAACGAGCATCTCCTCTCTTTTCCTACTGATGTCGGTGTGGGAACAATCCCACAAAATATGTTCCGACGTTTGGGATTCAGAGTGACAGAAATCACACGAAGGGGATGATTTTATCCCAAACTGGTGAAGGAGCGCATTGAATGCTCCATGACCAGTAAGGAATTGTGTTGTCGTGCTCAATCCACACAGAGTTTACGCGCCACTTAACTTGCGGAAGGAAGAGAAAAGTTGTTCTACCAACAGAAGATAGCGACCAACGGGACTGCCACGCATTGTAAAGAGCTTCGAGACTTTCAGATTCAAATCGAAGGGGATCTGAAGGAGGCTGCAATTCAAGATCTCCAATCATTGAAGGACGATCTCTCTTGAAATTGAAAATACAGGCCCTTCGCTGAATCTCCAAATCCAGTGGGACCACGCCAGCCACCACAGGCAGTGCGTCCGTCGCGCATGTTTTATATGCCTTTGTCATGGCGACAAGAGGAAACCTCTGTGCACTTAGTAATATACGTCGGACATATTGAAACTCGCAACGGTGAGCCCAGCAGCCTGCGGCGTAAGCCAATATACCCAAGTAAATAGCATTGTAATATACTTTCACAACTTGATATTGAAGTCCCCACCTACCTTTTGACAATGAGAATATTGCAAAGAAACCCTTTTTTGCATTACAAATAGATTTTTTAATGTGTGGCATAAAATCAAGGCCAGTATTTAGAACAACCCCCAGATTTACCACCTCTTTATAAAACCTAACGGGAGTGTTCAAGAAAGTTGTACAAATTTAAAAAATTTGCTTGCCAATCTTACAGATAATATACTATACTCTCATGCCGTGTCTCAGGTGGGGTAGGCAGAGAGAACGGAACGCCATGTTGATCTATCTTTACATACTTCTTTCGCTTCCTCTTCATTCATCCAGTTTCTCATACATGCACGCCGATTCCTTTTACTTAACACGCGACTGTCCTTGAGAATTTAATCCACTAGGTCAAGCCACGTAGTTCTTGGACATCCGCACTTTCTCACACCCCTCTTTCAGATTAATACACCCTTTTCGTCAATCTTACGTCATCCATACGCTCCACATGACCAAACCGTCTCAATTTATTTACACGCATTCTATTCACAACAGTCCTCGTGCATCTACTCATTCTTCTAATATCCTCATTCCTCACTCTATCACGCAATGTTTTATAGACATTTTAATATTTGGTAAAAGAGGCTAGTAAATTTAAAAGTTAATTTGAGTAAGTTGGAAGGAATCAAAATTTTGCGATAAGCTTTCTCTCTGTAAACATATCAGATTGTTGTTTTTAAGATACCACATGAATCAATAGCACATCCGGAACCGCAGAAGCGATGAACTAGATATACTCGTAGTCAATATTATTTATTTATTTATTCATTCTTTACTGTACATTGATTTAAAACAGTTACATAAAAGGTATACATTCAAATTAAATACAATCAATATACAGAGGGCGAGTTTATCGCAAAGGCGCGATCTCTTCCAACTTACCCAATTATGTATGTAAGTAATGAAATACTGATAGCGCCTAGTGTTCCTTAACTTCTGGTACATTCGACATATTACATATACTATCGTATCTCATTACCTGGTGGAAGCTCATGGCAAATTATCAATAATAAAACATTTATGTGAATGTATTGGTCTTGATTCGTCATTCAGGAAATTCTGTCGCTAGCTTGATCATGAAAACCGAAACTTTCGAAATTCGAACCCACAATGTCCTATAGTAGTGATGGGCGATAGTATCATATTTTACAATCGAAATAATCGAAGTCGTTCACAATTCACAATCGATATAAATAATCGACTTCGCTTGTAAAAAATAATCGATATATCGAAGTAGTATCGATTATTTGTAGCGCGATATGAGTAACACAAACATCGATTATTTTGAAGTCGGTTATTTTCGTATTATATTCGGAAAAACGAAGTACAAAACTATCGTCAACGATTCAACGAAACGTACGCATCTATTCCCCTCTCACACATGCGTCTCGCTGAAGGAACTTCAAAAACGCTCGGCTTTGTTCGTGTTCCCTCGGATGATAATCTGTGCTCGGATATATAAATTTGACTGATTTTGACAGTTTGATCTTTCATGACTTCGTTTTGATTTGATTGTTTTGTTGACATAATAAGACAGAGTAGGACGACAAGTTCTAACTATGATGTTCATTTTCGCGATGATAATATGGCGCCATTTCTTGCTTTTCGGGTAAACCATGTGCACGTTATTTATGTCGCATTTTCTTACATAGTTCGTGTATGAATGCCGACTATAATTTAAAAGCATGCGTTTTACCTGAAAAACAAGAATTATTCTGGAGTTTAGTATGGATGATGACGACAAGAGGGGATGGTTTACATGTGTGCAGTTCTGATGTTTTTAATTATAATAAAAGATATATCATTACACCTATCTTTTCCAACACCACATTACATCTATCTATCTAGTAGTTAGTACATAGATTTATATGTATCTACTAAAGTACGAAGTAATAATAATTCGGAACTCATTGAGTTGGTAGGCCCCAATGTCAGATATCTGTCAAATATAGTTTTGTATGCAGGAAAATTGTTGCTACAATAATATTATTTGGATTTTTTGGCGAAATATTTTTATATTTACAAAAATAAAATGAAATCGGCAAAAATAAAATCTAATTCGAATACAAATTTCAAGATATTCGAGGTAGGTTTTATTTTGAAATGAAATCTAAGCAAAAATGAAATCTAATTCGAATATAAACTTTAAGAAAATCGTATTCGAGTTAGATTTTATTTTATTTTTGCCGGCAAAAATAAAATCTAGCTCGAATGTAAAGTTTGCCGGTGTCGAAAAACTTGGTGTGTCCAAAAATAATTTAACGTGGTGATCAAAAAGTAATTCTACATATGGCAACAATTTCGTGAATATTACTTTTGCTATGAAATCTCACATTTGACAACAGTGGGGCCTACCATCTCATATAGTGCCAATAATTCTATGAGTTAGTACTGTGTTACTAGCTAGGCCCGAGCTGAACCGAGGGGATCCGAACGAAGCCGAGCGTTTTTGAAGTTCCTTCAGCGAGACGCATGTCCTCTCACTTCCTCACGCTTTATTTCAGTTTGTTTTTATGCGTTGAAGGATGCGGTTGTGAGATGTGAATGCTCACGTTCTCATATTAATATTGCCTACAAAATTGTTCAGGTAACTACGCGAGTAGTGTCTCTCTTTTAACTAAGAGATCTTCTACTTGTAGACAGCTTAATAGTAAAACCTAGTAACGCTCTTTAAAAGATATTACATATAATCTAACGAAGAAATTTATTAATCAAGTAAAGCAAAGTATTTTCGGAGAATAAGCAGACAATGTACCTACTTCTACTCGTCAACTTATTTGTACGTGAACTACTTAAATACCTTACCGTACAATAAATAGACATCACTTACATCTGCTAAACAATAAAAATATGTAGGTATAGTAATTTTGTATTTATTATAATTAATACTTGTATTTGTTGCTATCCACTCATTTTCATTAGCTTAGTAATATAGCGGAAATTATATTTCAATCCATGTTCGGGAGTATTTTAGGACCTAGGTTATATGATTTTATATTATGAAACATTGTAATGCATGTATTTTTTTATGTAATTATTGTTCCTTATTAAAATAAAAATACGTATTGAATGTATACCTTTTATGTAATTGTTTGTAATCAATGTACAGTTAAGAATGAATGAATAAATAAATAAAAATAAAATCTTCCACAAAATTTTATCTTAGAAGTTTAAATTATTCCTAAATTATTATTTTCTGGCAGTTAATTGGTTTTCCTATTAGGTTATAAAAATTGCAAGGAATGGAGCGATCACTAATCATTTGACTGACTGCATCATCGTTGTGGTGTTGTCCGGCACGGCGTCGTGTATGAATATAATATTGTATTATACTTATAGGTAGGTAGGTACCTAAATGCATATTGGCCATGGTTCATCCGTATATATCCAACTATACTTTTAGTAGCAAGTATCAACTTGTATTGAAATCGAATTCTAAGAACCGACTAACACGAGTCGAAGTCGAATTATTGAAGGGGTAGATCAAAAGTCGAACATTTATAATCGACTTGTGCAAGTCGATATATTATATCGATGTTATAATCGACTTATAATAATCGATGTTATAATCGACTTATAATAATCGATATAATAATCGATTAAAATAATCGACTTGCTCCGATACTATCGAATAATCGCATTGTTCTGAACTATCGATATATGTAATCGAATCGTATATCGATATATCGCCCATCACTATCCTATAGAGGTACTAAACAAAAGTGTCTTATCTAATTTGAAACATGTGTTATTGTCTACTATAGATTATTGATTCCGAGAGAGACGTCTTTCCACTAATCAGGTCATTATCAATCTATGATTACTAGATAAGTCGAAAGAAGTCTCTCTCGGAATCAATAATTTATATAAGAAGAAAGACTTGTTTCAAATTACATAATTATGGAATACTACGTGTGCACCGACACAATTAATTAAAGTGTCTTGTTTCTACTGATAAAATATCTGAGTTCACCCTTTGAATTTTTCTTTTTTATTTCGTTGAGTCTGGATGATACAGGAGTTCAGCTCTTAAAACATCCAGGAGAAAATGGTGGGAAACCGTTTATGATAAAATATTTTTGCTTCAAGAGGAACTTTTATTTCTAGCTGAAATAGAAGACCTGGTAAACTAGTTCACGGAAGAAACTAGTTTCTGCCTTGTCATCTTGAGGAGAGCATTGAAGAGTGATCAAATTGAATGCATTCATGACGAGGTTAAACACTCTGCATAAAAAAAAATATTTGAAATTTGGTTGTACGCAATTAGTTTGATGTTGCACTTAAGCGCGTTTTTTATTTTAATCTCTGTCTCTTCTGTTTTGTATAACTCCGCGCTAATTTACGCCTTATGATCTTTTTCCCACAACATTTTCTTTGATGAATAATTGCACTAATTAACAAGAAGAATTTCATTGGAACTCGTAAATAAAAGGCCTTACTTTTTTATTTTTAAGTAAATGTTAAGTAAAGAGATGTAAAGAGCATTCGTTTTTTAAAGATTAATATTTTCTATATATCCATCCTTCTATATCCCAATTCTTCTAATATGGCTGTGAGTCTTGGCACTTAACCAAGGCTAAAGAGCGGAAGATACTAAGCTTTGAAAACAAGTGTCTTAGAAGGATTTTGGATGTCAAACGGTATGAACATGTTACAAATGATGTTGTGTACCGGCGCACCCAGCAGAGGCCTGTAATCTCCGTAATACAGGAGAGACGATGGTCCTGGCTGGGACATGTTTTGAGAATGCCCAGTGATAGTTGGCCAAAAAGAGCACTGTTCTTCCGTCCGCAGGGGTTCCGTCGGCCCAGGCGTCCCTCTTTCACGATACACCGTTCCTATGACAACGATATCAGAGCGCAGGAAATGTCGTGGAAAGAGGAGGCTGGTTTCTGCCCTGTGCTCCCGAGAGGAGCGTTGAAGGCGAGATGATGAGATGTTGATATATCCATTATGATCTCTTAACATAATTTCTTGTTTTTAACAAAGTTTGACTTCAATGACTACGTATATTGTTACATCGATTTAAAAAGTTCGTCAATGGTGTAGGCGCACCAAAATGGCGATAGCATGTTTTAAATCGAAATGCAATAGACATATTCAAGTTCAAATTTTCTTAAATGTATAGAAACTGATACTGTAAAAATGATAATTAGTGCCTCAAAAATAAGTGAACTAATTTCTTATATTAAGTTGAATTTGATCTATTCATTGCGACGGTGTTTGGGTATTAACATTGTCCTAATAAGACGAAATACTCCTCTCTCGAGAACAAAACACACAGTAGACTAAAACATTTGCTTTATAAATTTCGTTGAATTTGATCGTTTGACAAACAAATTCGGGTATGTAATATGTTGTATCGAATTTTCGAATGTGTGAAATATTTTGAATTAAATTAAACCCCATAAGTTTTTCAAAGGGTTGAAATCTTTACATAACGTGTATGTACTACGTAGCAAAATGTAGGTACATATTTACAACTACAATATTTCGTTGGAAGATTTTATCTCTTTCGCGATGTTTGTTTTATTTTTTCCTTATTTCCCTTGTTTCTTCGAACCCTTTCATTTTTATTTTCTATCAGTTCCTTTCTGCAGAATTGTCTGTATACGTTTTCAATTTTCGCCATATCATGATGACAGAGCAATCAACACCACAACAAAAGCTTTTTGAAGTTGATAAACATCAAAGATTTGTTGGTTGCTTATTTTCATGTTGGAAGCTATGTACATACTCAGGGCTGTGATAAATCGCAGACGATTGATTACTACGTAGCTTGACCACTGTCTAAAGATAGCTGTATGTGAAATCAGAGTGCATGTATGAGTTATTTAATATAATGTTTACCAAGTGCAATAACCATATAGGGATGGATCAATATGGCGTTCCATTCTCCTTGCCTTCCGCAATTGAGATTCTCTCAATGTATATTCCACTTGGAACGTCACACCGTCGTGTGAAGGAATAATAAATATATGTATTTGAGATATTCGGCGCCATTTTATGATGCATTCATCTCAAGAGCGCGGAAAATAACGTAAAATATCATGCAAAAATAATTGTTGATATTATTAATTTGAAAATATGATGACACTAGAGAAAATGAGATTCAAAAAAATATTGTGAAATTTGCTGCCAAATTTGTACATATGGAAGTTTAGAAATTTTACTTTATTTTGGAGCCTATTTAATTTATTATCTCTGAAAACCAACGATAATATAGTAAAATCCTGTCATTTTCGTGATGCAAGACATAAAGTTGTCATGGCTAGTTGATACATTGTGAATATCCAACGACTTTTAAGCAAATATATTATATTTAACATTTCATTAATAACAGGAATGGAAGATTTGTCAAAATACCAAAACATCGTCTAAAGTATAGGTTCGGTAATTGATTAAAATAAAAGTAATAATTAAAAGCTTTTTCGATAAATGGCAATTGTAACTTTCTCTCTCTATCTTAGAAATATGATTGTATTATATAAAAAGAAAATATTGATTAAGACTGATATAAGAAAACTTGCATTAAGAATTTTATTAAATTTAATTTAAATTGTATTTTTCTATTCAATTTTCAGAGATTAAACTTGCAACGTTACCACCGACTACAACCAGTACAACCACCAAGCGGATAACAACTACTACAAGTATAATTTTTATTTTACTTCTACACTTGAGAGGTTCAGAACCATAGTGGATCAAGTAATTTTTTTATTTAAAATATTTCATCGGTGAATTATTGCTGCATCTTCATTCAATGGTAAAACAAATGTTACCAAAAGTGTAAAATAAGAGTCACAAAATATGACCCCATTGTGATAAGTAAATAATTTTTTTTTATCTTAATTGCATGATAAAAAATAATGATATCGTTGACGGGTTTTATTACCGTGTGGGCAATCTGTAACAACCGACTGAAAGTGTAACATAGTATATCGTAAATGTGATGTTCACTAAGTTCTCAATAAAAATTTTAACAAATAAATAAAGACATACAATAAAAATGTGATTAAAATTGGGTTATTCAATGCAATATAGTTCGTTGATTATCTCCAAATATTTTGGTTTCATGTATTTGATCTACTTGGTTCTAAACGTTCTACTTAACTTTTTTTTAAAACATTACCTTCCATTTATCATACAGCTTACTTAGATTTGAGATGACGCTTTTGAAACAACTTAATTATTAAGTTAGCTCCTTGGAATCCCCAGCACAGAAATCGTCTTTCACTATTTTCAGAAAGTTAATCTGTTAAAGACTAAAATAAAAAGTTTTTTTTCATGAAGACACTATTTTTTTGATAGACAACAAAAAGTTCATTCATAAACATTGAAAATTGTTTCAGTTTTACCAACCTTCACAACACCATTAATCAAAAGAAAGGCGGTGACACCGAAAACAACAATAAGTAAGTTAAATTATATTATATTTATCTTGCAATATTTTTATTGTAGGAAAAAAATAGAAGATTCTTTAATTTAGAGATGCCACGAAGAGTTATATTGTCGGGTATTGAATATTCGGTCATTTTAAGGCTAAAAGCGACCAAAAATTGCCGTGTGTGTAATACCAACGCCATGGGCATATTTATTTCATTTCATGTTCATTTCATATCACTACACGTATTATTTGTTCATTTTATTTCACATCACTACACGTTTTACTTGTTTACTTCATTTCATATCACTACACGTATTATTTGTTCATTTCATTTCACATCACAACATGTATTATTTGTTCATTTCATTTCATATCACTACACGTATTATTTGTTCATTTCATTTCACATCACAACATGTATTATTTGTTCATTTCATTTCATATCACTACACGTATTATTTGTTCATTTTATTTCACATCACTACACGTTTTACTTGTTTACTTCATTTCACATCACTACACGTATTATTTGTTCATTTCATTTCACATCACAACATGTATTATTTGTTCATTTCATTTCATATCACTACACGTATTATTTGATCATTTCATTTCACAACACTGCACGAATTAATGTTCATTTTGTTTCATGTCCAATTCACATCACATATTTGCCCGAAGAGTAGGCGTTCAATATTCAACCAAATAAAAAATAATTACCGAATATTCAGAATGGAAATATATTGTTTTTTTATGTTTTTATGTCAATATGATATTGGAAAATATTTATTTCTGGTGTTTATTTAAAAATAAAATTTTTCATGAAAAAGTTTGAGAAAAACAAAGTATTAATAATTAATTATCTTTTTAAATTCTACGCATAAATTCACAATTTGCTTAATTTCGATACGCCCACAAAGTATTAAAAAAACAGAATAGAAGAAAAATATAATACAAAAAAATAATTAAATATTTATGTTCAAATGTTTTAAATAATCCGTAAATAAATACAAAAAATATTTTTTATTTACTTATAATATTCTAAATAATATTGTAAACTTAAATATTTATGGAATATAAAAAAAAACAATTTGGAATAAATAATGAAGTATCAAAGAATACTCGATACAAAGGTACTTTATATAATTCGATTAATGTCTTAGTTTAAACGATATTTAATTTTTAATTATTATAAATTTGATTGAAATGTTATTTTAAACTTCTAATCTTTATGCTTTTATCTTGTGTTATGTTTTTAATTTAAAATAAGGAAAGTGTATATTGTTACTGTTTGCTAGCAACGTGTCTGTCATACGCTTTGGTGAATTGCGGGACCTTGATTGGTTTGTTTACTGGCGAGATTTGAATGCTGATATTTGTTAAGTTAAGCTGTTTGTGCCCCTAGACAATAAGTAAATAAATAATTGTATCTTTTCAAGGTCCTAAAACTACGACATCAACTTATGAAGAAAATCTCATAATACCAATAGACGGAAGTGGTCCTAAGAAATTCTACTATTATCCAGAATCAAGCTCTTCAGCTCATCACGTCAAATGCAACAACATATTAATAATGTCTTTTTTCACCGTGCTCATTTCATATTATTCCCATCTCGGTAGTCTGGTTGAGTATTACCTCCTTAGTAATTGCAGTCTATTCATGTCGCTGTATCATTTTTCCATTCGTTCACGCCCTACTTACAAAAATAATAATTTGTCTTTATCCAGACTCAAAGTTACAAGATGATGGGAGATTTGAATATTTATGTGCTAAATGTTAGTATCAGGTGCATGGTATTTATAATAATTATTAAGTGTATGTATTATCTACTCTGTACCGATGTAACGTAGTATATAATGACATCTATTATTATTATTATCATCTTACCATAATATATTATATTATGTAACATAATGCAGATAAAATGTTTCACGAATATAAAGATATCAAGAGGCCAGATATTCTGCATCCATATCGATGGTTTATAGCACAATAGATACATGCCCAAGGTAAAATGAGTTATTATATCTACAAGATCGGTTGCAACGTTCTCTATGTCCTGAGAACATAATAACAAAAAAGATATTTGAGAATGCATTTATATCAATATCCTTAATTCTTAAAAAGCACATCAAGGACATCTTCTGAATTAATAAAAATTTAATTGGTTCTCGATGTTATTTTTTACAAATTAACCATTGTATGGGGTCATGTATATAAGTTCAACACATGAAACAATCATATTATATAAGGCTTAGAAAAGACAACGTCATCTTATTCGGTAGTGCCCCGGACGGGACTTGAACCCGCATGCCTAATCTTGTCGCGATGAGTGCTTTGTCTAATTAATATCTCAGAACAATACCTACACGTGAAGTTGTCATCAGAGTTTATAAGAGAGAATACTGGATATTTTTCCAAGTCGTCCGGTAGCTTAATTAGACAAAGTACTCCTCGCGACAAGGTAGGGATGCGACTTCGAGTCCGGAGCACTATCGAATAAGGTGACATTGTCTTTTATACCTCTTATATGGTAGTTTCATTTGTTAAATTTAAATTTAGTTTATTTGTGATAATCCCAAACTTTGAAAACCTGTTTGATTGAGACTATCAAATGTGGGCATGATTGTGACTTCTGTGCTTTAAACCATTGATATGTATGAGTATCATGATGTGTGTACTGTGTAGTATATGAAAAATTATTTGAGGTGGATTAAGATGAGATCAAGACGTGTACAGTTGATTAGCAGTAGCGGCTCGTGGGAATGGGTGTGGGGGTGCGCGTAATAGGTAAACTAAAATACCAGAAGCCGTCCCGTGTGACCATACATATTTTTAGCTATCAAATTATGAATTTCATTCAATCGTTTCTATTTTTATATCTACATAACCATTGAGCTTTGTTGTAAAATTCTGGCTTAAATTTTCTTACAAAATTCTTATTTTTTGATTTACAATTCTGATTTATATTTAATAAAGGACGAGGAGGTCCATGTTGTTTTATCAATAAGTTCATTTCAAATGTTTTGTTACTGCTCTTAATAAACTCAACGTTAATATCATTCATCTTAAAAATTAGTATGTGCCTACGTTAAATATCACAAAACATGTATACATATAATTATACGGAAGGCACTTGACTAAAAACGCTATCAATACAATAAAATTAAGGAAATTATTGTTGAAAATCAAATAATTACTTTTAGGTTAGCACCAATTTAATAAATCCTTTTTACAGAGATAACCGCATAACTACTTGAAAATTTGCATTTAAAACACACTTTATATTTACTATTATATACCTATTCACACACAATATTGTCAGTTTAACACAAGAGCAAAAAATATTGCACAAAGTTCAACAAGCCAGCTAAAAAAATATTCTTTAATTTAAATATCCTCATATAAACAACTAAACTATTTACATATTAATAAATTGTATTATCACTGCTTTGTTAACACTATGTTGAAAATAATTAGCCTGAATAGGTATATTAAACTTGTGTATAATTAAATATGCTATCAAAATAGTCCAATATAAACAGCCGTAAATACCAACGACACAATGTAAAAATCGGAACTAAAAGTGAAATATTATTTTGCACGTCACGCAAAATATGCGAGATGCATAATAATAATAATTAAACACTTCCGATCTATAACGAAGATGAATTATCGACAGACTTCGGTTGAAGGTTCAGGGTCACACTACTACTTAGACATACCTCTATAGTGTACGAGTTGAACGATTTTGTAAGCAGTGCGGCGCACAAACCTCCCCATACAAACTGTATGGGATGGACAAATTTGACGGTTTTCGCTTGCATCTCTCATTCGTATAGAAAATATCCTATTTGGGTAGTGCGATATCTGGGTAGCACATCGATCGTAAAAAGTATGGCGTACCGTTTTGATGTTAGTGCGTTTGCTAAATTAAGGCGCTGATTGGTTATTAGCATTTTTGTAAATACTTTCAGAAGCATTAGAAGATAAAATTATATTTTATTTGTGATTTTTAGCCAGAATTGTCGGGGGTGCGCTTGATCAGTTGAACCAATGAAGTGGCCGCCAATGTTGATTAGTATGCGAATCCTAAAACTTCGTGGAAGGTGGTAATTTCAACATAAAAAGCGAAGAATAATAGTAGGTAATAAACTAATTTTTAATTTAATAAAACCAACCTACCTATTTATTATAAAAAAAGTGATTGACTTTCCTAACTTAATCATAGGTAAATCAATCGTTTTGTTTTAAATAAACACTATTTTCCAGAACCTATTGGCTATCCAACATGCTTACATTAAACGGCGTGCATGTATGTAAAATAACATCGCATGTCTTAACAATTACATGCATGACTACAAAATATTTTTCCCCAAACATAAACTGAACAAAATGGGATTTCGGACTAGAATTTTTATTATTTACCATTACAAAGTACAGAAAAATATAAATTCGTACTCCATTAATAATTTTTTTTTTAAATTGTGCTACGTGCCACGGTTTTGTTTTTAATCATTATCTCCGTCGATCCCTTTATCCTGAGGATCGTGACCATCATGTTCGTTCAGTAGACCATCTGTCTCCACGTCGAGCGATCCTCCGCCATGTGCAAGATCTCCTTAATTTGGTCGCTCCATCATGCTGACACTCTGTATATAAACTTATATTTATATCTGTTTTTAAAATACCTACCTACAAAAAATCCGGACTCTTTACATTCGCGACTACAAAAATGCTATAATTTAATATTTTATTTAATTTTCATTGTTTTATCAGTTGCTATATTTTTAATATATTTGAGATTATGATGAATGTTGTAATATGTATGTATGACGAGTCCAAGTGCCTGCATAAAAGGGGCTTAGGGAAAATTAGAAACAACAAACAATTAAAAGTCTTTTCAGAAAAAAGGAATAGAATTTACTTTCAAACGGAAAGTTTTCGTAACTATTTCGTACGAAGACAAAATCTATGCAGGTAGGTACCTATTTAAGCTTCATAAGTACCTAGTGTCCATTCGCGCTATGGTATTTTCGCCTCATTTGCACTACAAACACCAATTCATCCTCATCAGTATGTCGACAGTAACGGCGTAGAATCAACTACGTAGAGTTAAGAAGATAAATAAATAATAGAAAATTAATTTCAGTTTCAATAAAAATTCAATTAGTATTTGATACATTATTGTTGAAATTACTTTTTGCCGCTGGAATATCTATAATTCTGTATTATTCTGTCTGGTTCGAGGTGCTCTCAAGCAAATATCATCAAGTTTTTGATTTGTTTCCATAGAGTACATAATGCTTTATCAAATTAATAATATATTATAAGAATCCATCATAATAACAAAAATCAAGAATTGATTTCTTCTTTTCAAAGCACAAAAACAATTACACATAATATATCTACAATTGTTATGAGTAATAAATATTACACAGTCTCCATAATAAAGATTTCTCGTTTATAGGGAGGCAAACTTTATTAAATATTATTATATTTTAATTGATTGGTTTATCAATATTTCTAACGTATTTTAAATTACGTTTTCTTTTGAGTTGTAAAAGTCCTAAGATTTACTAGACGAAATTGTTTGATAGCAAAAAGATCGCCTTATTGATATGTGTTTTTTATGAATAAGTATTTTGTTACCTAATCTTATATATTATTGTTTAGTTGTTTAACTTTGTATTTATAACACAAAGAATTCTATGTTTTTTTTTAACAAAATATATATTTACATTCCACACGAACTTCTTTTTTTTTCATTGCTTATGATATATCGTAAACTTCATACAAAATAATTTACGTCTGTTTATCTGTCTACTAAATTTGTGGAAAACCTTGTGATAAGTTATTTTCTATTGACTTGCTTTATTACATCGCATTTTGTATAATAAGCTATTACAATTGAAGGTTGTGTTTTTGTAATACTTATATTTATAATTTCATCAACATTTCATAGTTTTATAAATTTTAATAACCAGAACATCTTATTTTAAAACTTTTTATTTCGTGGAATATTATTTATAAGATTTTAATAGTCATGAAATAATATCGTAAGCGTAACTGAATCTTTAAGTTTATCTGGAAATCCTTTGTATTATATAAATTTGAAACTCATATCCAAACATATTATTTTTATAAAAAACGGTGATTTTAATAATATCATGTCTTCATATTTCATTATATCATATTACGTTAAATTATTGTAGTTGACTTACTTCTTAAGAGTGGAGTCATATTTAAAAAATTGGAAAAATCTTTTATTCCGTCTTCAATTCCTTTTACTTGGAAAATATTCGAAGCTCGTTAGTTAAAGCTTGTTCAAACAAGCTGATATCCTTGTATTTTTCTGTTAATTTTATGTAATGATTTTATACATTTCCATATCCTATTTTGATTGGTCCACTATTTGACTCCAATAATAAACTTATTTAAATTTTCATATAAACATTTAAAGACATTTAAATGTTCAGTCTGTTAACTGGCGGTTTATAATTGTAGTGGATATTTATAATTGTACCGAACAATAAATACATTTTATTTTGATATTCTCTAACGATTATGACATAATTGCATTAACATTTTTATTGCTATAAATTTATCGATAACCGTATTTTCATTTATTTGCAACGAACAAATACGTATAATTAAATAAATTGAACATTAACTACTGCTGGTACGTTTCACGGTACACGGTACCACGGTACACTTGAAACGGGCGTATAATCTTTTGATCCATACAGAGATACATATGTGCATCCCCACGGGTAGGGGGAAAACTAGGACAGTTACTTCCATGGAAAATAGCATAGACATGCTAGACTTGAAACGCGGTACATTTTTTCGGAATTTTTATGTTCCAACATCGATGTCCTTCAAGCATTAGCAATGTATTGCCTTACAAGTACAACCAACCTCAGTTCAAAATTGGATGCAAAATTTGATCGGCCGCATGACCGTTTTCTTTTGAATTACCGATCTAGTATATCTTTGGAAAATAGTAGGAAAGTAGACAGAACTAAACTAGCGTAGGTACCTATATCATATCGTGAAAATTTGGACAGAAAGAGATTCTTACAACTTGCAGTCAAGTCAGTAAAAAAATCTGGGCTACTACTCTCCAGCCACATAAAGTTCTGGGTAGGCCATGGTATGGAGAAAATTAGTAGTTTGTAAGCTTGCTAGTAAGTGTAAGAGAGTATATTGTTGTAAGGAGCGGAAATGTAAAACTGATGGTAACGCTCTCCAATCTCTCTCTGTTCCACTCTGATCTCGAGTTATTTGTATGGGTTTTTTGTTCACGAATATTTGATTTTTGCTTAGTACCTACCTACTGGGAAAATACACCGTTTTAACTTTATACCTATCTATGTAGCGCTAAAGTTTGATTAAAAATAATTCTTAAGCCTTAAATCAGCCCTGAGTTTGCTATCTGCCGTTGCTTATTCAAATATTTATTTCGCAGCGTAATATTATTATTAGTTTGAATTACTATTTCATTGATCGAAAAATATACTTTTTAAAATATGATGTCTCTAACGGCAATATATCATACCATATTATTTTTCTATACATACTATCACGACAGATCTCACTAGTGGGGTAGACAGCGGACTATCTGTCTGTAAGTAACAAACATGCGAATCATCCTCTTCGTGTCAATAAAAAATAAACCATTCAGGATAGGTGGCATATTTCATCGTTTATTGTGAAATTCCCATAATTTATGAGTGATCATGGACAAATGGTAGGAAAGGTATCTACCTAACTAAATATTACAAAACGAATTTTCATGTAAAAAAGGTATTTTGAATGTCTTCACTTTTGTTGGCTGTGTGGATGAGTGGATGATTTGGATATTAATTAAAATCAGTGATATCTGCCGGTTACCACACTTATGGAAAATGACGTGATGGGGTAGACGGATATTCTAAGTATTTTTTTAATTCTAAATTATGACCTTTTTCAACATACATTCAATATACAATAATATTTTGTTGTTTGACTTTATGAAAAAACATCCGCATTCAGGTGAACTAAATTAATAATACTATGTCAATGATAATTTATTAAAGGTTTCAAATAATTCCTTGATCTTAATTCTTAATCTATGCAGATGATTTTACATAACTACACTTATGGATCTCATATATACAAATACATACTAAAGTCATAAAATAGTAGGACTTAGTAGGTAAAATTATGTGATAGTAATTAAGAATATCTAAATTAAAAATGTATATTAATATATACCTATGCAGGTTGAAATATTATATTACTTTACTAATTTCCAAAAGACAAAAATAAGTTGCGACTACAACTTCAAAATGAGCTTATAAATTGTATAGATAATGAATTCGTCATTTGGGTTTATGAGGCATATTGTTTTTTTTTTATTTTTTATGTTTTAATTTTTTTGATATTTTATGTTTCTGCACCACAAAAAAGAGCACCTCGACTGCCAAGTTCTATAACTCAACAAGTAGAAACGAATTATATTCGAAAATCCCAATTTCTGCAATTTTTGTATATTTGTCATAATACTAGCTGACCCGGCAAACGTTGTTTACCATGTACGAGTACATTATGCCATATAAGTACCTACATTTGTCATATACTAATATTGCTATTGCTTAAAAAAGGGGTTGATGGTAGAAGGGTAAAAAATTAGGGCTGTATGTATTTTTAATGCCTCACCATAAAAAAATTGACCAAAAATTAAAAAAAAAATCGGGGTGGACCACCCTTAACTTTTAGGGGTATGAAAAATAAATGTTGGCCGATTCTCAGAACTACCCGATAAGCACACAAAATTTCATCAAAATCGGTCCAGAGGAGTATGATAACAAAAACCGTGACACAAGAATTTTATACCTATATTAGATTATACATTGAAAGCAATAGAAAGTGAAATATTCAATATAATAATCGCACTGTTGTCTATGTTCCATTTAACAGTAAAACAGTTCGAAATATTTATTTTCTGAATTAAAAATAGATATTCTTTCCATAGCTAAATATTTAATGTATAAAGGAAACCGTGTATTTATATCACATATATGTAGTTTCTTGTTTGTGGAATTGAAAGAGTGGGGTTGATTGTGTTTATCACCAATTAAATCGATTTTTTTTAAATTTTCGACTTGACGAGTTATGAAACTGGCCATTCGATATGTTTTGGTGATGCAAGTATACACCTTCGTAAGTTTATGATATTGGTGTTATTTTTTATATTTTTTGTGTACATATATTCAGACCTCAAAATTAATTTTAAAATGTGATACAAAAATTTGTGGCTGTTACATTACTAAGGAGTAACGCAACAACCACGCATTTTGCAGCACACAACCGCAAGGGTGAGCGTGTCCGAAGTTTTGTTTTTAATTTGCTTCGTTTTAATTGTATATTCACACGATGATTATTTGGAAATATTATTAGAGAAACATGTTACTTGCTATGTGCCATTTTTTTTTTGTTAATAAATAAGGACGACACAGATTAAAATTATAATCTTGTGCAGTAAAAATTGTGACCGCACTGCGCTCTTACATATCGGTAGGTACGAACGAATGTTAATCATTATCTCTTTTCTCGTTGTCAAACATCTATACTAGGATTTTTTTAAACTGGCGAACTATGTCATAAAATGTGCGAGCAAGAAAGATCGACTACCTGCTCCCGTCACACTCATATCTCTCTGTGAGTGTGACGGGAGCAGGTAGTCGATCTTTCTTGTTCGCACATTTTATGACATAGTTCGCCAGTTTAAAAAATCCTGGTATAGGAAAGAAAACAGACAGAAATATTAATCGAAATTTTTCTTTAGCCATTATTTAAAAAAAATAATGACGCCATTTTTACGAGACACCCTTTAGGCGATCGAAGGATCGTTAATCTGTGCCAAAAAATTTTTTTTATTATTATCATCATCATTCACGACATGAGGAAAAAAGAAAATATAATAGGTAGGTATTTGAATTACTCTGAAGGTTCCTTGGTAAGGACTTAGTCTCCTACTATTATAATATGTAAGTTTTCGAGTGTTTTGTTAAATGCCAATACTCGTGAAATATCACTATGAGATATTTGAATATCTTTAATAAAACCGTACTGTATTATTACAGCCATCACGTTTTTTTTATATGTCACGGAGAAGGACAACCTATATATTCATTACAAATAGTTAGTTAACTGACTTTCCCATTTGTTGTAAATAAAACATTCGTTTGCATCATTTAGAGCAAAGTGTGGATAATGTTAATGTATGTAATATATTACTAATAGTCAATCAATGTGTTTATATTATGTAGTAATATTTGGTAAGAATAAAAATAAGGTATTGAATAATTTCAATTCAGCAATGAAAGACGCTACATTCCATGTAAGACTTCTTTTTTTATTTTATTTGTACATATACGACTACTTTCAGATTCATTGCATGTTGTTAATCTGCTGGCAACACAAACTATGGACGTGAAGTTACTAAAGAAGAAAGACTATTTTATAAAGCTACGAATATGAACTATTTTTAATTGGTTGAATAAACCTAGGTATGTATTATAAACGCACGTGAACTCAAAGGTAAGAAAATGCAACCTTACAATTCTCCCACTGTGCATCAACGTTTATAATTATACAAATAATATTAAGGTAAGTTTTTGTATGCTGAATGTTTCTATTATATTGTATGTAGGTATGTAAATTACGTGCAGTTATCTGGCATCATCTCCACATGTAGGATATGTAGGGTTACTTTTGACAAAATCTAAATACGATCTTCATCTTAATCATCGACGCGCGATGTGACTCTTAGTCAAAAATACGTGCATACAATGAGAAAAATACTAACGAAATTTCACAACGAATCATTGATACGTACTTTCAGATTAGGACCAGAAATAGTACAAACGATTCATTAGTAAAATTCTATAATGTTAACTTTTGGCAGACAGATCGCTGGTAAATTTACCAATGATTTGTTTGCGAAAATTTAATATTATATATTCATACTAATGAATCGTTTGTACTATCTCTGGTCCTAATCTGATAGTACGTACCAATGATTCGTTGTGAGTATTTTTCTCAGTGTACCAAACTCGCGATAGCGGTAGTGCAGTATTTTTGACCACAGTCCCTTCGCGCGTCGTATGATTAAGATCAAGACTTGATTAAGATCGTGTCAAGAGTAGCCCTGGGCCCGTAGTTAATACACATTTTAGCGATACGTTTTCGTTTCGTTTTCGTTCGAATGAAGACGACGTTGCGAGAACGTGTCAATTTTCGTAGCTACTTGTGTATTTTAGCTACGAAAATTAATTACGATCTACATTCGAACGAAAACGTAACGCTAAATGTGTTTTGACTAGGCCTACTGACGGTGTGTATATGAAGATGGGAAATGTTGAATGTATGATTGTAATTTATTAATAAAATAATATATGAAAATATCTATACATAACATATTAGTGATAAAGTAGGTAGGTATTTAATATTGTCTATATGTTTAGTTATATAGTTATTTATAATACTTAATATAATAGGTAATATATTATTATAAATAGTCATATTGTTGTAATAGTTATAATAAGTCTTATTTATGATAATTCATAATTATTATGTAACTTTATGAATAATCAACTCTGTATTTGATGTAATAACATATCATGATGAAATACGTAAATTATGAAAATAATTATTGACATGGAACATTTTAATGAATGACATTAAAAGTGTTGAAATTTTAACTGCATCTTTAATAGTAAGTAACAATTTATTATTTATGTGTAAAATAATTAAAAGAAATGTAACTACAATCTAATGTTTAACATAATGTATGTTAATTTATTATTATATATGTAAGCTCAATGTGATTGAATGGTTAAATGATACATTAAATGTATTAAATGTTTAAAAAATCTTCTTTTATTTCAACGCCTCTTAAGATATAGGTAATACTTCCTTCTCAAAATTCTCCCATTTAATATAATATTTGCATTATACTATGGCCATCCTCAAATGAATGCAGGGCATAAAATTATGATTTGCTCATCTAAGGAGAATAAAGGAAATGGACATACTCTATTATGTTAAGAATAGTATCCAAACTAGGTAACAGCCAGTGGCGTGCCTTCCATACATGCAAAAAAGCACCGCATGCCTTCAGTAGTGCTGAACGGATAAGATGGGATCTAGTTTTAAAATTTCTACATAAAAATTAAGGAGTAAAGGTTTGAAAAGCTGAGTATATTCTGAAAATTGCACGCAAAAAGAATGAGGGAGTGAAATATCTCAAATACTTCTAAAAAAACCGGATATTTTCGTAATATATATTTTATAAAGCTGTAATAATAATTTTTACTACAAAAACATGACAAACACAAAAAGTATAGTGCCGCCACTGGTAACAGCAAGGGTGTCTAGGACTAACAAAAAGAGCATCCTGTCTAAGGAGGAGAAGAAAGCATAGCACCCGATATTCAATGATACCTGGGGACACTTTTGTAGGTAGATACTAGGTAGATATTTATTTGTAAGCTACGAGAATTTACTATAATGCGAAAGAAGAAATAAATTTATTTGACATAATGATGGTTCTGGATGATTTTACTTTTGACGCCGTTAACAGTTCCTAGATCGTCTCAAGGGCGCCGGTGAAGAGTTCAGTTTTTAATTTGCTTCTGAAGCTGGTGACAGTCTGACTATCTCTCAATAGCACCGGTAGGCGATTCAAAGTAACCGGTCCAACAACGCCAAAAGCCCTCTCATAGAAGTAAGACTTACCGGTTTTATAATGTCTTGTAAGTTTATTGCTTCTTTCTTATATTGTAAGATAAAACGAGATTTATGAATATCAAATTATAATACATATCGACTGTGCTCAGGACAAAGGCATCAAACCACATTGGTCAAATTTTATGGGAGAAGCAAAAAACTGTAGGATAAAGAAAATTTCAAATTTTTGTCATTATTATTTTACCATCTTTTTGTAATGTAGTTTTTTTATCATGTCATAAAAATTTAAGAAAAAATATTCAGGAATTATCAAGTTATAAGCAAAACATAAAAAAAAATGTTGATTAAATCCTTTGTCCTGACAAACTTTAGCAACATGTTAATGAGATATGTATGTCGCATGTTTGGGGTTATGTAGTTTGATGCCTTTTTCCTCGCCGTAAAATTATGTCTGGATGAAATTTTTTGGTGTTAATAATGAAACTTATGCTGTTTGAGTCCTTTGTCCTATTGGGTATTTGCAATTAAGTCCTTGCTAAAAAAAAATATTTTGCTTTTTCTATAAAAACTAAACTTTTGTGGATTGAATCCTTTTACCAGAATGTGTACAAGACACAAATGATTGACTTCAAAACATAAAACAACTTTTGCCAAAATTGTGGTTTGATGCCTTTGTCCTGAGCACAGTCGATATATTCTTATTGAAATTGAAAGTTTGGGGAAGTGTTTTTAAATGCAACAAACGCTTCACACTTAAAGGCATTCGTGGATGTGTGGGTCTCAAGATGGGATCTGCTATGTCAGCCGGGTCCCCCGCCCACTAACGTGGTAGGGTCGGAGATGCTAACACAGGCAAAGTAGTACTGACAGACTAGAGAGAGTTTGAAAGATAAATAAATTGTCACCTAAACGGATAAATAGGAGTGACAATGATGCATCTGAGCGTTGAAACCGGCAGTGTTTTTAAAAAAAAAAAATTAAAGTGGTTGTAGTACATAATTAACTAATTCTTTAATTAAAAATAAATAGGAGTCCTTAGACTCCTGAAATATCCGACTAATAAAGTTATTTAAATAAATTGAAATTGAAGATTATGCAATATTGCATATTTGAAGTATTTATTATGTTTCATAGACTAAAATTACTAGGTAAATAATATAGTAGAAACTTATTGTACAGAACAAGTTGATGATGTAACATTATTACAATAAGTAACATCTCTGGTTTCCTATGTAACTGAAGCATAGAGCACTTAGTACCAAATTAGAGTTCTTCGTTTCAGTTTTCGTGTACATTCGAATAAGAGTAGATACAAAAGAGATATGTACAAGAACAATTTGAGAAGAAATATTATATGCAAGTTGTTCGCTCAGTGCAAAAATAATAATTTTATAAATATATTTTGAATAATTGGATATCTCATCGATGTCAAATCTAAAAGTCTTTCAAGTTGATGGTTAGAGTTTTAGATTTTTATGAGGGCAGCGCCCGCCACATACCTCGTGCCGTACCTGGAGATATGTTTCTCCATAACGACACACACATGCACAAACAGGATTTAAGGTCGCATTAAAGCGAGAAATGCTGCCCCGAGGGAGCACTCTAGATTTAGTGGCCACACACCAAAAATGTTGGTGCAAAAAGGGAAGGGAAGAAATGGGAAAATACCTTCTTCTCTATGCAGTATCGTCAGTTACTTGAAGGTTACTATTTTATACTACTTCTATACCATCACGGTATATCCCACAAGCGGGGTAGCCAGCAGACTAACTGCGTGTAATAAACATGCAATCCATCTTCTCTGGGACAAAAAAAGACATTCAGGATGGGTGGCAAACCTCATCGCTGAATTTAAGATGTATAATGTCTTTTTTTTTCGAACACTTTCCTTTTACAGAACACTCGATAACATACAGACAAGAGTGAGATACATATTCTATACCGGGTGCTCCATGTAATTTTTTTATTTTTATCATACAAAAAGAGTACACATTAAAAAATAGATAGGTATCACATAAAAGAGTCATAACACACTGTGTTTCTTGGAGAAAAATATCCCTTCTCCAAGTGAAATTCAAGAGAAAAATTGAGGAATGCTGAGAACCCTGTAGGATACGGATTTACGGATGTAATTTTTGCGAAACATAAGAGAATAGACCAGCGTCCGAAGTGTGGAGGAGCTGTTCCGAGTGGTGCAGGGCAGGATCATCGAGGTGATCGCCAACGTTGGGGGGACCTGACAGGGGACTTGATGATGAAGAAAAATTACACACTACCAATGAATTTTAAATGGTAAGTACAACCATGAATTAATTCTAAGTAAATAAACAATCAGTACTTACATAATTCTTAACATAAGATACTTTAACGTGTATACCATAAAAATATAATTGATGTTATACAAAAAAAAAATACGAACTTTAAATAAATTGTAAATACATTAGGTAATTGGAACTTTTAACAGACAAAACAAATTTCTTTTTATGAAATCAGTGTTTCGATAGAGTTGTCTACCATCCACAAAACGATTATCTAAAAGCATTTTGCTACTATTTAGACATCTATACATCAGATAGTGGAAATATGTGGAATTACAAAGTGTAATTTGGACACTGTACCTACAGCAGACAGAAAGGATAATATTGACTTTTCGACGCTTCAGTGTTAGGTAGGTATAATATAACGCAGGATACCACGTCTGGGATTTTTGAAGTCTAATATTGATATTGAGACTCCGCTCGAAAGGAAGGTAATATGTCATGAGAGAATCCTCCGCCCACCTTCTCGGTTAATCATTTCACACAGTAGCTTTAAGCACTGAAGATGCTCTACGTACACACAAACACATAAGTTTATCTATACAATGCATCCAAGTTTAAATTGTCGTAATTTACGTAGTCATTTACATGTACCTATGTAGATATTTCACAAGCACCAGCAGTTTGCAATATACCTACTCATATTATTTTACTTAGCAAAGACAACCATGGCACCATTACAGTTTAATAGCTGTGTTAGTTTCCAGTTAACAATCCACTTACTCATCTCATTATATTTACGGCTTTTTTACAATATATGTAGATGAACAAACCTTAGATCAAAAATAGCAAAAAGAAGATCGTATAAAAATTGATTTTAAAGTGGTAGTTTAACAAAAATTGAACTGTATATACAACTTCCAAAACTTTCAAGTCATGTGATAAGCATAACACAGAGGAATTGGCAATATTATCTAGGTTTAAAGAGTACTCTTAACTAAGCCTTAAGTCGATTCATAAGCGTCGAGACTCTTTGTTGTTTAATCCTTAAGGAAGTTCACATATGTATGTGTTTCATAT
This sequence comes from Athripsodes cinereus, assembly GCA_947579605.1. Classification (NCBI taxonomy): domain Eukaryota; kingdom Metazoa; phylum Arthropoda; class Insecta; order Trichoptera; family Leptoceridae; genus Athripsodes; species Athripsodes cinereus. The sequence continues at coordinate 7,429,202 of OX388323.1, forward strand.
ACAACATACCTACCTAGTTAATACCTATTCAAATATGTTGACTATCAGTGAGTGTGATCAATTGGAATGATTTACCTAGAGTGATTGTAAATATGAATAAAATAAACTTATTAACCATATTATGAAATTGAAAAGTCTATCGATAGCCCCAGATTCCAGATTCTGAGGAAAATTCTAACAAATCCGAGGAGAATGTAACATATATCATATTCTTTTATTATTTTTAATATTTGACGGCGATGGGATAGAAATTTGGAATGAAAGGGAAATTATAAAATATAAAACGTCGACCAGTCCGCGGCAGTAAAAATGTTGAAGAGAATAGCATCAGGCGACGAGAGAGAAGCACCACTTTATTTCTTATGTAGTTTTTTGAATGATTTTCACGAATAATAAATAAACAATTTTTGTCATTTGTAAAGATGCAAAAACTTGAAATTTCACAACTCATTCACTATAACATTAATGAAAACAAAGAATAGATTTTCTCCAACATGTCTACTTTTAAAAATCATTGAAAAGCTGTGAAAATTGTGGAGGTGATTTATTCAATTTTTACACCCAATGTTCTGTAATTCAAATAGCTGTTAAACCATTCCAAAAATGTGGCAGTTGTGAACAACCAAAGCAAAAAAAATCTTGACAATACACTATGAGATACTTTGTCAAAAGCTTAACAAAACCTTTATAAACCCGAATTTCTAGTGCAAAGTCTTTAGCAACATATTTTTTGTAAATGTAGCGAGTTATAATCTAGTCTGGGTTGGTTAGCAACGAGTTTGTTATTGGCTTATTCTTTTAAAGAGCTGCCTTCTTTCCCTTACCTGATTAAAACCTCTTCATTTTCGACCAATAGATCTTTAGCATGCGTCTGTATCACCACATCTCAAAGGCCACCAACTGGCCGCTTTCACTCTTGCTGATGGTCTACGTCTCACAACTATATAGCAGAATACTCCATATAGTGACTTTAGTAAGATTTTTCCTCAAGCATCATTATTTGGGGATTCCAATATTAATTAAATTTTTTTGTTAAAGAAAATTCTTGTCAAGTTTATCTTGCTCACGATTTCCAATGTGTAGCGTCCATCCTGGTTTATTCGGCTTCTCAAACACACGAATTCTCTTTCTTGTTTGAAACTCACTCCATTTATGGCAATGTTCAAAGTCGCTTCATCCCTTCCAACGACCATACATTTAGTTTTATTTATTTTCATGTTTACTTTGACAATTGTATACATTCCATTCTTCCTAAGGCTTCATTCAGCTCCATCTTGGAGTCTGCGAGCAGCGCTTTATCGTCAGCATATCGAATCATGCTTATTTTTCTTGTATAATTAGATTCGTGAATGTAGTTAGACTTGATAGAGATAAACCCGTTCTGCTGCGATAATGGAAGAGATGGATGTAATAGTTTTGATCCACTACAAGCAATTTAAATAAAAGGTCAAGAGTAGATTAGACTTATGTCATGTTTATCTTCCTTTTCATAGATTACACAATTTTTCAGGTCATATGGTAATAATGCTTCTCGAGAAATGTAATATGCTAATGGTACATACAATAAGAGCATAATTGCAATTTCTTAATAAAATGTGAAACACTCCTGACTTATTTTTACATCAAATATCATTATTCTTGATTTTAAACCGTCAAAAAAAAACTTTAAAAAATCAATCAAATTCTCTCACTTTTGACCAAATAACACCTGGAAAAGGTATCCAGAATCAGCATTATTCAAAGAATTTCAAAATTTCCTTAGATTTATTGCATCAATAGTCACATTTTCAGCCTATCTTTAAACACTAAGCTTAGTTTATTGAATTCATTGTATCAATTATTTGAATCGTGTTTCTTCCACCCTGCTCTGAAGAAACGCTCAGTTACACTTCAATTGTGACCTGTGTTATTGTACTATAATATTCATCGCATCCATTCGAACTCATAAATTGCTGTAACTTAAATATTTGTTTCATAAAAAAGTTATTCAAACTTAAATATACATTGCACAACATTTCAGAAGTATCGTTTTCTATTTTTTTTCAATGAGATGGAAAGAGCAAATTTACAGTTTCAAAATACACAGAAAACGAGTTTAATTATTATTTATTTATTTCACAAAGTTAAATATAAGACAATAATTAACTTAATTTGTATAAATAATCTTTATTAATTTTGTAACATAATAAATGTAATACACATATCGTCCCTGTTCTGACTAACTGTCGTATCTGCCTAAAATGTAAATTGTTCAGGAGAGCGTTTTTAGTGTTTTGTCGTGCATATTTTCGTCTCTCCTAGTGAAATGATACAGTGTGAATATATAACATTATTTTATTTTTACCTATTTTTATATATCTCTAGAATTATTTTTGTGATGAAATTTTGAGGAATTAGTAGATACAACACATTTTATTTAGAATAATTCGTAAATACGGCAACAAATCAGAAAGCTTTTCCAAGATAACGGTCACAGTTACAGGTGTGATCTTCAGTGAGAACATGCAGGGAACATATAAGTACACATTAGTGATCATAACTCAATTTCGCCAAAAATATCAGATACGACAGTTAGTCAGAAGAGGGACGATATTATATATAATGAATTGATCTGCCGAAAAGAGCGTTGGAATGTGAGTGATGTATATAAAAATAATTATTGTAGTTTATAATTATTTCACTTTGACAATGATTACGAAGAAAACATAAGCCATTTTTTGAATTATTTGGAAGCGGACAGAATTCTCAATTTCATTTCAATCAAAAATGTTTTTTGCAATTTCATAAAGCATCCTTTTTACAAAATATTACAATGTTTCGTACAGAAGAACAAAGGATTCTTGACTCAGCGAAATGAAGTTCATTAAGTGTACCCGGTTTATGTAACATACAAGAATATACATTACATACAAACACACAGAATAATTGACAAATCTAAAAGCGTACATTTTATTATCCGAGCTATAAAGTATTTTATTCTGTTTTTTTATTCTTATTTAAATTAAGACACGATAATTATGAAAACATGTGACTTAAGCAAAAATACAAAGAAAGTGAAATACAAGGAAAAAAATACGGATACTTTTTTTAAATGAATTGATTGAGAGCCATATGCTGGCGATTCTAATGCAGTCAATTTTCAGTCTCGATTTTTAATGATATCGGTTACGTATAAAATGCCTATCTTAGAATTTGAGAAAAGGCATAGGAATTTGAAACATTTGATGATCTTTTCGGATTGTCAAAATATGTATTCATAGAATTCCAGATTCCCCAGCCTATTTTGATCAATTACTTTTTTTGAGAGAAATCCAATTGTATAAATGTGGAGTAATGAAATAAGTGGATAAGAATGCATCGAATTGGTGATCTGTTGTCTTTAACTACAAAAAAATAAATCAGACATTAGGGTATAAATATACCTATATATAGGTATATAAAGACAATTCTTGAGTAGGTTCATTTGTTACTATTGTGTTGTTTTAGATATTCGTTAAAACCATTTTTATCTCACACGCAATATAGAACCTAATGTCATTAATTTATTCTTCATTCGTAAAGTAAATTTAAGTAAAGTAAATAAGTTAATTTCTCCGATCAGCGAAATTTCTCATTCCTTGACCGTGCTTTTGCAAAAATCTTTAAGGTATTTTTTTTATTGAAAAGTTGAGAAATATCATTTTTTTGATAACATTGTCCATAGAATAGACGAATAACGCGCTTAATATATGCAAACGAACTGAAATATGCATTAGAATATACAAAGTAAGGCAATATTATACTTTGTATTAAAAGCAACGGATAAATTGCTTTATTACAGACACTGAATGTTAAAATATAGACAAAATCATAATGAAAAGCTTGTACCTTCATAGATAGTTCCATCTAAGCCAAGAGGTCTTTATTATGAACTACGCATTCTAATGTTTATTTTCATTATTTAAATAAATAATGCGACAAAATTTAATAACTACGCATTATAAGGATGTTTTCAATTTTGTAGTAAATTTGGTGACAAAGTGAGAGAAGTGTTTGAAAATAATATCAAAATATGTAAATTTTGTTCGGATTAACGAAGCAAAAGTGACTTTATATGAAAAAGTGAGGAAATGAAAATGTGGAACTGTGGTAATTCATTTGCAAAATGTTTCTACATGTACTTAACCGGAAATACATGCTTCCGGACCAATTTTCATTTTAAATTTTACTACAAATGTTTCATTTCAAAAGTTAGAATTAATCTAAAGGCAGACATACCAACTTGAAAATAAAACAAATTATTTTTTAACAATGAGATAATTTATACGCTTTGAAATGTTAATCTTCTATGGAGTATTAAACTAAAAATGTCGTTTTGTTTGGGACATATTTTGCGTAGTGACAAAAAATTGTCTGCAGCATTTAATCTTAAAAGGCAAAAAAGCAGACAGCAGTGGTTTGAAAAGAAAAAGGATTGATCCTGACTGAGAATTATGAATAAATGTTCAGCAATCTCGAGTGTGGACGACAGCAGCTTTTTCAGCTGAAAGAAGAAATAGAAGTATGCGCCCGGGTTCTAGCCGATATAAGGGGGATCCTTACATAACAATAGACTTTTATCTAGCTGTGAAAAATATAGGTTTTGACGTAGGTAGATAAGCAAATTAAATTAATTGGAAGAGATTGCGTTTTTGCGGTAAATTTTCCCTCTAAATATAGGTTGTTTTGAGTTATATGAATTAATTCGTTATAAAAATTGCTTTTAATTTATAATGATGTGTAGATTAAAATTTAAATCATTCGCAAACGAGTGGATGGTTTTGAGAAGAATATAAATAGGTTAAAATAATATTTTCGTAATATTCTGATAAATATACGAATTGATGCAGGTAAGCCTAATGGTTAGAAAAATGGATGAATATTAATTGTCATTATGCTAAGCATTTTTCATGTTTTGTTTTAATATGAAAATGTAAAGAAAAACATTTCAGTAAATACATTATTGGTTCGTTAATATTACAAACGACCTGTATTATATTAGAACATTAATCCAATTTCAAACTATATCTATAATTATATATATGCAATGTAAACACTACGTTTATGTTAAACAAGAAATAAAGTAATTTCTTATCTTAAATATTCATCAGAAATCCTATTTCTTGTAATCTGGGATTAGAGACATTTGTTCACCCATTCCTTAATCCTTCGCGCCTTCGTTTGGCTTTTAGTAGCAACTTTATCTTACATGTACCAAAAATACAAGTATAGGTAGGTACTCGTGTGTGTTTAATACAGGTGTACTTGTACGAGTACCTATTCTTGTTTATACACATCACTTATAAATAAAAATGGATTGACCATGTATGTCACGCCATAACACGAGAACGGCTGAACCGAATTGGCTCATTCTTTTTTTGTTATGTTCGTAATTTTTAGGAGACGGTTTGCATGAAAGAATTTTTTTGGAAAATCCAAAGGAATAGTCGGAAATTAGGATTGTATTTTTTTTGTATGAAAGTGACGTTTGTATGATAGTTCCGCAATCACGTGTTACTTTAGGGAAAATTAAAAAAAAATATCCAACATCAGTGACGTTTTTTTTGTGTTCGTAAATGGTTTTAATGAAAGAAAACTACTGGAAAATCTCTTCATGTTAATATCACAGGACAAAAAATAATATTACATATTTGAACGACATAAAACGCTGCGTAGGGCAAGAATGAAACAGAATTCTATACTGTGAAAATACTGGAATTGTACTGAATGTACTGAAACTGTTTTATTTCAATTCACATAAATTCAAGGGAAGATTTGGTTGAATGAATCACTTCTCAACTAACTGCAGAGCCTAAACCATTGGAGATAGAGACATGAAATTTACCCTGGTGACGCCGGGTAGGAACATCTAGTACAAATAAATAGGTGTGTACAATTCGTAATATCATTAAAAAATATACACAATGTATAATTTAACATTATTTTATGGTCTACTAAGACTACATCTTGCACGTTTATTAAAGTTGTAGTCGTAGAGGGGTGTGGCTAAATATGTTGACCGTGTCTTCTGCATGGCTTGTCCGTTGCTGTGGAACAAAATTCCCCATGATTTGTGAATTCTGGAGAGTGTGGAGGTGTTCAAGGAAGGGTTAAAGACCCTATCGTTCAGGAGGTGTTGTGATTCTTGAATGGGCCATTGCGATGGTTTGTTCACAAACCGGCGCATCTCAATAAAAGGCTATTTATTATTGTTGAATTAGTCATTGAGAACTGGCGCAAATAATAAAAACAAGGTACGTGCAGAAGCCAAGGAGTTTAATTGCCAACTAAAAAATGAACACTGTTACATAGAAAACACATAACATCATTTCATAGTATATAAATATGTAAGTATCTATATAACAGCATTAACAGTGAGTATAATAATATATATGTAGGTAGGTACCTATTTTCGCTAATTTGATAAAACATTTTTTATGTGATTTAAAAGTTATTATAAAAATTAGTAGAAGATAACTTTTTGTAGATGATTGATCTTATTTATTTGAGTATTTTGTTGTGTAACTGAAAATTTATCATCATTACCTCACGACTCTAAATTCCAAAATGATGGTTTACGGACGATGAGCTCTTGCTTATAAAGAATATAATAGGAATAAATTTAATACGATTATATTATGAAGTATTTTGGTGAAAATAGTTTTTTTTCTTCTATTGAAACTCATTGCAGAACCGTATTCAAAGGCTTGGTATTGAATACTCTCAGGCAGCTGGCATAATATACTTAACACAACTGTATATATAATGAGTTACAATCCACTGGATTGGTCTGCAACGAGTTTTGACTTTCTTCTCCATTCCTCCCTATTCTCAGCCAGTCTTTTCAACTCTACGTATGAGCCACAGTTCATGTCCCTCTTCAGTTGTTCCATATACGCATCTCTTGGTCGGCCTCTGCCATTTGTCCCCTCGGTCTTACCCTCCGCAATGGCGATGAGTATTCCTGGGTGCCTGATGTTGTGGCCAATCCAGTTAGCTCGTTGTTGGCCGATTCTCTTAAGAAGTTGCCTTTTTTCGCCTACCCTGGTTAATACTTCTTCGTTTTCGATGTGTTCCGACCAATGGATCTGTATATCACACAACTGTATATCACTTTAAATCATGTTTGAAGAGTGTCGTGCTGCAGAATTAACTGATTGTTTTGAATATGATTTTGTGTTGTTATGGTGGTGCTTGTGTGTCAATCTTTGGTCGCTTTTGTTTTTAATTTTTCTTTCAATTGATTTATTATTTCATAATTATGTATCATACGTATTTTTTAAAGTTGATATTTTCAACCGACGGTTCTTGGTGGAAATTCACGTTGAATTAATTATAAATAAAACACTAAATTATTGTATATCCACTGTGACTTTTTATTGGACGCGAACCAGCTTTCAAAAGTTTCCGCTCTCATCACTAAAATATCTTTTCGCTAGCCTGATGATGAAAGCAGATAGGTTTATCCAATGTGACTTATTATTGAAAGCCGGCTAGTGTCCAATAAAAGTCACAGTGGATGTACTAGAAATAAGTGTTTTATTTATAATTAAGTCATTTTTTGTTCTTAATAGTATTGTTGTTATTGACATAATGTTGTATATTTAAATATTATGTTCTAATATGTACTTTTGTAATTGACTTCTGAGCCGTTTGAATTAATAAAATAAAAAGGTAACATAAAACAATCCTATGAATAACTGTATACCTACATACTTGTTAGACATTTTAATATTCTGGACTAAATAATCTTCAACTCAAGTACATAATTCTTACCAAGTACGAATATGTTAGCAATAATATAAGAAGTGGATTTATTCGTGACCTAGAAAAAAGAAATAAATAATGGAATTTAATATGATATATTTTCTTCGAATCATATAAAACAAATCAATTAGTCGAAATAAAGAGAATAGGAAATAAAAAATAATAATTTTCTTAAGGATATAAGTATGTAGGCACGTGTTTCATTTAAATATAACGATGAAAATGCTCTCAGACAAATACTTATCAAAGCAAACCGCCCGGGGCCTGTATTTACTAATATTTTATGTAACACTCCTGAAAAAATTGAAAACAAGTTCCTAAGTACCTAAAATCATTTCAAGAACTATTCAATCAGTAGAAAAATGTTTTTTATAATGAAAGCTAAGATCTAGATGTAACAGGGTATTTAATTCGTATTATATTTTTTATGTGTGTTATTTACATTACTTAAGAATAAAACTGGTGTTTCTTACTTATGCCAGAATAATAAATGTTCACGAATTTATTTAAAATATTTGATAGTGAAGCGATGTTGATGATTTTTTAAATTTATTGTTCCTGCTATGCATTGAACTAAAGTTAGCATCAAAAGAAGTTTTGATGTTGGAATTGAAGCATATGATAAGATGCTAGAGTTACGATTGTTTAATTTTTTAAGTAACTATAAGCTTTTTTCAATTGGCGATTGGTTACCATATAAAATGAAGTGATATAATGACTAAAACTTTGTACAGTGCAGGGTCAAAATATAATCTACTCGAGCTAGGTTATGTGGTGAAGTTACGACATATTTTATTATTTTTGAATGATTGTTGTTGACCCTGTACTATTAGAATGTAATATGCGGTTGCTGCAATAGCTATTTAAATTTTTCTCTGTATATTTTTCAGGGTTTCGTTGAAAATGGGTATATCGATATTAAATGCGTTATTTCAGACATTTGACATATCATTAACTATCTTCGATTCAGAAGTGATGTGCGATGTCAGATATCCTGGATATCTTATAATCGTGGAAAATGCAATGAAGATACATATTAAGATTTATTGAGTACCTAGCAAAGTTATATTTATTGTTTATTCATGGTAAGCTTATCAAACTGTTTTATAATAAAAGTATCGCAGTGAGTTACATTGCACCAAGTTCGTATTGGGTCAACTTTCAAGTTTATTTAAGAAAATCTTCAACTACATATTACTTTAGAATTTACTTTAACTTTAACAATATTATTGAAAAGCTGCATGTTCAACTTCTCTATCCCAATTCCATTGTACGTATTATTTCAGTAGCATTTGTGAACAAGTTAACTTCTTGTATTTCGGTGAAATTCTTATCAAACCTCTCTGCAAATATATCTTAACATTGTGATACCGTGAAATTAAAATTGAAATGCTTGGCAATATGAGATGTTTTTGAAGACCCACCCGAAAAGGACTACTGAAGCCACCACATATATAATCTTTTTACTTTACTATATGTCCCTCGAGTCAAGGGGCAAAAGTTATAATATTTGTTATTTATACAGGCATTTTCAAAGATATCAAAAATAAAATATATGTACTAAATATTATTCTGGCAATATTAGACTTTCAATAACGATAGGTACCATATGTATTATGCTTATGATTACAATGAAAAATACATCTCATTTTAATATCCTAAGACTTGTTCATAGAAATGACAATTTAGCTAAAAAAAACAATAATTAAATTATTTTAGAGGCATGAACTATGTAATAATTTCTAGACATTAAAAAAAAATATTATAAAAAATGCTGCGTATTCGTTGGAAAGACGTAGAACCCAAGGTTTAAAGTAGAGTTTAATACAACAGAGAATTCCTAAAGTATGTCCAACTTCGAAATGCTACGTATTTGGGTTACAGCTTTAGTGATAAAAATATTCATTATTTCAACTATTAAATAGTAATGCAAAAAACAGAATACCTACAAGACAAAATTGATGGGTAGACGGGATGTAAGAAGAAGACAGATGTCATGGTTGCGCAACATTCTAGATTGAACTAGAATACGACGGGTGGAGGAGTTGTCTCGAGTTGTGCGGGATAGAGAAGACTTCTCTATGGGGGTCGCTAATGTCGGAGAGGTACCTGAGACGGCAGTCGTAGAAGAACGAGAAGAATTAAGTATACAATTATCAATAACAGGAAATAATACTATCTAAGCTCTTGTAGTGGATATTATAAAATAAACTTCCATAAAATGTAAGTTTATTTGTGATAAATGAGTGAGTTAGCGAGACTTCGTGCGTAATGTTACCTTTACTTTTTTAATTAATGCGCATGTTGTTGGATGAAAGCTGAAATCCAAAAGATTTAAATTTTTATCTGTACTTTAATAAGTAGTTATTGTCTGTTTTGTGCTTTGTAATAGAATTAATGATAACAATACGGACTCAAACATTAACTTGATGATTTTTCATGGAAATAAGTTTTTTCTTTTACTGAACAATAAAAACAGTTTTAAAAATTTCAGGAATTATATCGAAAAATATATCGTGTCATAAACATACATTATTTCTAAGTTAAATTTATCAAACATTAAACGGTAAGTCTATATTTTGAAAAAAAAAAACTGCTGGTCGATTTTACTCTTATTTAAAAGGTGCTAAACATAAACGATATAAAGTCACAGAAGTGCAATAATGCTACTTTTTATAGTTTATTCACATATTATTGTGTTCACAATTTTTTGTTTAAATAATATTTATTTAATTCTCTTTCAAGAATTCATCCAAAATACTTTCACCTACAGGTAACACTGGAAATTGATGAGTTAATAAAGATTCACGTTGCTGTTTAATCTAAGCGTCTACCCACGTTCGTCTTTAGAACGCATGATAGAAACCAGCTTCCTCCATTCCGAAAGTCTTTGTGACAATTGAATTGTCTTTCCCCATGATATTTCTGAAGTTCTGCGAGCTTCTTTCATTAGAAATGTCTTTGCGTCAATTTAGTTCCATTTTTTATACGACATATATATAACGTCTTTATGTCGTTGACATGGGAACGTTCTATTGTGAAAGAAGGAGCTCCAGATAATCAGACATTATTTTTGTAGTTGTAATTTGTGTTTTTTTTACAAGCTTGCGATATTTTTGTATAACACAATCCAGGTAATCTATATATAAATTATCAACACAGGTGGAATATAAAATAAGCTTCATGAACATTTATAAATAAAAATAATACATATACCGTGCATGCCGTACTTAATAGATGAGTGTGTAATTTTATTACGTTTTGAATTTAAAATATACCTGTAATAGGTATACAGGGATAAATATAAAAATCTGTGATAAAATGCAAATCGTTGAAGTCCTCTCAAAATGTTCGTTATTTATCGCTGGAATCCAATCTCTATCGAACAGAATTATTGGGATCTATTATAGCTCATGTTATGACTGTATCATTAATATACAAGTGTAATTTTTATGTTCAATCAAACATGCATAGTATAAACATTGTATTTTGACAATATAAAAAGGTATTCTTAACAAATAATTCAAAATCGCAAAGAAGTCTAATTTTAGTGACTGTCGAATGAAAACTTGAAAAACAGCCTGTTCAAAATTAGGCAATATTTGCATCTACTGAGAAACAAAACTCATCTAAATTAAATGTATTGAAAGGGTATAAACTTTTCAAACACGTTTTAAATTTTTATTTACCAAGACAATAATGTTTTCTCTTTTAATGGAACATTATCAATACTAAACTAAACAAAATAATAAAATAATCCATAAATTGTGGTATAAATACAGTGGTAGTGGTAGAGGAAGGACAAGAGAAGTAGGAGAGAATATTCTAAGAATTGGGGAAGCATTAGATATTGTTATTTATTGAATTATCCAAATTATTATAAAAGAATCAAAAAGAATATTATCTAAATTATTGTTAAATTAAGCTTATAACTTATGAATCCACCCTCGTAATTTGTGATTATGTCCGTTATCCATTTAAACGAATTAAAATTCATAAATACTTAATTGCAATTAGTATGCATAACGTGTAATAAATATGTTATAACATTTACATATTTTATTACTACAATTCGACTGCGAGTGGATTACAGTACAACGAAACCAATAATAATATTTTATTTAATACTATCACCTGTATTATTTTCATAATATTTAAATACCAAAAATAGTAAAATTTGTACAATATGAAAGCGATTTTATGTAATTATTTGCTCCACTCTGAAAATATTAAGCAAAACATACGACAATATTTACTACGCACATTATGTAGGCAGCTCTCTCCAGGACTCCCCGGTAAAGAGTTGATCTCCTAATCTTTTTACTTTGTTTTCCAATGTCTCGTAATAATAATAATAATAAAGACAATTTATATTTGGCGCCGTTTAATGATCCGTGACCATCTCAAGGGCGCCATGACTTTTCTTGAAAAGCAGTGTTTTCAGCTTACTCCTGAACGTTGCAGTGGGCTGGTTCTTTCTTAAATCCGCTGGTAATCGGTTACAGGCAGTTGGCCCCGCAACGCTAAAGCTCCTCTCTGCGAATTTGGAAGTGTTTGCCCTGTTGCGCTCCACAAGCTTGTTTACAGCGGTAAGAGATCAATACTCGTAAAACATCATGTCTGAGACTCTTACCATCTTCATTTCAGCGGTTAGGTACCTATGCCACTCGTTCTGTCTTACTTTTGCTGGAACGGAGAGGTTGATTCGCATGTTTGCTTACTGCGTGCAGTTGGTCCGATGGATACTCCAATTTTAAGCTTGAAGTATAATAAGCCACCCCTTTTGGGAAATGCCCTGAAAGTATGAACGAACGACCATGATATTTATTTATTTATTTCATATAAATCTACGGCGTTAGCCTTTGACATGTTAACATTCATATTAAAAACAGAAAAACAACAAAAAACTACACAATAAATGTGTCATATCAGGAACAGTATTACAGGTAAAATAAGTGTATTTATTTATTTATTTATTTATTAACATAATATACGGCTAAATAGCCTTTAAAGTACAATAACTTACAAAAACAAACTTGAAACAAACACAATCAACACATAAGTGAAAATGAATACAAAAACATGACAGTAGTAACTACAGGGGATTCTCAACGGAAAGCATGTACCCTCGCATAAACCTGCTCACAGCACATCTCCTCACAGTGTACTCCGAATCATTGAAAATATCGATCTCACTGTAATTAATCTCACTGTATGTGAGATAATTATTATAAGTCAATCAAAAATATTCAAATAAGTCATTGCAAATAGAGGATATAAGTACTAAACAAAATTAAAACTAATGGGTAGTAATAGTCATTAACCCAGTGGTCATCTATGGTTCGGAATCCTTGTGTATTCTGCTACGCAATAAAATATTCCACGCGTAATATGTTCATATTCGCTACTGTACCTATACTTATTAGTTGTCCTTTTTCGTCACTCGATAATAAAAATAATAATAATATTGTATTCTCTCTACAACTAGTCGGTTATCCTCGGGTACCCTCGGCGTGCGACGAATGTTGCACTCATCACCAATGATACCTTCGACTTAGCATTAGATCACGTGGTTTTTCCCAACGGATTTTTTGTCTAACGTCTTCCGAAGTTCGGTATGACGCAACAGTTACCCCCTGGCAATGGGTTAGTCCAGACGTAGGGAGGGCCAGTCCCTTCTTCGCGTTGGCCGCGAGCTGCCACATGGCTCCGACACGATAATAATATTATTAATAATTAATTAATTAATGTCGAACGCCGTATTATTATATGAACAAACGTAATATCCTCCAGTGTTACATATACTTGTTTTTGTGTGTCGTGGAAGTAATGTACTAAAGAAATCTGTTTTTTTATTACGTGCGCGACCAATTTTACCGCCAACATCAATGTACAATAATAATGATGAATAATCAATAATAATCGATAGACAGAACAATGTTATGAACAAGCTTAATTTCCCTTGGTGTTATATGTTACTATTCTTGTGGTTATATAGTGATAACAGCGGGAAGTCATCAGTATTGTGGTATAAATTCGTTTAGGGCGTGGTTCGTTGTTTACCGCCAACCCACTTAACCGTTGTGAAGTGTGATAATTCATTTTATCTGAACAAATATTAATTGATGTGGATCATAGTTAAATCACATAAACGTTTCTTACTACTTGCTCAGTATTACAAATTTATTTAAAAATATGGAATGTGTTCCTAGTTCTGCAACAGGTACCACATAAAGTCGGGTACAGAGAATTCGGTGTCACCGTGATGCGCCGACGTAACTCTCAGTTCTACGTGTGATTGGAATCATTTCCCAACTTTTCCGGTCCCGACCTTTGTTGGAAGAGTGATTAAACGACTTGCCGTGTTCTCTTAGAAAGACTAGTGAAACTGTGACGTCCCCTACCTTATAAACTGAGAACAGAGTAGGAACGTATAGGAATACTCACGCCTCTTGAGAACTAGTGCTCACCCGTCCTGAGGACAGAACCTACCAGGTTCCGACACCGCCAACAACCCCGTATTTCTGGGTATGTCCAGCCATCGCCATAGAGACACCAGAGATGTTTTCTTTCACGACTCTGGTCTCTGCCGTCAAGATACACTTGCTTTTCCATCAGTAATATACTCGGCTTCGAGTTATTCGACATCTGCTCGCCTATCCATCTGTAAGTGACTATATTACTATTGTATATTGTATATAATGATATTTTTTCCATAACCAAGTTCATGTTGTCATAGAACTATTTATATACTATTTTCCTTTGTGTATTAATTTAAGATCTCGAGATTGAATGAAGAATGAATGGTTCAATTTAATTATTTTTAGATTATATGGTAGTCCAGGTATTGATTTATATATATAATACCAAGGTTGGATTATTCGATAATTACCATTGTTTGTTTTAATATCTCAATACAAATTCTGCAGTACTTTCATAATTTTGCATATTGTACGGAATATTATTCCCTACAAGTTTACTTTGGGAGTAACTGTGGTATTATTTAATATATATGTACACAATAAATGTGAATCACTTACCATACGTTATCTTTCTGTTGAAATCCATTTTATATACCTAAAAGTAGCTTCAATACTTCTAATCATGTTAAAGTACATCTCTTCGCCTCCTAGTATATAAACACCCAATAACCTAGTTTATACTTGGATTAGTTTTGTTGCCGAGGTTCGAACCCTCGAACAACCAAAGGATGGATGACCCTATTATCTCACTATGAAGGCAACAAAGAGCTAAATTAATGGCTCCATTGATAGAAATAAAATATCCTCTTTCTTGGAAAGGTATGATGTACTTTTGATAATCTTTGTTCCACTTGATATAATTTTGATTGTTTACGTGGATATATCTATAAATTTACTTTGATACGTAATGAGATGAGTTTATTCAATATGTTACAACTGGTATACTGAAGGAAGTGACAGAGTAAGGAGGTCCTGGTAACCAGACAGCTTGTGGAACTAAGGGTAAGCATGACACAGAGGCCTCTCTCGCCCAGAGCTAAGTAAAGGGCCCTATACACTCATAGAAAACCCCTAGACATAAACAGCGAGTATAGACACTTTACTTCAAAAGACCCCTAGACTAATTAACGAGCATATATATATATATATATATAAAACAGTACTACTTTGGAGAATATATATATAGAACAACAAATATATGAACTTTGGTCCCGGCCTTTCCCTCTGAAAGGAACACGGAGATTATTTTGCTTCTTATAGTTCAGTTTGAAACTGTATTCATTCTTCTAATTTTGCTTTTATGTTACATTATTGCGACCTAGGTAAGAATCCAAAAAAGGTCGTAGTAATTCCCAAAAGACCAACAAAGACTTGTCTCTTGAAAATCGGATTCTAAGAAAAATATTAGGTGCACAACCGGGTATTGCAAAAGGAACCTGGTGGATTAAAAGCAATGAAGAAACTCGCTTCACAACTAACCAACCTTTCATTACAAGTGAGATCAGATCCCAAAGGTTGACATGGATTGGCCACGTCATTAGATCCGGAGAAGAAAGGGCGACTAAAGGTACTCTGCAGGGTATGCCCGGAGGCAAAAGACCGTTAGGTAGACCAAGACAAAGATTGCCAGATAACATCAACCGAGATCTAGAGGGGCTAAACGCTGAAGATGACTGGGATTCCATTGGTCAAGATAGAAAGGCTTGGAGATCTATAGTTTCGAAGGCAAACATCTTAAAAATCTGTCCACTCATAATAATATTTCTACAACGAAAATAACTTTTATTACACGTGTATAGAGAGAAGTAGCTATTATATTCGTTACGTTGTAACATTTTTGGTTTTGATTATTTTGCGGAATGATAGAGTTTTATTGTTTATGACGGCAAAATCACTCAATATTGGCTGGAATGCCTAAAGAATAATATTTTTTCTTTTGCTTACTCCATAAGAGACAGAATGAAATGGCGTGATTTGCATGTTACTTGATGCAGGCATAGACAAACTTAGAAAAATTATCAAAAAGATGTGAATTAATTTTATTTATTTGAAGGTTTTCAAGAAATGTAATTATTTTGATATCTGTTTTACAGTCGTAATAATATTGATTTTAACAACATCCGTTCATAATAATATGGCAGATATTTGCTTTTCGTTTCAAAAAATATTTATACGCTTTGGTGGGAGAAATAACCGAGAAAAAAAGCTCGTAGTTTACGACATAAGACGAAGTTTTTGTCAGTCTGTAGTAGGTACAATATAACTGATAAATGGATTAAGTTTTCCCATACTAAACCATGAATTATGACAGCACTTAAGACCTGTTTTCGTTGATTTTTATAGGATTGGAAATGTTACGACTACATCTACTAGCGTGTGAACTAAAGAAGCACAAGTCCAAATCTTATGTACAATTTTTATAAACATTTTTATGCGATAATAAAGAGCTTGAAAAGCGGTCTCTGACTTCAATATACATAATAATAATAATAATAATAAAAAGATGATTTATATTTGGAGCTGTTTCATGGTCCGTGACCATCTCAAGAGCGCCGTGGCTTTTTAGTCAAGTTGGAAGCATCTTCTAGGTCAAACATGAAGTTCATGTAACGCTGCTGCCACTGCAGAGGACTCTCTATCTTTATTGGCATCACTTGTTTTCTGCCTCAGGCCATCCCATATCTTGGTCATGGTGTCGTACATCTCTACGTTCTTGGGATGACTCTGGGGGCACCCACGAAGATTGTAGATTTTCTCAACAGCCGACTCGAAGTCCTTCTTTTCGAGCGTTCCACTTTGGTTGACATCAAAGAAAACGTTGGACACATAGAGAAGCTTCTTCTTACGGAGATCTGAGATAGGCATCGTGGTAGACAAAACAGTATTTTTGTCTCTTTCACCCGCTGTGTTGTTGCGAGTAGTCGGTGTTGTTATCCTTCTCTGTTACACTACTGTGCATACACTGATCACTATAATACACGCTGGCACTTGTGAGACAACAGAGTGATTCCCGGAAGGGGTCGGTTTTTTTAACACGTGTTTTGGCAATAGAAGCGGGAATGTAACACAAAATGATGACTTGTTAAAGTTTTGAAGAGACAATCAACAATAATGAATATTAATTTATTTCGAGTTTTGATGAAGTTTAAGAGATGATGAAATGCCATAAACATACTCTATGCTCATGATATTATTTATTTGTTAACAACATAAGCGCCCAATACAGCTTATTTATTGATTGCTGTTTACCAGGGTTATCCACCTATTGAACCTAATTGTTCTGGCACTATTGAAACATGAGATCCTGATACTTTCAAGATCTGAAATATTAGATCTTAAAATAATAGCTGCTTTTATTCGATCAATGGACCTTATGTTGTGACAATGAGAATGGTCGAATCGATGAACGTTGCCCATGGACACTGAAAGTGATCACTTAAGCCAGTTTGGAGCTAATTTTTAGGCGTTGGAACTATTATCACATATATATCGATTAGATGTCCTTATGATTCTTGAACCGATATGTCTGATTGATTTAAAGAACGCCAAAGTCGTTTTCTCGTAAAACAAAATTCGGTGATCATGAACTAAGTGCCTGATCACTCGTAAACGAGTGGATGGCCTTTGAAAATAGAAAAGAATAGAAAAGAATGAACTAAGTGAACAATTTAGCAGAATTTTTTCATGGAATTCGAGGCAAAAAAATAGGTCGCACACTTTTTCTGTATAGTAAAAGAAAAGTTATATATAAAACAACGCGAATAAGGCGTATAACTTCTCCAATTTAACTGTGTTGAGGAATGACACTTATCTTGAATGCCTCATTTTTATTGGCATGTAGACGATAGCTTGTATATTTATTACACGTAGATAGTTCGCTGGCAACTCTACATGCAGGAGACGTGTGGATCAACGAATAAATGAATTTAATTGAATATATTCTAAATCATTTCTTATTTGCTACCCATTTATTTTAGTATTCGTTTCTCTTGAGACCCGACAACCTACTTTCTAGAACACTAATTTGATATTTCTAAGATTCTTCTCAGATTTAAGAGTCTAAATAAGATTGCTTTGGGAGTACCTACCGAATCTAGCTTAAAAAATGTCTTCTAGGAATTCCTGTTTCAATTTTCTGCTGCGTAGCCTGTTTGTATTTTATTTTTATTGTGTACCTACATACTTTATAATATATATCTAAGAGAACTCAGCTCCTGTTATGATACAAATGTAAATAGTTTGAAAATACTTAAGATTAAAATGTTGGTTAATTTTATTAAATTTGGAGTTAAATGTTGACGTGAGTTGTTCGATATTAATTAATTGTATGATGATTTGTTAATAGTTGTTGTGAAATATTTTGTGTAGGTATGATTTGTTGAACTTGCATTTCAAATATTTATATGAGTAATATTTAAATCTAAGATAAGATTCCTTTGACAGTATTTAAACTGTCTAAAAAATATCCACGAGCAAATTCAATACAAATACCTAATTGCTTTTTTTACAATGTAATCCGTCACTTTTTGTGTATCCATATTAAATGAATTTAGAAAACTTTAACTTTTTTATACACACTTATATTTTTATTTTTGTAGATAATATTGTTTCGGCTCTTAATGAGACATTATCAATACTAAACTTTACAAAACAAATAATAATCAATTAAGGTGAAATACAGTGGTAGTGGTAGCGGGGGGGACAATATAAGTGTGTATAAAAATAATAAGTTTTTTAAATTCATTAAATTCACAAATAATCGCGCTAGATAATGCCATAATTATCTTATGATTATTGGAGGAAAGTCTTTTGATGACACTATTTTATCCGGAGACAAGTCATGAAGATCTTGATCAATGAAGAAGATAATTGTAAAAAAGGGTAGAACATTTTTATTTCAGAATAGTAAAAATATAGGAATGTTTTGTGACTTTATCAAATCCTACAAGTTATGTAGCCAGCAAATTAACTGTATGCAATAAACATGCATATTATCCTCTACGTACCAATAAAAACTCAGACATAGATAGGTGGCATACCTTATCACTGAATTGGATGTCTTTAACGGGACACTCGAAAACTTACAGAAAAGAGAGGAAAACTTTTTTCAAACACTATATGCTATCAAAAAAAAAATGATTTTTTAACAATTTCCGTGTCCCGTTTAAGGCTAATATTTCTAAAACATCCTATCAGCAACTTTCATTCAGCTATGAGTTATGCCACTTATCATGAATTTTTTAATTTTTATTGTCATGGGGGGACAGAGTGCGGGTTTATTACATATATTTGATCCGCTTACTACCCCACTTCTTCTTCTTCTTCGCCCTCGCCTTTATCCCATTTACTTGGGGTCGGCTCTCCTAGTCCTCATCTTTCAAGTTTTCCGGTCCCCTGCGTCCTCTAAGCGCAACTTTGCCTCCTTCATGTCCCTGGCAATTGTGGACGTCCAGGTGGTCACTTGTCCACTTGTGAAAATTTATTTTATTTATTTATTCATTCTTTACTGTACATTGATTACAAACAATTACATAAAAGGTATACATTTAAATTAAATACAATCAATATACAGAGGGCGAGTTTATCGTAAGGGCGCGATCTCTTCCAGCTAACCATTGCTACGTCGGTATGCATACATACATACATACCATCACGCCGCTTCCCTCACGGGGTAGGCAGAAAGGATCGAGCGCCACTTCCTTCTATCCTTGCATACATCTTCCGCTTCCGTCACTGTCATACAATTCCTCATGCATGCTCTCCTATTCAATGTGCTCAACACATGACCGTCCTGTAGGATTTGTCGGAATAAATGAGTGAAATTTTACGCTTTAATTGAATTCTCTGATTGTGCATGCTGTAGACACTCTTAATTGGGGAACTGGTCAGATCTTATTGTATGTTTGTAATTTATGTATTGTCTTGTCAGTTTTCTGTGAGTGAATAAAATAAAATAAAAAATGAATAAATTAACTTTTTTGGTTTGCACTGTAAATTATTCTATAAAGATGTCTTTGGAGATGTTTTTACTTACAGATAAATATGCCTACGTTGAGTTATATGAATAGATATTATTAAAATAAAACTTTCTATAGTAGTTACATATTGGATGAGAGAAGATAAGTTGAAAGTGACGAATTTACCTAATAATAATATAACAGCAAACAGAAATACTAAGACGTAAACGAGAACATGGAAGCGTAGTTCGGAAAATTGTCGTAGCAGGAATATTTTTTATTTTTTCAAATACGGATAAACCCCATTTTGCGAGTGAGAGCTCGATGCACAGAATTCCATACAAAACCTAGAACCCTGTCTCGTTAACAAAAGTGAGGCAAATAATCTATGAATTTTTGACAGGACGGTTGGCAAAAGCGTGTGGTGTTTCCTACATTTTATGGACTATTTCTCGCATTTTTATAAATATACTAGCTGGCCCGGCGAACTTCGTACCGCCTAAGAATCAATGAACGATTTCATACATACATCTTCTTCCCCTTGTCCTAGTTCGGTCGGGGGCCCATTGCCCCTAAGTATCTCCTCCAGAGATAACTGTCCACCGCTGCTTCCAGGACCTCTGGCCACTCCAAAACATGCCTTTCAACACATGTTCGACACCTGCCCTATCTTCTGCCCTCTCCCACTGACTTTATGAATGATTAATATTATTAATCTCTTTACAAACTCCCGTAATTGTCAAAGTGTGTCATCGAAGGTATAGTGTAAAAAAATATAATTCATTTGGAACTTTCGCAGTTTAGCGGCCCTACCCGTTGTCGAGTACTTTTTTCCATAGAAAAAGTAATATTTTCGAAACTTGAGGAAATTGTTGCCATATGGTGAATTAAATTATGTTTTAGTGAGATACAACCTATTGCCATGTAATTACCGAATTATAGTAAACAAATATTAGTACACATTTCGTTCATATTAGTTATAGTAATTTGGTTCTTAATATAGCAGAACCTACGGATTATTTTAGCACAATGCAACAGGCGACGTGGGGGCGCTAATAGCGCCATAACTCTCCATATTGTTTTTATTTTTGAAATTAAAAATGTATGGCGTAAATAATTTTCTTCATATTGTTTCTTCCCGTGAATTTGTAAGATGTTTTAATAGCCTATAGTTTATTCCGGGCGGAGAAGAATCCAACAAATCAGAGATCATTCAAATCGGTACAGCCATTCTTGAGTTATAAGTGTTGTAACACACACGACTTCCTTTTATATATTAGAGATATCATTTTTACATTTATATAAACGTTATTGGACATTTTTTGAAGTTCCTGTCGACGTTTTTAGCGATTTACCACACTTTTTTTCGTCTCACTTTATAACAATGAAAATACATACGAGTACTCCATCTAGGTATCGGGTGTTTTTTTTAGACTTGTGGTTTTCAATCTGGCAATACTTTTTTTGGAGTTGGTCTTCTTGAGAGCTGTTACTTGATTTTTGCTCAGTTTGGTTTGCCATTTCATAATAAATAGACTTACTCCTGAACTAGCGCCTCGCACGTTCGGTGAATGGGCCCAAAACGAGATGGCCATCGATCCTGATTTTCACAAGAAAATTTTGTTCAGCTATGAAACTCACTTATGGTTGAATGGGTGGGTTAGTAAACAAAATTGTCGCATTTGGAGTGCTGATAATCCACAAGCCATTGTTTGGACACCGTCACATCCTCAAAAAGTCACTGTCTGGTGTGGTCTATGGGCAGAGGGAATCATTGGTCCATATTCCTTCAAAAATGAAGCCGGTCATAATGTTACAGACAATGGAGAACGCTTTAGAGCCATGATTAATGATATTTTCGTGCCTGAATTGGAAGATGTTGATGTGGACGACTTTTGGTTTCAACAAGACGGCGCTACATGACATACAGCCAACGAAACAATGAATTTATTAAGGAAACTTTTGGTGAGCGCATTAGCTCACGTCGTGGACCTGAGGCGCCGCCTCCAAGTTCGTGCGATTTTACACCGCTGGACTATTTTTTGTGAGGTTATGTGAAGTAACTTGTCTACGCGGATAAACCCGAGACGATTGACGCCTTGGAAGAGAATATTCAGCGTGTTATTGCTGACACACGGCTCCAATTGCTGCAAAAGTGATCGAAAATTGGGGCTCTCGGCTGGACTTTATTCGAGCCAGCCACGGCGGACACTTGCCTGAAATCGTTTTTAAAACATAATGCCAAACTCTTATCTTTATAATAAAGCTAAATTCTTGGCCATAACATTCAATTATATGCGTTTAATTTCTTCTTGAAAACCACAGGTCTAAAAAAAACACCCTTTATTATATATAAAAATCTATGACTCGATGTGGAATCCCTGGACCATGTCTTCACGGGTTGCCAAATAAGAGACTCATACGATTTGTATTACGAAATAACTGAATTCCAGTATCCAATTTACATGTCTTGCCTGTTACAAACTAATTCCCTTTCCGTATATATAAAAAATTTAAAATTCGCCAAATATTATATAAGTGTGATTTCGTTTGACAGTGAATTGTATGACAGTGACGGAAGCGAAAGATGTATGCAAGGATAGAAGGAAGTGGCGCTCGATCCTTTTTGCCTACCCCGCGAGGGAATCGGCGTGATGGTATGTATGTATTTCGTCGGTAGCTTGGAGGTAGAATCTCGGCCTTGTGAATAAGAGTTCCACGGTTCGACTCTAGGTGCCGGCAAATTCCCCTTTCAAGACACAAGCTTTAAGCTTACTGTGAAAGGTGTATAAGGTTGTATTTGGATTTTTAACAAAACCTTTTTTTAAATAAATAAATATTTCCTTAAATATATGTGATACATTCTAAAAATATTCAACTTGGCACAAATCGTCCAACAAAGGACGGGATGCACTGTTTTACTTCTCCTTCACTTTATTTTAACATCAGGACGTTTTTGAACTATATCAGCTATTCATAAACAGTTTCAGCGTTTTCACCGAGCATTGCCACTGTTTCCACAAAACCCAGTGGAAACGCTTCGCTTGATACCAAACATAAATATTTTTCGAAAACGCTCTGACGCTAAAAAAAATTGAAGTGGAAGTAAAACAGTGTTTTGTGATACATGCTTAAATTTTATTTTTTTATAAAATGTTGTTCTACAAAGTTTCGCTCGCTTTTATCGAAAATTTACAGATAAAAAAAGGTTAAAACATATGGAAATAATTACAATTGGTTTTAGTTTTACTGAAAAAAAATATTGAGAAGTGACCTGGTTTCGACTTATAAAGTCATTGTCAAACTAATCTTTTACTTCAAAAAAGTTATTGAGTACCTAGCGACCTGGATTCGATTTATAAAGTCAGTGTCAAACTTATCTTTTACTTAAAAAAAGTTATCGAGTACCTAGTGACCTGGATTCGACTTATAAAGTCATTGTCGAACTTATCTTTTACTTAAAAAATGTTATTGAGTACCTACCTTGCGACCTGGATTCGATTAATAAAGTCATTGTCAAACTTATCTTTTACTTAAAAAAAGTTATCGAGTACCTAGTGACCTGGATTCGACTTATAAAGTCATTGTCGAACTAATCGACAATTGTGTTTTTCCCATATATAGTGAAGTTTTACAAAACTAACGTCGAACTAATAAATAAGAAAAAAGTTGATCTTACAAAAGTTATCGTCAATAATGTTCGGCATAATTTATTGTAAAAATATATGCAGCCATATACACTGTCTCATTCACCCATTTAAAACCAGTAATTAATTGAAAAAATGGGCAGGGAGAGGGGATAAGTGTACGCCCTGTTGATCCTTCAATTAAATAATATATTTATATTTAGCCTGGAAATAAAATAATTGCAGGCTAGATGTAAAGAAAGTTTATAATATTCTACAGAGAAATCTCTTTTCTCATTATTACGTGTGAGCGTTTTTAGTCACATGTTCGCGCAGTTATTAATTTAAATAATAACATTTTGCTTCGCCGGAAGTTCTTTGATGTAATACTTGTACAAGAACAGAGATCTGACGTGTATGAAATCTTGAAGAGTTGCAAATTATCTGGAACACGTCCCATGGAGTTGAAGGTAATGTGCATTTAGATTATTAATAGTTGTTAACCATAAGAGTAAATATGAGTCTTTCTTCATTGAATTATTACTGTTCACAATATAATACATCCATAAAATAACTGTACATAAGATAAAAACAAGTATCTATCTACAATACTAGCCGCTGTGTTGTGGCAGGATTACAATTGACTCATCTTGTCAAATAAAAATGCAAATAATCAAACACACAAATATTGTAAAAAATAGTTAGCGAATGAGCAAAAACCAGAAGCTGAGTCTGGTTTTTTTTCAGTCAGTGAGTTAGTAAAGATTAAGTCGGTGAGTGTGCTAGTTAAAACATTTAAGTTTGAGACACATAGGACAATAAGTGAGTCGGCAAATGAGTTAAAAAATTAGAAAAATAAATAAATTAAAAACTTAATGGCATCCAAACACGGAATGAAAGTTGATTTCAGAAATATATGAGAGAAATTGTGATTTTTTGCTTTCCCCATCACATTAAGATTTCAGTAAAGCCTCCAACTCATCCACCCCAATGTTAACAAATCCACTCCTAAATGAACCCTCACTTCGCAGGAGTCTCCACTGCTACCTAAACGTATCTATGAAAAATAATTGATTATGTGAATGTCGAAACATCGAGTATGTTTTTTATTGTATTTTTTTGATATGTAAAGCTGTAAAAGTTTTAATAATAATAATATATTATTATATCCCTGAAATACTTAAGTCTTGTCAGCCATAAGGGTATCTCCGAAAATTTTTATAATTAATTTACAAAAATTAGATTTACCGGCTAATTTATTCATAAAAATTCAAAAATATTTTATAATAATATTGTAAGAAAGTTTCTGAACACAGATATTTCAGGCACAATGTTAGTATTTTGAACCCGCGTTTTGGGCCTAAAATCCTTTGATATCCTGTATATCTGGATAGGTGAATTTTTCCCGGAATTAGACTCATAAGTTTTGTGTAATGATGACTGATAATAATATGAAGACTTATTTGGTTGTATAATGCTGAGAAGTGTGGATGTGGATGGCCACCGCGTTTAAATAGCTAAAAATGTTTTAGAACCATCAGACATTTATTAATCTTCCTTCTTGTCTTTTTGAAATTTATTATAAACACAATTTAATAAAAGGCACAAAACAGATAATAACTACAGATTTGAGTTTTGATAAAAAGATTATCTTATGAAAACAAAAGAGTTTCCTAGAAGAATGTTCTCAGCCATTAGATAACAATTTCATTTAAAAACAAGATATCTCTTAGGAATGAAATTACATCATGAAAATTATTTGTTTTTACAATTTAAACAAGCAGTTTCTTCGTTGAAAAATGGTAAGTCTTCCTTTATATCTGCGGAATCTTCGAACTGCTTAGTTAACGTTAAGTTTTTCTATTTCAATATTGAAGCCTTCAGCGAAACCTTATATCTATATAAATAAAGATGAGTTGACCATGTATGTTCCCCCATAACTTGAGAACGGCTGAACCGAATTGGCCGATTCTATTCTTGTTGTGTTTGTAATTATCAGGAGACGGTTTGCATGAAAGATTTTTTTTGTGAAATCTAACGAAAAAGTCGGAAATTCAGATTGGATTTTTGTTCGACAGTTCCCCTGTCACGTGTTGCCATGACGAAAAATTTTATGAAATTAACCCTGGCGACGCCGGGTTGGATTATTTAGTTTATTATATAACGTACTTGGCGTTTATTTTTAAATTTCTTTTGTTTCTTTTCCACGTAACGCATCCGACACCGGGTTATTTCTATATTTTTGAACACTTTAAATTACACGTGTTAGTAGGTACCTACTCTGAGCACGTATTGAGATAAACCTATCTAATTTTTATAAGTCAAGTATGATATCTTTAACTTTTTCATATTTTTTTCTTGAATTCATGTTTGTTTCGAGCGTGATACGTTTAAAATGTTTGTTCCCAATGTGCATGGAAATTTTCATCTTCTTTTCGTGTCGGTCAGTTAACGATAAAAAAATAACAAAACATCAAAATCTGTATTCCCATTCCCACCCAGAAACCCACGACCTCTCTTGCAGTTCCCTTCAGGTGAGTTTGCTCCACGAATTCCTGCCAGTGACACTGTCTGGGAGCCATTGGACATGTCAGGAGGTGCCCAGTGTTTTGTTCCTCTCCACTGTCACACACCGTGCTCTCAGCCAAACCCCATGATATTTATATATAAAAATGACATCTCTTATGGCTTGGTTACATTAAATGGAGTAGATATTCTTAACAATGTTGCATATCCTGAATATCTTTATTTGTCATGTTTATTACAGGCAGTTATGATAAAGTTTGTATAACTACAAATAAATTTATCTCTTATGGCTTGGTTACATTAAATGGAGTAGATATTCTTAACAATGTTGCATATCCTGAATATCTTTATTTGTCATGTTTATTACAGGCAGTTATGATAAAGTTTGTATAACTATAAATAAATTTATCTCTTATGGCTTGGTTACATTAAATGGAGTAGATATTCTTAACAATGTTGCCTTTATTTGTCATGTTTATTACAGGCAGTTATGATAAAGTTTGTATAACTATAAATAAATTTATCTCTTATGGCTTGGTTACATTAAATGGAGTAGATATTCTTAACAATGTTGCATATCCTGAATATCTTTATTTGTCATGTTTATTACAGGCAGTTATGATAAAGTTTGTATAACTATAAATAAATTTCACATCACCGGGTTTGGCACCAGTTATGCCAGAAATAAGTTCATTCGCCGTTCTTGTGAGAATTACAATTGTATGTTTCAGAAGGCTGACGTATTTAATCTTACTCTTCCGCGTTTCAGGCCTGAGGCCTGAGTCAACAACACACTTTCGTCTCACGTTCCCGCTCCGTTAGCGTTCGGGTGCAGACGATGTTGCAAGCAAGTGTCAATTTCGTTGCTAAGATACACAATAGTTACGAAAATTAACACTTTGGCGCACCATCGTCTGCACCCGAACGCTAGCGGAGCGGGAACGTGAGACGAAAGTGTGTTGTTGACTCAGGCCTCAGAGATTGCATCGATGGCGATGGGTGTGTAGTGTAGGTTAGATGCTTACATCCATGCTTCGGAGGATATTCCTTTTAACTTTCCCATATCCCCCCTCCTATTAGCCACATTTTTTAATTTTTGTTGTTGTTGTATGAATACTTGTGTGTTTATGCCTACATAAAGTTCTTATTATTATTTTTTAATTTGATATATATTTTTTAGTCTAAGCGATTTATTCATCTTTTTTTTGTTGCTTTATCATATTTCTTTTGTAATTAACTTTTACATGCATGGTTTGGAGCCACTCCTATTTTTTTGTAATAATCATTGTCTTTTTTTAAGTAACTTCTTTGGCTATAGTTTTTATTTTTCTTCTTTTGTATTTAAATATTTGGTTTTTTATTATCATTTTAACTTTCTTTTTAACTATGAAAAAACATTCGAATACAAATGTGCAATCTGTAAATGGGTTAATATGTTTATATATTGTAATATATTGTATTTGTGTAAAACCTGTAGATGTGCCAATAAAAAAATAAAAAAAATAAAGCTATATTTATTATATCTTATTTTGTCATGTTTATTACAGGCAGTTATGATAAAGCTATATTTTTTATATCTTATTTTGTCATGTTTATTACAGGCAGTTTTTATTAAATTATATTAATATCTTATTTTCTTATCATTATAAAATCCAGTTGTGGTAAAAATGGACTGCTGTATTATTTAAGATAAGAATTTTTTAACGCAATTTAATAAAAAGCAGCAAATAAAATACATAATTACTATCAAAAGTACTACATCTTTGAGTCCTATGCTTAAAGGGTTGACTGGAAGATGTTGCCTAGCAACAAGTCCGCCTTTTGGCCTAATTCTGTTGATTGTCACTTTTTTTAATATTGTATTTTATTGTTTATGTATTTGTGTAAAATTATGGTCAATAAAGTTTCATCTATTTATTTATGCATCACACTCAATATATTTAAAATCTCAAATGCAGTAGTGATGTATGTTGCCCATTCTGAATATCTCAATCTCTCATTGGTGCGGAGAGGATAGCTTGTACATTTTTTATTCTGCTGTTAGTGTGCCGGATACACAAAATGTGGGGTAATTGTATATAAATATTTTCTCAAGAAGTATTCAAATGTTTCTATACATTGGTAAATTTACTCGATAGTTTGAACATAATATATTGAAATATTCAACAATAAAAAATGTTCCTTTCAACCACGTCCCACCCCGTAACACTCGGAGTGTATATGTATTATAGATGAGTATATCATTGCTATTTTATTTGTAGTATTAGTGTTTTGTTATAAATCGAACAACAGCATTTCTTCGTGATTCCGCCCGATACATGTTGAAAATATAATATTTTACACAAACCCATGTGCCAACGTACCTCAAAATAGGTAAAACAAAGTTCTCACGGCACAACGTTCAACTAAAATAATAATTGTAAATCAACAAATGTGGATAATTTGTTGAACGTGAAAATTCAAAACTAACATTTGATTTGTCATGAATTTCGTGAATATATTTAGTTCGTCGGTAGCCTGGAGGTAGAGTCTCGGCCTTCAGAACAAGGGGTCCGTGGTTCGATCCTAGGTGCCGGCAAACTCCCCTTTCGCGGCACAAGCTTTTACCTTAGTGTGAATGGTGTATAAGGTTGTATTTAAACCCAGATATATCTTCTTTTTTTTTAAATAAATATTATACCTATTCGTATTTTCAAAGCTACATTTCAATGCTAATATATTTATAATATTAAATTTTATAGGTTGCAGTACACCTTTATATTTATTTATACACCTGCTGTCTTCTTCAACGATATTTTTACATATTTCAACGCTACAGTTATAGGTAGTATACCCATGAAAAACATTAAATATATTTAAAAAAAAACACCTTGAACAAAACTGTATCACTGAGTCTAAATAAAAATCTATAGCAAACAATTTTTTTTTTTTTTTTAATAATAATAATAATCTTTATTTCATATTTATACATACAATTATAGTTTACATTTATCAAATTACATATAAAGATATATTCATAAAAGAAAACAGTACAACCAACGAACGAAGCCCGTTAAGTCATTGAAATGACTTGTCAACAGGCTCCGCTCATCTCCACATCCAGCTTATAACTAAAAAAGTTAAATATAACTATATTAATCCTATAAATGCATTTATCATCAATGCACAAATCTATTTAACACTCACACTACAGTTATATGTACATATTTCTATTTTTTCTGAGCCAATTCTTAAATAATACTTTTAATTTTCCAATTTTGTCACACTTTTTTATGCAGAGTGGCAGTGAATTGAATAACCTAGGAACTAAGCACTCCAGAGTGCGATCACCATACTTATTGTTGGTTTTAGGTATTTTTAAACCTTCATTTTTTGTGAACCGTGTATAATGAATATGAATTAACCTCTTTTTAAATTTATTGTCCCGAAAATTCTCCATACCCAATTTATAACAAAAAATAGCCCTAATAGTTAGCAAATTCAACTCTCCAAAATATTTATATGCATCAAAATGTCTATTTGGTCCTGGCATATAGTCAGAAATTAACCTAATCATGGAATTGTTTTGAACTTTCTTCAGGTTTGTTTGTGTCGTCTTACCCCAAGCAGACAAACCGTATCTTATAACTGACTCCGCCAAAGATTTGTATATGATTTTAAGAACAGATTTTGGAACAAAAAATTTGATTCTATACAACCTACCCAACATAGAGTACAATCTGTTACACACTTTCTTAACCTGAATATCCCATTTAAAGAAGCAATCAATATCAATACCCAGGTATGTATATTCCCCAACTAACTCTATGGCATCGCAATCACAGTGATTCTCAACATTTCGATGGACGCATTGCATATTATGAGATTTAACCGTTGGATTACTATTCACGACTGTGTGTGGGGTTCTTATATGCATGACTTTCGTCTTCTTTGCATTAATAGTTAACCCAAAATCGTGCGACCATTTAATCAACGTATTGTAGTCCTCCTGCAAGCATTCATTCGCCATACCCTGGTCAATATGTGACACCACCAATGCCGTGTCATCGGCGTATATAAAATGTTTAACATGTTTAAATATATTTTTTAGCATGGAGACATATATTAAATATAGTGTAGGTCCCAAAATTGATCCCTGCGGTACACCTGCTTTGATATCCTTTTTTACACTCAGTTTATCACCTATACGAATCATGAAAGTTCTCTCCGTTAAGTAATTTTTAAATAATTTCAGCAGATTTCCCCCAATTCCAATCATCTCTAGTACCCCAATTAGTTTTTCATGATCAATTGTGTCAAATGCCTTGGAATAATCTATAAAAATCACCAAAACATGTCTCCTTTTATTCAGTTCCTCATTAACGTAATCACTAAAATCTCTGAGAAGAATTTCATTCCCCTTATTTCTTTGATAACCGTATTGAGCTGGATCAATTAAATTAAATTTACGTAAATAATTATTCAGATGTATTGATAAATATTTTTCCAAAATTTTTTCTATCGCAGGAAGGATACTTATCGGCCTATAATTTGCTACGTCAGCATGTTTACCACCCTTATAAATAGGTCTTACAATACTACATTTTAGGTAATCCGGTATATGCGCTTCCTTTATTATGCAATTAATTAAATTCGTCACTATAGGATTGAAAATTTCCGCGTGTGTTTTTAAATCATTCATCCGAATGTTGTCGACCCCAGTTGTTTTGGAATTATTCAATTGACCAATAATGTTCTTTATATCCACCTGTGTAGCATAGGGTAAGTACATACTTTGTTGCTGTTTACAATAATTCACATCAAGCGCTCTGTAGTCACAATGATGTAACATGTCAGATATACTTTTTGAAAAATAATTTGCAAATTCATCCAGCACACAATCAACGTTCCTACTAGCAAGAAAATACTTTTTCAGCACTTCATCACAGTCACTTTTTGTATTTCTTCCCAAAATCGCGTTAATTTTATTCCAAGTTTTTTTAACATTACCAAAACAACTATTAAATTTATTACTATAAAACAATTTCTTACAGTTCAGTATTAATTTATTAACTCTATTTCTACACTTTTTATATTCTCCTCTATAAGAAACATTGGACGGAGCATTCTTCCATGTCCTAAAAAGTCTATCCCTTTTCCTTATTTCTTCCAATATTTCTTCATTCATCCACTCACATACAATTTTCGGTCTTTTTTTATTACTCTTTTTAATACATATTTTTGATTTGTTATAAAGTAAATTTAAGGTATTCTTTACACTTTCATAAATAACCTCCGAACCGCTTGCAAAACACGAATGGTTCCAATCATAACTTGTAATTAACCCATTTAATTTTTTTTCTGATAATACACTAACATTTCGCCCGTCCGTGTCCCCGCAACGCCCACCCGTATCAGTGTGTTCATTGACGCTGTATATAGGTATTATCACTGATACCATACTGTGATCAGCTGGTGCCGACTCACTCACACAAGCAAAAATGCTTTCTGTAGAGAAATTATTATTATTTTTATATTTTCCCTTAATTCTAACAAATATATGATCAATACAAGATTTTGTAACATTGCTCGAGACTACCGCTTCTCTCGTCACATCATGCACACACTTAACCATGTAGCTATCACACATCACACTTTCATATGCAATCACCAAACCATCATTATCTGCCAATAAATCAATATTTATATCACCTATAAACACACAGTTATCCGTTACTTTCACAGTTTTCTCCATCAGTTGTTTAACTTCTTGAACAAAACCTTGTTTACTTTTATTTGGTGGTCTGTATACCGCCACGATATAAATACTAAAATTCTTCCCGTATAATAATCTGCCTAAGACTATTTCACAAAACTTAACATCATATTTTATTTCTTCAAAAGTAAATTTATTTCTTACATACAATAATATTCCACCTCCCCGCCTATTATGTCTACAGAAATAATATTTGTTATACCCCTTTATATTATATAAATCAATACATTCCACTTTTACATTAATTTCTGTTAATATAATAACGTCCACCATATCAATACAGTTTTTCATTTGTATCAAAAAAGTATCCCAGTATTTACATATAGATCTAATATTTACATGCACACACATTAAACTGTTGTTATTAAATTTGTCATATTCTATATTCTTTATCCAGTCCTCTAAATTATTAGTTCTTTGATAATCTATTTCATTATCTTGGTCAATATATTCCAAACTCATTTTGAATACAACAATGAATGACAGTTCGTCCCACATATAAATATAAGTACATTCAGGAAGGGACAAAACTCATTCGTTACATTTTTATTGTTTATCCTGAGTACCTTTCTTCCTATTTTGTAAATATCTCTTGCATCACATGAACCAAACAAACATATTATAATATTCTTATAATTATTTTTCTTTTCAATATAACTTATTGTATATAATTTATCGATATAGTTAATATTAATAGTATGCGTTACGATGAATAATATACAAATATAAAATAGCCCCAATATAAATAATTGAAACTGAAGTTTAGCATAGCCTAAATAACAATTCACACTCAAACAACAAACTCTGTGAACGAGTAGCAGCACACATAATACGAAAAATACACAACATATAGATAATGCGTTTGTAAAGAGGGAGACAGTGATATAGCACTCAGCATTGGCGCATATGCACACACTAAACAGGCGCTCCGCACAATATTGCACTACCGCGTGAGCAGTACAAAGTATATTTGCAATACTCCACTCACATTCAACACAGTAATACATCACATGCACAGTTGCACTCCGACAATCGTCATCAGGGACTGCAAAAGTAAAAACAATAAAACAAATATGATCCGTAATCATTACATGCAGTCCAGAGTAAGACGTACACCTCACAAATTGTACCAACCAATTATTGTAAATGTAGCATGCGTATCCGAATTTATTTATTGCTAGCTGCAAACAAAAACATAATAGTTAAATTTTACTCACGGAACTATCATTTGAGTGTCAGAAAAGGTACAGTAACCTTATTTGACAGTTTTCCAGACGCCACCCGCAACCCATCCTTTCTGTTAAGTGTGTTTAAGTCTTCAATATTTAATCAACCACCCAATAAACAAAAAACTCCGATAGTCTCTCTTAACTTTTATATTATTTTAAATCTGGAAAGAGGGGAGTCGTTTTGTGCCGTGCATCATTGTTTCTTTTGTTCCGTATTTTATTTGATGTTGAGAATACCTATAGTATTTTTTCATTATTTTATTTATTGTGGCGTAACAGTAGAAGAATTCAATTATTATTGCATAAGTTGAAAAAACAAGCGTTTTACTACGATAGATAGAATCTAGAGAGACATCCATCCGATTTCATAGATTTTTTGATTGACATAATAACAACCCTATTTAAGACTCATAAAACGCGAAATGCTGGTTTTTTTTATGGTTTTTACATTTTTTAAATCGTCTTTAATAATGTTACATATTCACGGAAAAAATATATGTTATAGATCAATTCTTTCTCTATTGAATGGTAATGTTTTGAGTTTGGATAGTTTATTTATTATTTTGATAAAAAATCCGAAAAAAATATCATTTTTTTGTTTTTGAATCAATTTGAATCAATACCATGTGGAACAGCGACATATTTTTTTTTTGTTTTAATGCCTAATAATATTTTGCAGTGAAATGTCATGTAAATATTTTCAACAAATATTAAAATCAGCTTTAAAATTAAAAAAAAAACTTCAGTTGTGGAACAATTCATATTTGTATGACGTCTTTATTTTTGTCCAAAGAAAGAGAGAGTCTTATGCTTTATCTATACGCGCATGAGAGAAAATGACACAGTCGGTTCCGAGCCGGCTTGCAGTGCGGACGTGAGATCTGCGCTAATTTTTTGTTTGTTTTTTTGTCATTATTAAATTAGACGCTTCTAAGATACTCACCAACATTATAATGAAAAGGGCGGAAAATAAAATAAACGAAACACTTACAGAAGATCAATTTGGATTCCGCAAAGAGACAGGTACAAGAGATGCAATCCTGAGTCTCAGACTTACTCTAGAGAAGAGAATAGCATTTTCAAATAAAATATTTAAACTTGAATCACTATGTTTATTTGTTACATTAATTTAAATTACGCTATCGCGATTTCAGTGCACTTGCACCATTGACGAGTTTTTCAAGATTAGCGTAATTTAAATTAATGTAACAAATAAACATTGTGATTCAATTTCATTAATTGTATCGGCATTTACTTTGTAACACTTCATTTTAAATTATCAAATAAAATAAAATAAATATTTATTATTTTTGTTTCGTGTTACTGTTGAAGTATTGAAGTATCAACAGTAACACGAAACAAAAATAATAAATATTTATTTTATTTTATTTGATAATTTATAGTGATTCAAGTTTAAATATTTTATTTGAAAATGTCTCGTAATTGTTACATAGTTAATGCCTCTAAAATAAGTGAAAGAGAATAGCAATTAATAAAAACACATACATAGCATTCATCGACCTTGAAAAAGCATTCGATAAAGTAGAACGGGAACATTTTTTTAACACCCTCAACCAGATAGGAATGAGTTATAAAGACAGAAGAGCAATCTGGAGCTTATACAAGAACGAAATGGCTGTGATTAAAAGCGGAGAGAGCTGTGCAGGAGCAAGGGTCGAACAAGGCGTAAGACAAGGATGCTCAATGTCACCAGCTCTCTTTAACTGCTATATACAGCGAGCCATTGATGAACTGAGATAAGAAATGAAGAACTGGACAGGAGTAAAAATAAATGGGAAAAAGGTCGACATGATAAGATATGCTGACGACAAAGCACTGCTCGCAGACTCCGAGATGGAGCTGAACGAAGCCTTAGGAAAAATGGAAAGTATACTGTTGTCAAAGTACAACATGAAAATAAATAAAGAAAAAACAAAATGTATGGTCGTTGGAAAAGAGAAAGCGACTGCGAACATTGCCATAAATGGAGTGAGCATCAAACAAGTAAGTGAATTCGTGTACCTGGGCAGTAGAATAAACCAGGATGGACGCTCCAAAGCAAAAATCGTAAGCAGAATAAACCAGGCAAGGATTGCCTTTAACAAAAAATCGAAGATATTGGAATCTCCAAATATTGACTTAAGCGTAAGGAAGAACCTTACTAAAGCCTTTGTATGGAGCATTCTGCTTTATGGTTGTGAGACATGGACCATCAGCAAGAGTGAAAGCGGACGGTTGGCGGCCTTTGAAATGTGGTGCTACAGACGCATGCTTAAGATCCATTGGTCGGAGCACGTCGAAAACGAAGAAGTATTAACCAGGGTAGGCGAAAAAAGGCAACTCCTTAAGAGAATCAGCCAACAACGAGCTAACTGGATTGGCCACAACATCAGGCACCCAGGACTACTCATTGCCATCGCGGAGGGTAAGACCGAGGGGACAAATGGCAGAGGCCGACCAAGAGACGCATATATGAACCAACTGAAGAGTGATATGAACTGTGGCTCATACGTAGAGCTGATAAGACTGGCGGAGAATAGAGACGAATGGAGAAGAAAAACCAAACTCGTTGCGAACAATCCAATGGATTGTAACTCATTATATATATATATTAAATTAGGTATATAATTTCACAATATTTGCATATAAGTCTCGAGTATATAAGTACTACACTACGGATCATACCTTTTGGAAAAATGTATTTTACAACGAATTTAATCTTGATTTTTTTGCATACTTTATATTTTTTTTTTATCTTATTAAGTAGGTACATAATGCAATATATTTATCGAAAACAATAATTATATTTTATACATCTTTTTTATTATTATTATTAAATATGAACAAATAACAAGGAGTAAAATATCTATGGTAGAAGAAAAAGTTTTTTCAAAAATTCAACTGAAAAATAAGTATTTCGTTGAAAGATGAGAACTCAACTGTATGTGGTTTACTACGACCAATAGTGAACAACGGAATTTATTATGTGAAACGTAAAAGGAATCATTTTATTTCGTAGCGATGTGAGATGTTATAGGAGTAGGTATTATAGAAAATCGTGGCATAAAAATACAACAAATAAATAAAAATGGGAAAAATGAGTTATAGCCAAATCACATAGAGGTTATGATTTTTCATTTTCAGTTTTGTGAGCTGAGAATTTTTACAGACACAACAATAACATTATATTGCCGGCAACTAGTTTAGAAGTACGGCATTGCTCGGGAAACAATTTCATGTTTTTTTTTTACACTTGTTTAAAATGTTTATTAGTCGGCACGTAAATGGATGAAATGTATTTACCTTTTGGTATACCAATATGGTTACTCTCAACAAAATATAAATATGATTCACTCTGTCGGTGTTAAGGTAGTAGAATTCCATAGCAAAATAAATAAAACAAGTGTTTTATTCTACTATTGATTTATTCGACGAGAGAGACGTCTTTCGTCTAATTATGCAGGATTGACGATGTCCTAATAAGACGAAAGACGTCTCTTTCGTCGAATAAATCAATAGTAGAATAAAACACTTGTTTTATTTATTTCGCTCTAAATACGATCTTAATCTTAATCATACGACGCACTAAGTGACTATTAGTCAAAAATGCGTGCATATCAATCTCGCTGTAGCGGTTGTGCGATATTTTTGATTATAAATTTATTTATACAATAAACGGCTGAAACAGCCTTTACTAACATAATTACAATAAAAAACAAAACAGTCAAGTCAAAACAATGCATATTAGGCATAAAAGGAAAACAAATAAAAATAACATACTAGCAAATAACTTTAAATTATGTACTTATAGTCCCTTCGCGCTTCGTATGATTAAGATTAAGACTAGATTAAGATCGTATTCATATTGTGCTATTTCGGTAGTGGGATATGCTGTGATGGTATAGATATATACATTTTTTTTAAATGCCTGCCTCTCCGTCCTCCGAGGTAGATGAATTTTTGGATCGCTTTGTGTTTTTTTGTCAAAAACACGTATCTAAACCAACAGTATTTGCGTTGTGGATATATTCTAACTCAATATTTATTATATCTTTTATCCATTCGATGAACATGTTAACTAAAGTGACTGGAGATTAATATTAAGCATTCCTGCCTCAAAACAGACAAAAGTTTAGTGGGGCAGTAAATTCCAATCCTTAGTATTGTTTCTTTTGTTATTGTTAATAATTATAATAGTTTTACTAAACACAAAAGAACAATACAGATATAACAACAACAAGATGACGATTTGATAATATATTTATTTTATTTTTTAAGAGCCGATAATGCACTTCAGATAACTCATACGAATACAAATAATATATAATAGACAAAAATATAAAAATTCACTACCCTTTTTAAAAGTTTACACATAATTTTTCAAATTGTACAATATTTCAATAAGCCCATAAAGTTATCATTTGACTCCATAAATGAGCCTTTGTTTTTTATGTGCAACGATTTTATTTTAATAATTGTATACATAAATAACAATAAAAAAATATTATATTGCTGTTTTTATGCAGTAACTAATTTATGAACTAATCATACTTGGCAATAATAAAAATCTTATAACTTTACTACCCCAACTGAATCATGTGACATTAGCAAAAAAATCGTGAGAAAATTCTGCTATTATTTATTAAATTTTTAAAAATTATATTGTATTTTATTTGTATCAATTTTTTTCCGACTATATCCGACTAATGAACTGAAATAAATAAATTAAGCCTCGAAAATTTGAATCAAATTAAATTTATTATTTTATTCACAAAAACACACGACATAGCCCTATGTCATGTTTGGATATACGAAAAAGAGAACAATAACAGTGATAATTTTAAAATGAAACACGATAAAATAGTTATTCCACTATTGATTTTATTAATTTTGCGAGCCGGCTTTCAAGAACTTCCGCTCTCATCGTCAGGCAAAAGTAAAAGATAAATAAAGTCAATAGTGGAATAACTATAAATCGTGCTTCAATTGTAAAATTATTAAACTGAACTTCCACCAAGAACCGTCGGTCAATAAATTAAACTATGATAACAGTGATAAAAAAATAAATGTTACAATAATTCATTTATAGCACCAACAGACCAACGATAAACAGAAAAACATTAAGAAATAAAATTGTACGGTGAAAATTAAATAAGGTGAAACTATTAAAATTACAATAATTAAAGCAATGAAAAGCGGATATTATAAATATTCCAAATATCGCACGGGTACTCCATAAGAGTAGGGCTTTATTATTATCTTGCCGTAAGGATCGGCTCTGGTTACAAGCTGATTTCATATCATAATTCACGGTAATAATCCACGAGAAAATGAAAAAGGATACCTTTGACCTGCTAAATTATATTTATGAAAAAAGTGTACCTACTGTCTTTTATATTGTTTTTGTCAAGACCCAAATACAACCTTATACACCTTTCACAGTAAGCTAAAAGCTTATGTTGTGAAAGGAGAGTTTGCCGACATTTGGGATCAAACAGTGCACCCCTTGTGCATGAAGCCCAA
The DNA here is from genome assembly GCA_947579605.1 of Athripsodes cinereus. Classification (NCBI taxonomy): domain Eukaryota; kingdom Metazoa; phylum Arthropoda; class Insecta; order Trichoptera; family Leptoceridae; genus Athripsodes; species Athripsodes cinereus. Next base: position 7,468,085 of record OX388323.1, read on the forward strand.
ACTCTACCTCCAGGCTGAGAGCTTCCACTCTCATTGTCAGGCAAGTGAAATTAAATTTTTGTTTTGCCTGACGATGAGAGCGGAAGTTCTTGGAAGCCGGCTCGCAAAATTAATAAAGTCAACATTGGAATAACTATACATATTATTTTATTAATAAAATTGTTAATACGAATTTACTTCCACCAAGAACCGTTGGTCGATAAATTTAGCCTTTATTTTGCTTATTATTGCAACTAAGATCATTACCTAATTCTATACCGTCGCAACATTTCTTAAGAATCTAGTGTATATAATGAACTAACAGCATGAAATTTACGTACATGGAAGTCGCCCTTGAATTGTTATGAAAATAATAAATTCTGGATTGGTAAAACACCATTGTTTATTCAATGGTATTAAAAATCATTGTTTTAAAATCACATATCTTTTACAGGTGACTCGATATTATAACAGATACAAATAAGAGTGAGAGATTTATATTGTAATTTTAAGGAACTCTAGGGGTTTGTTATTAGACTTGAATTTTTTTATAAGTGCCCTAGCATCGCTACGCACACAGTCACAGGTAATGTGTATCACAGAACACGTGATTGTCTGATGCATTGTGTGGTATGTGTAGCATACTCATTAGTGAAGGATGTGTTAGTAATCATTTACCTATGAGTGGGGCACTCTTAGATCAATTCTACTCTACTAACATAATAAGTAATATTAATTCAAGAGTCGCAATAAAATTTTCATCTAAAATGACTCCATAAAAGTTTGTTGCTTCTGAGAAAATAAAAATATTGAAATGGTTTTAGATAAATAGTAGCGCGGAGTACGACGATACCTATTATAAGAAGAACTACATAAGGCAAGTTGGTATAATATAATAGTACATTACATGAAAACAAGAAAGTGTACATTGGTTGGTACCTACTCTCAGATGGGTTGGAATATAAATTTATTACACAATTCTCAGCTTCGCATTATGCGTAATGGCACAATACAAGACAAAAGTGGTTCTTAGCGTGTAATGCTAGTACATTTAAAACAAAATGGAGGAATTACACGATCGTGATAATTTTATTATTATTAACATTATTTAAGTTTATAATAGCCTCATTTATTGATTGGAGCGCATGGTGCAACAATGTTTCAAGTAACACTTAAGTTTCAACAAGATTTCAAAAATATTAATTCAACACAGCAAACCAATAAAGCTTCAGTCGCAGCTGGATGTTTGAAAAGCGTCAAATGGAGGAACAAACATATGCTTGTAGAAAGTAAAGTCAGAATATACAAAACATGTATCAGGCAAATAATGACTTACGGCGTCGAAACAAGAGCAGACACAGCAAGAACCAAAAGCCTACTCAGGACAACTGAGATGAAAACCTTACTTGCTTTCAAGGGAAAAACTCTCAGCGAAAGAATAAGAAATACTGAGATTAGAAGGATATGCGACACGGAGGAGATAGTGAGATGGAGTAGGAATAGGAGATGATTCTGGAGAGACTATGTGGACATAATGGCTGAAAACAGGATCGCCCACATTGTTGCAAAGACGACACCAGCTGGCTCACGTTCACGAGGAAGACCACCAAAAAAATGGAAGGATAGCTGGTCCTCAGGGTCACAAGAGAGAATCCCTTCCGAAACAACAGATCAATGATCTATCACATATCACATGAGAAAGAAGAAGAATTCAACACATAATTGGAACGACTTTTTGTTCTACTAAGTTCAATACACAGTGTGTTTTGAGTATTGTATTAATGATGGGCAGGTTATAATCAAAATACAAGAACTACTATTATATAGAATATATTTAATTATTAAAAGGTATAACAACTACAGATAGAGAGAGAGAGAGAGAGCGTGTGCTAGATTCAGATAATGAAAGAGGCCGCTCTACCGGCTGATGTTCCTAATAGTGATGTAACGAATGTGTGATTTTGGATATTCATGAATGCGAATGGCGGCGTACAGACAGCAGGATGCAAATGTCAATCATCAAGCATCAAACAAAAATCTAAAATCTTTCTGTGACAATTTGGAGCATTCTCCATACCCATCCACGAGAAATAATGAAGACATTTATTCGAATATTTCTTCGGAGAATGCTCCGAATTGTCGCCGAAAGATTTTAGATTTTTGCTTGACGTTCGCATCCAGCTGTTTGTACGTCGCAATTAGCGAATATTGACTTGCTTAAATTTCTACATTGCTCAACTATTAAAATTTCTACCCTCCCCCCTCCTCGTCGCCGAATTTTCAAAATGGTATAGGAAATTAAAATACTTCAATACTCCTAGGTTTTCTTAACGAATATTTTCTTGCAGTACCTTGTACTTCAATGTACCTTTTACTACCGGTACTTTTACCGAATATCCGATACTTTAGCGAATGCGAATACTTTGAAATATGCGAATATTCGTGAATGCGAATGCGAATATGAATATTCATTACATCACTAGTTCCAAATTTAGTTCCAAATCTATAGTGTGGCCACTATATAAAAATATCACACAATGCTAGTAGGTATTTTGAGTAAGAGTTATGCTTTTTGTGATCATCATTAGGCCACTTATCTGGTTGCATATTGCTGAGAAGCAAGGATGAAAATTCTGCTGAGGCGTTAAAAAAAAAATACTGCATACAAAAATGTTCGACAGCAATAACTGTCGAATATATTGAAAACATTTATGAATAATAATTTATTTATTTATTCGTTTAAATTTTTTTCTCAATTTCATGACTTCAAACATTATTGTGCAACTCCATCGAGTTCTATCCACCAGTCAACAACATAATATTATCTATTTCAATGCGTAGAAACTAGCCTTTAGTACTTATAAGTAGGAATTAGTAGTTTATTTTAAATATTATATAATCGATAATTAATCGCTAATTAATCAAGTACTTGAAGCACTCTCGAAAAAAAGGAAGGATGATCGTTTTAACTATTAATAAAGCGGTGGCTAGAACAAGGATCCATGGTAATTTTTTTATGGAAAAAAGTCTTACCTAACCTATGTCCATGTAAATTTTGATTGAAATATAATTATAATGACGTGGATATAACGTCCTATAATTAATAAATTTAACAGTATCCTTCACTGAGAAAAATACTAACGAAATTTCACAACGAATCATTGGTACGTACTATCAGATTAGGACCAGAGATGGTACAAACGATTCATTAGTACAAAACTATAATATTAATTTTTCGTAAACAAATCGTGAGCAAATTTACCAACAAGTAAATTTTAAATTTAAATAACCGGGTTAGTTGAAAGACATCGCATTTTAGCGCTAAACTCGCCCTCTGTACATTGAATTGTATAAATGATATTTTCTATGTTAATTTGAATTATTGTAAACAATGTACAGTGAATAATAAAAATAAAATAAACAATTATTTATTAGTTACCCCACACACCCTTTTTTGTTTGAAGGGTAAATGTTATTTTTTGGGACTTCTGTTTGTAAGTTATACTTTGTTAAAATTTGTTGTATGAAAAAATATATAAATGTTCAATTAATTTTTACTTTATTTATTTGTTCATTTATACAACAGTATTTAAGATATAATAGTCACAATAACCCACCTAGCTGGGCATGAGCCCGTACCAAGGGAGACTGAATCAGTTTTCACCTTGCTTTGTCTCAGCGCTTAATTTTCTATACTTTAGTTACTAATTGGTCATATAATGTCAATATATGTAGATGTACATATAATATATAATTTAAAAAAATTAAGCAATCGTATCGTAAAAAGCCTATTTGCATCATGCCCACTTATTATAGCTTTATCGTCAATTATTAATTTATTTGACCATTAATATTTGAGTTCACATTAAACTGAAAACGATAAATCAATAAAATACAGAAATACTAATAAATATTCACTATTAAAAGTTCAACATATTTAAATTATAAAACTGATTTTGAATAATGACTTCATTTTTTTTAATAATTTCGCAACTATTTTAGTTTGACATATTTATAAGAATTGTCTCACATACATTTATTTTACCGGTATGACTATTTTTGATATGTTTTCATGTTGTTGTTCTCTATTTTTGATTTGATTGTTAACATGTTAAAGGCTAACGCCGTGAATATTATGTTAATAAAAAAAACTAAAAAAAAAACTCGTAATTTGAATTTTCTGTCATTCGATTAAACATTACTACCTACTCTATTTATCTACCACATTTATCATAATATATGGCGTGAGCCTTTTACATGTAGAGAATATATAAGAAATACATGACAGAAATAAAAAAAAAGTACATTCAAAAACTATGAAAAAAGAACGATACATAATTAAAAAACAATATGATACCTACATATAATACAAATAAATCATTCAATAAAACTTGTTAAATATAAATATAAGACAGAAGCAATAACACTCTTCATTACCATCACGGCATATCCCAGAAGTGAGATATTATGCCGCTCATTTGATAAACGTGCAAGCTGTCTTCTTCATACCAAAAGAAAAATCAGGATAGGTGGTAATCTCCATCGCTGAATACAATGTATTAATTTTTCGAACACCTGCCATTTATATGACCCACGAAGACTTATGGAATAGAGTGGGAGACCATTTCTTTACTGAGTACTCATGGAAAAAGTTGAACATTATATTCTCTTCAATACGTCAAAGGATACAAGATTTACGCATGTTTTGCCATGACAATAAAAAGAAGAAAGAATATTCTATGGTTTTCCCTAAGCGTTCTTAGGTTGGCCGTTGTAGCTTGGAGGTAATGTCCTTACATTTCTGTGAGTTGGAAAGTTTTTAATTGCCATGGGTCTAGGCATTACGTGAATAATTGTTTTCAGCCCAATAGTTATAATATGTAACATCACGTTAGTAGGTACTCGTATGTAGTACAATATTAATAATAACTAGTACAATTTTAGTGAATTTTAGTTATGCTTTGTTGAAATTTAGAAAATTATGTATAAAAAATAAAACGCATTATGTGAACACTCCACAAGACATATTACGCGATGGAATTGTACATAGCATAAGAAATTTAATAAACATAATTTGTGACCATATTACACGCGACAATCCAACACTAAAGCGGTTGCCTGTTGGGTGATGCGGTGTGCGGTGGTGGAGAGGTGTCTCATTGGATAGGAAGCTCAAAGTGGGATCAATCTACTTTCACTCCTACTACTACAATACTATCACGGAATTAATTCATATATTCGTCAGAAATATTTCGCAAATCATCATCGACTCGCATTTCAATCTACTGTCGGGCTCACATAGCCTCCTCCATTCAGAGTGTTACTTTGGTAATTGAGTCACCATTTCCCAACTATCGTAATATATTGCTACTGATCTATACACAAATATTTTTTTTCTGGTCTTTATAGTCTATTGGTGTGATGTATCTAATCTGTTTATTTTGATGCCTAAATGTATTCACTGTGTCGGTGTTCAGGTAGTAGAATTCCATAGCGAAATAAATGTCCATTGACAATATCCTAACAAGACAAAAGACGTCTCTCTCGTCAAATAAACAAATAGAAGAATAAAACATTTGTTTTATTTATTTCGCTATGCCTAAATTTGTTTTTTGGACATATATTACAGATTGTACATACTGTCAGCCTCGACACAGAGAGTCTAGTGAGGTGGCAAAGTAGAATTAGTTGTATTGGATATTTGAACTGTATTTGATTGTGTATGCTTATTTGAGGAAATAAACGAATTTAAGGAAATTATCTTAAAAATGTCACTCTACTCGAACACCATAGCAGAAGTGTCGGGGAATTTTGGTTTGCATGTGCCGGTAAGTAGAAGTTATGACTCCTGAGATATCCGGGTGCAAGATAGCAGCTTTATTGTTATTTTATTTTATTTTGGCCAAGGTGATCTCAGCGGGAAAAAACAAAGTAAAATTAAAAAATGCCAGATAGAAAAACATCACAAAAGAGATATCAACAAAAAGAAACAACAGACTCAAAGGAGAGTCTCTACAAGCAATAATTATTGTTGTCTTTCGCTCCTTGCAACCACTTCATCTATATAATTCAGATCAATGTGGAAAACCCCTCAGCTGCTAAGAGAGAAAAGTTCACTCGTTTTGCTTTATGTTTTGTCGATTGATGTAGAATTTTTTACCATCCTTGGACTAAACTCTGGGTACATGTTTTGTAATTAATATGTTATGTACCTACATATACAACGTTCTTTCAGTCCACAGTGTTTCATTACGAGTACTGCAAATCGTTATTTCCAAAGTTTCAGTAATAATTTTGTTAAGAATTCAAATTTGTATTTCACACTGTACATTAACTGTAATGATTCCAGCGAGTGACGTTGAGCATTTCAGAGATATGTTCATAACAATATAATAATATTGATGAAAATTTCACTTGTATGAAAATATTTAACGGACAATGAAGATGTGAAAATTTAATTTTTCTTTCACTTATTTATCGGGACATTTCTTTACTATTTATGGAATATGCTATGATAGAATGCATCTTCTATTTCTTCACATGTCCTGCCGAGATTCGACGACGTTGACGACTTTTTAGAAGAAAGCTTACTTTTTCTAGACGGCGCAACACAGCTCCCCATGGTCTAATACCGGTCTATCCTCTAACGATTCGAAGCCAGGAAAGCTGTCTTTTGCCGACCTCTCTGCGGCTCTCGATCTTCCCCCTCCATGATGAGCTGGAGTATGGTGTCATGCATAATGATTTATTTAAAGTGGTTAAATTTTCACATGAGCAAATTTGAGGTTTTACAAAATAAACTTTACTATATTACAAGAAAATCGAAGAAAATATACTCGTAAGAAGTAAAAAGCACTCTGATACAACACCAAATATTTCGAATAAAATATTTTCATAATCAACAAAATTTTAAATATTTATCTTCTTTCTCCTGACCTTGCATTCCATTCAACTGGGTCGGGCCTCCTGGCTCTCATCCTCTAAATAATCCTATCCAGAAAAATATTAAAATTTATTGAATAAAAAAAATACTGTCTATTTTCAAAATGTTTTCAGTGTAGGAGGTGTCGATTGATAAATGATCGGGAAAAAGCTGGTAATCGATGTTGAGTGAAATGAAGGTAGAGATAAGACGACAAGATTTTTCAATAGTGAGTGGTCTTCTGTAGAATCAATCTTACCGCAGGGAAATGGCCGTTTAAATGTTTTGTTACCGTCACCCTATTAAAGAATCCGGGAAAGTTTTCCTCGTTAAACTTAAGCTTTCCCAAAATTATAATTACTTTCTTTATTCCTTTATACTTTTTGACATTTCGATGGGAAGCTCGATTGACATTTTTACGTTCATTCTCTGTAATGTCACAAGAGGATAAAGTTATATTTTAATTGAAACTTGCTTTAAATCCTGGAAAAATCATTAAACTTTCAAAGAATAGTGTAATTAAATATCAAAAGATTTTGTTATATGTTATGAATAGACAACAAACGCAGACATTATCCATATGGTTTATAATAGTTCAGTAATTCACAAATTTCCTCTTCACTCTTTTTCAGTCATATCTTCACAGCTGGATGCAGACATCTATTATATTCTTCCATTAATATCTTTCCGGGACTACACCTGACCATCTAAATACTACCATTGACAAGTATAACATCGTGAGTCCATCTTTCTTGACACAAAGAAAATTGAAATTCCAATATTTTGACTAGTGAATATGCTCAATGAAAAAAAAAAAAGTTATGAAAAACTTGAATTCAATTTTCACGCTAAATTTAGGCATTATTTTATGAAAACTGTAATATTTTGTCATGTGTATTTAAGGATAAAGCTCATTAAAGTAGATGTTTATGTTGTTTCTTACCAAATTATGTGTCTAAAGAAGATTAGTAAACATACGTTTTTCAATACGGACGGAAATATTTATTAGTCTACATTTGTAATTATTCGTTTCATATATTATGTCAGTTATAAGCTTTAGACAAAAGTATTAGAATTATGCCGTCTTTTTGAGGCTATGACCTATTATTATTTGCACCTCCCTTATATGATTTGATTTAATTTTTAAATTAAAAAGTTCTTATTCGTATTCTGGACTCTCGTCAATATTATGAATAACCTCTTATTGTGGATTTCGCGGAACGAGAAAATAATAAATCAAATATTTCTGGCTGTATAAATATTTACAAATAAATTGTTTACGTATTTTTTCCTGAAAAGACAAAAAAGTTTATCAAACGTTCAAGTCTTGTTCTAAACCGTAAAAAAATATTAATCAATTACATAAATCGATTCGTAATTAAGATCCTATTTCATAATGCCTACGTATTATATAAAAATAAAATTAGTTTTGAGATAAGAAAATACTGCCAACATAAGTATTATTACACTTATTTATTTCTGGTGGATCGAAATTACAGCCTGCAGCCAATGCACGACAAATTTGCGAAGCAACGTTGGTAAAACAAACTTACCACCTGGTAATTATCATTTTATATAGAAGAAGCTTGCCATAAAAACCTATGACCCAAAGTTATATTGATGATGTACAGAAAACTATATATAGGTATTTCTTATCTTTACTGGATTTAGTGTTTATTACAATACTTCCTCACAACAAGTCTCTGGAGTCTAAAGAGGCAGTTAACTCGTTTTCTTACTATGTTCATATTTTTGGAACACGTGTAATTGTTCAATATGAAGTAGATACTGTTATGTAATAAAGATTTCTGTATTTATTAAGCTTAATATTATAAGAAAATAAAAGTAATTAATAAAAGAAATTAATTATAATCTCATACAAGGATTGATAGATGAGAAACAAGAAAATATTTATAAGTTTATTAAAAGTTTATATACATATTACGTTCGTTATAATATTACTATCCGTATTTCTGGTATTCACGACGAAAAACAAATCTTATTTTTAAGACACAAAATTTAAGTTTTTCGCAGCAAAATGTCCGATATTCTATCGTCCCACACCATCTATCTAAATGACAGATGATTTGCCATCACTCCCAACACAATTTCCACAAACTGCAAATTTATTCAAAGCCTTCCCTTTGTGTGGCGTCTGCTTCCACTAACACATCTTTCTCCTACTCTACATACTTTCCCCCGCGAATCTTTCGTCTTTCACTTACAGAGTATCTACTATACTTACTTCATATAGTAGGAGAAGACGACACCTTACATCCTACAGTTTGCCTCCTACCTCCATCTCTTCGTCCAACCCGTACTACGAGTACAAACAGCAAATATCATTGTGACAACTTTTCTATCTTCCCGAATAATATCCTTACTAAGCCCTACATAAACATATCTCGTACAACAGAACGTGCGCTGCGGTAGGGAAAAGAAAAAACAAACTATTATTCATGAAACTTGGTCTTTTTGGTAACGCCTACATTTTTTATCATCTACATACTGACATATATTATATAGTTATTAAAAACTTAATTAAACTTGTTCTTCGTTTACGGGTTTTCAATAGGAGTATTGGATATGCATACAAAATTTCGACTAGCTTACTAGGATAATCTTCAAAATAAAAAAATCATGTCATTATCTCTACTTACCTGAATTTTATATAAATTTTAAAATAATACAACTTATTTTACAAAATTTATTACAAGTTTTAATCTACTGCTCCATCACCCAATTGAAAAAATGCGTACTTCTTCATTCTACTAACTAATTTTGGAAACTATTTATAATCTCTGTATAATTTAATTTAATTAATTTATTCTATTACTATTGTTGTTTTGTTCAAATTATCTACTTCTATTTTTGTTACATCTTAATGTTTATTTTTATAAATTTGTACCAATTCATTTTTTATCATTTTTATTATTATTGTCTGTCAAATCGTTTTTTTTTACTTTGTTACATGTTTAACGTGTAAAAGGCTCACGCCGTGTACAAGTGATAAAATAAATAAAAATAAATATCGCAAAATTTAAGACGCTCTATCGAAACAACTTTTTTAGCATACTTCGATACTATACTATACTTCTTACTTTCGATATACTACCTATTTCGATACTATACTACTCCCTCAAGTCGTATACCAAATTGGGCAGAAAGAATGGAACGCCATATTGATCTATCTTTACATACATGCAATTTCTGATGCATGTACGCCAATTTCTGTAAATCAGCATAAATTACCATACATACATATCTAACACAGAAAAGACAATGTCATTTTATTTGTTACTAACTCAGATGGGATTTGAACCTTCACATTTAAGCAACACATGTAAATAACTTCGAACAATATTTATTTGTAAATGTGTATTCGCTTATAATATGTTAAATCTGTTTGTTTCTCCCGGCGGGATAAGTAACTTTATATAATTATACAATATAGTGAGTTACAGTCCATTGGATTGGTCTGCAACCAGTTTGGATTTTCTTCTCCATCCCTCTCTGTTTTCTGTCAGTCTCTTTAATTGTATGTGTTATATCTACGTATACGCCAAAGTTCATGTTCATCTTCACTCGATCCATATAGATGTTTCTTGGTCGGTTTCTACAATTTTTGCCCTCAGTCTCGCCCTTCTCTATGATGATGAACAGATCTGGGTGCCTGATGTGATGGCCAATCTAGTTTGCTCGTTATTTTGATTTTTTAAAGAGTTGCCTTCTTTCGCTTACCCTGATTAATACCTCTTCGTTTTCGACATGTTTCGACCGATAAATCTTCAGAATGCGTCTGTAGCACCACAACTCAAAAGCTGCTAACCGTCCGCTTTCACATTTGCTGATGCTTCACGTTTCGCTACCATATAGCAGAGTGCTCCAGACAAGGGTTTTAGAAAGATTCTTGTCAACAATATCGTAGCTATCTGCAATAATAATGTTAACATGTTTACGAAAATCTAAATTTGTTTCAATATGAATTACATATTTAAATTTCATTTTACTGTGCTTCAAAGTTTTATTCCAAAGATTAATCTCTGAGATGTCATAGAGAGCTTTCTCCACGATTTTCATTGCTTTTTTTCCATTGTAAAATACCCATATTTATTTATTTATTTATTAACATAATATACGGCTAAATAGCCTTTAAAGTACAATAACTTACAAAAACACACTTGAAACAAACACAATCAACACATAAGTGACAATGAATACAAAAACATGACAGTAGCAACTACAGGGGATTCTCAAAGGAAAGCATGTACCCTCGAATAAACCTGCTCACAGCACATCTCCTCACAGTGTACTCCGAATCGTTGAAAATATCAATCTCACTGTAATTACTCCCTATTACATGGAGTCGATTCATCGATGAATAATAGATATAATTGGATGATGATCCCACAGTATAGAACAATATTTTCATATTGTTTCTATTCAATACAAATTTAATAAAAAAAGTAAATGTACGAGAATTTCTTTTCGTGTATTCAAAAATAGCTACAGTTGATAATATTCCACGGAGCTTCTGGTAAAGAAAATGTCTCCCACTCTTCTCCGTAAGTTTTCCAGAGTCCTGTAAAAGATAAGTGTTCGAAAAAATTAAGATATTTTACACCTTAAATTTAGTGATGAAGTTTGTCACCCATACTGAATGTCTAAAATTTATATTGGCACGGAGGGGACAGCTTGCTAGTAGTGTAGAAAATAATATGAACATTTCAAAAGTAAATTCAAATAGAAAATTTATGGAGATTAAACAAGAAGAACCTTCCTTTTATTTATGAAAAAAATCTTACTTCCAGTGCCTTCCTACAATAAGCTCAATGCTTACCCCGCTTGTGAAAAAACCGGTTTAAGAACAGCCGATTGTTTTCGTAATAAAACACCATAGATACATAAAAATAAAATAAAAAACTTTTAAAAGTAAAAAAAACCTATTCTGCAACAAAAATCTTAACTTTTTTACCCATTCCCATGACAACTCTTACTTTTATGATTTTTTATGTAGGAGATCCATTAAACTCAGACTGTTATCAACAACAAACTTTCCTTAACAATCCTTTTGCTACTGTTAGTTTGTAACAAGGAAGCTTTCAGATAAACGATACTTAATGCCGATACATAACTAATCTCAAACATATTTATGTCTGTTCCTATGAAAGTCATATAGACAGATTCACTAAACATTTTTAAATTATCAAATAAAATGAGTTTAGAAATTTTTAAAAATATCCTAATATTTTAATTATTATTTTGGATTTACATGTTGTTGTTATATTTATTTTTCTGTTGCCAACATGTAAAAGGCAAAAGCCGTAAATGTGTTTAAATAAATAAATATTCATTTCATTTCCTAATTTGAAATGAAGTGTTACAAAGTTAATGCCAATATAGTCAATGAAGATTTTTAGTGTCTAAATTAGTAATTACATAAGCCGTGGAGCACCTGGCAAACAACTAGCCCTCACTCTTGTCCGTATATTTTCGAGGGTCTTGTGAAAGGTAGGACTTTGAAAAACATCACGTTATGAGCCATTTTAAATCTTTAGTTTATCGACGACATGTGCCACATATTTTGAATGCTTTAATTTTATTTGGCAAGAAGAGCATGTTTTGTATGTTAACAACGAGCAGATACCCCATTTGTGGGATATGGTGTGTTCATTGTTGCATTCTAAATGTGAATAGTGATATATGTGAGTTTTAATGAACACCTAGCTGCTTTTATAAACAGAACACTCGAAAACACACAGAAAAGATTGTAAGACCTATTCCTTACCTGACACTCAATTGGATATTTTTTTCATAGTTTAGGTGTAGTATTTTGAGGCTAACACTTGCAAACAAACGGAAACTAAAGAGTGTACAGCATGTCATGGAGCGACAATTATCAGGAATTAGCATGAGAGTTAAAATAAGAAATGAAACTATCCGACAAAAGACAAAAGTCGTCGACATTGTTGATAATGTCACTAAGCTGAAATGCCAATATGCTGGTCGTGTGGTAAGGTGAGAAGATGGCGGGTGGTATTGTATTGGTCGAGATAGAAAAGTGTGGAATAGTTTTGAAGAAGCAGTGGAGAGAAGAAGGCTATCAGTAAGTAAGTAAGTAAGTATTATATGATATATAAACGCATATATACAACAGTTTTTATAAAATAAAGTTTTTGGGCTAAGCCGGATGTAAAGCTAGTAAAATACAATTATAATATGTAATATGTAGGTACACACGAAACTTTTATTTTTCCGATCTCGAACAATTCATAAAGTCTTATCTCTTATGTCTGGATTTAATATGTTTTCATATTATTCTTGAATTGTTACAATCGGCGTTTAATTTTTTTTTCCTATTTATTAACATAGCTAAGTCAAAGACATGTTGTCTACCTAACAACTTACTAAACTTTTGATTATAAGCATTCAAACTTATTTTTATTAAAGTTTTTCACAAAATGATCAATGTAATTTAACATCCAACAATCCAAAACATCATAACCACCTCTATTCACCTTAACCTACCCCTGATCTCGACTCCATCCTTTCCACCCTTCCTCTGCTACCAACCATAACCAATTCTTTATTATTAGGGACATAATTGTCTTGTGTCACGTACTCAATATTTAATTTTACTGTCGAAGTTGTTAATGTTGTAACCGAAATTATGCTAAAATATTTTTCTTCTTCTCGTGCCGCTCCTAACGAAGGTTGGCGACCATCTCTTGAAACTCCTCACAATCCTGGGCCAGTCTGATGAGGATTGCTGCATCCGGTATTCCAAACCACTGCTGCAGATTATTGAACCATGATGCTCTTTTTGCCCCAAACCCCGTCTGCCCTTTATCTTTCCCTCGACAATAAGCTGCAGAAAGGCAATCTAAAATAAACAAGAAAAATGTAGATAAAACAGTGTTCTTAACATAAACTTACTTATTAAAGGTCATTGGTGCCGATTTGTGTAGAAGACGTTGCCAACAACTGGCAGCAAAGGCTTTGTTTTTATTTAGAAGTTTAAGACTCAAACAGGATAAGGATATTATCCTGGTTTCGAACATGACTGTCATGACACAATCTTTGTAAATATTAATTAACACGTCTAAAAACGAATTTGAGACTAGTTTTAAGTGAAGATTGCAACTTATTTTCAGGAAAAATAATATCATTATTTCTTTTTATTCATATTTCAGGACACAGACAATTTTTTAAATTTCAAAAATATGTATCTGGGTTTTTATTATAGACCCAAATTCAACTTTATTTAATACGCGTTTCATAGTAAGCTAAAAGCATGTCGAAGTAAATAAAATATTTGTTTTATTTATTTTACTATAGATTTCAAGTACCCAAAGATAGACACAGTGAGTAAACTAAAAGTATGTGTCGCTAAAAGGGGAGTTTGTTGGCACCTGAAATTGAATCGTGAACCTCTTGTGCATTTTAATAAGAATTTACCTCCAGTCTACCGACAAACTCATAAATTATGATGATTATCAAAATTATTAAAAATGATGATCAAATAAGACGTTCCACCAAATACCGTCGGTCACAAATATTGATATATATGTTTAAAATATTTCAATGATAATATTATGATAATATACCAATTGTATTTCGTATACCTAGACGAACACAATAGTACTTCTATAAAGCGGGAGTATTACGAATATAGAATGTAAAACAGTTCTTTCTAAGATTTCCCGTGGGATTCAACTAATTGCTCTGTTTTGTTTTTATGCAATCATCGATGAACAAGAAAATTAAAAATAGTAATATCAGAATAATATTTGCTGTAGGTAACTAAAGTTTTGTTTACTTCAACTAAAATTACTTATCAGGTAGATAATATACTGAGGGGGTTTATTTTTATTTTCATTTAATTCCTACGTAGACTTTGTTGAACTTTTTCGTGTCGGTGAATGGCGCCCGTAGTGGCTGCCTGAAACCTCTGACGTCTCACTTTTAAAAATTTAAATATTTAATAATGATTCAAAATAACAAAATTTTAATACAGTGTTTTTAGTTTCAATAGTTTTATAAAGATAATTGTTTTTTGCAAACTAATTAAAAATTACAAATTTAAAACAGATGAACTAGTGGATAAAATTTGTGATAAATAATAATACCTACAATTAGAACTCACATAATTGTTTCATATTTCAAATTTGTGACAATTAGAAATGCATTATTTTTTTTTAATAGTTAAATTAAATTTATAAAATATATTAAAATTTGATCATAACAATAAATAAATTTAAAAAAAAACTCAAAATGCGCCCTTGCGGTGGTTTGTACCACAAAACGGCGCTCAATAAATTGTCCAGATTATTATTATTTTTCCACAACATTTGACACCCGTTTTTATTTTCACTTTCAAGTGTCAATAACTACATGAATTTTTTTAAATATTTTGTTTTTGGTGTGTTTTTGGATATTTAATAATTGTTTACGATCTTGCCATTTATCTTGTGGAGCACCCGGCAAAGAATTGGTCTCCCACTCTTCATCGCAAGTTTTCGAATGTCCTGTTCGGTTCCTGTTCGGCAGGCGTTCGAAAAAATTAAGACATTTTACATCTTAAATTGAGCGATGGGTTTGCCATCAATTCTGAATGTCTTGATATTATATTGGCACGGAGAGGACGGGTTACATGTTTATTATACGCAGCTGGTTTGCTGGCTATCCCACTTGTGGAATATTACGTGATGGTATAGCAGTAGTAGTAGTAGTAATAATTATTTTGAAAAGTTGTGAACTATTCAGTACTGAACTTTTTTGTAATTTTGATATTTTTTAAACTTTGATGATTTTTATAACGGCTTAAAAACACCGGTAAATTTAGGATTTTTGCTGGTTTATATATTGAATGTATAAATTGTCAACATATTCTTTTATTGACTGTTTGATCCTGTAAATATTGTGAAATATAATAAGGAAATACATATAAGAAATTTAACATATTCAACACCTACATAGATATAGGTTTATGGTTGTAATGTTTACATTTTTTTTTTGTATTTATATAGGTAGGTATTCTTGTTTTAAATTATATTCTATTTCCTGTTTTTATGTCCTGTTTACCATAAATGATCGTAACTCAATTTATAGTAAAACATACTTATCAAACATTGTAGTAGGTTTACTGGAAGACATTGCCTCAAGGCAATATGTACGCCTTTTGTAAAAAAATTTTTTGACAATAAATTGTTTATTATTATAGATTTGCTATTATTATGTTATTCATCTTGATTGTCTTACTTTACTGAGATGACGACCTGTTCATTATAGTCTTTTTGCTTCTTCAATTGTGAAATTTGCCGTGATGGTATAGATATAGATGTAGAACCTCAAAGAGAAATAATCATCTAGCAAGGTTAAACGATAATTTTGATCTGAAGTTCATCTCTAAGGCCGGAATATTTTAATATCCACTGCATTATTAACAACATTATAATCCAGGTATTTCCTGTGATTTCCGGTTAATATAATGTAATACTGTATTTCGCGAATGATACTAAAATTCATCTCCTAATAATACCATTATTATTATATTGGGTAGATATAACAATATTATCATTTTAACGGCAGTTTATTTATGGCTCATAAATTTTAACGGATTTAATAAAATGGCAAAGCTTAGGTACCTACTTTCTTAACTAGTAGAATCGCTTGAGTTAAGATTGACCTGAAATTTCTGATTTTGGCGATTCTTTTTGAAATTGTACCTTATGATCAATTATTCTACCATTTTTTGTGGTCCTCATGAACGCGAACCAGCTGGAGTTTGTTTATTTCTGTTGTAATCCCTTCCGTCTACGTAGTTTCGAAGAATTTTTTTCTTTTCGTATGCAAGCGAGACATGGACGTGGCTGAAGAAGGATAAAAGTGGAATAAATGCGGTGGAGATGCGATCGTTGAGAAGAATGGTTGGTAAAACGCTGCGCGATAGAGTGAAGAATGAGCGGATACAAGAAGAGTGTTGTGGACAGAATGCGCGTGAATAATCTACGGTGGTTTGGACATGTTGAACGAATGAACGAGGTAAGAATGATAAAGAGTTTATACTTGTCTGAAAGAAAGGGTGTAAGGAAACGTGGACGTCCGAGAACCACGTGGCTTGATCACGTGGATCAAATTCTCGAGGACGACCGCGTGTTGAGTAAGAGGAACCGACGTGTGTGTATGAAAAACTGTATGAATGTGGAGGAAGCGAAGGAAGTGTGTAAAGATAGATCTGTTTGGTGTTCCGTTCTCTCTGCCTACCCCACTTGGGACACGGCGTGAGGGTATGGTATAGTTAATTTTTTTTTCGCTCTCCCTATCACTATGCCCTCCTTGTCGTATATTATTTTTATCAAAGTGTTTCTGGTTCTTTGAAAATTTAATCCTCAAAAAAACTTCCCTGACGGTAAACACTTATGAATTTTGTTTTATTTAGGTTTAATTCATTTCCAGAATCGAATTTAAATATAGAATCTAGTAACAAAATCATAATATCAATGTTAAGAAAAAATAAAATAGTGTTTTCTCAGAACTCCCCTTTTCTATAATTAAATTATTTTTTTATTCCGCGGAGATATCAGGATATCAATATAACTTTTCTCAATATAACCGAACGTCAAAAGTTTTCATGTTATTAACATTAAGCATAGTTTTAGAATATTGTGAGTAATGGCTCGGTATTTTATTTCATAGAATAAAATGGAAGTATTTCAAGAATAATATTTAAATATGCTTACGCATAAATTATATTACGTTGTAATTTTCAATGCAAGGTAAATAAACTAATAAAAGCTAATAATAAACACTTTGTTGTCAAAGATAATTTGTACAAAAGGCGTACATATTGCCATGAGGCAATGTCTTCCAGTAAAATTACTACAATGTTATACAAGTATTTTAAGTAAAAAGTGAGTTTAGATCAAATATGGTAAACAGAACATAGAAACAGAAAATAGAACATAGTATTATAATAGTGTGACTGTGGTACAGCACAGACCTTGCCACACCACTGTTGTTGTGTCCATTGTGTCCTGTCACATGCACTATGGAGGATATCTTTGACGCATCTCCGTACTGGAGATCAGTTTGATTGTATTTTTCTGGGTTTCGTCACGATAAATAATAAATAATTATTATAAAATAAAACAAGAATACCTATATAAATACAAAAATCAAGAAATGTTAGCTTAAAAATAAATAAGAAATAAATACTTTAGAGTTTTAAATTTGTTTAGTAAATAGTTACACGTGTTTCCGGTTACAGGCCGATTTAAAGGCAATTTAAAACTCTAAAGTATTTTTTACTTCTTTATTTTTAATTTAGTAATGGAGTTTTACTCACTCAGTGAAAATAAAATTAGTGAAATGTTAGCTTATCTAATCTAAGTGTCTTATTTTTAAATACCTAGCAGTATACATAAAAGCGACGACGGTAATCACAATATGCTAGTAACTTCACTTCAACAGGATGGTTATTATATTATTAATCAGGTGTGCGTTCTTTCTGGGAACGCTCTAGAAAATATAAGAAAATAAATCGCTATAGGTGTTAAGTTGAAAGGAGAACGGGATGTGATAGATTGTACCTACCTCACGACAAACTCAGTGTTTAAGTCAATGTTACGGTTTGTTTATCAAATTGTTATAGCTCAGAGGAATTTAAAGGTGTAGTAAAATTATATATTATGTTGAGTTGATTGTTAAATAATGAATCTGCTGGCTGCGCTAAATTGAACAAGTTGTTGAATTTATTATAAATAAAACACTCTTTATCACTCTTCACTCACTGTGACTTTTTATTGGACGCGAGCCGATAAAAGTAAAGGCCGTAGATAACTTATGCTAGCATGATGATGAGAGTGAAAGCTCTTGAAAGCCGGCTCGCGTCCAATAAAAAGTCACAGTATTTATATATTACAAAAGTGTTTTAACTAGGTGAGCGCCGGAAATGTCGTGGAAACAGGTGACGTAATTAGGACAGAGACGCTCTGAATGGAGGAGGCTGGTTTCTGCCCTGTTCTCCCGAGAGGAGCGTTGAGGTTGATGATTAAATATGGTACATAATATAAGCAGGAAAATAATATATTTCTTGAGATTCTGTTGTCATTCAATGTTATTACCAATATTCAACAGATTCGACTAAACTTATCAATGTAGAATATCACACACATCAAACATACACATAAAACAGACATTTACAAAATTCATGAAAATATCAATATCAAAAATATTAGGAATACGTTGGCATCTAGGAGACATACTTATATTCATCATTGTAGTGAAAATAGTGAAGACATTATAAATGTATGTCACCCCACGTATTTATGAGTATTATGATATCTTCCGTAGCCTTACCACAAACTTAGCTGTATAATAATATGTTCCGCTTCCATATTAAATATCCGCCGTATTATTATCATTATTAAATATTATATACCTACCTATATCTATTATAAAGAAACTGTATTTATGATATCCAAACCATGAATATAATATAATAAAGCTTTCTATGACTGCAAAAATACTCACTTTTTGTGATCATCCATGATGATCCATCAAAAGTGAAAAGTGGAAATTAATGACATATATTTTTTTTAACTGGGAATCCAAACGTTATTATGTCACGAATTACTGTCACTGAAGTTTGGTCGGCAACTTAATTTTTATGTCACACAAGAAATATTTGGTATATTAAAGTTAGTTCATTGTTAGTCGACTATTTGTTTTTTCGGTCACCTTTTTAGTACTTCTTTTTTATGTGCTTTAATATTAACAAAACTACGTGTTTCAATGAGTTTTATTTTTTTTTCATATAAGAATAATGGCCAAAAAATCTCCGAGGAAGAAAATGTGTAGGTAGATCCGTTCACTTTCAGTTTTTTCACTTTAAAGTGAAATAATGTAAATGTCCTTAATAATAAAAATAATAGATCGTTATTGTGATAATAACATTATAATTTTTAGGGATCATAAATTTCAGGCACGAGGCATAAAGTTGTCGTTAAATTTTATTCTCATTTATAGAGAACACCATTCTTTAAGGCATAATAAAGTTGGCTCTTCCATACATACGTAGGCTATGATAAATATTAATACCTATATTAAATCA
The DNA here is from genome assembly GCA_947579605.1 of Athripsodes cinereus. Classification (NCBI taxonomy): domain Eukaryota; kingdom Metazoa; phylum Arthropoda; class Insecta; order Trichoptera; family Leptoceridae; genus Athripsodes; species Athripsodes cinereus. The sequence goes on from OX388323.1 coordinate 7,488,100, forward strand.
AAGCTCATCTTGAAATCAGATTAGACACCCGTTTTTGGGTATTTAGCGAGGGTTGTATGTTAAAAAATATTTTGAAAAATATAACAAGTCTTGTTTCCATATTATTATTATTAAGGGATTAACCACAAAAGTTTTACGTGGTAGATTTTTGATTGAAACTAACGTTCTTTGAAAAGAGTCCCACCTAACACCTAGATATTTCAGAAGTCATAGCCTCCTTATCTGCACATTTAGACCAAATTGTCTTCTTTACAGACGGGTCATTGGGTAGGTTCAAAGGACCGATCGGCTTAAGCTGCGGGTATCTTTTAAATTACGGAGATTTTTTCAGATGATCGTATTTATAAAGTATTGATTTCATAATGATATTGTTTTCTTACTGTTTGATTTTCGACACCATATATCATTTTATACATTGGTATGTCTATGTATGTATGTACATATTTTATATTATGTCAAGTTGCTGGCAATAAGGTAAATGGTGCAATCCGACCAATAATTGCAAATAGAAACATATCTACCACAGCCAAAAGGTTGGAGAACTCTGCTATCTTAGTGCCAACACTTATGTATGCAAGTGAGACGTGGACATGGTTACAGAAGGATGAAAGTGGCATAAATGCAGTTGAAATGAGATCGTTGAGAAGGATGTGTGATAAAAGTCTGAGAGATCGTGTTCCTAACAGTGATATACGAAAGGAATGTGGAATGAAAGTTGGTGTAATAACAAGGATGAATGTTAATAAATTAAGATGGTTTGGGCACGTGGAAAGAATGAATGAGGACAGAATGACTAAGAAGATATAATTGGCTGAGAGGAATGGTGCTCGGAGACGTGGACGTCCTAGGATTAAATGGCAAGATCATTTAAATCAAATCCTACAGGACGGTCACGTGTTGAGCACATTGAACAGGAGAGCATGCATGAGGAATTGTATGACAGTGTCGGAAGCGAAAGATGTATGCAAGGATAGAAGGAAGTGGCGCTCGATCCTTTCTGCCTACACCGCGAGGGAAGCAGTGTGATGGTATGTATGTATATATGTATGTAACATGTAAAAGGCTTATTGCCGTGTATATTTCAACAAACAAATAAATAAATAAATACATTCTCTCTTCAATGCCCTTTTTGAAAGTAAGTTAATTAAAATAATAACTGAGACTCAAAAGTGGAACAAGAGTAACACAAGTAATAAAAATAGTTAGGATTGATTGAGTAAATGTTGTATAATACAAAATTGGTGAAAAATAGAAGGCTCAAACTTTAAGATCACTTAAAAGAAAACAAAAAAAATTAAAATCGAGTTTAAAATAGGCAAAAAAAAACCTACTTTTATTCTCCAAAAGGCTATGCCACGACTCTACAATGCGAAATAACTTATCGGAAAAAGATAAGTGGATGGAAGAAAATCATTTGTGTAGTATATAAGTCAGGATTATCATATCCATATTGGACTTTCAAAATTGTGGTCCGGATAGGAGCGTGCAAGGGTTCCCCCTTGTTGTAGGAATTAATCGTGTTAAATTGTCTGATGACATCACATGATTCGCATTGACTGTGTTGTAACGATATATGTACAAGGATGGTACCTAATTATTTAAAATTAATTATGCGTATTCGAATGCTGACAAAGAATAATGATGAATGAAAAGCTAATTAAACCTAATGAAAAGACAATTAACATTCGTGTAATGAAAACCTTGTTGAAATTTTGTATGAGTATTTGATTCATTAGTATAAATGAGTTTTGCATCCAAAGGTTTTATTATGTTCGCAGGAAGGCTCTATAAAGTATCAAAGAATAATTTTCCTCTTTGATGTATTAAGTAGGCACTAGATATTATACAACACTACATCATCAATCTGGTGGGGTGGGCTCTTCCAAATGCGAAGGCGTAGATGACGGAATGACATTTTCATCTATCCTTTCATATTTATATTTCTTTCACTTCATAGATTAAGGAAGTCCACGTTTTCTAAGAGTGGTAAGTATGTTGATTTTTTTGTGCAATACATATTTTTATAATTTTTATTTAATTTTTGTTTTTGTTCATAGTTATGCAACATTTAAAAATATTTGGGTTTTTCAAAAAAGTGATGGGATTAGTGTGGTGTCGTGTTGCTCGAGATAGGAAAGTGTGAAAAAATTATGAAGAGGCCTATATCCAGCAGTGGAGAGAAGAGGGCTAGCAGTAAGTAAGTAAGTAATCTGTAATATAATGCCCCATATCATAACTCTAGTAACCAGAAAATAAGCTGCATGTAATAAACAAGCAAGTTGTCCTCTTCTTGCCGATAAAAATAAAGACATTCGTGTTGCGAAAAAAACCTCATTCCAGAATGAAATATATTGAATGTATTATATTTAATTTCACGTAAATAAAGAGTATAATACATTACAAAATAAAATAAAGTTTCCATAACAGTTTTCAGTTATTTTAAAATTGTTTTTTGAATTTCTGTTTATTTGTTACATGCGCGATTTCAGTGTAACTGCACCATTGACAAGTATTTCAATTTTCAATTCATGTAACAAATAAACATGGTATACAAAAAAAAGTGTTAAGAAATTGTTACATAGTTAATGTCTCAATAATAAGTGAAACAGTTTTCAGTTATATTTATGTTTTTGTTGACACTCAAAACCATATATTTTAAAAGTGTAAAAAGTCTTATAATTCGTAATATCTATCATACCTAATAAGAATGTATCTATTGCTATTTTCGAGCCATTTGAAAGTTTGCTAAAAATATTGAGAAACCAATTTTATTTTTATGATTTTCCACGGGGAAATTACTGTCAAGTGACTGAAAAAAACGCGAACACATTGTTGTTGTAATTTTTGTACATCATTTTTATTGGTTTTTTGTTTTTTCATTTGTGGTAGAAGGACGGTAAACATCGCCGGATTTTCCTTGCGGAGTAAATTTATTTTTGTACTTACTTTAGAAAAATAAAAATATTCAATCCTTTTCATATTGACACTGGAGAACTGAGACTTTATGAAATCTTCCACTGACTACAAAGAGTCTGTATAAGTCTTACAAAGTTTCTTAAACACAATTTAGTATATCAAACATTTTAAAGTATGTTCAAATAACTGTCTAATAAAAATGTAACAAAAGTTAATAACGGTTTTCTGATATTAATAGTAGGTACAAGTCATCCTCTTCGTGCCAATAGAAGTTAAGACATTTAGCATTCATAAGACAAGGTGATAGATGATTTAAATTCAATATTTTAAGAACATCTGCTGACAGAAAAAAGTGGGAATCCTATTCTTTGCTGGGTACTTATTGATACTGCTACTGCACTCTTAGAAGAAGATTAAGAAATACAATAGAAAAATAAGGCAACAAAGAAAAAATAATCATCTATGGTACGCTTTTACAGAAATAGCGAAAAATAAAATTCATCATTAATAGTCCTACCGCGAAAGCCTTAGATTACATATAAAATGGGCCGTCGTGGTGACGTCAGAAGATCACCGGCACAATGTAGCCTTCAGCGGTTTGTGATTAAACCTTTTGTGATGCAAATGTTTGATATCTGTTTGTTTATTTCCGATGTTTACATAGTATATATTCGTGTTTAGGTACCTCGGAACCATAGTATGACAAAAGTGTGATGTTTTGTTGTTGGAACGTAAATTTTAAACATTCTGTGTTGCACATTTGGGAAACGCTGCAATTCGGCAAAAGTACTTTTGCATTCATAAGTCGTACATATGTTTTTGAATTTATTAGATTTGTGTTTCATTCATAAAGCATTGTAGAAAATACAAGTATGTATTGTCAAAATATAACTGCATTGTTGAAATAGTTCCTACCATACGAATATCCACTTTAATTTGAATTGTGAAATAACGACATATAAACCACTTGTATGCTCACAGTGCCAGTGCATAGCATTCATTGCAGTCTGTTGTCGTGACGTAAGCGAAATCCCTTTGTGACGAGTCACGGAATCGAACTTAACTGAAGCGGGTGCAATGTAAAAATATAGATTCTTTAGAGGATTGATTGCAATTATTTTATTAAAGCTTTGTACGAGTAGGTAGATACATGAAATAGAACTTTTATTTTCGAATTACGAAATGAAGGAAACTTAAGAAATTTTGGATAAAGGCAATTGGAGTAGGGAAGGATTGTGAATTAAAACAATTATGTAAAAATTACAGATAGAACTGCAATATAAAAAAATGTATAATAAACAAAGTTTTTATAAATTATAAATTATCAGATATAATTATTTTATTTATTTTAAAGGTATACCCAAGGGCAGAAGTCCGTTAGACAGACCAAGACAAAGATTGATGGATAACATCGACCGAGATCAAGAGGAGCTAAATGCTAAATATGACTGGAAGCCGATTGCTCAAGATAGAAAGGCTTGGAGATCTATTGTTTCGGAGGCAAAGGTCTTCAAGGGCTAGTCGGCCATCGGAAGTAAGAAGTAAGTAATTATTTTACTTGGAGATGAATATGGGTTTTTGGCTTATATAGTGAGAATGGTGTTTTCATTGGATTGTGTTTTGTATTCACTGGTGAATTTTATTCTCAACTAGTCCTTGATTTATTTGACTTTGATTTTACATCGATTTAATCTCCTTGGAGCATCCGGCAAAGAATTGGTTTCTCACACTTTTCCACAATTTATCAAAAAACCTGTAAATTAATTAGATTAGAGTGATGCGTTTCTTGTTATAATTTATAAGAAACGTATCACTCAAATACAACAATGAGAATGGAGCCTAATGATGATTGGCATATTTTGCTCTGGAAAACGTCTGATTTTGATGATAATGCATACTAAAGTAATATTGATAATGGTAGCATCACTTTTATATTGGGTGCAATGCCAGATAATGAGAGAAAAAAAAATGATTGGAATACTTGGTGGATTGAAGATGCTAAGTATTTTTAAAAGTAAAGTTTGATGATTGTGTGCCTTTTACATTAACTTGTAGGAAGTAGTGAGAGATTTATCTGATTTCATATGAAAAGCTCGCAGTGGTTTTTCCACAAAACGGCGCATCTTAAAAAATAATTGTCCAGTTATTGATATTATTATTATTTCAAGGTCTCTTTGTTATATTATATTAAAAAAAAAACAGGTATGATAATTAGGTTGAATGAAAAAATATTTTTATTGATATTTCCATATTTTTTAAAATGTATTTAAGTAATTTCTCCTAACTTCCCAGAAAGTTCTTAGACCCATAAACACAATACAGTTACCTACCGACTTAAAAACTTTGTAAAGGGATACTTTTAAAACGCGTATTTCCATTAAGAACTTTTTATTTTCATCAAGTTTCAGCACTTTTGTTCTTTAATACCGATTGTTATAATATCACAATAAAAGCACCAACATATTTTTTGTTACCTAACCTATTGATAAATGTTTTCGAGGTAACTCATTAAATCTGTAAAGTTGTAATCGATAACTTTAGAACAATAAAATTTTGATACTATTGACCGAACGTACTTGTTGGAAGTCCATTCCAAGATGAATGGAAAAAAAAACATTATTTAGTTAACTTACAATTGACTTTATTATTTACGCTTCGGAGACTCTCGATTCCATCTTCAGACGATTAAAAGATAATGTTTTTCTAGAAAATGGAGTCGAAAGTCTACGAATACCTACTTATAAGCGTAATTTATTAATTAAGTCAATTGGAAGTTAACTAAATAGTGTATTTTTCAATTCATTTCAAATATAATTTATTAATTGTGTGGGTGCACACGTAGTAGAATTCCATAATAATGCAATTTGAAACAAGTGTTCCTTTCTACTATTGTTTGTTAATTCGCAGAGAGACGTCTTTCGACTTATAAGGTCATTATCAATCTGATTGTTGATTATCTGATTATCAATAGAGATTGATAATGACCTTATAAGTCGAAAAACGTCTCTCTGCGAATTAACAAACAATAGTAGAAAGGAACACTTGTTTCAAATTGCATCATCAAATATAATTGTTTTTTAGTATATATGTGTGCCGATGCAAAGTTATTTAAAAAAAAAACTATTAACCGTTGTATATGTTTAAGTCTTGAAGATAAAAGGAGTAGAGAAAGACTTTCAACACGTTGGTCAGACGACATTAGAAGAATCGCTGGTGACTAGTTGCAGAAACCCCAGGACAGAGATGCCTGGAGACAAATGGGGGAGGCTTATGTTCAACGGTGGACAGGAATAGCTGCATAAGTAAGTAAGTATGTTTAAGGCGTTGTAATACAACAATTACGATTCATATTTGGCTACCGTTTTAGAAAACGAAGCTCGTAATACTCGAGTAAGAGAAATCGGTGTGTATGTGTGAGAAATTCCATAAATTAAAAGAAGCAGAAGAAGTTAGTAGCTGCGTGGCATTTTGTCTTCTCTGCCTCCTCCACTTGGGTCACGACAGGAGGGAAAGTTTAGTAGATACCTAACGTATAGTAGGCAAATCCAAAACTCCATATTTGGATTAGTTGGAAGAGATCGCGACTCTATGATAAAATCGCCCTCTGTATGTTGATAATACCTTATTTGAATTATTTTTATATAAAATTGTATGTATCATTCAATGTACATGAAAGAATTAATGAATAAGTACATAAATATTTATTCCAATACATTTATCTTCTCAGGAAATCAAAGACATGTAAAATAGTAAAAATATGTTCAAAGATTTAATAAGTGATTATATATGAAGGAAAATGGTAATGGTAATTAAATCCTGGACTGGGGATTCCCTAGGAGAGGCAGGTACCCATTTTCATAAAACGTTAATTTATATAATTCAACATTTAATGTACCAAGCCATCATTTTAACTTACCCTCTCAAAACAAATAAATGTCTACCCGTAATATTCTCTAAATTTATATTGGCACGAAGAGGACAGTTTGCATGTTTCTTACATGCAGCTGATCTGCTGGCTACCCCACTTGTGGGATATGCCGTGATGGTACAGTATAATATTCTCTAAATTGCCCAGAGTTGCTAAGCTTAGAGAACTTGCGCGTCCCGAATCGTAGCAACAGAAGTCCGGCATTCTCCTATGCTACGAGATCATCGTCTAACTAAAGTTATTACTCAGCAATGAATCAGTACCATGTAAAAGGGAATGGTTATTGTGTTGAAGTTGATATCTTTAATAATTCAGAGTACACCGTGAGGAAAATGTGCTCTGAGCGGATTTCTTCGAAGGTACCTACATGCTTTCCATTGAAAACCCCGTGTAATTATAGTTATTATGTTTTTGTTTTCATTGTATCATATCATAATAATATGTTGATTGTGTTTGTTTCAAGTGTATTTTTTATGTCATTGTACTGTAAAGGCTATTTTAAAAGGCCGTGTATTATGTTAATAAATAAATATTGTACAAATAATATTTTTATACCTGAAAAGGAAATCAAGTAATGATTAAAAAACAGATATTGTTTCCTAGTGATATCTTGTATGTAGGTTTTTATTTCACGATTGTCAGTAAAGGAGGAAATATATCAAAACGTTGTGCTTATCATCCTTATCAGTAAATGTGTAGGTTGGGTTAGATACTACCTTCCTATGAAACGTAAGCTTCACGGATTATCATATTTCCTTTGGACTAAACGAAAGTGACATTTTTGCTTTATGTTTCCGTTGCTCGTGATATATTACCAGAGCACGAATTAAATAAATAAACAAGCCTGCTGTCGCTGATGCTATGGTACCTACACAGTGTTAGGTTAGGTTTAAGACAAGATGACTGGGATGAAACATTACGGCAATCGTCAAAGTAAACATTATGATTGCTTGTTTGTTTGTATCAAGGTACATTATTAGCTTTTTGTATTCTGAAAATATGATTTTGACAGCAGTGACAACCGACAAAATATAATAAAATTTATGAAAATATATAAAACAAAATAAATATAACTATTTCATAATACCAAGGTGGTGTCATGTTGTCTAATTTTTTATAATGTTAATTTTCTTTGTTTTGTTGCATTACGGTAATATAGTGGTTATTCGATACATAACTTATTATCTAATTTGTTGTATAGCGTTGTTTGTCGTAATAACGTTTTGTGCAATATAAATTAATAAATATGATTAATCTATCTTCAAGCAAACCTGTGTCTTTATATAAAAATGTTATATTATGTTAATAAATAATAAACAAAGCACGAGCACTGCTCAATTTTGAGGATCAAATATGCAATTAATGTGTTTTTTTTAGTAATTAGATGTGTATATAATATTATTAAGTTGTAAATTTTACTTAAATAAAAAATATTTGAATTTGAATGTCTTTTGCACTTTGGATTTCCAGAAAAAGAAGAGGTCTTCAGCTTTTTGTAAATTCTCGAGTGTACTGGAAAAAGGTATAAGGTATTCGTAGAATCTTCAATCCACGGTGATCAAGTGTTCCACCCATTCCGAATATTTTCAACTTTTATTTACATTGAGAAGACGCATGTAAAATAACATTTCAATAACATTACTGTTATTTATTAAGCTACTATCTATGTAGGTAGGTATGATTATTTGTTTGCAATATGAGCACAGCAGTATACAAATAAAGTTTAATTTATCGACGGACGGTTCTTGGTGGAAGTTCATATTAATATTTTTTAAAATGAAACACAATATATAGTTATTCCACTATTGACTTTATTTATTTTTGCGAGCCGGCTTTCAAGAGCTTCCGCTCTCATCGTCAGGCAAAAGTAAAGTGAAGCTTCATTACAAGTTAAGTATGTGACAAACAGAAAACAATAGGTAAAAATTAAAATTAAAAAGATGTGTCATTATGATGTATCGTCAACCATATTATAATAATTATTTTGAGCCGCTGTGGACGGTCTTATATCAAACATCTCCAGCATTTGCCTTTTTACGATAACGGGGAAACCACAGAAAACCCTTATCAGAGATGTGCATTATTACAGAGGTTGCCTCCTCTAGTTGAACTATAATTGGTGATGGTGATGGTAAGAGAGGATGAATGGATTTTAATTATACAAGAGAATTAATTGTGAAAATTATTTTTAAATATTGGTTAATTAAAATAAACAGCAATGTCCGGCGGTTCTGCAGTATACAGTCGAACTTGGTTAAAACGAGTTTCAGGAGACTGGCTAAATTCGTTCGTAGTAGCCTTTTTTACCAAGTAGAATCAATTTAATGCAAGTTATTCTTCAGGTTTCCACAGTACTTAACATTAATGTTTAGTAATGGAAATCTCCATTTAGTTGTTACTGTTGCCTTTTTTCGACAAACATGTTGTCGCCATCTTCACGAGTTTGAAATCTGACGTCACACATCGAATTACCGAAGATGGCAACAGCATGTTTGCCGAAGTTCGATACAATGGCAACAATTACACGGAGATCCCGACAACCCGATTACTTTATTTACTTACATATTTAGTCTTCACTGTACGTTAGTCAATATATTTCAAATTAATACAAAGTTTCATAAAAATATTAGTTATACAATTCAATGTACAGAAGGCGAGTGTATCGCTAGAATGTGGGTTAGTTGGAAGACATCACATTCTAGCGATAAACCTGCCCTCTGTACATTGAATAACTGATATATTTATCATACTTCGTATTGATCTGAAATAACGGAAAAAATCTATAGTGACGAATAAAATAAATAATTATAATTATAATAATATTTTCAAACTAACCCGGCTATAATTAAAGAAACATTGGTGCAAATCAACAGAATTAAATTTTATATATTTTTATTAGGATGGTTTATGAAAAAAAATACGTAGGTATAAAAACAAAAACTTTTCTAAAAATGGATGGCTTAATTATAATAACAAGTGTTCAAAAATTGTGAACAAGAATGTTTTTGATTAGGACATAAATCTATCTATCAAAAGAGTTTTAATTTTCGTCGTCAAATTTAATATTCCTTGACATGATAGGTGTGAATGACCTCGTTTTTAGCACGGTGAGCATTTTTTTATGAAAGCAAACAATTATTAGAAATGCGACGAAAAACTCACGATTATAATTGTGATTTCACCACAGCCGAGTACGCTGTGTAACTGAGTTTGAGTATATGAGTTACAGCTATCGTGAATTTTCCACTTCATCAAATAAGCTCACCGAACAAACATTCAGAAATATCCAATTACATTATAACATTATTATAAAATGGTTTAGTTATTGGACTTCGTACATTCATTGGTAGGTAAGTAGGTAAAATATATGAAATTTAAATTTTCTCGCAGTATTCAGCATTCCCAGTAATAAATATTTCTGCTTAATTTAATGAATATTTTACTCGTCTCATAATAATATCATGTCATGTAAGTTTTTACTTTGTGGTTTAATTTGGAGAAGCTGTATGAAAACCATAATTTTTGTGCAAATATGCACACATTGAGTATATCCCTATCTCATTCACTAACTTGACAACTGGGATATAGAAGGACAATTAAAAGACCTCTGCGCTTTTCGGAACTGACTGTGGATAGACTTACAAATCCCAATAGAGCCGGTGGGTCTAACATCTATGAGAGGATGTTTTGTGATGTTGGGCCGGCTACGTGGAATAGCCTACCAGTGCCATTGAGAGAAAATCAGACTGTCACCAGCTTCAGAAGTAAATTGAAAATTGCACTCCACACCGGCGCCTTTGAGATGGTCTAGAAGTTGTTAAAGGGCGACAAAAATCATCCAGAATCATCATCATCATAGGTATTTTAGTTTCTGTGCATCGTGGAGCTCCCGGCAAAGAAATTGTCTCGCTTTCTTCTAAAAGTAAGTATCAGAGTGTCTTGGTAAAGACAGGTTTTCTAAAAAATTACGTACAACGTATTAGTTATATTTAAATCAGTGATGAGGTTCTTTACCCTTTCGGGATGCTTTCAAATCTTTTTGGAGCGTAAAGGAAAAGTTGAAAGTTATTTTTACATGCAGTTATGTACTCGTGTTTTGCTCAGTAGAATATTTGAGTTTATTTGTGGATATGACAAATGTATTTGTTTTTACCAAGTAAGTTATTTTTACTAGGCAAGTAGTATAATTATTGAAATTATCCCAAATAAATGGTTGCTTTTATGGTAAAACCCTATATTATGACAGTGAGAATGGAGGAGTAGGTGAACGTTGTCTATGGAAACCAAAAGCGTCAATGAACTTAAACCAGTTCAAAGCTAATTTGTAAGCGTTGGGATGTCTTTCTCAATGCTTCTTATTTAATTTTACAATTGAGGGGGTGGGAGAAAGCTTATGTGTCCTAGAACCAGGTGTTTGATCACTAGAATCAAATGTTTAATGACGGCCAGGTATTGAGTTGAGAAGCGAAGGAAGTATGTAAGGATAGAACTGTGTGGCTTTCCGTTCTTTTTGCATACCTTATTTGGTATACGGCGTGATAATATGGTAAAATATAGTATAAATGTTTAAACATGGTTTTCAATCGAGATATCCAACTGTTTTATTTCTTTTTCTCTGATAAAGGTCGGGTTTAAAATCTAGTACATAATATATCTGAAAACTTCTTGACTTTAACATTTTTATTTATAGATTCCTAATTCGTAGTACTCTATCAAATATGTGTAAAAAGTGGTTCATTATTTTTTCAGTTTCCTGAAATCATAAAATAATCATAGTTCCAAGAATTTAATAAATACATTTTAATAAGGTTATAATGATTATTGATACGGGGGTGATTTCTTGGTAGTTACTAAGTAAACATAACATAATATTAATAAATCCGATTCTTTCTCATTTTTATTTTTTTATTATATTCTTTTTGTACATCATCATACACATAACAAAATCAACAAAGCAGTTTACATAAAAAATAATGTGATGATATGCAGTGGCGAGATTATCACTTTAAAGTGATTTCTTCCATCTTACCACATCTGCACTAACTAAAATAGTATCGTTCCAATTTAAGCTAGTCCCAATTTTAGTTAGTCTACGTCTACACTCTACATCATTGGTATTAGGCGACTGGTGTGGCGCGGAGGCTAACGCACTTGCCTTTGAGTCAAGAGGTACCGGGTTCGATTCCCGGCCAGGGCAAAAATGAAGATTGATCTTTTTAAATTTTCCTGGGTCTGGGTGTTACATGTATGTATATAATATGCATTGTATATAATATGTGTATCGTTGCGTTAGTACCCATAATACAAGATTCATATCTTCGTTTGGGACTAGCTCGGTCTGTGTGAATTGTCTCTAGATGTTATGTTATTCCTTAAACTTTAAAATTGTTCTTTATTACATTTATATACAACTTGTTTAATATAGAATACGAATTTTATTTCAAGTGAACTTGTAATGTTCTTATTTTAGTCTGAATCAATGTAATGTAATTCTATATTAATTTAAGCTAAAATGAGAACGTTCCTAAATTTTATAATCAAGTTCACCTGAACTAACAGAACTAACATTCGTATTCTATATGATACAAGTTGTATATAATTCTAATTAGGAACAATTTTAGAGTTTATAGAATACCAATGTAGACTAACTAAAATTGGAATTGGAATCGGGCGTATTGTCAAAAACTGTAGTTACTTACACCAGTAATAAGTAGGTAGGTACGTTTATTACACTGGAATATCGGTTTCTGTAAGGGAGTTTTTACGAAAGGTTTTGAGGTAATAAAAATAAGTGTGAATTCTTATTATTAACGAAGGTAAAATTTATTTCAAAATATTATTAGTTACTTCCTTATAGTGACTTAAGTTTCAACATTTTGTGATGTTTCAGATTCAAACTTATCCATTGACTAGTTAAACTTTGAAATATATTTTTATTAGAATTAAGTATTAGGATTAAGTTACAAGTATTAACACAATATTTTAGGACGCGCCCTTGAAGTGGATTTATTCCACAAAACGGCGCATTATAAATTGTCTATTATTATTATTATTGTAACACTTCGTTTTTGTTATTCTTGCTTTGGTTAATTCCATAGATTAGCCATAGAGTAGTGTTTAATTTGAGTTGTTTTCACAGTTTTTGTTTCATTTAGAAAAAGGACAAAAATACAGAACTACCTTAATTTATTTTCCTTGCGTTATTTATGGTAAATAAGAATAAAATTAAAAAAAATTGGCATTATGGAGGTTAATGCGTAGAAATAGCACCAGACAAAAAATAAAGAACTACGTTGTCCTCTCAGTGTGATGTATCAATACGATATACAGGATGTGTGGGATACCGTCTGAGATTTTAAAAAATCCTCACTTATTAATTTATTTAGAGACCTATGTATTTTTTTCGAAATGTAATAAAATGTAAAAATATGAACAATTACAAAAAAAACTATATATAACAATCCATTGGATTGGTCTGCAACGAGTTTGGACTTTCTTCTCCACTCCTCCCTATTCTCAGCCAGTCTCTTCAACTCCATGTACATATGAGCCACAGCTCATGTCCCTCTTCAGTTGGTCCATATAGGCGTCTTTCGGTCGGCCTCTGCCATTTGTGCCTTCGGTCCTACCCTCTGCGATTGCGATGAGCAGTCCTGGGTGCCTGATGTTGTGGCCAATCCAGTTAGCTCGTTGTTGGCAGATTCTTTTGTGGAGTTGCCTTTTTTCGCCAACCCTGGTTAACACTTTTTCGTTTTCGACGTGTTCCGACCAATGAATCTTCAGCATGCGTTTATAGCACCACCAAAAAAAACTATGCCATGTGTAAATTATGATGTACAAGTTTATTAGTATGAAATCGAAATATATACAATTCCATAAATAAAATAATCTTTTTCCATTTAGTTCAGCAGCCCTAGTCAAAACACATTTTAGCGTCACTTGTCGTTCGACTACAAACGAAAATACGACTATAGTTGCAACAATAACGCTTAATTATATGGTACATGTAGGTAGATTGTCGTAATTTCGTTTGTAGTCGAACGACTTCATAACGCTAAAATGTGTTTTGACTAGGGGGCCTGGTGTAGCATGTTAGAGGTACTCGGAACTAACAAAATAGGGAGTATTACGGAGTTTATCAAATAAAGGATTCAGCAAAACAGATAAAGTTAGTTTTAATGTTCTCTGTTCAGTTGATGTACATACAGGATGTGCACAAACTTTCAGTTTTATTAAATGTTTATCTATCTATACCATCACGGTACCTCCTGCAAGTTTGGTATTTTTCTATTCTTACGAAAGGTTGGTTTGTTTTTTTTCCTTAGTTTTAAGTAACCTTGCAAGGCGAAAGTGCACAGAAATAAATATACTTATGTAATAATGTATTAATTTTGAAAATATCGTCCTGGGTCTGGGTATTACATGTATATGTTGTATGATCACTTATGTAAGTGTACATAATAAAAGATTGACTGCTTTATTTTAGAATAGCTCGATCTGTGTGAAACGTCAATACATGATTTATTATGTAACTACTACATCAGTACACTACTTGCAGTTATTACGAGTATGTATGGAAAATAAAAAAAACACAATTTTAGGTTCAAATTGTTCAAATTTCGTAAACAAAATAAAATGTGTCCTTTATTTCTCTCCGGGTATTCCTAAGTTCCTTCATCTGGTACAAACATTTATTCAACTATTTGAGCCATCTACTTATTGGGCTGGTGATTTATTAGACTTGTTGCTACATGACTCACACATCGTTATTTAAGACTCATAATATTTGAAAATTTGTATAGAAATTAAGTTCATCAATTATTTTCGTATTGTGTCATAGTATTTTGTTTCGACTGCGATTCCTGCATAAGAATTTTATTATTGTTTTGAGAAATTACATATCGAGGACATCTTATAAGTATGCAGACATTCTTGAATCGAAACATTTATGAAAGTCACATTGCTTCCGGCTCATTTACTTCAAAGTAACATCTCTATGTAACATAGATTCTATTTTGAAATATTTTATGAGAGATTTAAATCTCTTTCCTATCAAATTTCTAAACGTTTTATTGGAATTTATTATCTTCAAATACAAAATTTGATGCAGAACAGAAAACTTATCGAACTGAAAATAATATAAAGGGATGTGAAATGTATCATTTGACATTTCAATTTTCCAAATATCTTTTGTAAAATTGTCAAATATTTATGACTGTGTCGGACATTCTATAAAATGTAAATTTTACACATGAAACTATCATACAAAGCTTACAACCTGTCATTGGAGTTCATAAGAGAGAATTTCAAAAGCTTAATTAGACAAAGCATTTCTCAAAAAGATAGGGTTGCGGGTTCAAGTCACGTCCGGGGCACTACCGAAAAAGGTGACGTTGTCTTTTCTAAGCCTTATATGGTAGTTTCATGTGTTAAATTTATATATATGGTAAATTGTAAAAATAACATTGATAAACAATCTATAAAATATTTGTATCTAATTCATCTTCATCTTTACGTGTCTTGTCGTATATTTTCTGGTATGGACAGCACGAAACAGCTCCTCTTATCCCGGTCCACTCGCGAATGTTCCGAAGCCAGAAAAGTCGCCACTTTCTTCCAATCCCTCTACAGCCCTCGATCTTCCCTTTCATGACTAATTTTAGGATGGCATATTTTTCTCATCTCATTATTGACTTAAATAACCGTAGCTAATTAACTTTAAATTGTGTCTGGAGTTCGGATGATTCTAAATGTTAATTTTAAATGATTTTAATTAATAATGATTTTAATTTTAGTTATAAATATTTTTAAGGACTATATTCTATCAGTAATGAACATAATACTGCAATTTACAATATAAGGGTACATTAATGTCTATGCATATGATAAATGATGCCCTGTTTTAAATTTAACTTACTTACTCTGGGTAACATCAACCTTAACAATATCATCAATATCAATTACGTTATCAATGTTCAGTCCTTTAGCAAAGGAAATACGAGTACCTACCTCTACCTATATTGTATTCAGAATCAACAATTTATACGTAATATACTTTCATATTATGCATATAGGTCACTTCTCATGTCAGCATAGTATACAATTTAATAATATTAGACCTTTGAGATGGATTACGTTTAATACAAGTGAAAAAAAAAACAAATTTAAGAAATCTTACAACATACATCATATTTAAAGGGATATCAAATTGGAATAAATTACGAGTAATTTTTTATTTTTTTTGAAAAAAAAAAAAGAAATATCTGGGTTTTGTTATAAACCCAAATACAACTTTATACACCTTTCACAGTAAGCCAAAAGCTTGTGTCGTGAAAGGGGAGTTTGCCAGCACCTGGGATCGAACCACGGATCCCTTGTTCATGAGGCCGAGACTCTACCTCCAGGCTACCGACGAACTCATATAATGTATTTAATTTTTTATTGTTATGCAAGAGTAAATTATTTTTATTAACAAAATAATGAAATATATCAATAATTTTAAATTGAATCAATTTGAAAAATGACATTTGATAGTAAATTAACGGAAAAATGTGATACTTAAATGATTGTCAATAAATGTGCTTACACATAAAAACACCAGATCAAAACTTACAATATCGTTTTGTAACGTTATTGAAATTATATATATATATATATATTTTATCCCGTGGAGCACCCGGTAAAGAATTGGTCTCCCACTCTTCTGCGTAAGTTTTCGAGTGCCCTGTAAAAGGCAGGTGTTCGAAAAAAATAAGACATTTTACATCTTAAATTCAGCGATGAGGTTTGCCACCCATCCTGAATGTCTTGATTTTATATTGGCACGAAGAGGACAGTTTGCATGTTTCTTAGATGCAGCTGATCTGCTGGCTACCCCACTTGTGGGATATGCCGTGATGGTATAGTATATATATATGGACAATTTGTAAAGCGCCGTTTACTCATAAAATGACCTCAAGGGCGCTGTATATCGTATCCATCACCCGAAACTCCCAGCAAAAAGGTGTGTCTTCAGCCCTCTTTTAAAACTCTCTCCATTCACCTCCTCTCGCAGACACAGAGGCAGCTTGTTCCAACATCTGGGACCCGCAACACTAAACGCTCTACATATCTCCAAAGCCCGTTTTGCGAGATCGAGATGGCTCAATCAGTCTGCATTTTGCCTCTCCCTGTGCTGAGCGAAGCATGAGAAATTATATAATTATGATTGATATGAGATTTAACATGGGAAAAATCACCCTCTGTTGGGTAGAACGCCCATAAAAAACTAACTCTTCTTCTTTGTCTTACGTAACTCTAACCTAACATACAAATCAGTAACACGTAAAAACTCAAATACTAACTCTTCTTCTTTGTCTTACGTAACTCTAACCTAACATACAAATCAGTAACACGTAAAAACTCAAATACTAACTCTTCTTCTTTGTCTTACGTAACTCTAACCTAACATACAAATCAGTAACACGTAAAAACTCAAAAACTAACTCTTCTTCTTTGTCTTACGTAACTCTAACCTAACATACAAATCAGTAACACGTAAAAACTCAAATACTTGCGACATGTCAAACGTAAACAAAAAATGATAATACCTACCTAATTAATTTTGTGCTTGGAAAAACACAATATTACCTACACCGAATTCTTAATCCACTTAAATACAATAAATTCTTAAAATAATAATATAAGCAATACTCAATATTGAGTAAGTATATATATAATATTTGATAAAGTTTGGTCTGTACACTTTTCCGTTATCTGGTTTTCTTGAAAAGCTATCTCTGGAACCGTTAAGCGGAATGTACGGAATACTAATAACGAGCATCAGTTATATTATGAAAACCTATCCTGGAAAAACTCTCCTAACAGATGGTCATCTTTAATACCGATATATAATATTAATCATTTAACACTATACGATCCCACAAATTGGTTTGGATATCATCCAAAAACTTTTATCAGAGAGGATAAAATAAAGTTATGTTCAAGAGACAGGCACCACTTTCAAACCAACATGCTCTTACATAAACCAAATTTATTCTGCTACATACATATACATATTATTTTCTATGTGAAATGATATCTTTGCAATAGGAGTGTTGTGTATAAAATGGTGAAAATAAGTTGCAAATGGTCTGCTGGTTACCTCGTTTGTGGAATATGCCGTATATAAAGTATAATATAAGTTGCAATGGTTTGATATGTGGAACGAATCTTTAAGGAAAGTATGACGAAGATAGTGTATAATTTATATTTGACATGAGAGGTGTGAGAAATGCGGACTTTATAGATGAACATGGTTGGATCTAATTGTTAAGGACGCCTGCGTGTGAAGTAAGAGAAATTAGTTTGCATGGTCGAGAGATTGTACAAATGTGAATAGATTGTGAGAATGGTAATAATTTATTTATTTACATATTCATTTTACTACTTGAAGCCTCTAACAAAATTTAAATAGACAGAAATTATTAAAGTAATAGTAATAAATATCATAACCAAATTATATTCATACATTCATTCATTATAATATTATGTGTTACTTCTGCGATTTCATTAATTCTTGTACAACCTCCATTACCTTTGATTTATTTACTCATGCACCCTACAACAGTTCTTAGGAACTACCATCAATTCAAAAATGTAATACAAAATTATTATGTACCTACCTGCTGAAATAGTCTTTAAACTGTATATTGTATTATAGGTAAATATATATTCATAATATTAATGTCATTCACAATGTGATCAACTCCCAGTTTTCAAACTGCTCGTCAATGACATGAACGTGTCGAAACCGGTCGCGGAAATAAAATGAAATAACGATAATCAAAACAAAGTCAGAAAACTAGTTTCCATAAATCAGGTAGGTATATAATATTCACAATAGTACCTACCTAATATTACCGTAGAAATAAATTTAACTAAGAATAAGAACAAACATAATTTTTATACATTATATATCGATAATCATCTGCTAAATTATGTGTACAAACGTATATAACACACTTATGTGGAAAATGATTATTGTATACATTATACAAATATTTATATCATTACTGAGATCATGGCATTTTACCTTATCTAATTAATGACACTTTTTACACTTTTAAAATATTTATTATGTGTCAACGAAAATTTTGTAATATTACTGCAAACTGTCTGAGTTTATCAACTATGTAACTCATATTTTGTAATGTATATCTACTATTTAAGAGTTTCCATAAAATAAAATTAAATAAAGTAGGTATATACGATATTTTGTAACACATTGTAAACAAAGATACGTCAATAAATCTCCCTCGACATCTATTATTAATTTTATTCTTTTTGCACATCATCATTTTAATATAAGTGAAAAAAATGCAAAATTTAAAATTCCAGGACCACATGCAGTGGCGAGATAATCACTTTCTTCTTTGCGAGATTTCTTCCATCTATTCACGATATCTAGGACATAACTTTATTGATATACTTTTTGATGTCTATTTGTAATTGTATAGAATTAAATTTACAATTTTAGCAAAAGGAATACAGGGCCTGGCTTTTCTTGGTAAGTTTTGAATTTCAGCCGTGAAGCGATCTAATATTGTTTGATCGATTAACTTATTGAATTTTCCAGTTTCATTATTTAAGGGTAGTCTTCATTATTTAAGGGTTTGTGTAAACACTATTTATGTAAAACATAGTTAATACCTAGAATGAATGAACATACATACCTACATACATCCTCTCCCCCTTGTCCTAGTTTGGTCGGAGGCCCGTTGCACCTAGGTACCTCCTTCAGAAATCCCTGTCCTCCGCTGCTTCCAGGACCTCTGGCTTTTCCAAACCAATTCTTTGAACACATAAGTTCGACTAAGTCCCCAGACTTCTGCGCTATCCGGGTGGTCGGTGGGTCTCCTTCAATGTCTTGTATAAGTTCGATTCGCGCTGTCATGTGATGCGCATGTGACATGCGGTGCTTGAGAGCAGTTTTTATTAAAGCTTGTGATTTTTACTTTGTTTCTGTATATATTCTCTTCTTGTTCTATTTTTCTTTGTCTTCTTTAAAAATAAGTATATATTACAAATTATATAAGTAATTGTGGTTAAAAACTCTACCTAATATAGTAAATAAGATACATAAGTTCGACACCTGTCCTTGTCAGCTTCTCCTAGGGCGACCCACCGGTCTTTTGTCCTCCCCCACAGCCTCCAAAGATCTAAGTGGTAGTCTGATGAATGAATGATTGAACATTTTTCATTTATTCCAAGAGTACACACAATGAAAAATAGAACAAACAGTATAGGATATATTGCTGCACTAGAATAAGGTCTATTGTGGGGCAATGCCTAAAAAAATTACAACTTTTAATTAATACATTCTTATTTCAAACTGTGTATGTAGCATACCTTTAGATAGACGTCTACAATAAGTTGTTCAATTATAGTTATATGTATGCGTTATTCAAATGTAAGTAATTTGTGTGGAGTAGAAACAGCTCGTTCTATGTTATTATGTTGGTAGTGGCAGGAAATCTGTTCAGCAGAAATAATTTTCTTAAGTTTCAAAGTTGCTGGAACATTATTAGTGCTTACATGAGTAGTTCATTATGTCTAATAATAAGTATCTACATAATATCCTTTATCAAGAAAATTATAACGGATACGCTTGTACAAAAGCATTTGTGGCAACTTCAAATACAAAATGTATCTTGTATGATGAAACCAAATTGTTAAAATCTTTAACATTATTTGTTAGTACAAACAACAGAAATATGATTCCATGCCTTGATTTAATACGATAGATCAGACGGAAATATTGGAATTTTGTGTCAAAAAAAATCAAATGGATTATAATGAGATTTAACAAAACATACAACTTTTAATAAAATAACTTGTTTGTTATAGTAATATGACATTTTAAAAACGCTGTTTTGTGACATCAATTAATGATAAAAATTGTCGTCAAAAAAATAAAATAATTTTA
Organism: Athripsodes cinereus; assembly: GCA_947579605.1. Lineage (NCBI taxonomy): Eukaryota > Metazoa > Arthropoda > Insecta > Trichoptera > Leptoceridae > Athripsodes > Athripsodes cinereus. Next base: position 7,508,910 of record OX388323.1, read on the forward strand.
TTTGACAAATATTTACGGCCTCAGCCCTATTACATGTCAAAGGTCTATATGCTTGTAATACAATATAAGTATACATAATTATATTTTCTACAGTCATGCAGTAATAATTTGTCAAAAAAGGTTAAATAAGTTAAGAGAGGTGTCATGCGTAAAAGTTTGCAAACAAATGAGTTTTCAGGCGTCTATTGAAATCATGTCTAAGTCACGTATCTTATAATATTATTGAATTCTTTAAACAAACTTTGCACATCAGCACAGCTACTCAATATACGTATACCGTTACATAACATTCTCACATAAAAACCACATAAAAGTGAAAACATCATAAAAAACAAACAAACAATATAACATCGTGGATCGATATATAATATTATGTTGCGATGTACGTACGAACTAATCATGACAAAACATCATAAAACGAGTTACATTAAAATTTGAGATTTTCGGAGGCTATGCGACAGTTTAGAAGGTTGGTGAACCGTTCTAGAAGAAGCTTGCAAATTTAAGTGTGAAACATGATGTTTTGAAGGACTTGATGTGGAATGACCATTAAAGGTACTGTAATTAGTAACAGTGGCCAGTGGACCTAGTCAAAACACATTTTCGGAGCTACTTGTGTATTTTAGCTCCGAAAATTGACACGTTCTCGCAACGTCGTCCGCGTTTGAACGAAAACGTAACGCTTAAATGTGTTTTGACTAGGACTTGTACTTTTAGAGGCGCAAGAGACTCCTGACTCAACTAGGACCTAGGGAAAAATATTTCAATGTACTAATTTATAATTCTTAACGTACCTACTCAATTGAATTGACATTACGATAGACGCTACACGGAAATGTTATTTATCTGTAATTGAAACTATTATTAAGATAATATATAAGTGACACTTACTTATCATCTATTCTGTACAACTGTGTTTGGGAAATGTAATTATTATTTTGAAAATTATATGTACCTACAAAGCTGTAACATAATATTGTGTTTTGCATTATGAACGTTATATTTCCAAGAAAATATAGAAGTATGTCCATACTTATATATTATTTTGCTTCTCTTTCTCAACGTACTCTTCTTTCTATGAGAATGACATCAGTACTTCTCGAATGTTATAGAAAAAAGGAGATTCAATTGATGCAAAGAGACGTTTCAATCTCTTTTCCTTTCAACTCTACAGGCAGGATATTGCATATGTGGCAATAGTGAGTATGATTAGTGAGTAAAAAATGATTTTCTTTAGGATTGCACCTCTATTTATGTAGGTAATAAGCTGTTAAATGTCGAATTTAGTGTTAATTTTTTTTTATTATCTGGGAATACGTTAATGCAAGGACATAGATTGTAAGAATAATTTAGAAATGAGCAGTGACTTGTAGCGAGTATAATATTTCTTGTATGTAAGGGCATAAAGGGTTGAAAGTTTTGAGAGGCACTGTCGGGGGATGATTTCCCGGCAGACCATGAGCCCCCCCTGCAAAAAAGAAGGGAGAGAACAAAAGATTCCAACGAGGAGTATTACGTATTTTTAATTTGATTGTTAATATTTGCCAAGTGAGGCCAGGTTTAATGCTATTTTGAATTAACAGAATGTTGCTAGTAATATCTGATATTCAAATAGGATGTTAGTTTATTTTGCAAGATAAAATATTTATATGCATACATAAACTTGTTTGTATATTTATCGTTTTATTTCTTATATTTGTTTCTCTATGTTAAAGTTGCCAAAAAAGCGTCTGTTTTTACAGCAGTCTCTCACTATTCTAGAAGCTCTGATTATCAACCAGCGCTAACGATTTGAAATATAATGATATTTTTAATAATTTCCTTTCAAGCACTACTTGAATCTTTGGATATCAATCATTCTTTTTACTGTAAAAATATCAATATTTTGAATGACAATCTTTGATCGACAATGTCCTTGAAGATTAAAGACATCTCTCTTAACATAGTAGAATAGACATTTGCTTTTAATTTCAAAACGAAACGAAAGGATGCCGTTATCATAAATGGTATAAAAGCCTGTAATTGATATACATCATTTTTGTATTCCAGGTATTGATAATAAATAATGCTTTGAACCTTAAGTAAATGTTTTGTTGATGCATTTGACGATTGTCTAGTAGGTAATGATATCTTAGAAAAAACCTTCGTTTCCATGTAACATGTTGCTACATACATGAATATAAAATTGGTTTTAAACAAAAAAATGTTTAATATCGTGAAGAGGTACATTTTCATTTTTGTTTTCGAGATAGTTTAGTTAATGTTATAGGAATACATCAACCATTTCCGAAAATCAACAATAGCATTGGAAATATAATAGTTGATCCATACAATGGTACTTGAATATTCATGTTGGTTATATCTGTAAGAACACTGCTCTTCCGTCCGCAAGGGTTCCGTCGGCCCTGGTGTCCCTCTTTTACAATACACCGTTCCTACGACAACGACATCAGATCGCAGGGAATGTCATGGAAAGAGGTGACACAATTGGCGCAGAGACGCTCTGGTTGGCTCAAAGGAGGAGGCTGGTTTCTGCCCTGTGCTCCCGAGAGGAACTTTGAGGGCGATGATGATGATGATGATGTTAGGAGCCGGAGCCAAAAGAGAGCTGTTGTCGATTGTCAAAGTAAGGAAGGTCTCATATTTGGGTCACGCGCTGTGTGGAGAGAAGTACCGTCTCCTCTGCCATATATTGGAGTGCAAGGAGTTTGCAGAAAGCAGATGTCCTGGCTGCACAACATTAGAGAGTGGACCGGTATGAGGACAGTGGATAACCTGTTCAGAGCAGCACATGACAGGGAGGTTTTCTCCGGAATGATCGCCAACGTCGGGGGGGCCTGACATGGCACAGAAAGAAGAAAATGGTGTTTGGTAAGTGCCAGAAACAGAGATTGGTTTGGTGTGTTGAAGATATTATACTGTTATGTAATGATGATGTGCAAAAAGAATAAATAAATATTGCCCTTCAATAGAGGCAACTTAAATCGATTTCGTCTTGGTCGGATTCAAGTTTAGACAAGTGACGTTAAGAACAAAGTTTTGTTCAAAAAAGTAATAGGTAGGTATGTAGGTATGTGAACTTGAAATTATGAGAAAATCATAATTCAATTTTTTATCTGAAGGTAAAGATAGTGTTGAGATAAAAAATATTCCTTTTCATATACATAAATTTGAGCCCATTCGGGATCTTTTAAAAGTTTTAAAGTACTCTAAGAATGTCGAAGTTTACACGAAATGATTCAGCATTCTCTTCATAAAATAATGTCTGTTTTACTCATTAACACACAACAATCTCGGCATTTCGTAACAACTCTTCTTTTTTAGTTTCATATAACTTTTTACAGTATAAATATATAAATTGAATGACCCGTTTCATTGCAAAACTTTGAATTTTCAAATCATGAAAAATGTTACTCACATACTTACCTACATTTTTAGTGTTAAGTTTTTTGGAATAAATCTTCATAAATCTCCACAAACATCACGTGGATAACAAAATAATGAATACTGAATTTCGGTTGACACAAAAGTATAAGTAATTGTATTTGCAATAAATTGATTTCGGCTAGCAAAAATGATATTTTTTCTAATTATAAATGTTATCCCCTATTATATATTGATTGAAACTAAAATAAGAACGTTCCTATATCTAATAATTAAGGTCATTAAAGGTCACTTGAATTAAAATTCGTATTTTATATGATGTTTTGAGTTTATAGAATACCAATGTAAACTAACTTAAATTGGAATGCTCCTATTTCAGTTAGTGCACACTAAAAATGAAATAGAATAGGGGGTATTTTCATTACACATGAAGCAATTATTAATTTTTGTTATCTTAAACAATAAAACAAACAAATATTTATTGAATCTCTGGATGTCGACTTAAAATTTTAAGTAGTGTAAATTAAATGCGATTAGATTGTGAAGTAGTGAGGCAGGACATGCAGAACTGGGATGTTTCCCATGAGGATGCACTCGACAGAACCAAGTGGCGAAACAAAACGAGAAATGCAGACTCCACCACTATGTGGGACTAATAATTGCCCAAGGAAAATAAGAAGAGATAGTTGTATTATCATTCACTGAATACTTATAAACAATTAGGTGGCCTTTGAAAATAGGGTAGAATAATATTGTATTATCTATAAATATTTTCCCTGACTAAAAATATTATATATTTCATAATATATTTTTTCTCAGAAAATATATTTATTATTATAATCTTAGAGGTTGAATTTCTGAATTTATATTAACGGCCGTTCGTTCATACGTGTGTGAATGTGCGGTTAATCTGTGAATAAACATTTTATAATTATGTGGTGATTAGTTTAATAATACTGTTATGAAAATCATAATTTGGAATATTAACTTGAATATTATCGATAATAATGAAATTAAACACTTTACTATACTTTCTTTAGTTTTTATGTGGTTTCAGTGCAGATTATTTTTTCTTTGTTAGTTGCTGCAGTTCCACTTTATCTCGAAATCTTAGTTTACGCGCTGAAAGCCGACGCCTACGAAGTCGCATTACGAACTCGTATGTAGCCATACTACATTTTAAGAAATATATATCTTAGATATTATATTGATAGGAAGAGAATCATAAAAATAATTTTATATTTGAGTTAATTTCAAGAGATTATGGCTTTACGATAAACTCACTCTCTGTATATTTAAATTATAAAATACGAACGTGCTTATTTAAAAATGAATAAATAAATGACCATTGTCCTTCAAATTGTCCTGGGTCTAGGTGTTACACGTATATTATGTGTTTAGTGCATTTTATATGTGTGTATCGTCGCGTTTGTACCCATAATAAATTCATCTTATTTTGGGACTAGCTCGATCTGTTTGAATTGTCTATCTAAGTTAGTAGGTAAGTAAATAAATATATTTTGCCTTCAACGCGTAGTACCGGTACAATTTGAACATCATTAAATGATGTTCAAATTGTAATTTTAATTTTAATTTACGATTTTATAATTAACTGGGAGTAGTCAAGCATGTAGCTAGTAGGTATTCTAATAAAATATTTATGGTACAGGATAACGTTTTATGTTGTGACAATGTTGGAATAAACATAAGATAGGTAGGCAATTAGATAAATGGCAAAACATTTGATAAAGGAAGACGTTTATAAGATAAGTCGATACCATTCCGAGAATAGACAGGTGTCAGTGGATAAGATAAAGTTATTTGTATGTAAATTATACCTATGCTTTACTTATTCAGGAAACTAATACACCCAAACTCACAATCACAGAATAACTACTATTCCTAACGCTACGGCTGTCTAAGCTAAACCTTATTCTCAAACAGAGATTAGCCTTGTTTTGACTTTATGTTTAGATAAAATACAGTTATACAGTTAAACAATATTAAGAGGTGTATGTGTAGTGTATGCTATGCGGCTGCCTGTACTGAACGCCTAGCGCATACATATGCATTATAAGTCCACTTATAAATATTATTTTTTTACATGTTGTCATTAAGCTGTGTATTGTTTTTGTTTGAAAAATACAGTGTATATTAAGTTATTATTTGTATAGCTCATAAGTTTAAGTGAAATGTATTATTATTTTCTTTATATCCTGTAAAAGGCATTAGCTGTACCTATATTAGATAAATAAATAAATAAATATTGCTGGCTATCTATTGTTTTTGCCGACACTAAAACAACAGTGAACATTTTAAATAGTAAAGAAAAAAATATTTGTAGAACAAAACTTATATTGATGATAATTTTTAATTTATGTTGAGGAATATTTATGTCGAGGAATATGGAGTGGTTTGTCCTCACCAAAGGAGTGAAGCAAGGTTGTGTCATGTCTCCGTGGCTGTTCAACCTATTCTTCGACTACTGTATGCGACCTGTGAAAGAGATGGATGTTGGTGTCGAGCTGAATGGGTTTCGGGTGAATGCATTGATGTACGCAGATGATTTGGTGTTAATGGCTGAGAGTGAAAGGGACTTACAAGAGATTGTTACGTGTGTGTATGATAGTTGCAATTTGAATGGTTTGAAAATGAACGTTATGAAGACGAAAGTTCTTGTTTTTGAAAGAGAGAATGAAAAAACGATTTGCGAGATTAAAGTTGGTGACGAATGTTTGGAGCAAGTAAGTGAGTATGTATATTTGGGAAGTATGTTTACGAGGGATGGAAGATGCGATAGGGACATTGAAAGAAGGAAAGTGGCCGGTGCTAGAGTAAACGGTGCACTTCGACCCATTGTCAGCAATGACAATGTGTCGAACATGGCTAAAATGCTGGTGCACAATACCATTCTGGTACCGTCACTTACGTATGCAAGCGAGACATGGACGTGGTTGAAGAAGGACGAAAGTGGAATAAATGCAGTAGAGATGCGATCGTTGAGAAGAATGGTTGGTAAAACGCTGCGTGATAGAGTGAAGAATGAGGATATTAGAAGAATGAGCGGATGCAAGAAGACTGTTGTGGACAGAATGCGTGTAAATAAATTGAGATGGTTTGGTCACGTGGAACGAATGAAAGAGGAAAGAATGACAAAGAGGATATACTTATCTGAAAGAAAGGGTGTGAGGAAACGCGGGCGTCCGAGAACCACGTGGCTTGATCACGTGGATCAAATTCTCAAGGACGGCCGCGTGTTGAGTAAGAGGAACCGACGTGCGTGTATGAGGAACTGTATGAATGTGGAGGAAGCGAAGGAAGTGTGTAAAGATAGATCTGTTTGGCGTTCCGTTCTCTCTGCCTACCCCACTTGGGACACGGCGTGAGGGTATAGATATTTATGTCGAAGATAATGCTGTGAAATATTTGCCAGAAAGAACAGCAGCCCTAGTCAAAACACATTTTAGCGTCACTTGTCGTTCGACTACAAACGAAATTACGACTATAATTGCAACAATAACGCATAATTGTATGGTACATGTAGGTAGATTGTCGTAATTTCGTTTGTAGTCGAACGACTTCATAACGCTAAAATGTGTTTTGACTAGGGGGCCAGATTCTTTTTATAACCTTGCGATGAGATTTACCACCTATCTTAAATTTGTAAAATTTTGTTTGCACCGGGATGACGGCTTGCGTGTTTATTGAATTGGACTGATTTCCTGGATATGTACCCCATTTGTGGGATATGTCTTGATAGTATAAAGGTTTAATCACGGTTCTGGTTTGATTATAAAAAAAAAACATATTCTAATATTATGCGTGACTAGTAAGTCTTTTTTGCTCGTACAATAAATCACCGAGAGAAAAGAAATAAACCTTAGAAGTCAAAACCGAACCCTATCCTAGTATTTTCTCATCGACATGGAAATGAAATTAACTTTATTGAAACTTCAAGTTGTCTAATCATTGTAGTCAGATAAGTTGTCTATTTTATTATTAAAATGTAAGAAAAAATATTATTTTCATAGATATTCACTTTTGTGCGAATCAAGCAGTCAGAGCAGATTGCATTATTTGTTTTATGATTAACTATAATTGAACAATATCATCTGTATACATATTTATATCTATCATTATTGCATTCCTCGAAAGTAGGATTGCAACAAACATACTAAACATTAATATCTATTAACTTATTAATAATACATTTTTTTTTTATACGCGGCGGCAGAATTGCCATCCACACTTCTCAGCATTATACAACCAGATAAGTCTCCATATGATCAGTCATGATCACACAAAAACTTAACAGTCTAATGCCGGGAAAAATTCACCTATCCAGATATACAGGATATCAAAGGATTAGGCTCAAAACGCGGGATCAAAATACCAGCATTGTGCCTAAAATATCTGTGTTCAGAAACCTTTTTACAATATTACAAGTGTTTATTATAATAGATTTTTGAATTTTAATGTACAAATTAACCGGTAAATCTAATTTTTGTAAATTATTTATTAAAGATTTCGGAGTTACCCCTGTAGCTGACATGACTAAAGGTATTATATAAACGGACCTAGAATGCCAAATATTTTTTATTTCTCCTGCTAGTTCTGTATATTTACGTATTTTTTCTGCGACGGTTGTTTGGGAAATGGCGGTTGAGAAATTTCTCGTTCTCGTGAAATTTCTCGGTAGTTACATGGCAATAGGTTGTATCTCACTAAAACATAATTTTACAGGAGAGCAAAAACAAAGTTTGCAAAAGAGATATTTCAGCCAAATTTCGAGCATTATATCAAAATGAAGGTAATTATTATTTCTACAAGATAGATGTAACATTCTCTTAATAATTTCTTCTACAAGATGTATGTAACATTCACTAAATAATTTCTTGCAGTTTAAAAATATTTGAGTTTTTTTGCCATGTTGATGAAAAAAATCTTTCTACATGTCAATAAGTTACGTCTTTTCTCTCTTTATTCTGACTATAAAGAGACATATCCTTTTGCCACATCAAATATTACACTATTTTGAGCATTTTATGGAACAAACTTGAAAACGCAAAAAATGCGAGATACAACCTATTGCCATGTAACTACCGAATTATTCGACTAATATTTATGTATCGATAGATCTTCAGTCACATAAATGTGGACGTGCACAGATTATATTTGAAATTGTATTTTATTTTTGCAGATGGAAAATTATTATTGAACCAAAAATTGTGCTATTAAAGATGAAAATAAGAATGTGTTCATGTAGGTAGTTCTGATGCAAGATTGTGTCGTGAAATTTGCATACAGAGAAGAAAAATTACGAAGAAAATTATTTACGCCATAGATTTTTAATTTCCATAAAAAATGCAATATGGAGAATTATACAAAATCAACAATGAAGTTTTTTTATAGATTGGCCTATTTTTATGATAATTTTTCTATACATTCTCAAATTAGAATCGTTATCCATACAATTTAACATCTGTAGTTCTGATATTTCAATTTTTAAAAAATCATGGAAAGAATGTTTATTAATTTTAAATGAATAGGTAAAATCTACCTGAAAAAAAAAATAGTACCTACATAATTATATTACGTACTGCAGATAATTTATAAACAAATCTGAGATAAGTATAAATTGTTCAACATAAATTGTTCATGTCGGCCGGTGTGGCGCGGAGCTCTTTCCTTTGAGTCACGAGGTCCCGGGTTCGATTCCCGGACAGGGCAAATTGAAGAATGATCTTTTTCAAATTGTCCTGGGTCTGGGTGTTATATGTATATAGTGCATTGTATATGTGTGTATCGTCGCGTTAGTACCCATAATCAAGATTCATCTAAGTTTGGGACTAGCTCGATGTGTGTGAATTGTCTATGTAAAAAAAATGAATGTAACTTTCGCAGTTTAGCGGCCCCACCCGTTGTCGAGTACTTTTTTTCCATAGAAAAGGTAATATTTTTGAAACTTGAGGAAATTGTTGCCATATTAAATAATAATAATGTAGAATTATTTTAATTTGCCGGCAAAAAAAATCCACTTCGAAAGTTAATTTCCTAAAATTCCGTACATATTACTCGACAACGGGTGGGGCCGCTCAAGTTTCATAGTTGCGAATTTTTTTTCCTATAAAAGAATTTTTCAAAAATTTGGTGACCAAAAAATAATTCACCATATGGCAACAATTTCCTCAAGTTTCGAAAATATTACTTTTACATGGAAAAAAGTACTCGACAACGGGTGGGGCCGCTAATCTGCGAAAGTTCCAAATGAATTATATTGTTTTACACTATACCTTCGATGACACACTTTGACAATTACGAGAGTTCATAAAGAGATTAATAATATTAATCATTCATAAAGTCAGTGGGAGAGGGCAGAAGATAGGGCAGGTGTCGAACATGTGTTGAAAGGCTTGGTTTGGAGTGGCAATGGGCCCCCGACCGAACTAGGACAAGGGGAAGAAGATGTATGTATGAAATCGTTCATTGATTCTTAGGCGGTACGAAGTTCGCCGGGCCAGCTAGTAAATAAATAAAAATTAGTGCCTGTTGAGTATCAAACATATATGTACTCCATTTTTTTACCTTCTCTACTTATTATCTTTCTTTTCTTTTCTTCTTCTGCATTTATATCTGTTGATCATATTATTATATTATACAAAAAGATGGTTGCTTCTAAGGTTTGCATAAAGCGTCTCTCGATTGGTGGACCTTCCATCGCGACAGTGAGAATGGTGGAATTGGTGAACGTTGTCCATGGACACCGAAAGTGATCACTTAAGCCAGCCTAGAGCCAATTTGTAAGCTTTGAGACACCTTCTCACTTCTTCCGATTAGATTTTACACAATGTTGCTTTGTGTAGACATGGTTCTCCAATCGAGGTTTCTGATTATTTATATTATATGTACTTCACTGCGAAGCACATTCGGTAAATAATTATATCTCGTTATATGTGTGAAATGTAATTTTATTTATTTTATTTTATTTTAACACAGTATACGGCAATGGCCTTTACAAGTATACAGATAAACTTAATAACGTCACACAATCATTCAACACATGTACAAAAATATAAAAACAACATAAAAACAGACAAAACATTCTCCAGTTAAAGTCAAAAAATAAAAATGAAAATTTAAGTACAAATATAATAAATTCATTAAAATATTTTATAATATATTTTTAATTTTAGTAAACTTCGTTGGTTTAGAATATTAACAATTTTTTTTATTGTTTAACCGGATTTGGGTGCAGATGACAAAACCAATCAGAATAAGCCAGCCTTGAGCCAATTCGTAAGCGTTGGGACACCTTTTTCAATTCTTCCGATTAGATTCTACACAATGTTGCATTGTGTAGACATGGTTCTCCAATCGAGGTTTCTGATTAACTTCGTTGGTATTTGACATATGTAATGTTGCTATCTGTTTTCATGTTATGTATCATAAAACTGTCAAAAACAAAATACAAATTTATTAAAATTAAAAAATTTGAAACTTGTCTATGATTTCCTTACCAAACCATAAAAAAATATTATGACAGGCGTCATTTTTGGAATATATATTGGCTACCAGTCACGCTAATGAATTTATTTCTTTATTTAATTTATAGTATAAAGTTAACAACAAAAATTATACAACAAGAAAATAAAAATATTTAAGTTAACATATAACCATTAATCCTTTAATTATTAGCTGTTGCAGGCTTTCGCGGTCTTCATTTTTAGATGTTGATGTTTTTCCAGGTTGACGTTAAGACGTCAAGTCGAAGCAGGGAGATCAACGAAACGCGGTTAACCCGGAAGAAAAATCAACTTCTATAATCCTTTACTTAATCTATGAAGACTTAACATTAAAGTTATAAAAAAATCTACAAAAACATTGAGCAGATAAAAATACTAAAATAAATTAAATACAAAAAAAAGCAAAATTGTACCTTTTTTTATTTCACTGTGCTGTGAAGCTCCCAGAAGAATTGATCTCCCACTATTTTTCGTTAGTTTTCGTGTGTTCTGTAAAAAGCAGGCATCTCAAATATAGCGATGAGGTACACCCATCTTGAATGTCTTAATTTTTTATTGGTACAGAGAAGATGGCCTGAATTTTAACAACATGGAAATGTTCTGCTGGCTGCTGGCAACCTCACTTGTGGGATATGCCGTGATGGGGTGTGTGTGTTATTTCACAATTTTATGATTATTTTAATAATATTATTAGTGTATTACGAGTATCAACCATTTTAATTTAACCATTAATAATATTATGTACTGTAATATCTCAACCGTTTGTTTCAGGCAGCGCTATTTGAGCTGGTTGGGTGTTTAAGGGAAAATTATTACGCCGAATAAAATAATTTATTTCGTGCCGATGTCACAACGTGATTTCGATTAATCAACAAGAATTTGTTGCACGATTTATCACAAAATACCAGTCGATAAATAATACTGAACTATGCGATAGTACCTACGTATATATCTCGTCACATAATAATAATAACATTATATTATAATAATATGGATGTTAATACATGTGTATGTTTGTTTGAGACGAGAGTATAGAAAACAGAGGAATTGTTTGTTTGTATTAGTAACACGTGCTTCCCACTCTCAAAAGATAATTATTACAATTTATCGGATTTATTGGTGCATGTCACATGTCAATGAGCTGAAATGTCGTGGTGGAATAGATTAGTATTTCACTGTGTGGGCGATCATCAATGGACGATTCCGAGAGAGTGGTAGCAAGTTCATAAAGAATCGGAGGCGGTAAGGCGGGTTTGCAATTTTACTTTTTTTTTATTTTTAGCCGGCTGTTTCTCAGAATTCTTGAAGAATTCTAATAACCTAGACATTATCTTTTCATTCCAAAGAATTTCATGACAACAAGATCAGAACGCTGGAAATGAAGTGAGGAGTTGTTAGTTTTTGCACTGTGTTTGCGGGAGGATCATTGAATGTCAATTGATTGAATTGACGTTTGTTTCCTGAGTAAAGTTAGTTTTATATTCATTCATTGATAGCATCACGACAAATTTCAAAAATGGGGTATTTAGCGAGTTAGAAGATGTTGCTCTGCAACAAGTCCGCCATTTGACAGAGTACTGTTTTCTATTTGTTATGTGTTTCTTGTACAAACTTTTTATTATGTTCTGTCAATAAAGCTTTGTTATTATTAATTTTATAATTATTATTAACGTGTATGCATGCATGCATGTTGTTCTCTCCATTTCGACAACTGGCTTATCTTATTGTTGACCTGAAGATGTTAAATGTGATACCTACTCTTTACAGAACACTTTTGATAGTAAAAAGGGGAGATCTATTTTTTACCGGGAATTAAATCTAGTTGAAAATACGAGAAACATGGGACCAAATCACAATACGGCACATAATATTGTTAAATATCTAAGGTTTTTATCTAGCATTGCAGACAGGTAGGTGAAATATTAAAATTTATTCCCCTATCATAAATCTTTTCTTATTCTCTCCACCCTCTCTTTTCATTAATACCCGAGATCTCTCCTTCCCTCTGTAGGTAGATAATATTCACCCATATCTTTCCAATATCACCATCAACATCTATGTAGGTATCTACGAAATAAAGCCCAACTCGTAAATATTTTAATTCGTTCGCATATATGTATGTTTGTTCACATCCGTTAAGAAGGAGACGAAGGAATACACAAATGACACACTGAAATAGAATCCAGAGGAGAAATGGCTTGTGTAAAAATGACATTCGGAATATAAGAATATAATTTTTGGATCAGAACAAAAAGTGCTGGTTCCACTGCCTTCAGTGACAATAAGTTGAGGCAGTTCCAGCAGGGTTACTCTTGACAAAATCTAAACACGATCTTAATCTAGTCTTGATCTTGATCGCTGCCGCTAACACGCGATCGGTAGCGTGTATTTTTGGCCAATAGTCACTTCGTGCGTCGTATGATCAAGATCAATACTAGATTGAGATCGTATTTAGATTGTGTCAAGAGTAGCCCTGCAGGACCTACAATATGTATGTTTGTGACCAAAGAAACCTGGTGCTAATTTTTTTATATTATGGGTTCCGAAAATGCAATTATAATACATATTTACTTCTTTATATATTCCTGATGAACGATTGTTTCATACTTATATATTTATACTCATTCATTCTGCATTGTATATTTTTAGCCTGATTCTGATATTAGTGGGTTAAAAATATAGTGAGTGTTTTATTTATTAGTGTACTTACACTTTGTGGTCATTATAAGGAACTGTTGCTGCAGAAGATGCAGGTGTAATGTATTGCTTATCAATATAGTGTATTATATTCAAATAGTGTATTATATTAATATGAATAAGTTAGATGAATGACAACTTTCCTCGAATGATGCTCGTTTATTACTGATTGAAATGAAATCGTAATGGAATAAATGGTCCAATGTATTTTAACTGACTTTTTATGAATTTCATAGTTATGAAATACTTATAAGATATATTACATATATCTAAAAACGAATATTCTTTATAAAAAAAATCACCTGCTTTTGTTTTTGTAAATTTATAATACATAGTTAAGTCGATTCCGTGGTCATTCTATTTGCGTTTTGTTAAAAGAAAAAGTACTTATAATATTTACATTAAGAGTTTTCCCACCACTTCCTCGGATGTTTTAAGAGCTGAGCTCCTATATCATCCAGACTCAACGAAACAAAAGAAAAATTCAAAGGGAGGGCTCGGGATTTGCCTTAAGGGCTCCCCCCGACAAAATCCTCCCCGGAACTACAACCCTTAATGTCCTTTGGAGGAGATACTCACTACAAGGCACTACTCACTACTTCAGTGTTCTTACAAACTATGTTCTTACAGTTACGTATTGCTACGTACCTACTAAAATTCTTAACACTAAAGACAACACTTTACAGCTTATTATCTAAGTTAGCTATAATATTTACAAATAAACATTTATTTTGGAGCAATAGCCAAGTTGAGGTGTTTAAAAACTTCTTCTAGGTGTCTAGGCCGGTAATCCCGAAGGTCGCCGCTACCAGAATCACTGCAGAAACACTTCCCTCCCCATGAAACATCCCATCCAGACCTATTCTCCCCACAAATGGAGACAGGACAGCACAAAAATGAAGAAATGAGTTAAGCCGTATCAAGTATCCTATAAAAGGTCCCGGTCCACTCTCTGGTATTTCTCAGCCAGGACATCTGTCGTCTTTCCAAACCGCAACTACCCTAATCATTATTAGGTATAAAAAATTAAGATGATTTAAAAATCATAAAAAATAAGAAAAAGAGCAAAGAGCAGCTGATGATCAAGAAAATAGTAGAATGAATAAGAAAGCATGCAAGCAGGTAAGCAAAGTCAGCAATGAATATAGCTCGATCCCTTCTTCCTACTGCCCAAGAGAATCGGTGCGATGGTGGGGTCATTTTAATTTTATAAATTTCACAAGATTCCGACGCCTTGTATTACATACAAAGTCCCTTATATTAAATTTGTAATCCAAGTACTTAATAAAGGTACGGACCCGCTGGTCCTCGGTAACGAGATAAGTGAAACGAATCTTTTATGTAAAGAGTAAGCTGGAGAAGACAGATTCTAACAACACAAGGAGCAAAAATAAATATCTCAGTTAGTGACATTTACAAGGATTTATTACGATTTTACGAATAAATTTGATAATCTTCAGAGATTTGGGATGATTTTAGTCGAAACCGTATGTATAACTAGAGAACAATGCCCATAGCAACGATATTAAACTGTTTTTGTTTTTTATTTTATGTAAAAAAACAATTTGTTAAATAATATTTTTTACAAAAAAAAAAAACAAAATAAATGTCAACTCAATAAATAAATTAACTGTCTATTGAGTCGACGTTTATTTTGTACAACTCCATGTTTATTTATAAAAAAAAAACAATTTGTTGTAGTTTAACTTACAATTTCATTGAGTAGTGACCCGGTTTTGATTAATTAAATCATTGTCAAACTTATTAGTTTAATAAACTTAAATTTTAAATTTAAATCAATAAAATTTTAAGTTAAACTAAAACCAATTTTGTTTTTTTTTCATACATAAATATTGAACTGTTATTTCTTATTATTATTTCAATCTTCTTTATGGAGCTTTGTTCAAAAATTTTATTTTATTTAAGTTAAATATAATATACCTATCACTGCCAGCTTGACAGTTGTAAAACCAAATTGCTGGACAGTGGACAACACATAACAAATCATAAATAAATTACAAATTTAAAAATAACTACAAAAATACAACTCTTTTATCCAAAAAAATCTTACAATATTTTGTAAAACACTTCTTAATAAAACTTCGACCACTTTTTAAAATTAAAAAACAAAGTAAACCAAGAAATGAGAAAGAAATGAGTTCGTCGGTAGCCTGGGGGTGGAGTCTCGGCCTTCAGAACAAGGGGTCCGTGGTTCGATCCCGGGTGCCGGCAAACTCCCCTTTCACGGCACAAGCTTTTAGCTTAGTGTGAAAGGTGTATAAGGTTGTATTTGGGTTTATAACAAAACCCGGATATATCTTTTTAAAAAAAAAAAAAAATATTCAAATTAAAATATCCGGATTCCGGTCCACTCTCTAATGTTGCGCAGCCAGGATATCTGCTATCTGCCAACTCCCCGTCTTCCCTCTATTTTGATGATGACGATGATTTTATTTTTGACGCCGTTCAATAGTCCCTAGACCATCTCAAGGGCACCGTGAAGAGTTCAGTTTATAATTTGCTTCTGAAGCTGGTGACAGTTTGACTATCTCTCAATGGCACCGTTAGGCGATTCCACATAACCGGTCCAACAACACCAAAGACCCTCTCATAGAAGTAAGACTTACAGGCTCTATTGGGCTCAGTTAGTCTATGCACGGCCAGTTCCGAAGAGCGCAGAGGTCTTCTAGTCTTCTTGCCTTTCAATATAAGGCGGAGGAGACAATACTTCTCTCCACGCAGCACGTGACCCAAATATGAGACCTTTCTCACTTTGATAATCGACAACAGCTCTCTCCTGGCTCCGGCTCTCCTAAATACTTCGATGTTTCTGACTTTTTCAGTCCAAGATATACGAAGCATTCTTCGGTGTATCCACATTTCGAATGCTTCTAACCGATTCACAAGCCTTTACTGACCAAAATTTAACATAATTATACAGTAATATACAATAATACACAACATAATAATTAACTAATTAAGATCAAAAGAAGGACTTGTTGCTAATCGAAATCTTTCTTTGAGTGAGCAAACGAAACTGTGTGTGTATATGTAGGCATGTTTAGATGACCGGAATGTTAGGTAGTTACCTATGTTTTTGAAATTAATTGTGGCGCATGGTGTTAGATGATAGCTGATCTCTGAAAGATTTGCCTTTTTTCTGTACTTTATATACGTAGCTATTATCAGTTTTGTGCTTATAATGATTAAATAAATAAAAAACTAATCCATTAGGTACAGAAAAAAATTAATGAAAAGTTATATAGGTATATAAGAAAAGAAAAAAAAAATTATATATATAAAAAACGCTGTTCTTCCGTCCGTAAGGGTTCCGTCGGCCCGGAGGTCTCTCTCTCATAATACACCGTTCCTATAATAACTACATCAGAGCACAAGGAATGACGCAATTGTCACAGAGACGCTCTGAATGAGGGAAGCCTGTTTCTGCCATGTGCTCCCGAGAGGGGCGTTGAGGGCGATGATGATAATAACTACCTAACTACTCAATAAAAACAACAACAAAAAATGCAGAAACGAATGATTTTATCCATTTTAACGTTTGACATCATAAAAACAATGCACGTAAAATACACTTTTCTTGTATGAATAATTTTATCCTCGTGGAAATGTGAGGGTATAATATTTCAAACTAAAATAAGTATCTACTTCTACAGAATTTGGTAGATAGTATGCAAATTCTTTAAATATGAATATTCATATTGGTGCATACGAACTAGTAATGGTCAGATAAAATATTAAAAATCATGAAATAATCTCCTTTCCCGGATATACCAGATGTTTGATATTTTCATATCAAAAAAGAAAGGGTTGTTGCGGTATGCACCCGTTTCTTTCAAACAAAATAAATATCTTATGGTAACACTGGCGGTCGTTCCTTTTCCCTTCTCTCCCCTCCTTACCCACTTCCTGTTTTCCCGCCATTTTGGAAAAATAAGACAAAACGTCAATTTCGGTTACGGTCGGTCATTTCATCAGTACGGTGGATTTCATCATCATTTTCATCTTGTGGATCGGTTCCGAGAAGAAGGAAGGAAGAGACCAGCAATACATCACGGATTTGAGAAAAGAGAGAAAACCATCAATTCGGATCGGTCGAACGTATATCGGTACGGAAAGTCCTGTGATTCGGTAAGTCTTTTTTCCATATCCTTTATCCAGCATTCCTTCCTAACATCCAAGTTTCGATGAGTTTATTTTCTACACGGGGAAAATAAACTTATCGAACATTTTGGTCCTAACGAGCCGTATAAGTGTTTGAATAAATCACTCCATGTCGGTATAGTTTTGTTCGAAGGAAATTGCAACAACGCTTTTTTCAGTTATCAACTTAACAATCGTTTCATATAATTCAATACGTAAACTCAATTAATACTTCAATTGAATTTTCTCTCATCCAAAATAACTGTTCATCATTTTATATACGTTTAATATATCATTTATTTCAATAAGTTTTCGGAATTGTTCATCTATGTTCATCATCAGTGCATGAAGGAATCAATAATAAAAAACAAAATATACAAATTATTTTTCCTAACAAATGTTTCCTTAGTTTAGAACGTTTTTCAAAATAAAAAGAATTATTGGTTTAATTTTATAACGCAGGTACTTGTTGTGATGACCCTACCTATTTTAAACCATTCTAAGCTCCGAATTTGCAACATCCTAGCTTCTAAACTATACCTACTGTAATAAATGTTTCCCAAACTAGAATTTACATCCCTATCCGACTAGCTAAGAATTGTATGAATTTTCGCATTGTTGCAAATATACGTACGAAATATCGCATTCCTAATTAAATTAATTAACGAATTTTGGCCTTTCGTGATCGTCTAGATTTATCTATTAACTATTTTCGTAGATTAGGACCCAGTACGTTGTGTTTTGCCGATAATTTTACCTACGTTGTGTATTTTTAAAAACGCAAAATAAGTCACCTGAAATATACATTTCAATAATCAAAAGAACAACAAAATCACAAAATCAATAAAACAATTTAAACATGAATTTTGATACATATTAACTCTGAGATCAACTTTGACGTCAGATCACTTACCTTGAGATACTGTAAAATAACATAATAAAACATAACAAAATATAACATAACAATCATCATAAAATAAAATTTAAATAATATTATTCTATATCATCACGAGAATGTTGTATGGTAACTGGTTGCCGATCTATGTCCCTACATAAGATAACCGTTTCATAGTATCTATAGTCCATGTATGTACATATGTTCTACAACATACCTACTAATTCGTTGCGTCGTAAAGGACAGTGGCGCACCCAAAAACATAACTTTATTACTTTTGAATATTAATTAAATTTCAACACAATTGCTTTGACATCATTTTCGGAGACTATAACTACTGGTTGTTAATGCATGGAAAGCATGCTGTGTCCATGCTGAAGGAGCGCCGCCTTCGCTCCCTCACGTCTCAAAACTCGCCATGCCGTACTTTGAGCCCGAGTGCACTAATCTACACCCCGAATATATAAAATAATATATAATATGTATACTCATTTGAACATGCAGCTATATATAATAAGAATAATTATAAATATATGTTAAGAAGCTTTGTCTTGGACCCTGGCGGGAAACGGGGCAAGACCAGTATTGACCCTTGTCTCGAAAGCTGAATCGAAGAGAGGGGAGCAGGGCTTGCTAACGGTACACCTACATTTCGAAGCAGGATTAGGACTGGAATTGTTAGTATATAGTATATGTTTCTACAAAGTACATAATACGTCTCGTGCATAATTGTATAATAATAATGATAAATATGTGGTTACGAATAGATCAAACCCACGCTATAGACACAAGGTAGCTAGTCTGGTGTCGATAGGCAGAAGGGATCCATATTCATAAGGTAATCTCGACAAGATTTAGCTATAAAAGACTACATATTTATGGTGAGGTGAATTTAGGTATCATGTAAGTCAAATAAAAATATATTAAGACCAATAAATACATAAATATTACTTATGATTAGTGTCATGCAAAATATCAAATTTGTTCCTTCCATGATATCGCAGCAATTACAGCATGTTGAATAAGTAGAAAAATCCAGTAAGTTCGTAGAATACAAATGACATTCGACGATAAAATATGTAATTAAATTAATAATCAAATAATATCCTGATCAACGTACAACTTCTCTCCAAACTGCATAATCTTTCGTTATGGTAAAATAAATTAAATAAAAGTATAATATTAGGTAGGTCGGTACGTCACTGCCGTCGGTCTAGTATTAGGATTGTGGGACGGCGCTATATAAATTCAGTCATAGGTACATACATAAAGTAGGCATACATAACACATAATTCCTTTGTTTTCAAAATCTGTAAAATTAAATAAATCCTTGTGTACGACGACTACTTTGTAGACAACAATATCCTCCTAAATATCACGACACCTAGATATAAATAAATTAATAATATTGAAAAATCTTATCTTATGACAGCCGGCAGGATCACGGATTTTAAATGTTAATTAAAAGTAATTTAGGATGATCTATATATATTCCCAAATGTGGAAATATCACTAAAATATAATGTACTAACTACTACGACGGTGGGTAAATAAAAATATTAAAATATGTCGAGTTCAAACACAGAGATTAATATATGATTGAGTCCCACCTCTCCTAGGCTCAAAACTAAAACTGCCAAGAGTAATATGCGTCCTCTCTTCAGATCCTGAAAATGTCGACCCAAAGCAACAAAAAAAAAACTACATCCATCTCTTCCGGACACACACCAAAATATACCTGTCTCTGTCTCCTACATAGCTAGTTGTGTTCGACAACCACTCGAGATCAAACTAAGTCTCATCCCTTTATTAATCACCTACTACAAACATTCGATCTAGGTATATGAAAATAATAATATTTACAATCTTGTATATATCCATTTCATCACATTGTGTAGCTGGTGTACCTATATACTTATGTAGGTACTCCTACATTCAAATATACAACATTTTAAGTAGGTATCTATTTTACATCATCAACAAGTGTTACGTGATCATTTTAATTTCTTTAAATCAACATGACTATGGAAATTAAATACAACTTATCGAAGCTTTCGATTAAAAAATTATGGGAGACAGCAAGTGGCATTAGTGATTTAACAGCTGAAGATGAATATTTGGAGTTCATTACACGTGCTGAAAAAGTGGATAAACTGTGGGATGGGTTTTACAAACAATACATATCTATAGAAGCGGCCAAGAAGGCAGGATTCAATGCAGAAACGCATCTCGAAGAATATATAGAATATGAAACATTGATATATAAAATAACAACGGTTTATAATAAGTGTGTGAAACGAAATAGCAAGGCTAATATTCAAGAAAGTGATTTTAAAGAAAGGAAAAGTAATTTTTCCATTCCAAAAATTCAATTGCCAAGTTTTGACGGAAAAATTACTGCGTTTCCTAGTTTTTGGAACATTTTTAATAGTTTAGTACACGAAGATGTCAACATTCCTCGAGTTCAAAAACTACATTATTTATTGTCATGTTTGAGCGGTGAGGCCAGGCAACTTATTGTCCATCTTACATTAGCAGAAGAAAATTATTCAATCGCGGTGGACATTCTAAAGCGGCGATATCACAATCCTCGCGTAATAGTGGAAAATCACTTGAACACGCTATTGAGTTTGCCAACTTTATCAAGTGGAAGAATTCTTATGCGAGAATTCATTAATATAATAAATGAACATATGCTGGCATTAAAATCATTAAAGTTTAAGGTAGAAGAATGGTCATTCATTATGTTACACCTGTTTCTAAAGAAGATAACACAGGAACAGCGAAATCGGTTTGAAATGCGTGTGTCAAATTCAGAAATACCAGAGTTTTCCCAACTTGTAGAATTTTTGGAAGCGGATTGCAGAGCTTATGAAGCTTGCAATGAGTTTGCATTTGGAAAAGATTCTCAATCACGTCAGAGAACAAAAGAATCAAGGTCAATGGAGGAATTTAATACAATGTATGAAAGCTTCATACAAGATTGTGCGTGTTGTGGAAAAGCAAATCATTATATATCATCGTGCAACAGATTCACTGGTATGACAGTGAATGAGAGGAGACAGTTGGTGAAAGAAAAGCAGTTGTGTTGGAATTGTTTACGTAAACACGCCGTTAAGAATTGTACTTCAAAAAACGTTTGTAAATTATGTAAAAGGAATCATCATTCGCTGTTACATTTCGAGGAAGAAAAGAAATCGGGAAATTCAGCATCAACCAGCAATGAAAACCAAGTAGATTATAATTGTAGTACGTCGAGTCTTCATTCGGCCCGTGGAACGAACGATACATTAAATACAATTGTATTAGGGACAGCAGTTATACATGTGAAGGACAGCTTCGGACGTTATCAAGCAGTAAGAGTCTTGTTAGATCAAGGAAGTCAATGTAGTTTGATTACAGAAAAGTGTATTACTCGGCTTGGTTTGAAGAAACATTACTCTAACAAAACACTACACGGTGTGGGCAACGAAAATGTAAGCACTATAACAGGAGAGGTAACATGTACAATCAAACCAACATTTAACGATTATCCAAAAATCACCATCTCTTCATTGGTATTGAAAACAATCACGGCGGATTTACCATCAACAACTATTTCATCGGATATATTACGTGAATATCCAAATATGCAGTTAGCGGATTCAGAGTTCTACAAATCACGGCCAATTGAGATGCTATTAGGAGCGGATATCTACAATGAAATTGCGGACGGACGGAAAATAACGTTTAACAAGGACTTACCTTCAGCATATTCCACTATTTTCGGATGGATCATTTTAGGGAAAATATCGGGAAACATTTCCCCAACTAAATCATTAATATCGAATTGCGTTACACTTCACAATCTGACGGCACAAGAAACTGAATCGAAAGAGGGAGCGAAAAATTGTGAAAAACATTGTAACAAATTCAAACCAAACAGAAAACGGAAAAATCAGCCCGGAATTAAGATCAAGATCGCCCAGAATTTGCCTCCATTGAAGTGGAAAATGGTTAGAGCTATGGAGTCATTTCCCGGCAAGAATGGAATAGTACGAGCGGCTAATTCGAAGACTACCTCGGGTATTTTAAAAAAGACTTTTGGTGAAAATTTGTCCTCTCCCATGTAACGAATGAGAGGATAAAAACAATTAACTAAAGAGTTACATTACATAAGACATTTAAGTGTTCTTCAAGGGACAATTTTTTGTTGTTTTATTCTTTTATTTTCATTAACATTGCGGTTTAAACAACCTAATCAAGACTGTGGACAATTTGAGTGGATTAGATAAATAAGTTTTTTACATTTATGGTTTATTTTACATTTTTCATTCAAGAACGGATAATTTTACTTTTTTTTTGGATGAACAGAAATTCAATTGAAGGTTTCGTTTTTTTTTCTAAAGGTTTCGGTCATTCAAATCATCTTCGGGGTGGGAGTATGTTTGATATTTTCATATCAAAAAAGAAAGGGTTGTTGCGGTATGCACCCGTTTCTTTCAAACAAAATAAATATCTTATGGTAACACTGGCGGTCGTTCCTTTTCCCTTCTCTCCCCTCCTTACCCACTTCCTGTTTTCCCGCCATTTTGGAAAAATAAGACAAAACGTCAATTTCGGTTACGGTCGGTCATTTCATCAGTACGGTGGATTTCATCATCATTTTCATCTTGTGGATCGGTTCCGAGAAGAAGGAAGGAAGAGACCAGCAATACATCACGGATTTAGGAAAAGAGAGAAAACCATCAATTCGGATCGGTCGAACGTATATCGGTACGGAAAGTCCTGTGATTCGGTAAGTCTTTTTTCCATATCCTTTATCCAGCATTCCTTCCTAACATCCAAGTTTCGATGAGTTTATTTTCTATACGGGGAAAATAAACTTATCGAACACCAGATAATATTAAAACATCGTCCACCTATCGAATGGACTGAACATGCTTTGAATGAAATTGAAACGAAATTAATGTCAATATTGATTTTTTGAATAAAACCGCCTTCTGTGTTACGGACTACGTGTAACTGCATTCAATGGGGTTAATTTAGTAGTAAATCTATGATATTTTTCCAAAATGCGATCCAACGGTCATTTTTTATTTTGAAAAACGTTTTTAAATGCTTTATTGTGATAATTTTTAGGTAGGTCGTCAGAAATTCGACGTGAAAACCTACAAATTTAGCAAGTTTTCGAGTGTTCTGTAACAGACAATAAAATCTCCAATTCAGCGATATGTCACCCAGTAGGTAAGAAAGTGTCTTAAATTTCATTGATACTGATTTCGGCTGATTTTGTTTTTTTACATGCTCTTCCTCCGCTGAGGCAATACAAATGGTTTGTATGTATAACATCTATAGACAATTCACACAGATCGAGCTAGTCCCAAATTAAGAAATGAATCTTGTATTATGGCTACTAACACGACGATACACATATATACAATACACTAAACACATATAATACCTTTCTCCTAACCGTTTCTGTCCCTAATCCTTCCCTTACTGTAAGTTTTCTTTATAATGTATGCGCATGATTGGCGGGTTTTCGGACTCGGCAGTGATTCTTTTAAATTATCATGTTCTTTTTTTCTTTCATTGTAGTATGTTTGGTAAGATTTATTTTGTAATGTGTTAGCAAACTTTGCTGGTTTATGTGCCGATTTTTTTTATCTATTTGTATTACCTATGTATTGTAATAACTGTATGTTTGCGTAAACTATAAAATAAAAAATAAAAAAATAAATAAATATAAATGTAACACCCAGACCCAGGACAATTCGAAAAAGGTCATTCTTCATTTTGCTCTGGCCGGGAATCGAACCCGGGACCACACCGATTTGGTTGATGCGTCTCTGCTATGATAGAGTAAACTCTTTCCAGTATTCTGATATCATAATTTAAAAAAAAAGTTGTATTGTGTAAGCAGGGCATCCGGATCGTTGAAACCCTTGTGGGCAAAAAAAGGGTTTTTTGGCTAACTATCATCGACTTTTCTCAAAAACTGACCCAATAAGGACTCTTGCCTCTATTATATTACAGAGACTATAATAACCATAGCCTATATCTTCTTTTTCTAGAACATCACCGTTACTGGTTGTTCCTAAATCTAGTCCAACTCATCCTTGATTTTTTTTTCAGAGTATTGCACACTGTAGATTTTGTACACAATATTCCAAACTAAGCAATAATAGTTACAAAGTTAATAACGACAATAATAATAGTAATAAAAAAACTTAAGTATGTAATGTTATACGTAATTACAGGTATATTAATTTTGTGAAACCCGATCCATCCACCCCAGTCCATGTGCACCCCAGCACCTCCTAAGCACCCACCGAGTTCCATAGAACCTAAATGTAATAGGAAGAGGCCGATAGTCAAGGATATTCCAAAGTGCTTATACAAGGAAGCTTTTGTCAACTTACGTTGTAACCAAAGTAAACTTTTTACGAAAATTTTGTATTCCTAATGACGGACGCATGCGTGTTACAGCCGTTACAGAGCGGCAGTGTAAAGCATTTTCAAAATAGGTACCTAAATTTAGTTTGCTTGAAATCGCAGTCGTCGCGCGTCTCGTCGCGTTGTCGTCAAATACATTTTTCATTGTTATTGTTTCATAACATTATTTACTTAATTGAAATTTAAATTTTTAAATCTTTTTATTTACTTCAAGTTCTGATAAGACGCAGTTGAAATAGAGTCAAGACGCAATGTCGTAAACTTTTTTCCCGTTATAAACTTTTATTTTGAAGTCGAATAATAATAACATTAGTTCTTTTTCTGTGGGTCGGTAAGATTAAACTTTTTATCATTATATTATGTAGAAAACAGTATTACATTATCCCTTTTTCCTGTTACACCATGGCCTTTAATCATGCAAAATAATATATATAAATTCAACATTTTGACATTTACGTTTCGTTATATTTTCAACTTATTTGACTATGACGCCTGTTGATTGTAAACTTTTACGATACAATGAAACTTTTTATTTATTTACTGTTTACATAATTCCTATTTTTTTATGTATCGTTTAGTATTTACTCCGGAATACTTTATTATATAATTTACTACTTAAAGATGTTTTTTGTAAATGGTATTTTTTTGTTTTGAATGAGAATGACAAAAGAAAAGATACTGATAATAATATATACCACTACATAACCCAATACGGAAGGGGTTTGTATCGTGGTGTAGAAAATACTTTTATATATTAGGTGTGTAAATGTTAAACAAAAGATACAAAATGACCAAAACTTTAGCTGACGGAAAGCTACGTGGATCATTTTCTCAAGGACGGCCACCTGTTGAATAAGGAAAGTTTATTACCGCAATCTCTTCAAGTAAACTCTTCAGGCATATCTCTACATAAAAAAAAAGTATTTTACCAATATGCAAATCTTACTTTTTATTCTCACTCATTCGACGGTCATACGAGTTTTTGTATATAAAAAGGAAGTAAGTTGGAAGATATCGCATTCTAGCGATAAACTCGCTCTCTGTACATTGAATCGTATAACTGATATTTTGTATTGATTTGAAATAATATAACCAATGTACATACAATGAAGAATAAAATAAGTAAATATATATAAAAAAAATACAGAATATATTTATGATCGTGTCAAATTAAATTTTTAAAGTTGGTCAAGTATTGAGTAAGAGAAATCGACGTGCATGTATGAGAAATTGAATGAATGTGGATGAAACGTAAGAAGTAGGTATGGAATATGTATTACAATATGGCGTTCCGTTCTCTTCGGATGCGGCGCGAGAATATGTTCGTAAATAGATAGGTATAGATCAGTGTTTCCCGACCTTCTTTATGCCATGCCCCACCGAAGTCTTTTTAAAAGTCATATGCTCCAGCGGCCTCTTTTTTAATTAAACAGTTGGTAAATTTTCAATATTATTTGAAAGCGCGGCGCCCCACCTCTGATGCGTGATGCCCCACCGGTGGGGCGTACGCCCCACCTTGGGAAACACTGGTATAGATAGATGTTGTATAAGTCTAATCTAGTTGAAGCTTGTAAAGATCCGTAGTTTTTCTAATCAATACTTCACGAGAGGACCAATTATATAATGGGAGGATTTTTTTTCTGTTCTGAAAATTCTGAAAAAGAATAAAATAAAATGTGCATTCGAACGAGTAGCAAAACGATAGCAATATTATAAAAGTATACAATAATATGTCGATTGCAATAATATGTATACTTGACACTATTTAAGTTACGAGTTTCTAAGACAAGAATATTGACCTACATACCTATCAGCGGTGGAAATGAGAGAGAGCGTAGATAGTGAAATTATATCTGTATATATCTATTCTTACCCCCACACTTTATACATATGTAGCTAAGTAGTTAGAGAGAAAGAGATACCATATCTATAGATACTTCTGTTTTTCCTTACTTCCCCGTCCTCGGGAACCCCGCGCCAATCCTTGAAAATTTGATGAACGTGGTGAATTCACGTAATTTATAGACATCACATCTTTCAGATAGACAAACAACATATAAACAAACACAGAGGTGCCGGCAAACCCTCTTTTCACGAAACAAGCTTTTAGTAGCTTTCTTTGAAAGGTGTATGTATAAGGTTGTATTTGGATTTATGACAATTTAAAAAAAAACACACACATTTACTTCGTCATCCTTTCATCATTCTCATTTACTTGTTTTCGCAATCGCAACTTATGCATACTTATGCATATCTACAACAGTGGTTCTTAACCTTTTTGGGGGTACCGAACCCCACCAGTTACATATGCATTCACCGAACTCCTCCTAATTTGAAAAATAAAATAAGATTTTTACAAATTCAAAACATGGTATATATTTATATATAGGTGTACAAAATGAAAAAAAAATAAAAAAACAAAGATCAAAACATTTAATTCTAATGGATAAATCAAAACAGGAAACATATTAATTAATATTTACTTCAAATCAATGTGACTTCTGCTGTTGCCTTTCAGAAACCAATTCAGAAATTCGCGGCTTTAACTTGGCAAATGCCACTATCATGTAATCAGTCGCGCCAAATCCATTAAAATAGATTTGTCGGCGCGTTCCTTACAAAATAACAATATATACATAATTTATTTCAACCTAATCCAAAGCATCGAACATAAACTTAACAACTAAAGTATTTACAAAATTTCAATTACATATGTACAAATTATATAAAAAATTTCACAACAAAGTCTATTCCTCTTCTTCGTTTTTATATCCAACATCTTCGAAAAGGATTGCTCGCAAAGATATGTTGTAACAAATGGTATAAAAATCTCTAAAACTTTCTTAGCAATAACAGGGTATGTTTCCATTTGTTGACACCAAAACGTTGAGAGCGATGTTGTTCTGAAGAGTTGCTGTTGAACCTGGCTCTGCTCATAGATTTTTTATATATAATACCTAGATGGAGCACTCTTATGTATTTTCATTGCAACAAAGTGAGGCACCATTTTTCGTCAATTTTGACAGATCAGTTGGCAAAAACAAGTGTGGTAAATCGCTAAAAACGTTGAAAAACTTCAAAAAATGTCCCATTACGTTTATATAAATGTAAAAATTATATATTTTTACAAAAATGCGAGAAAGAGTCTATAAAATGTAGGAAACACCACACGCTTTCGCCAACCGTTCTGTCCAAAATTCACAGATTTCTTGCCTCACTTTTGTAAACGAGTCAGGGTTCTAGGTTTCATATATGGATTTCTGTGGCTCTGCTGAATTTCAATGATTTCAATGATTGTTAGAATAAACTGGCAACATTTGTTTTATAAACTTGTGATGGCGGTTTGAAGGAATTATCGGAGTATTTTTTTCTTTTTTCAACTCGCAAAACTATCTTGCATTTAAAATGATTTTCACCGAACCCCCAAGACTGACTCACCGAACCCCTGGGGTCGATCGAACCCAGGTTAAGAACCACTGATCTACAACATAGTTCTCGCATCCGCTCATTCTTCTGATATCCTAATAACAACTCGTTTCAAACCATTCTTCCATGTTCACATTCTTTCAAAACATTCCACGTTCGTCCCACTTCAACTATGTCCAAGTTTTGCATGCACGCATAAGTTTCGAAACCATTAAGGTATTATGTTTTGTATCAGCATTTCCATCGTTTTTGATACATTGCCATATGAAAACTACTCTGAATTTATTATATTACACATAAATGTATTTATGAGCGAAATGTGAGTGCATAATGTTATTGTCTTTATACAAACATACTCGTAATTTCCTGAAATAGGTTAAAGCATTATTTCAATTGTAAAAATCTTTCAATTACATTTTATTGACGTCAACTGCCAGTGAATTTTCCATATAAGTAACGCACATTTCGTGTACCACCTTATACGAATTATTATAATATAATATTATTCCATTCCGCATCGAATTCCATTCCAATAGGAAGCGACAGACATCGCATTTTCTAGAATCAGGTCCCACGATAATTCCATATTCTCCTTTCACCTCAAAATTTATTTCTACCTTAGGGACGATCGCTACACTTCGAACAATGAGATTAAGGCGGTTGTCGTCAAAGATTCGAGAATTCATTTTTTCTTTAACATGCTGAAGAACCATGTTTAATTGTTTACACAATGAAACATTATGCAAATCCAATAACGAGGCGTCCAAACTCTTAAGAATTAGCTCCAGGCTAGTGATCACTTTCGGTGTCCATAGACAGCGTTCACCAATTCCGCCATTCTCACTTTCGCGATGTAAGATCCACCGAAAGTGATCACTTAGACATCATTGTGGAAAACCTCATCGCTCAATTAAAGACAAAAAATGTATTATATTTCGTCTTTCAAGGGACACTCGAAAACTTATGGCAATGAGTAGGAGCCAGATACTTGACAGAACAGTGTTGTCTTATCGTCTTGTTTATTGCTATAAATTCATGGAATTCTTCAACACAAATTTAGAAAAAAAAGGTTTTTCATTAACCCATAGGTACAAAGAAGGAAAAATGGGAATTGTTACAAAATAATGTATACCAACGAGAATATTTCTAATTTTATTAAATAAAATATAAAAATATATTATTGAGCACTGTTTAATCTCCACTTTGGTAGGTTAGATACCGAATGTTTTCGCCTATACTTGTAGGCATCTTCAGGGAAATAAAATTAAAAAATGGATTTCCACAGTGTAAACACAAAAACTCTTGAATTGGAGAATATTTCTTTCTTATTTTAATTACTGAACTCTACGAAAAAAGCTTCTGTTACACACATTTTGTATTAAATTATTTTTTATTTTCATTGTAAGTGTTAATTCTTACATAAACATTTATGAATAAAGTCATAATTTTTAATCAGACTGACAATGTTTTTTTTAAAAAAAATATTTTACAGGGATACAAACAGTCATATTATAAATAGTGTTGAACAGAATAATACAAAACCATAAGTGGACCGGGGGACTTTACTAGTATGCCAGTATACATACTAGTATGCTAATTATAATAATTTTCAATAAACAATAAAGTCAAGCATGTGGGATTCACAACAATCAGGGTTTTTACAAAAAAAAAGTACATACCTAAATGTTACAAGTTGAATGAAATGTCGAAATTAGAAAAAATATTTTTTACGTTTTTTTACAAGACAAATAACGTCTGTCTCAATAAAAAAACATACCTACAGTAGAAAAAAAACATTTGTTTAAATTTCATTATTTCATAATGATTAACTTCTTGAGATAATTTTGTCTTTCAAGACAATTAATGTTTTGATTAGGTAGGAAGCTTGCATAGTTAACTAAACTTACTATGTGCAACCTTAATTTATAACTTACAGTATTATTTAATCTTTGGTTAACCAGACTAATTTGGAGCGACTCCAGCACAAATAACGTCATGTTGTGTTGATACTACATATAAAACGTTCTATACAATGTTTCACATGTATACTTATGTATTTATTTGATCTATTTATTAATATTTCAAATTTAAATAAACACGATGAAAATATTTTTATGTTTTTTTCTTTTACTACTTTAGTATGTTTTTTCTTATTTTCTCCTATTTCCTCCTGTTTTTTAATCAAGTTCGTCAAATAATATTTATGTTCTTTGACAAGTATTTCCTTTTTTAATATATTTACTAAATAACATGTTTTTATTTTTTTATTTTTTTTTTATTTATTTATTATTCCAATAGAGCATACAAAATTAACATAAAAAACAATATAATGGAATATATTGCCCCACTAGATTAAAATCTGTTCTGGGGCAATACTAGAAAAAAATACATATATCAAAATACAATTTTTCAAATATGACTTAAAATACAATTCTTTTATGTAAACTTGAATAAGAGTTAAAATAATTCAAAATACATAATGAAATAGCATGTCATACGTCAAGTCATTTAGAATGTGCAAATAAGATTAATGTAAGAGTAAGTCAGTTATTGTATTATGTTCGTCAGGTCTCTCTCAGACTCCCTTCTTTCCCTGTCCATGAGCCATTTCGTCACCGATTTGTTTAAGTTTTTCCCACTTGGGGAAATAAATTTAGTAATATTTGGGATTATTCGATTATACATTCTTGGCCCAAGGAAGGTGAGGAATCTCTGAGCAAAAGTCGTATGTGTAATAATTGGTTGCAATAGTCTTCCATTTCGTGTATTTGCTGAAAGCATGTGTTGTGGCATGTATGGAGTTGGATTTAGGTGTATGTGTTTAGTTATCGTCTTTATGTATAGTTGTCGTATGTCCAGTACAGAAAATTCTTTGAAAAGTCTATCAGATGAGTATCTATACGGTTTCCGGCAGATTACCCTAATGAGAGACTTCTGTGCAATTACAGCAGGGTAGAGATGCGTTTTAGCCATACCCCCCCAGCCTATAATACCGTAAGTGAGAACACATTGGCCTAGCGCATAATACATCGTTGTATTTTTACCCTTTGCATGGTTTAGTATTTATAACTAATTTATAAAATTCTCGTATCACGGTGTTTGTTATCATACTTCTCCGAAACGACGAGACCGATTTTGATGATATTTTGTGTACTTATCTGGTAGGTTTGAGAATCAGCTAACATTTATTTTTTATAGCCCTAAAAGATATGAGTAGCACCCCGATTTTTTTTGAGCTAAATTTTTTTTATGGTAAGGCATTAAAAAAATAAATAAAGCCTTAAATTTTCATCCTTCTGCATCAACCCTTATTTTTTAATAGCGATATTGGTAATTCAATAATTTTCCACTCCATTCTACAGATATGGCAAATCATCATCATCATCATCATCATTTCTGTCGGTCCCTCAATCCTGAGGATCGTGACCATCATGCCTCGTTCTGTAGACCATCTGTCTCCATGTTGAGCGATCCTCTGCCATGTGTAAGGCCCCATGAAGTGAGCTCTGTGTGGCCTCCTTAATTTGGTCGCTCCATCTTATTGGCACTCTGCCCCTTCCTCTCCTCCCTTCTACAACCCCAGTCATAATCACTTTTTCTAGGTTGTCAGGCTCTCTTCTTGCAATGTGCCCGAAATATCGCAAAGCGCGCTGACTGCAAATCGTTGAGAGTCGCGCCGAAATGTTTAACTCCCTGAGAATGGACTCATTGGTCCTGTGTTCCGTCCAATGCACTCGGAGCAATTTTCTCCAGCACCACATCTCAAACGCATCGATCCTCGCGCGTTCGCTAGCTCGCAGCGTCCACGTTTCAGCCCTAAAAGATATGAGTAGCACCCCGATTTTTTTTGAGCTTAATTTTTTTGGGCAAATAAATAGGTTATTTAT
This sequence comes from Athripsodes cinereus, assembly GCA_947579605.1. Taxonomy (NCBI): domain Eukaryota; kingdom Metazoa; phylum Arthropoda; class Insecta; order Trichoptera; family Leptoceridae; genus Athripsodes; species Athripsodes cinereus. Next base: position 7,541,321 of record OX388323.1, read on the forward strand.
ATGGGAAAACAATGTTTGTCGGCTCAGCTAGTATAATATAAATATCATATTATTAATTATAGGTAGTTATTATACATAATTATAATTATCAATTTCAATTGAATACATGGAAATGTTAACCAAATAATATTATTCTAGTTTACAAATCGTTCAAAAAATAAATGTACCTTGCTCAAACTGGATAAACCAATAGATAATAACATTACACAAATAATATTATATTGAAATATAACATATTAATATATAATAATTAAATCGCTTAATACAATAACAAATTGTAAATATTACTCGGAGGCCGCTTTAGAAAATCAAAACTACAAAATCTATTATGATAAAATAATTATAACAGATTGACAAATGAATCATAATGGACCCGATTTTGTTTTAAATGACAAACAAAATAATATTATATGTAGGTATGTATTATTAATATTAGTGCCATTTACAGTGTGGCACTTTCGCGAAATGATTAATAGAAACGAGTTTTACATATAATTGACAACGTTGTCCCAAATGTACGTTTGGGTTAATTGGAAGAGATCGCGCCTTTACAATAAACTCGCCCTCTGTATGTAGATTGTATCAAAGTTGAATGTTTGCCTTTTATGTAATTGTTTGTCATCAACGTACGGTAAAGAATAAATGGATAAATTTTGTACAAACTACATAATTATACAGAAATATTTATATAAGAAAAATTAAGTTATTGACATAGTCGGGTATCGTAAACTGGATGTTTGAATTTACTTGCTCAGATTTGTAGATGCTAATCATAATCTAAGATATGTGAGAAGTATTACAGAGAGGAGTTTGGAATGTTGCCCATGTTTAAAGAGTAAGTAGGTACTCTCTCCTGTCTTGTGTCGATTCATAATAAGCATGAAATCTCTATTTCCATGTAATTTCTCATTGATTCCTAGTTAATGGTTTTTCCATATAAGGTGAATTAATTGATAAGTTATTTTCTCGGAGTGAATAGATGTCTCTGCTCGTTTTACGGTATTCAATCGTTGGGAATAAGTTATCTGAAAAGATTCAGATCCAACGGTAATTATATTAATAATTGTTTATAGATATAAACGTACGTTTATACTTATTCCATTCCTTTTTCTTCTGTCACACAGCATCCCAAGTGTGGCAGAGAGAACGGAACGCCATATAGGTCTGTCCTTTCGCTTCTTCTTCATACTGCATTGAGAATTTGATCTTTGGATCGATCCACGCAGTTCTCGGACGTCCGCACATCCTCACACTCTTTCTTCAGACAAGTATATTCTCTTTGTCATTATTTCCCCGTAAAATATCATCATTGTGTCACAAACGTCTCTATTTAAAACATTGAAAGTATTTATTTCAACACAGTTGGAGGATTAATTTATTATTATGAGATGAAAAGAGCTTATATAAAACCAGCTATAAATAAGTAAGATTGAATTCTTGAGTATATTCTGGGAAAATTAATTACAACTTCACTTATCCACACAACAAACAATTTCCTTTTTAAAATTAAACGGTGTGGAATATGTAAGTAATATATTGGTAACATATTTTATAACGGAAGGTATTTAATGAAACGTTGATTATTTAACATTTTTGAAAATATTTTTTTCGGTCTTTCTGACATTCTAATTTATCTAATCACCTAGTCGTTGTAGAAATTCTTTATTTTATTTATGTATTCATATCAAGGCGCATTACAGGTGTTCAATATACTAAATCAGTAAAAATCAGCAAAATTCACTCTAATAATTAAACATCCAGACCATGCACACAATATCAGCTATACGTAGATACATGCATTCAATCTCAAACAGGCATCACGCAAACACGTACAGATAGATCCAACATCCACAAAATTACAATATTACAATATATTCATTAAAAATTCTTTAAATACATACTAACTTATGGAGCCCTTGCTGCATAAGATCGTGCACGTGGACGAAGCCTATAAATGCGGCAGTGGATGCTCCCCGCGGAGCTTGAACCAATTCGGACCAGCTCTTTTTGTCAGCAGCAATGCTTTTTGTATCCTCAGGCTTTATTCGTCTGTGAAGAAGGTCGGACTCCTTAAATATATATAAAACATACATAAAATATATCAAAAAAAATCATTTCACCCCACTCAACCCACTCTAGGAACAGCACCAGAACCAAGAATAAGACTCCCAATCTGCTTTTTGAATTTATAACTTGTTGTCTCAACTAATTCACATTGTGAAAAAATCTTGTTGTAAATGTCACCCATTCTATATACCTATGTATCGCATTTCTAGAGCCTGCAATGGTCTTGAATGTATAAAATTAAAATGATTATCGTTATATGCGTGAAATGGACGACAAAGGACAAATGTTTTTAACGTGCGATTAGTCTACTACCTATCACACTTGTGAGAGATGCTGGAAGGTGTTTAAAGGTGAAGCTTCATACCTAGATTAATATTGCCAATCGTTAAGGGTTGTACTCCTTTACCCGTGGATGTTTCAGGAATGGTAGTTCCTATGTCATCCATACTCATCGTGAAAAATCTTTATTCATATGAGAGGCCTCAGAGATCGCCTGAAAGCCTCCCCCCGACAAAACTTCCCACAGTTTATTACAACTGTTAATGTCTCTAAAGGTTTTACAATATTTCTTTAAACTAAAACAATAATTAACAAACAATACATTACATTGCATACATACACATATTGCCAATCAAATGCTTGTATCAATACATTGTATTTATACGAGGATAATAATACTCTATGGATTGTAAAAAAATTGTTATCGCGTGGTACAGTAATATTTTTTGATAGATTAACTTACTCCCAGCACTCTAGATATTTTTTTTAAACGAAACTCAAGGCAAAGTAAACTGTAAACTCTCTAAGCGATGATAAAATTCACATGGTAAATCTTTGGCCAAGGGGAATTTTGGAAATAATATTATCTATCAATTAATGAAGAATGATCTTTTTCAAATTATCCTGGGTGTAAGTGTTACATGTATATGTGTGTAGTGCATTGTATAATATATGTGTATCGTCGTATAAGGACCCATAATACAAGATTCATTTCTGAGATTGGGACTAGCTCGGTCTGTGGGAATTGTCTATACATGTTATGTTATTTAAATATAAATTAAAATAGAATTTATATTCATTAAATTGAGTTTTTGTGTGTGTATATTTTTGATTTGTCTCCCGTAAAATAGTGATAAAATACAAAGCAAGTTCTATGAATCCGCAGACGGTATGTACTTATTACAAAACCCATGTCACATTATGTATAAACACTTCTTATGTCTGTATTAAAGCCCCCCGTGTATATCAAAAGTCGCATCTAATTTGAAAAACCCTTTTAAAAATATATTGGGATCTAAGTGTCAAAGAAAAGTGCCAACACTTATCATCATCACATTTCTAGATGCTAATGCTCTTGATTCAAACACACCCACTCAGTGGCGTAACTAGGGTCATCTGCGCCCGGAGACAAAATCTGCGCCCCTTCTCAGAGTCCCTAAGAAATTAAAAAAAAATAACACATAAGTGTTAACACCAAGAATACATTACAATTGTTAAATTAACAAACATTAGTTATTAATTCAAATGGTATGAACATGTTACAAATGATGTTGTGCGCTGGCGTACTCAGCAGAGACCTGTAATTTCCGTAATGATCCTGGCTGGGACATGTTTTGAGAATGCCCAATGATAGTTGACCAAAAGGAGCCCTGTTCTTCCGTCCGCAAGGGTTCCGTCGGCCCGGGCGTCCTTCTTTCACAATACACCGTTCCTATGACAACGATATCAGAGCGCAGGGAATGCCGTGGAAAGAGGTGACGCAGTTGGCACAGAGACGCTCTGAATGGAGGAGGCTGGTTTCTGCCCTGTGCTCTCGAGAGGAGCGTTGAGGGCGATGATGATGATGAGTTATTAACAAGAATTACAAATCAAATAGACAAATAATAGAGACAAAACAAAGTAATGAATAAACATATCAATGACTGACACAATAACAACCCTAATAAATTAAACATAAATAACAATAACCTAACGTTAATTGTTTTGATGATTTCAATTCTATAATAAAATGCAATTATTCGATTCAAAAGCAAACAATATTTACACGCTCATTCGTTTTAGGATCCCTTTTTGTTCATTCACTAATATTAATACGAAATTTACCACAAATGGGGTAGCCAGAAGATAAACTGCGTATTGTAAATATGCAAATCGTCTTCCTCGTGCCAATAAAAGAAAAATATTCAGAATGAGTGGCATACCTAATCGCACAATTGAATATAAGTATATGTAAATGTCTTAAATGTTGTGTTTTACGTGTATATCTTCCTTTTACAGAACACTCGAAAGTTAACGGGAGAAAATGGATTTTGAGAGATTATTTGCATGAGGGGGACGTTTTTTAACAAACACTATAAATTTTTATTTTTTATTTTATTTTATTTTTACAATGTATACAGGATCAGACAGTCAATTATAGTACATGATAACAATTTACAAAATCAAAAGGTGGACCAGTGAAGATCCTAAATTTTCCAGAAGGGTTTCAAAAAATCATCAAAGTTAAGAACAAAATACAAAAATACAAAATAAAATTCAGGTGAACGAGTTAATTAAGACTAAGTGAACAAAAACAAGACTAAAAAATCAACGTAAGTAACAAAATAAAGCAATAAAATACAAATGTATCAAAACAAATCAAATAAAATGAATGGATTCCAATGAATGTACAGAATAGCAACAAATGAATAAGATTAAAAATCAGACAAAAATGATAATATGTATTTAAACAATTTTTATGGTGAAAGATTCAAATAAATTAATAAAATATTACAAACAAACAAAGTAAGATTAAATTAAGTAAAAGTAATAAATCATGATAAACTGTAATCAAAAGAAACAAAATAAGATGAGCAAATCATAATGATAGACAAAACAAGAATAATACGGTAAAATCAAAAATTAAAAATTAAAAATCAAAATAAAACGTCAATCATCAATAAATAATATAATAATTATAAATTTTATAATCTCCTATGCTCACATCGCATTACGAGGGTGGATGTCTTTGGTGATTCGCTGGCGGCGTGCAGGAGAGGTGTATTGCTTCCAACTTGAGTGTGTTTGGTGGTTGAGTTTGTGTGCGTATTGTTTTTATTATGTATATTTTTTCTTTAGGCGCATGTTTAGTGTTTAGTGTGAGTCCGTTTAGACTAGACTTGAATTGGTCGAGCGCTGTTTCTTTATCCCTAATTTTTGTTACCTTTTTGCATAAGTAGTTTATTTTCTAATATGTAAGCTGTACACACTCCTAATTGGTGGATTGGTCTGATCAGCTGATAGATCAACATTATATTCTCTTTTTTTTATTTTTTCATATATGTTTTGTCAACCTATTGTTTGTAACAGATAAATTAATAAATAAACTTCATCGCTTGGATTGGCATTAACTTAGTGACACTTAGATTATATAATAAAATAAATATTTGATAATTATTATTGTTTCATGTTACTTTACATTTTCATATCATTCAAGCAATTTCATTCATAAAATATTTTAAATGTTAAATAAATAATAAGTACCTAATAATAATATAACGTAGGTAGAAATATAAAAAAAACATAAAAGGGGTTTTTAATAAAAAAAATAAAAAAATAAAAAGTACCATGGGGTCAATGGAGTTAGATATTATTCAGAATTATAATTATATTCTGAATTATTTTATACAGAAAAACATTTCAGAATTTCCATCATCGACATAAAATGTTAGATAAATTTTACATTGTGTGCCCACTCCATTGTCTGGATCAGTAATAATATAATTGTACATTTCAATATTCTACAGGTTCCCTAATAATATGTTATAAGGATATCAAATATTAACAAATAACAACAACACATCCATTTATCAATGTCAACACAGATGAGCAAATTAATATTGTCTACGATTATAGAAGATTCAATTATCTATTTATCTATATCCGCGCGCTGTGTAGGCAGAAAGAACAGAACGTCATATAGATCTATCCATACAAACTCTTTCACTTCCTCTATATTATTCATACAGTTTCTCATACATGCACGCAGATTTCTCCTACTCAACACGCGACCCTTTTTACGAATTGGGCCCACGTGATCAAGCCATGTGGTATTTGGACGTTCGCACTTCGTCACACCCCCTCTTTCAGATTGCCACATCCTCTTCGTGATTCTTTCATCCTGTATTCGCTACACATGTCAAAACCATCGTTACTAGTTTACACGTATTCTGTTCATAACACTCTTCTCACATCCGCTCATTTTCCTAATATCCTCACTCTTCACTCTATCTCACAACGTTATACCAAATATTCTTCCCAGTGAACGCATCTCCATAGCATTTATTCCACTTCCACAGAATGGTATTGTAAGTTTTTGTCATGTTCGACACATTGTCATTGCTGACAATGGATTGAATGCACTGTGGCAACCCCATGTGACAAGCCACGTCACCGAACATGTAGGTACACTCAATGTACCTACCAACCATGTACTTACCATAGCTTCCATCGTGGTACCTACATGTGAGTTCATTACCTCTCTCGCTTCGGTTGCAACTGTACCTACACTCCGTAACTGTCTCCGCACGATTATATTGTATTTTTCCATTGTTATAATTATATTTCATGTAAATCTTAAATTCTCAATAAAACATCTTATCTCACCGAATTAACTTTGCTTACGATTCACCAAATTACCTGTGCACCTAGGACATCATATAATTGGTGACACCCGAACAGTGAACGATTTTCAGTGATTAAAAAAATATATTGAAGTGATTTTTTTTTTGTGTTCTTTATTTCTTGTGCGATAACTTTTCAACATGTACGCGAATGAACAACTACCGTCGAAGTCGGAGACAGTTAGCAGAGTTGCGGTAAAAATACCACCGTTCTTCGTCGGGGACCCCGAGATGTGGTTCCGTATGGCGGAATGTAGCTTCGATGCTGCCGGCATTACCACGGAGCAGACAAAATACGGATACATCCTTGGGGCACTCGACCCCAGCTTTGCGACGGAAGTGAGAGATGTAATCCTGGTGCCGGCAACGCCAGTAATCCACGCGACGCAATGAGACACGTGGCGGACCATCTGCAGCCATTCAGGATACAACCAAACAACTCCTGCATCTTGTGACCAACACGAGTAAGGCTCATTCCTGGTGGACATCACCCCCACAAACGGTGTTCTGGGACTCCTGATCGACAGGAAAGGAAATCAAAAGCCAAGGTGGACATCACCAGCAGTTGAACAATTGCACTCACATCTACGCATGACTAACACATCGTCACATCGTTATCTTATCGCGATCACGATCGTTACAATGCCAGACTGTGAAGCAACAGGCATCTCAACGAAAAGGAACCGAATTCGTATGCACACGAATAAGTTCTTCAGAGATCGTCAGACCAGCACAACTGTAGCAGATTCAACTACAATCTGTCTATAAAAATCAACCAGCAGTAACCTGAACAGCAACAATGCAGAAATCTTCGTCTAGTTCATACATCATCATTATCAATGCCAACAAGACTCGCATCGTTTCTCAGCGCAACGCGCGATCCAGCATAAAATCGCATCGCAACGCATCAGCGATTCGGATTTTCAACACATCATGTTCTCTACAGATTATGAGACTTCACTTTCCAGGAGAGTTCTTAGGCGAACCACTTACTATGTCCGAGGACATAACTGGTTTTGCCAAGAATCTCCGCGAACACTTCAGAGATACTCAACTTCTTACAATCAAACCCCACGAAACAGAAGAATCATCATTTCTAAAGACCTAGCATTTTCTTCACAATATGCTATCAACTATAATATCATTACATTGTGCTACTCCAATCTTGTACAAATAATCATATTATGATTCTTTAGCTATAATATGATTCACTTTGCAATACCACGAAAATGTATCATGTATTTTAAATCGAACCTCATTATCAATATTATTCTTAGCATTTGTTTTGTCTAGCTTGTAATTCCAGCTACTTACAGTAATATTAACGTTGCTTTGTTGCATATATGTTATCCCTACATCGGTGATAAATATATAACAAACTTGCATTGTATTAACTTGTAATATGAACATTCATGTTTATTTAAGTTCTGTTTTATCTACAACTTAAATTTGTTATTGTATACTTAAAATAATATGTGTGAATTTGTTTATCGATTTAAGCACGTTCGTCATGTGCTATGTACCTACCTACCTAGTATCTACATATATACAGAAATGTTTTCCGTATTATGTTGATATTATTACTTTATGCATACACTGCAATATTTGGTAGCGCATATAATATAACATATACCTTTGATTTGTCATTTCGTTATGTATTGTTCTATATTACCTTTTTGGGTCATTTCGTTATGTATTGTTCTATGTACTTTATTTGTCATTTCATGATATATTGTCCATATTATTATAACATGTACCATTATTTAATTCACACATTGCAAATATTATGACCTCAATTATTTACTTTATATGTCATTTAATTTCATACATACTTACATTTTACATTGTACTCTTACTTTAGTTGACAACATGGAGATCCAAAAGATTATACTTTTAGCTGCAGTACTGGCCATACTGTTGTTGATACGTTGGTCTTTCAAGGTCTTTGCGTCATTAAAGTGGGATCAGCTTAATTACATGTCACCTGGCGGAATTCCGGGTGGCGTCTCTTTGACGTCATGAGACGCTAACGCGGACTTCCGGGTACATAATTTTTTATATAAAATGTAACATATTTATAATAATTTGTCAGTCAGTAATGTACAGTGAGACAGTTGCGTGGTGGGTGTTTTACTTTTGCAAAATGGGTTCAACAAACACGAAGGAAGAAGTAATCGTGGCTCAAGGAGACAATTCATCGTTCCACCTGTCAGTAACCTCGCTGACACTAGTGGTAGTCATAGCCATGCTTCTGGTATTCTGGCTACTATGGAGACAGTGTCACAAGGTGCTGACACGCCACGTCCTGCAGCGGATTGACACGACACCTAGGGATGTCATACCACCAGACATCCATGTCATCCCCAGGAGGACTTGACCACCTTCTTCAACCACCTTTCATCTCGTGACTTCGTCACTGGCGGGGGGTACTGTGGCAACCCCATGTGACAAGCCACGTCACCGAACATGTAGGTACACTCAATGTACCTACCAACCATGTACTTACCATAGCTTCCATCGTGGTACCTACATGTGAGTTCATTACCTCTCTCGCTTCGGTTGCAACTGTACCTACACTCCGTAACTGTCTCCGCACGATTATATTGTATTTTTCCATTGTTATAATTATATTTCATGTAAATCTTAAATTCTCAATAAAACATCTTATCTCACCGAATTAACTTTGCTTACTATTTACCAAATCACTATCTGTGCCATAGGACACATATACACCTGTACCCATAGTACATAGTACTTCCATTTTAGCACCGTTCACTTTATATTTAATTGTATCAGAAAATTTATAAAAGTATGGGTAAAATAAACATTATCCATTAAAAACGCCTTTATTCTTGCGAAAATTTTCTTTAATACGCATCTTTGAACAGTTTATTGTATCTTTTAGTGATGTAACGAATGTGTGATTTTGGATATTCGCGAATGCGAATAGCGAATATTGACTTGCTTAGATTTCTACAATGTTGCTCAATCATTAAAATTTTTTCTCCCCCGTTGCCGAATTTTCAAAATGGTATAGGAATTTAAAATATTTCAAAACTCCTCGGTTTTTTTAAAGAATATTTTCTTGCAGTACCTGTTTCTACAATGTACCGGGTAAGTATCCGGTACTTTTACTGAATATCCGATACTTTATTACCAAAATAATATTCGCAAAACATTTGTATATTTTTTGCGAATACGAATGCGAATGCAAATACGAATATTCGTTACATCAATAGTATATATAATGAGTTACAATCCATTGGATTGGTCTGCAACGAGTTTGGTTTTTCTTCTCCATTCCTTCCTATTCTCAGCCAATCTTTTCAGCACTACGTATGAGCCACAGTTCATGTCCCTTTTCAGTTGGTCCATATACGCATCTCTTGGTCGGCCTCTGCCATTTGTCCCCTCGGTCTTACCCTCCGCGATGGCGATGAGTAGTCCTGGGTGCCTGATGTTGTGGCCAATCCAGTTAGCTCGTTGTTGGCTGATTCTCTTATTAAGAACTTGCCTTTTTACGCCTACCCTGGTTAATACTTTTTCGTTTTCGACGTGTTCCGACCAAAGTATCTTTATTAAATACTCATTGGTCTGGCAATATGACTTTTACCATTTTATTATGTTTCCCCTTATCATTAATTAAGAATCTTATTATATAATTTTTACGAATAATAAAGTTTTCCAATGGATAATTATAATATAATACGTCTTGATTTTTTTTAATGACAACAATGTTTAATAATATTTTTTTAACAATAAACATATCTTGGATTTATGACTTAATATGACTTGATTTTTTATGACATGACAATATAAAATCTTACTTTTTTTAAACAAAAAAAATATTTTAGCTATCTAGTGCCAACTCCTCTGCGATGGTTGGTGGTTATAGGGGCAATTTTAATTTTCATAACTGCGATCCTTTGCAGCGACGTTGTAACTTTTACCAACCAAATTCTCAGATATAAATTCTTCTTCATTAGTACATTTTCACTGTACTAAATTTGGTTTCTTGTAAAATACACTAGTTTATGGAATATTAACAACTTCCGTTCTGTTAACCATGTTTTAAAAGCTTCCGTTTAGCAATAATGTAATGTCATTATTTTGTGTCCTTGTAATAAGCTTTTACTTTATGAACTTCTTCCTGATTGATGACATATTTGTATTAAATTAATGCAAAACAATATTATCCGAGGCCTAACAAATTGTTCCGTATAAATTTAATGTCAAACTAATTATAATTAATTATTGATTATAAACCACGATACGTCTAAAATATCTTAGTATCAAAGTCACCAAGGATTACGTACATACGTATTAATTGTAGTAATGTAATAAACATGCTTCCCAATCGTCTCAAGATTTAAACAATTATATAATTGTTAGCTTGATGGTAGAGTACCGAGCTTTCAACATAGAAATTCTTGTATCAATATTTACTCCATCTTCACGGTACAAGCATAATTATTGCTTACTGTAAGGCTTCCTACAAGACGAATCCGGAGCGTGTGACTGTGGTGTAGCATAGACCATGCCACACTTGTTGTAGTGTCCACTGTGCCCTGTCACATGCATTATGGAGGGTATTTTTGGCGCATCTCCACCTGCTGTGCGTTTTGCACAGTACTGGAGATCAGTTTGATTGTTTTTTTTTCTGGGTTTCGACACGATAAATAATACTGTGAGGGTGTCGGAGATGAATTTAATATATTTCTGTGAGTAAATAGAATTTTTTTACATTTGACGAGTCCAAGTGTCCGCAATATATAGTCCGGGTTAGTTGGAAGACATCGCATTTTAGCGATAAACTCGCCCTCTGTGCATTGAATTGTATAAATTATATTTTCTATGTTAATTTGTATTATTGTAAACAATGTACAGTGAAGAATAAAATAAATAAATAAATAAATAAATATAAGGACCTTAGGACGATATGAAAAAAAATTAAAAATATAAAATATAATATAATATATAAAATATATACACAATTTGATTATAAAATGTACGTAGCTATGCATTTAACTTTGCCAAAGTTTAAACAAGTAATGGATTTTCAAAATTATCAAAGTTTTCGATTGCGGTGAGTACTTAAAATTCATAAGTTATCAATACCTATGTACGAGTATCTTAGTACACTGAATCTCATAATAAATTCAAAATATGTACCTTTAACATATTCTGCTGTATAAGGATATTTATAAAAGGTGCCGAGTGTGTTACTTTCAGTTTGTTTTGAAACTTTTAAAGGTATGTTTGAGTTTTGAGTGTTTGAAAAGCATAAAATATACCTTATCAACCTATTATTATTTCTGAAAATTTTCGTTTCCTTACTCATTGATTATTTTCATTGTTTTCTATCCTCCAGGTTTCCTCTGCTGGCTTAGTTTCATAAAGGTAAAGCGACTGGTGTGGCACAGAGGAATGTGTGTCACGAGGTCTCGGGTTCAATTTCTAGACAGAGTAAAATATTAAACGGCTTTTTCAAATGTTTGTTACCAGGTACGTAAATTAGTCAACCTGAGATATTTTAGAATTCCAACCATTAGTGGGGTGTGAGTACTCGTACATGCACCATTACAGATGTACTCCGTTTTACCAGAGTTGATACGAAGGCCAAGGCGTTAAGAATTTTCAAAAAGAGCATTGGCGAGAGAAGGCAAAGAATAATTATTATATGTAATGCAGAGGAAAATCATATCGATAATAAACATGAATCTATTAAGTTCGATAAAGTGATTGTATCTTCAATATTGGGCAAGATAAACCCTGAACTGAAGGATGAATCCAACATAAGATGTGTTCGTCTCGGCAGAAGAATTGAAGGGAAGCATAGACCAATCAAGGTATAATTCATTTGAAACTTTCGCAGTTTAGCGGCCCCACCCGTTGTCGAGTACTTTTTTCCATAGAAAAAGTAATATTTTCGAAACTTGAGGAAATTGTTGCCATATGGTGATTTATTTTTTGGTCACCAAATTTTTGGAAAATTCTTTTATAGGAAAAAAAAATCGCAACTATGAAACTTGAGCGGCCCCACCCGTTGTCGAGTAATATGTACGGAATTTTAGGAAATTAATTTTCAAAGTGGATTTTTTTTGCCGGCCAATTTCCTCAAGTTTCAAAAATATTACCTTTTCTATGGAAAAAAGTACTCGACAACGGGTGGGGCCGCTAAACTGCGAAAGTTACATTCATTTTTTTTACATAGACAATTCACACACATCGAGCTAGTCCCAAACTAAGATGAATCTTGATTATGGGTACTAACGCGACGATACACACATATACAATGCATTATATACATATATATGTAACACCCAGACCCAGGACAATTTGAAAAAGATCATTCTTCACTTTGCCCTGTCCGGGAATCGAACCCGGGACCTCGTGACTCAAAGGAAAGAGCTCCGCGCCACACCGGCCGACATGAACAATTTATGTTGAACAATTATACTTAACTCAGATTTGTTTATAAATTATCTGCCGTACGTAATATAATTATGTAGGTACTAATTTTTTTTCAGGTAGATTTTACCTATTCATTTAAAATTTATAAAAATTCTTTCCATGATTTTTTAAAAATTGAAATATCAGAACAACAGATGTTAAATTGTATGGATAACGATTCTAATTTGAGAATGTATAGAAAAATTATCATATAAATAGGCCAATCTATAAAAAAAACTTCATTGTTGATTTTGCATAATTCTCCATATTGCATTTTTTATTGAAATTAAAAATGTATGGCGTAAATAATTTTCTTCGTAATTTTTCTTCTCTGTCTGCAAATTTCATTACACAATCTTGCATCAGAACTACCTACATGAACACATTCTTATTTTCATCTTTAATAGCACAATTTTTGGTTCAATAATAATTTTCCATCTGCAAAAATAAAATACAATTTCAAATATAATCTGTGCACGTCCACATTTATGTGACAGAAGATCTATCGATACATAAATATTAGTCGAATAATTCGGTAGTTACATGTAATAGGTTGTACATGGCAATAGGTTGTATCTCGCATTTTTTGCGTTTTCAAGTTTGTTCCATAAAATGCTCAAAATAGTGTAATATTTGATATGGCAAAAGGATATGTCTCTTTATAGTCAGAATAAAGAGAGAAAAGACGTAACTTATTGACATGATTGTAGAAAGATTGTTTTCACCAACATGGCAAAAAAACTCAAATATTTTTAAACTGCAAGAAATTATTTAGTGAATGTTACATACATCTTGTAGAAGAAATTATTAAGAGAATGTTACATCTATCTTGTAGAAATAATAATAACCTTCATTTTGATATATAATGCTCGAAATTTGGCTGAAATATCTCTTTTGCAAACTTTGTTTTTGCTTTCCTGTAAAATTATGTTTTAGTGAGATACAACCTATTGCCATGTAACTACCGATTTATAGTAAACAAATATTAGTACACATTTCGTTCATATTAGTTATAGTAATTTTGTTCTTAATATAGCAGAACCTACGGATTATTTTAGCACAATGCAACAGGCGATGTGGGGGCGCTAACAGCACCATAACTCTCCATATTGTTTTTATTTTTGAAATTAAAAATGTATGGCGTAAATAATTTTCTTCATATTTTTTCTTCCAGTGAATTTGTAAGATGTTTTAATAGCCTATAGTTTATTCCGGGCGGAGAAGAATCCAACAAATCAGGGATCATTCAAATCGGTACAGCCATTCTTGAGTTATAAGTTTTGTAACACACACGACTTCCTTTTATATATTAGATTTGTCTTATTATATATGAGTAAGTATCAAATAAACAAAAACACTACATATGCTGTCGAGAATTACCTACGTTAATTTTCAAAAAGTGTTACCTATTTTATATTTTTGATTTATTTGGTGTGAAAAAAAAATATTTCGTACCTACGAGATAGAGTTGATATTTTCATAGCGAGCCGGCTAGCGTCTAATACTATTAATAAGTATTGTAAGATATATGTACTATAAGATCTGCGCCGAATGTACCGACCTTTCGTGGTGGGTGCATAAAATTTTTGTTAGAAAAAAATTATTTTGATGATTGGGTATCGTGACACCCTGTATGAATGTAATGTATGAATGTTGGGAATGGAAGGCGACTGAGCGAGTGTATTGTTGTAAGTTTAGTAAGTAAGTTAGACTAAAATTTATGTTTGTTATAAGTTATTTTTAAGGTATAATTATAACTTTATAAAATTAAATAAATAAATATATAAGTGTTTTATTTATAATTAATTTAGTACAAGTATAATGACAATAAGCTAGCACAGCCATCCATAATTAAGGCATTTATTGTGTTTTCACAAATAATTACAAACAATAAAAACTGTTTCATTCATAAATTCAATGGGATAGTCATGTAAATATTAATAAAAATGAGACTACATGGAGAGGATGACATGAATGTTTTTTTAAAGGTATGTCTAAGTTTTTATTATAAACCCAAATACAACCTAATACACGATTCATAATAAGCTAAAAGCTTGTGTTTGCTTTATTTAATGCATTTGGTTTTCTGGTTACGGTTAAAATATGAGAGGTGATGGCATCAATAGATAGGATTAAAAAAAAACATTTAAATACTTCCTATAATACCTACTTTACACAAAGTTTACTACCGCAGATTTGAGCTATTTCCACCCATTGAGTCGAAGAGCAATATCCGTCATGCGAATAATTTCAGCGAATCAAGATTCTAACTGAGTTGGTGGAATTTGCTTGCATGCATCTCGATTCCAACTTTGAATATATAGGAACAATAATTATTTATGTACCTAGTACAATAGTAAGTATTCAGTACGTGCAATATATTATTGGAATCAGCATTTCTATTGTGCCAGATTTCCTCCTTGCTCCAGGAGATAGTCAAGCAATCGTAAGGCCATTTGCCGATTCTAATCACGTACCTTAAGTGCTCTGCTGCTCTTCGTTGGAAACCATCCAAGGTACTTGGGTATAAAAGGCAATTTCGAAACTTTTTGGAAACTTTAGATAGATATCCAATGAATTTTATAAAACTTGAAATAACTTTTTATTAATATTAATACAAAAATAAAAATCTAAAAAAAAAATTCATACGCGTATAATGTACCTAATAAGTTGGTTTTGAACTTAAAACACACCTTGGCTCGGTTTATTTTTATTTTTCTGTTTTTTTTTTCAATCTTTTTCGGATTCTTAAAATATCAAAGATGATCAAATTTAGATGTGCTATACATGATATTTTTTTTGCATCTATCACAAATACTGTGGCATACTTGAAGATATATCTATATAGATCTTTTTTTTTATAATAACACATACACGAGCTTACATATTTTAATGTTTTTTAATAAACATGCGAGAAGCAATGTGGACTGTAGGTTTTCACGGTGATAAAGTTGAATATTTTTATTCGGCTAAAACACGTCAGGTTTTATTGTTTTTTTTTTTTAACAAAAACTATACATCTGGGTTTTGATAAAAGCACGAATAGGTACAACCTTATACCCCTTTCACAATAAGATTAAAGCTTGTGTCGTGAAAGCAGAGGTTGCCGGCTCCTGGAATATGAACAGTTGAATACAAATGTGCTCGGAGACATGCGAGTTTAATGGTTATATGGGAGGATTATATCAATCAGAATCTTGAAGAGAGGACTCGTATTAACTACAATGAATAGCAGAGTATGTTTGAGTAATTGTATAACTGTGACGGAAGCGCAAAATGTATGGAATGATAGGTGTATAGGTTGTCTATGTGATGTTGTTCAAGGTGATCTTTGCTACATATTGTTTTGTGGTCATTGTGGGAATAATGTTTGTATTTTAATTTTTTTGTGATATTTTATGTAAAATGTATAAGTACTTTAATTTGTAATATTTTTTGTATAGGCATTAGTCGTATATTTAATTAAAAATGGTACAATGGTAAAGGGCACTCGATCTTTTTCTGTCTATCCTGCAAGGAAAGCAGCGTGATGGTAATAATGAATATTTAATAGAAAATTATGGTTAAATAAACATAGTTAATTATGGTTAAATCAACTCAAAAATGTCTCATCAAGCAATTTTAGAAGATAGGGTGCGCATGGGCTTGGGAATGAGTGGTTTACGTATCACTACAATAATGTTTATAATGGGAGTTGAGTTCGTCGGTAGCCTGGAGGTAGAGTCTCGGCCATCAGAACAAGAGGTCCGTGGTTCGATCCCAGGTGCCGGCAAACTCCCCTTTCACGGCACAAGCTTTTGGCTTAGTGTGAAAGGTGTATAAGGTTGTATTTGGGTTTATAACAAAACCCAGATATATCTTTTTAAAAAAAAAAAAAATGGGGTGCAACATTAACTTTCTATTATTGCCACTGTTACATTGTATAACCTTTGAGTTGTTCTAGTTTACGTATGATTTTGAATAAATAAATAAATAAACAAATCGATTCATTCTCCACTTGATATAAAAATATGAGTTTGAGCTTTCTTATGCTGTGTTGTTTTTGTACATAAATTGTTTCTGTATCTTGTTTTCCCATTTTCATCTTTATCTAGTTATTGATCAGTATTTCATTATTACCGAATCCTGCGAGAGAAATCTTAACAGAATGATATTATGTTGCCGTCTGGTTTCAGATATCGTATTGTGTGTATACATTATAATATTGTAGATACGTCGTAAATAAATACGACCTTATATCATAAAACCTGACATGATGCTCGTCTATGGAGGAAAAAAATACCAAAAAACTTTTCTCATTTCCAAAATATCACGTAAAGTTTACTCATTTTGAAGGCAAGCGATTATTGGAAAAGTATATATTCTCAACTCAAACAATCAATTACATACAACAATAAAATGTGTTACGGCTTTTTATAGATATTCTTTTGGCTAGAATTGCTTCCACGTATTTTCGTCAAACGGGTCTCATAAATTGCTTTGTTCTGTCTATATTAAGAACCATATCAGAAATAATTTAGTTAGAATTATTTACTACTATTATGAATATCTTTAAAATGTTACCCTGCACTGTGACCATAACAGTTTTTGGCCAACGTAATTGGCTTTATTTTTTTTGTTATTATGATTTAAGTTACTTATGTACTATGTGCTGTTGTGTTTGAATTAAAAAATAAATAAACGTGATGTCAACAGGAAACAAAAACGAAATAAAGTAAAAAGTAAGACAGAAAAAAAGTTCAGAAGAGACGTCATACAAAAGAAACAATAGAATCAAAGGAGAGTCTCTATCCTGGTAATAAAATATGTAATGTTGAAAATATCAACACGAGTATTCAAATCATTAAATAATTTTATAGTCCTGCCGACAGGAGAATTCGGAATAAATAAAACAAGCGTTTTATTCTACTGTTGTTTTATTCGGTGAGAGAGACGTCTTTCGTCTTTTAAGGACATTGTCAATCGATTGACAAGACGAAAGATTTATAAGACGAAAGACGTCTCTCTCACCGAATAAAACAATAGTAGAATAAAACGCTTTTTTTATTTATTTCGATATGGAATTCTACTACTTAACAGGACTTCACAGCCAGAATTTAATTTGAAATCGTTCGACTATATGCAAAAAATTGCCTAAAAACAGGTGTTTACTCCAAATTTTAACTTTTAAACTACGTACGAACCAATAAACTACGAAGCATTAAAAAAATACTGTCTCTCTTTTTGCGGTAAGTGAAAAGGGAGATAAAGAAATGAAGTATATTTCACTCATTATCTATACACCACTTGGTCACTAACACACGTAAATATAGTTAATATTATGTCCGAAAAACTACGAACATTAAAAAATCACTGTCTCTCTTTTTGCGGTAAGTGAAAAAGGAGATAAAAAATGCGACGTACGTGATGTATATTTCACTCATTATCTATGACACCAAATGACACAAAAATCATTGCGTACAAAGACATAATTTTTAACAAGATTGTGCACTCCATTGAAAAAACGGCATGTATAATGCAATTGATGCACCAGAGGTCAACAAGGCCCACCTGCGAGAGAGCATTCATGCCCCAAGAGTTATAAATAGGCCTACATATACCTATACATGAATATAGCAAACACGTAGGTAGGTAGACTATTATTATTTTTGCTGGATAGTGGTAGGTGTTTACTTAATTGGCGTTCCCTTCTCTCTGCTTACTCCACATGGGATGTGGCGTGAGGGTATAGATAGATTCATCAAATCATTGGTCATAAAAAAGCTTATTAGCTTTACATGTCTACCTTGTTGTATGTACATATATGTGGGCGTATAAGTGGGTATATTTCCAATAAAGTACTCAAATACTTTTTTTTTAATAATACTTAGTTTTATTCTGCAACAATTATATAATTTATATTATACACCTTAAAAAGTACACGTAAAGTAGGTATATTTGAGTTTATCCATAATTTGTTGCACCATTCTGCATTGAGTTGACCATAATTTATTCTTTCTTCTGGGACGTCAAATTAAGTGACAATGATGGCTGCCTTAAGAAACGGCGACTGTGGCACCAGTGCTGCAAAAGTATAAAAGAATATTTAATATGTTTTTCCCTTGTTTATTATTTTTGACTCCACCATTAAATTGCAAACAACAAAAAGGCCGGGATTTGGAGAGAATGATTCATGCATCTTTAGTATCACAAAAAAAGATTTGAGTCATCATAATCCAAGGATAAATTTACAATCTGTCCATATATTTGCAGAGTATTTTTTCATCATCGAAATAAAACAAAATTATAGCAATAAAGTGATTTAATGTGTAATCGTGTCTTATGGCCGGTTTCAATAACCTATCTATCCGTGACTATCGATTGAAATGTATGATTCAAAATATAGAACACAATAGATTTCAATCGACAGGAGCGGATAGATAGATTATTGAAACCGGCCAATAATGCACAGTCTTATTAAAGTACAATGTCTTTGTGCTAAAATTTCACGTGGAAATGGAATGTCAAAATATAAATATTATATGTTTCCATAGTAACCATACATGCAAAGTGGTTTCTGCAAATATGTAAATATATAATATGCATATTTGGAAAACTTCGAATACTCATAATAATCTAAAAATCAAATGCATGCTGAGATATATTTTTACATTAAACCATTTTCTCACTATTGATTCACATACTAATTTTATATTATTACTTATTACATTTATGGAATACTTAAATCATTTGCAAACTAGTGAATAGCATCATGAATAAATACATAAAATAAAATAATAATAATTGTACCAAAGCTTGTTTTAAAACATACATATGTATCCGAGATTCAAACATGTTGCGTGTATTCATATATCAGCTTATTTGAAATAGTAACATGAAAATAAGATAATACGTGCTGATTTTACTATATACCTAAATATCAGGATATCAGTTAAGAACTATGTACTTACATTTGCAAATGATAATTCAAGTCTTAGTAATTCTCCATCACCGTTTTAATGTCACTAATCATCTAATCATCTGATAATCTGGAAAGTATAAAACATAAAGAATTTATTAATTTATTCTATCAGAAACATTGTTTGCTTACTCTCTCTCTCTCTCTCTCTTTTTGGCATTGCACCCAATATATGAGTGATGCTGCATTGTTTGCTTACTCACGCGTATTAAAATATTTTATTTTTAATAATTACTTTAGGAAAGGTTACGTTACAAAAAAAAAAATATGTCAAAAACGATATAATATAAATCAACCATTATAATATACTCACTCATTTTGATCATGTGAATAATATGTAGCTAATTTATTTTTTCTTAACATTCGTAATGACTCTTTCGTCATTTTAAATAATGAAAAAATTAAAATAAAACTATAAATCAGTGTATTTAGTATATTTCTGATTTAATACTAATACTCACAAAAATAACAAAATGTTGCTATGACAACAATATTGACATCGGTGAATGTCATTCTGAGGAGTTCATACACAAAGTTACCTACATCAACTCTAGAACATTGAAACTAAGAAAACAGCATACCTAAATAAATTTGGTGAATTCTTTGCAGAGTACGTACCGGCAGCAATTTAGATCCCTGATACCGGATATATTTCTATGTATTTGTATTATTTTATCATAGTCTTTGTAAGGTATACGAACTGTAATTTAGTGTTAAGAGCATATTTTCTGTATTCATCTTTTAATAATTGGATATTAGCTGGCACTTTGCGTTTATCATTAGAAAAGAAATATGTTGCAACTAATAAGCAAAAAGAGAAATAGGCGGATATGCTGAGGTCAATCTACAGTTTTATTAAGTACACAAACAAATTCACCAACATTAAATTAAAAATAAAAAAATACTAATTTATTTGAATTAATTATATAAAACACTTATTTGTAGTGTTTAAACTGTGACTTTTTATTGATTAAAAGTCACAGTGGATATAATATAAATAAGTGATTTATTTGTAAGTAATTCAACATGAATTTCCACCGAGAACCGTCGGTTGAAAATATCAACTTCACTGATTTATTTTACTTCATTCATAGTTAAATATTTGTGAAAAATGGATCGGTGTGCCTTTACTTGTGAACTCCTCATCTATAGTACTGAACACTCATTCTCGTATTCGTCGATTCGCATTTTGACAGACATGGAAATAAATATTATTTAGGTATATTAAGTTATAATGTTTTTTTTTATGAAAAAAAAACATTTATATAGGGATTACTTGATGACACATATAAAAATATGTTTCCTTGGTAAAAATCAAGTAATCTAGTGCTGTAATTATGTAGTTTCAAGCATAAAACCATCTCTATTTTTTAATAATTTTAAATAAATAATCAGACGCAGATTCAACAGCGTGCCGACTCTTTGGCTCGGCTGGCCGAACTAACCCGATTTTTGAGTTCTACGGAAATTTTCATAAAAACTTTCCCGCAAGCGGAAAATTTAAAATGAAAATTTCAAAATATAAATAACACATCACGCTATTATAATCATATGACAAATTATTCAATTAAAATTGTTTTAAATATGTTTTCCTTATTCGAACTTGACGAACTAAAAATTATATTTTCTTATGTGCACGTCACAAATCCCATTTTTTTCGCATATTAAAAAAAATACGGCTAAATATTACCCAAATTTAAGAAAAATAGGTTTTTTCTAAAGCATCCTTGGAGCAAAATTTACTTCATCATTTATGTAACCTCTAAGATGATTGTCTTAAAATACCTCTGCTAGTCGTGATGAAATTTCGGAAGGTGTTTTTCAATCGATAATTTCTACATGAATCTCTCGGTTATTTTTTTTATTATTATTAAAAATACATTAAAATATGTTCAAATTTTGATATTATCAAAAACAAACAGTAAAAATATCATCTCGATCACGAAAATATTGCAATTAATTAATAATCAATGTTGAAAAATGGTTGCGTAAAATCATGTGACAATTTCGAGTTCCCTACCTATCAAGGGCTCTTAAGGTGAATTCGGGATTACGTTTGTTCTGCTATCTGGTAGGTAAAAAAGCATAATATGCTGTAGAAAAAAATTGAACGATTTTGGGACGTTGATACTTAACTCGTTCAATATCAATAGATTACTAACAAAGCCACTCAACAGTTTAAAAAAAAAACGTAACGACGTGTAATAAAAATATTCTCATATGAGTTCTGAAGTAGTCAAGATCTCAAAATCATTTCTGTAAATCTTCGAGTGTCATGTTAAATGCAAGTATTCATTCTGAAAAACATCTTATAGGTATATCATATTAAGAGAAGTAGGTATGTCAATTTTATCCTTCCTGACTTAAGTCCGAGATATTTTGAAAGGAAATAACGGATTTTTTCCTTTTTCATTTTGCAGTATAAAAATCCCAACACAATCAAATGTGTTAATTTTACTTAAGCCACTATGGGAGAAGATGGGGGATTAAGTGATGTAATAAATCTACCTACATCCCTTGGAAAGATTTGCCTCGTAAGCTTGTTAAAAAGGTCAGCTTAAGAAAACGAATTTAAGGGAAAATAATGACGTGTTAATAATGTGCAATCATACATTTCTTTTCACTCCCTTTTAAAAACCTTAGTCATGCGTGAAACTTTAATAACGACAATATATAAATAAATATTCAAGAATTTTCAAAATTGAAAAAGGGTTCGATTCCCGGCCAGGGCAGAATGAAGCATGACCTTTTTCAAATTGTCCTGGGTCTGGGTGTTACATGTATATGTGTTTAGTGCATTGTACGAGTATTTGTGTGTATCGTCGTGTTAGTAACCATAATACAAGATTCATCTTAGTTTGGGACTAGATCGATCTGTGTGAATTGTCTATGTATGTTATGTTACTATTCAAGAACACTGTTAATTTTCTCACAATGATGATTACATTATATAGGAGCTTAGCGCTTTCGTCAATCAAGCCTGATATTATCGAAAGAACTCGATGAAAGCGTCTTGTATGATGTTATTTATTTCACAGAGACACACAGAGAGAGAGTTGACTAAACTTTCATTAAAAAGCACATGTATTTCAGGCCAATCCACAATTAAGCGTGTCTGCATCATGCGCGTTGAAGCAAAAATATACCACAAAGTTAATTTAAGGGTAAAAGAAAACTAATAGTGCCCGTCCAATGCAAATCCAGTAAACAGACTCTATACATTACCTTAGACAATAAATTCGAGGAAGATAAAGTTTCAAAAAGTATTTTTTTTATTTTAATTAAGTGATTATGGGTATCGCATGCTGGATACTTCCAAGTGTAGGTAGATAGGGTTGTACCTATCGTTTTTTTAGAGAATATCGGAGCCTCTGGTAAGTCGCCCGGTAGCTTAATTGGACAAAGCACATCTCGCGACAAGATGGGAGTGCGGGTTCAAGTCTCGTCCGGAGCACTACCAAATGAGGTGACGTTGTCTTTTCTAAGCCTTATATGGTAGTTTCATGTGTTAAACTTACTCTACAGTCTTAGCTTCAGCGCTGACAGCCAGTCCATCGCCTTCGGTCTGGCCTCATGAATGTCTTGCATTTCCCCTTTTACGTACAACCACTATACCATATTAGGACAATTAGTGCTATAACAGACTACTTGTGAGGTAGTTAGCAGGCTAATTGCAAGTTAGATATTGTAATAGAATTCATCCTCTTCGTGTCAATAAAGTTAAGACTTTCAGAATGAGAGCATCATCGCTGAGTTCTAAATGTCAAATGCCATATAATAGAAATTTTACAAATAACTCTCTTTTACAAGTCACACAAAAACTTACAGAAAATAGTACGAGTGCGCGAAACTATTTCTTCAGGAATTCTTATGTAGGAGATACAAAATCTATGTAAATGGGGAAATAATTATATGAACATTGGTAATATATCGTTTGCGCTATCAAAACCCATTCACATTATAAATTAAAACAACATTCTTCTAAATACTCGATGCTACATTTTAGGGAGTTTTCTCTTGATACTGAATAAATAAAATACAAATTGTTGGTAGCGTAAGATTAATGCTGGGTGCTTTTACTGAATAATCTTTATTATTTCTCATTAAAGGCCAATACTACAACTTGCCCTAAGGGCAAAACTTATCCTGAGCTTCTCCTTTATTTGGTTTTAGTAAACAAATGGTTGTGAAATTTAGGAGTTTATTGGAGGGGAAAGCTAATCAAATCGAATTCAGGGTTAGCTCTGGATAAACGTCACCGTAAGGTAACATTAAAGTGTTGGGTCAATGTATGAGGATTTTCTTACACATAGCTGATGGAACTAACACATTATGTAACATAAGTGGGTATACGTTTAAATAATTATAACGCTATATACTATAATATTTAATGTATGATGAGGGATGAGACTCAATCACAGTCATTAATTTAATAAATTAAAAAAAAAAAACATTTTGTATATAGGTTAATCCTGTGGAGCACCCGGTAAGGAATTGGTCTCCCACTCTTCTGCGTAAGTTTTCGAGTGTCCTGTAAAAGGCAGGTGTTCGAAAAAATTAAGACATTTTACTTCTTAAATTCAGCGATGAGGCTTGCCACCCATCCTGAATGTCTTGATTTTATATTGGCACGAAGACTTCTCCTTTATTTATTGCTTTATTTTGTTACTTACGTTGATTTTTTAGTCTTGTTTTTGTTCACTTAGTCTTAATTAACTCGTTCACCTGAATTTTATCTTATTTATTAATTTAAATGCATGTTGTGGTGTTTTTGTATTTTTGTATTTTGTTCTTAACTTTGATGATTTTTTGAAATCCTTCTGGTAAATTTAAGATCTTCACTGGTCCACCTTTTGATTTTGTAAATTGTTATCATGTACTATAATCGACTCTCTGATCCTGTATACATCTTTATGTATACATCCTGTATACAGTCTTTCGAGCGAATAAGAGATTTGTTGTCGAGTCTCAAGAAGTTGAAATAGCAGATTTATTTTTTTATTATTTTGTACGAGTGTTCGTGAAATATTATTTTATTATAGATGAATTTTTCTAGAATATTGTATTTTTTTAATTAAACTTTTGATGAGATTACAATAACATAAAATTAATTATTGGTTTTTTATTAATTGGATATATCAATTGCAAAGTTTGGGCTTAACGTTTATGTCACTAAGGCCTAGTATTTCATACTGGGCTTAAGGTTACTTTGAAACGCAATCCAAAATAATTTCAATAATCCTGTATATCAATGTCGATAAACTTTAAGATAGGACCTATCTAGCTCAAAAATGTTAGGGCCTCGAATTTTCGACTATAACCGCAACAATAACGCATAATTATACGGTACATTGTAGGTAGATTGTCGAAAAGTTCGCCAGTAGTCGATCGCTAAGTACGGTTTGTCTACGGCCCCTGATGCGTTTTAATTTGTTGTGGCCGCAGACAAAGCCCTAAACATACAAACACACAAGTTAAAAGGTGTTCGTAACACAATCATGAGAATCTTTGGTATTATATGCTATGAAAATATGAAATAATATTAAAATAACCCTAAAAAATATCAGACAAGGCGAGAGGTAGGTATAACAGAACTCTTTATTCATCTATAGGTTATTTATCTATAATATTTATTTATTTATCTAAATATTTTCTTTCTGTGTTTTGTATTGTACTGGCAGTTAAAAAAGACCATGATTTCAAAGATGGGTTGATTTAATTCAATATATATGTTGAATCTTTATTATATTATGTAATTTTTTTATTTACATAATATAATAAAGATTTATTTGTATGTTGTTCATTTTTTAAATAAAAAAATGTTAACTTTACATTGATTACATACAAGCAATTTTACTTATAAATATTTATTTATTTATCACTTTTACACGGCGTTAGCCCTTTACACTTTGAACATAATATAAAAACGTTAAAAACAATTTGACTGACAAAAATAATAAAATGTGAATTGGTACATATTTGTAAAAATAAACATTGAGATGAAACAAAATTAGTAGTAAATTGAACAAAACAATAATAGTATAATAATATAATAAAACAATTATATTTAATTATATAGGGACAGCACGAAGAGGACAGCTTGCATGTTTCTTACATGCAGCTGGTCTGCTGGCTACCCCACTTGTGGGATATGCCGTGATGGTATAGTAGTAGTATAGTAGATATAGAGATTGGGTACAACTGAGGCTATGATGATTTTGTTAAGATGATTGGATATCAGTGGGTTCATGTTGCTTGAGACCGAAAAGTGTGGAAAAGTTTGGACGGGCCTACATCTAGTTGTGTCAAAAATACGATTTTTCAAGTAAAAAATATGAAAAACATCGTGTCATATTCAGTCTTAGATTTTTGTCCCTAATTACACAGAATTGAAAAAAAACGAATAGTTTTCTTTTTGCATGATTTATATAGCAATTTTATATTTTGTACTCCCATAATTAAATTGGTTTTGTCGAATGCAATTTATTTTTACAATTTTATTCGTCCAATCAATGTATTTAGTTTCAGTTTAACTCATCGACCGACAGTTTTTGAAATAAGTTTATTTTAATAAAAAATAAAATGAAACAAGATATTTAGTGATTCGACTGTGACTATTTGATTAAAAAAGCTCGCCACGATAAAAATTATAATTTACATTAAAAAATCCACAATGATGAATTTCATAGATATTTGCAGTTGTGAAAAACAGAGAAGTCTTCTCACAAATTTGGTATATTAATTCTATTGTCGCTTTTAGTTCCTCTCAGGAACAGAGGCTGAAAGCAAATTTCCTCCATTTGGAGCGATTCCAAACTAATTGAACTATTTTTATATCTTACTTCTATTTCATTGCATTAAAAGTTTTTTGCAGCTGATTACCAGTTTTATTCGATTGAATATCAAAACAACAGTTCTGTTTTGGATTTTGTGAAGTGTACACGTGCATTCTGTTTGTATCGCTGCACCGCTGGATCCAGATAAGAGTTTTTGTAACAATATTAATTATTGAAAAAAATAATTTAATTATTCATTAAGTTTTTTTAAGGTTTTTCAATTCTAGTTTAATTTTTTCTTTATTTTATTAGTTTTAGTTCAACATTTTGGTAAGTTTTTTTTTTATATATTATTGGTTAATTCTATTGTATCTCTAAATGGATGTCGATAAACCTCCAATCCCTCCAATTCCCCCCGATCCTCCAGATGTCAAAAAACGCAAAAGAAGTAATCTGGAGAGTTCTGATCTCTCTGTACCTTCCAACCTACCAACAACCTCTCAAACTTCTATAGATGATAATATACATCTAAATAATAATACTTCTTCTTCTAACACTCCTGTTGTAAACACTTCTTCTTCTACTACTCCTTTAGCTGCAGTTCGTAATCACTTTTACTCTGAAAAGTCTCGCGGTCCATTTATCGTTCACGTTCAACATACCGACTCGAAACCTATTCATCCTATGGATTTTGGTCGGTTTATCTTCTCGAAGAATGTTAAAAATGTGGTTAACGGATCAATTAAGGCAGAGGGGAGATTCAAAATATCAATAGAATTTGTAAGCGGAGTAGCTGCCAACAATTTTATCAAGAACATTTTTATTAACTCTAACTCTCTATACAAGGCTTACATACCCACTTTTAACGTCTCTCGCATGGGGTTAATAAGAGGGATATCCACAAATGTGACGGATGAGGAAATTATTGCTTCATTGCGCCATTCGAATCAAAACATAAGAGACGTCCTAAAAATAAGACGTTTAAATTACAAGGATAAATCCTCGGAAACGCCGTCATGGAAACCATCCAATACCATTGTAATAACGTTTGAAGGTCAGGTTTTGCCGAACAAAGTTTATATTTTCTACAACTCATTCACAGTGGAAAAATATTTTTATCCGACTATCCAGTGCTTCCAATGTCTTAAATTTGGACATTCGAAGGTAGCATGTAGATCAGCGGTCAAATGTTATAACTGTGGAGGAAACCACTCGTCAGAAAGTTGTTCAGCACAAATAGTTAAATGTTATAACTGTAAAGGTGAACATAAAGCCATAAGTTCTATTTGCCCAGAGCTTACGCGCCAGAAAGCTATAAAATATGCTATTTTTCCAAGCCTCCAAGTTGATCCCACCTAGTGGTAAATCAAGTTATGCTGAAATTACTCCCCTTCCTCCTCCATCTAGCTCATTAGCTCCCACAAACGTGGTAACTTCCAAAAGTACATTAACTTCACACACAAGGGGTAAGTTCAGGTATAGAACTCCCATTAGTACTGGGTACAGCAAAGATGATCATAATAATCTACTTTTCTATCCTAACGGTACATCATGTACAATGGCCTCCAACGGATGTGCTTATCCTCCTGAACCAGAATCCAATATTCAACAAGAAACAGTTTACATAAATGATAACCTCCGTAAAAACTTTGCCAATGACAATAATAACTTCTTGAAAGTAATGATCACGATGCTTATAGAACTTCTTTCTTCTAAAAATTACTTCCCTTCAATCCTTCGTAGCTGGAGATGGCTCCACAACTCCAGAGAACTAATGACATTACCATTCTCCAATGGAACAGCCGAAGTGCTGTTTCAAACAGATCAGAAATAATTCAGTTATTAAATACTCACAAGATTAAAATAGCCGCAATCTCTGAAACATGGTTTCCTCCAATGTCCCAGTTTGTTGTTCCCGGATACTCGATTGTCAGGGATGACAGATGTGATGGCAAAGGGGGTGCTGCCATTTTTATTCACTCCAGTATTCCATTCACACAAATTTCTCTTCCGTACATCCAATCAATGCAGATTGTCGCTGTAATAATTTGTGACATCACCTATGTATCCGTTTACATCCCACCAAGAAAAATATTTGACCTTAATTACTGGAATAACATAACCTCCAAATTCTCCAAATCGTTTGTTATATTGGGAGATTGCAATGCACATTCGACTTCGTGGGGATGCGCATATACAGATATACCAGGCAGAAATGTTCTTGATTATGCCGATAATTATGGATTATGTATACTGAATGATGGCCAACCAACTAGGTTCTGCTCTCCGGATCAACGCCCAAACGCCGTGGATATATCTCTATATACGGCAGATCTGGCCCCCTTATTTATTTGGAGTATTATGAGTGACCCACATTCAAGTGATCATTTTCCGATTCTTTTACGCTTGCAGAAAATTGCCAAAATAAGTCAAATATCACGTTCTCCTCTTGGTTTCAATACTAAAAAAGCCAAATGGGAGGAGTTTAAGTCTTTGCTTTCTATTAATACCGCTCAATGTAAAGAAGCCTTAGGTGAATCCGATATTTCTCAGAAGGCGGAAGCAATTAAACAAATAACTCTCTCTGCTGCCAATATTTCTATTCCGAAATGCCATTCTAACCATAAAAAAACCTTCAAATCCACCTTGGTGGGACGACGAGTGTTCCACAGCAGTTCTTGAACGTCGAATTGCAATACGATCATTTAAAAGGGACATGTCTTTTAGTAACTTTCTTATAGCAAAACAGGCCCAGGCCGCGGCTAAAAGATTACTTAAAAGGAAAAAAAGACAAGGTTGGAAAAATTACTGCACGTCATTATCTCCAGAAACGCCGTTGACTGAGGTGTGGAAGGCCATTAAACGCTTTCGTGGGGCGTTAGGGTCTAACAAATCCCATTCATCCTCTGGTGAATGGATATATGAATTTACTGACAAATTAGCGCCTCCTTACGCTCCACAGAACTCAGAGCTTGCCACCCCCCATTCTTCAAAGCTGAATGTGTACTCCGAAATATCTCACCCATTCTCATTAAATGAACTTAAATCAGCTATTGATTCAACAGGGGACTCAGCTCCGGGAGAAGATCTCATTCCATATTCTTTTATTAAGAAGTTTCCTGAAACTCTCCTTATACATTTACTCAATCTTTATAATGCCATTCTCTCCACTGGAGATGTGCCTGCACAATGGAAGAGACAAATTGTAATCCCAATTCCTAAGCCTGGCAAAGAGGCTGATTTAAGTAGCTCATATCGCCCTATTGCTCTGTCGTCATGTTTTCTAAAAATTCTAGAGAGGATGATAAAAATCCGACTAGAATGGTTTACAGAGAGCAAGTCTACCCTACCTCCCTGGCAGTTCGGATTTAGAAAAGGTAAATCAACCCTTGATAGTTTAAGTGTAATTACAACAGATATTCGTATGGCATTCGCCAAAAAATCTAATATTGCTGCGGCCTTTCTGGACATAAACAGTGCATATGATAACGTACTTCTTCCACTGGTAAAATCTAAATTACTAAGAATGGGAATCCCTTCCAATTTGTCCTTCTTGATTTTCAATATAATGTCCGAACGTCAAATCCTGTTGGAATCTCCTCAGGGAATGATAGAGAGAAACGTCTATAAAGGACTTCCGCAGGGTAGCGTGCTAAGTCCAATCTTATTTAATATTTATACTGCTGACTTACAATCATTTCTACCAAACTCCTGTTCCATTCTTCAATATGCAGATGACTTTGTCGTGTATTCTTCAGACATCTCTATTCCCACTGCAGTAGCTAGGCTTCAGGAAGGCTTGAATACAATGAATACATGGCTCAAGGAAAATGGCATGAGCTTGTCCCCATCGAAAAGTCAAGTAGTGATCTTCTCAAAAAAACACAGGATCCCTAACGTATCTATCCATCTGGACAATACATTGATTCCTGCGAGCGAATATGTAAAGTTTTTGGGAGTTATTTTTCATAGAAAGCTTAATTGGAACATGTACGTGGAGCACATTGTAACGAAATGCGAAAAGGGAATAAATGTCCTTAGAGCCATTTCCAGAGTCTGGTGGGGTTCACATCCCATTACCATGAAAACCCTTTATATTTCTCTGGTGCGCAGTCACTTGGATTATGGTTGCCAAATTCTTGATCCTCTACCAAGATACCTCGAGTTGAAACTGCAAAGAATCCAATCCAAATGTCTGCGTATGATTTTAGGGGCGATGAAGTCCTCGCCCATTGATACATTGCAGGTAGAATGTGCAGAAATGCCTTTGAATTTGCGAAGAAAATCATTGACCTTCAAATTTTTATTAAAAAGGTACAATAATTCCTCACACCCACTATGGAATGGACTCACTGCTCTCATGGAAATACAGTCCTCTCATGTAGCCCTACGGGCCAAGCCTATTTCAAATATGTGTTTCACTTTACAGGAGATCAATTCCCTCAATATTACTAGAAATGATTTTCACATTCAGATGTACTCAATTCCGTTTGAAACGATAGCTTATCAACCAGTAATTTGTACAACAATAGATATTGATCGCTCGACCACTGAGAATTACGGTGAGTCCATAGTTCACAATTTGTTTATGTCCGAAATTTCCCGTAGATGGCCAGACTCCGTATCGGTATTTACAGATGGGTCTAAATATCCTCAGATTGGTTGTGGAGCAGCTTTCTATATACCTGATCTAAAAATCGAGTCCAAATTTCGCCTTCCCAAAAATTCTTCCGTATTTACAGCGGAGTGTATTGCACTCAGAGAGGCTTTAACTTTTTCAGTGCGAGCCACATCTATGTTTGGGCGCTATTGTCCGTGCCACTGCTGCTATCCACAAACATAGATGTGTTAGCCTATTTTGTCGAATATCTTTTCATAAAGAGGCATTTATTGACAACATTTGTTTGTAAAAATATATTTACATATATCTAATGATATCTTGTGGATATCTAGACATTTTTATTATTATAAAACTAAGAAATTTGATTTATTAATATAATGAAATATCTTGTACGTTTTCGACATTTAAAATACGCGCCATTATTTTGCGCAAGTGTATGTAAGTCTTGGAACCTTATCCAAAACATGAGGATTGTGGTTTTAGGTGCATAGTACTTAAAAAATAAAACATACAAAGTATTTCTTATTGATATAAGAAAATGTACATTATAAACTTACATCCGTAGTAGTTTTGCATTTTTTTATTACGTGATTTACATATCTTAGTTTTGAAATAAACATACCTACATATTTAACATAAGTGACGGTACCAGAAGGTACCGTCACTTACGTATGCAAGCGAGACATGGACGTGGTTGAAAAAGGACGAAAGTGGAATAAATGCAGTGAAGATGCAATCGTTGAGAAGAATAGTTGGTAAAACGCTGCGTGATAGAGTGAAGAATAATGATATTAGAAGAATGAGCGGATGCAAGAAGAGTGTTGTGGACAGAATGCGCGTGAGTAAACTACGGTGGTTTAGCCATGTTGAACGAATGAACGACGTAAGAATGACAAAGAGGATATACTTGTCTAAAAGAAAGGGTGTGAGAAAGCGCGGGCGTCCGAGAACCACGTGGCTTGATCACGTGGATCAAATTCTCAAGAACGGCCGCGTGTTGAGTAAGAGGAACCGACGTACGTGTATGAGAAACTGTATGAATGTGGAGAAAACGAAGGAAGTGGGTAAGGATAGATCTGTTTGGCTTTCCGTTCTCTCTGCCTAGCCTACTTGGGACACGGCTTGAGGGTAAAGATAAATAGATAGATAGTTACCTACATATGCCTATGTTTACTAAATGAGCATAATATAATAATTTTCGCTACATCAGTTAGAAGACGACAGTAAAAATTAAGGAAATGACTACTACACCATCATGGTATATACCTACCTCAAATGGGAAAACCAGTAGACCGTTTTCGTTCAATAAACATACCAACTGTTCTCTCGGTGTCAACAAAAAAACATGACATTCAGGATAGGTAACGTACCCCACCGCTGAATTTAAGACGCATGTTTTTGAACATTGCCTTTTACAGGACACTCAAAATCTACGGAAAGGAGTGAAAGACTTATTATTTGTCGAGTGCTCCACGGAATCAGAGGAATTCGCTTAATGTATTCAACATTTTAATTACGCCAACAATAAAATGATGAACTAATCTAGTGGTAAACATGCTGTATCCCAAGTGACGTAAACAGAGAGAACAAAATGGCATATAGATCTATTATTACATATTTCTTTCGCTCGTCTACATTCATACAATTTCTCATACACCCGTACTTTAGTACATATAAATCTATGATACACCCACGACAATTTCTCTTACTCAGCATACGGCTGATTATCTCTAACAAAATATCCAATATTGCATGTAGATTAATAAGTAAATAGTCTTATATGTAAGGTTTTACGAACACTTAAAGGCTAGCATAAAAAAGTGGGAGACCAATTATATTCTAGAGACTCCATGGAATAATTTTAACCTAATTAAAGTAAACGTTTGCTTAAGCTGTGAAGCACTCGGCAGATAATAGGTGTGAGTTTTTGAGTGTCTTGCAAAAAGCGGATATTCGAAAAAGAATACATTTCATGTCTTAAATTCAGCGTTGAAGTCATAGAATTATTAGTACATATAAATCTATGGTTGAAGTATACTACCCAATACTAAATGTTTATTTTTTTATTGCATACAATCGGTCCGTTGGCTTCACCATTTATGTGAAACGCCGTAAAGATATGAATGGATGAATTACTATATTGTGGACCCAAAACATACTATTATTGGGATAAACCTTACTTTAAAATTATTTTAAGTCATAAATTAAGACAATACACATTGTCTTCGTCGGCTTTCTAGGATAAATGCAATAATGATTGGAAACAACCATTGCAGGCCCTGTTTACAACGTTTACAACCGTAAGGTAATAAACCTTTTAGACGGGAATACCATATGGCTTCAAAATTTCTGGAATCAATATTTATCAATAATAAAATTTATTCCATGGGATCACACATATTTGTAAATAATATTATTATCTATTTAGTTGCATTTTAATATTCAAACGGGACGTTTCGTACTTTAATCTCGTAAAGAAATTTCGAATAGTGAATCTTTGTGAATTGTGTATAATAGATAAAATATTACTTTTGTTTTATTTTATGTACATCCGTAGTGTTATACTGTATTAGTTGAAAAATAATTAATTTTATAAATATTATTCTAACATTTCTCTTTATGCGCGCTATTGTGAGTGTGATTTTTTATGAAGTTTCAAATATCAGTTATCTATATAAAAGCATATTTCAGTTTAAGTAAAAATTGTGCAACTTATAAATAGAGTGAACGATTTGTGCAAGTATCTGTAGAAGAATCGATTCAAAGCCGTTGATGGCTTCATATCTCTGATAGCGACAAAATGATGGGGTGAGTGTACGTATTAACTAAAATTTGTAATAGTGTTAGTGCATCATGGCGTGTCAAATGCTCTAAAATATGTGATAATTTATTTATTGAATTGCTTCAAATAAGTACATTATTTTGTTAATTTTAGTATATAATATAAAATTTTGATCTTTTTGTAACATTATTCCGAGACTACGTGAGTGTGGGTTGTATATTTATAGAGAAGTATGAATTTCAAAAATAGGCTTCCAACCTATCGCAGTAGCTAAAAGATTTTTAAATTTATTTTGGCGCGTCCAAAGAGTTAAGTGAGATAATCAATCTTAGTATAGAAAAGTCTGTTATTTTTACTGACTCGCTTAGTCTTGTTATGAAACTGGATAGTAATGGCAATTATGACCCCTGTGATTACTTGTTCTGGACAATCAAAAAATTGCTATTTAATGCGATGATCAAGGGTTTGCAGATTGCAATTGTGTGGATCCCTTCACATGCGGGCATTGGTGGAAATGAGAAAGCTGACCAATTAGCTAAGAGCGCTTGCTTAACAGGATCTGATCCTCAAAGATACCAGCGTCCTAGGAATGAATATTTACACGATTGCGAGTCATACACAAAAACCGAATATAAAGAAAAACCTCGACATATGCATCACACAAGATTTAAATTTAATGAAGGATATGTAGTCCCTAAATTCAATAATAAATACGGAAAAAGAACATTTGAATATAACGTGCCAAAAATACTTAATATGATGCCGGTATCTATTAAGAAATGCAAGAGTAAAAATATTGCAAAAAAATTAGTCAAGGAATGGTTAATAAAGTGTGGATTTATATATAACTAATAATTATTTTTGTATTTAGGCTAATGTCGTATTAGGTCAATATATGTATAAAGTATGTTATAAGAGAACACGCCGACAAATCTTTTAGATTTGGCGTGACTCATTATCATAAGATATATATATTATTATTCAATGTACTATTTTCATTAAATAAATAAAAAAAAAAAAAAAAAAAACTAAAACAAGAATGGTTCAATGTTTGGCAATCTTCTTGCAAAGGGCTTCGTTATAAAAATATCCAGTATACAATTCCTACTTCACCGTGGTATGCTGAAGGAAAATTATCGAAAGTCGATATTTCTTTAATATGCCGGCTGAGAATCGGACATTGTTCGGTCGCATCTCATTTGTTTAACCCCTAACTTCTCCTTGGAACATACTCGGTTATCTTATCCTAGGCGCCTAAGGGGCATATATTGGTAAAACTTACAAAATATAAAATTTTTAATAAGTTTTCGCTTATAATTTAATATTATATTGATTGCATGTTGTATAAATATTCAAATTATCGAATTTAGTGTTATGTTTTAATTGACTTTTTGTTCGTAATAACAGCATAAATACATTCTAGATTCAAAATAAATTATGAACACCTTGAATATACTCTGGATTCTAATTATATTATGGACAATATTTATGATTTTTGGTCAGTTTTTTATATCTTCTTCTGTAGGTGCCCTGTCAGGTCCCCCGACGTTGGCGATCACTCTGGCATAGGCTTCTCGGTCCCACACTGTCTGGAACAACTACTCTCCATCTCTCATTCCAGTCCAATCTCGTATATTGCGCAGTTTTCATATAAATTTTTAAAATATATCTTAATGCTACATAGTTTTTTGGATAAAAAATTTGGTTTAAAGATTCATGCAATGTTTTATTTCAATTTGTATAAATTCATAGGCACTCGGGCACAGATGTGCACCTTGGAATTTCAAAATGAGGACAAAAATCAATGATTATTTCTGGCTTTTATTTTTTTTCTGACAAAGTACCATCATGGTGCATAGACGAAAGTAATACAACTGCTTTTCCTTTTTTTGGTACGTAAGACACCAAGGTGAGTTTTTTTGTGAATCCAAATACCGATGATAACTCTTCTCGGGACCGATTAGCTAAGAAAGTATTTGGAATATACTGTTTGTTTTTTCGTAATGTTCCAATCAAAGTGAGTCCAGAACTTTTCAAGTTCAATGCCAATTGTTTTGTTGTGAAAAAATTATCACATGTTATATTCCTATTTGTATGATAATATGGTTCACACAATTTTTCAACAATTTTTTCTCCGAGATTCGTTGCTTGTTCATTGCCCTCTTTACCCAAATATGGAATTCCACCAAGAGGGTAACCATTTTTGGAATCATTAAGCCAAAATATCTTCATCCCATATTTTTCTGGTTTTGATGCCATATACTGTTTGAATGGACATTTTCCATCATATTTTTATTTATTATTTCCATCAACTGTTTGTCTACAGTTATGTTAAAACCTGGCATATAAATTTTTTTTAAATTTTTGTTTATCATCTCCCATATATCTCTAATGCATGCCAATTTATCGGTTGCTCGTCTCTGTGATCGAGAGCTTTTGTCATCGAATCTCATAAAACGTAGGATCATCAGGAATCTTTTTTTTGACATAGTGGCACGAAAGATTGGAGGTCCGTACCTCAAACTCCACAAACGATGAACACTGACATCTTGAGATTTCAAATGCCCAGCAGTAAGCAATATTCCAATAAAGGCATTCATTTCAATATTGTCTACAGACTTCCAAGGTGCGTTAAATTTCTTCTCTGTGTATACTCTTTCAGCTTCCATATTAGTAAACTTAGTTATAATAGATATCACTTCTTCTGAAAATATTAGTTGAAATGATTGCACTGGAATTTCAATTGTCCAACCTGGAGGTAATAATATTTTATTTACTGACCCTCGAATTATGTTGTGAGCCGGTGTCCTTCCAGAGAGTTGAGGCAAAAGATACCAAGTACTTCCGTCTTTAGTAACAGGATGAGATTCACTATTATTAGAAGTATTAGCACATTCATCATCGTTGGTTTCATCTTCGCTGACATTGTCACTATGATAAGAATTAACACTCACGTGGTCAGAATCTTCATCGGTTTCTCCATCAGAAATATTAAATTCTGTATCAGAACACTCCATTTCAACAAGCTCACAAATTTCATTATCGTTTAAGATTTTATTTGACATGATTAAATTGATAAAACACACGTGTGAACTACACAAGTATCAAGTAAATATTAATTGTAACCATGTGCCGATGTGGCGCCATGGGGAATGTGACTGACTTTTGTAATTGATATTTAATTACTTATGACTCTCATTATTTTTTACGATGTTTTATATGAAATCTGAATATAAGTATGTAACTGGAGGAGTACTTAAAAGAAGAATAAAATATACTTACAATAAAGTGTCGAAATTGAGTTTTTAATTACGCAATGTGCCTTTAAGGCGTCAAGGATAAATTAACGGTTAAAATCAAGGTCATTAACTCGCCCGCGTGCGAATGTGGAGCCGAAGAGGAGACAGTGGATCATATATTTTTTGAGTGTTCGCTGTTGAATCGGGAACAATTTATGAGTGAGATCCGACAACACAGTACTTCATTCCCTATAAACATGCAGTATCTCTTGTGTTTAAATAACAGTAGTGTTCATAAGAGTATTGCAAAATTTTTGAAGGGAAACAATAAACTGATTTGAAAATCCTTCCCTACAAATTGATATTGTTTTAGAATAAAAATAATTTGTATTCCCATGTATATAGATAGCTACAACATAGATAATAAACTGCTTTGAAAATCCGTCCCTACAAGTTGATATTATTTTGGAATAATAATAGTTTGTATTCACTTGTATATAGATAGCTACTATATCGATAATAAACTGCTTTAAAAATCCGTCCCTACAAATTAATGTTATTTTAGAATAAGAATAAATTGTATTCACATGTATATAGATAGCCACTATATAGATAGGTATTATAAGTACCAATTAGTTGCGTTGTATCATTTTTTGTTTTTATGCTCGCTTCTAATGCGTAGTTGCGGTAGGATGTTATTTTGCAGTTTTGTTTGTTAATTTTGTTTTTATTACGGCAAAATCACTCAGAATTGGGTGGAATGCCTAAATAATAATAATAATATCAAAACTAAATCGATAATACTACTATTATTTTAACATCAATTACAAGTGGGGTAGCGAGCAAACTAACTCCATTTTTTTTTAAAGATATATCAGGGTTTTTGTTATAAAACCAAATACAACACTATACACCTTTCACAGATGTACTTTTGGATATTAATTGTCTTATATATGAACACCTGCCTTTTACAGGACACTCGAAAACTTACCTACAGGAAAGAGTCGAAGGCCTATCCTTTATCGGGGGCTTAACAGAGTAATATCGATATTGTATTAGAATGAAAAATATTTGAAATGCCATATTTCCGTATATCTTTGTTAAAATGATGACATGTTATTTCCATATGATTAATGTCGATCTCTTTAGCATTCAGATCTCAATTCTATCGGACAACTTAACCGTGAGCGAGAAACGTTTCGACAAACACAATGTGTCGCGATATATAATAATAACTAGACAACTTATTTATGATGCGCCGTTTTGTGGAAAAACCACCGCAAGGGCCCATTCAAGAATCATAACACCTCCTGAACAATAGGGTTTTTAACCTCGTCTTGAACATTTATATCATGCACTTGTAAATAAAATGAGTAAATTTTTCTAGCTCTCATCCAGGTTATTCTCATGAAATAATCTCTTATTTTTCACATTTACAAGTGGGGTGAAGAGTATATATTTTATTTCAGTATTTAATGAAAAAACATACTGTTTTTTTCGTGCCAATAAATAAGACACAAAGCATGGATGGTACTGCCTTGTCGTTGCTACAGATAGTAAATGTCTTATACGTGACGTGTTAAAAATTCTTGCAGTTTACTGTGTACCCGAAAATTAAAAAAAACATATTTGAATGCCTTTTCTAATCCGTGGCATCACGGATACCTATTACGTAGTCTTAAATTTCCGTGGAGCACCCGGCAAAAACTTGGCTTTTTCTCGAGTATCCTTAAGAAGGCAGATTGTTGAATTGTTAGATAAACAAAGATATTTTTTTGTCTTGAATTCAGCAATGAAGTTTGCCACGCATCCAAAATATCTTAATTTTTGGTAAGCATAAAAAGGACAATTTGTGCGTGTTTCTTAGGTGAGGCTGGTATGATGACTCTTGATATTATGTGTCTTGATAAGATAGTAGTAATCATAAATTCTTCTATGCTCGTGGAATTAAGAATGACAAAATGTAAGCAGTGAGTAATTATACTTATTGATCCAACTATACGATCTGTTGGCTTATCCTGCAAAGGATGCGGCAGCATAAAATACATATATTTTTTAAATCAAAGCGTATAGGAATTATCTGATATATTCTTTATTCCTTGTTTTATTGACCCTTTGGTTAATAGATACGTCTAGATAGGAGTCACTAATAAACGAACCAATGTGTTCTTTATCAACATATAATTATGTAAAAGGTAAAAGAGAAGGAGAGTCATTATATCTCTTCCATTTGTCTATATAATATTTGTAATGGAAGGAAAAGAAAAAAGAAAATATTTGTTTGGTCTTTCGCAGCATTGATGTTGGTGTACATATACCTGACTAATGGGGAATATTTCATTTTCTAAGCAATGCTTTTAAATCGATTCCAATAATTTATTACAGGCAATACTCATAAATCTTATTACCAAACTCACAATAACATTAATACAACGCTTCTTTGTGTACGCACAAACAGGTTAAATGGGGTGTTTGGGAATTAAATTAAGTAAATCAAAAAGTGAATTTGAATGTCATTTATTTATAGAAAGGTTCATTTTAAATATTTGAATAACACATTGCTTTTTGTGTATGGTTTAACCCCGATTTCGTAATTTTGAGATGGTAAAGATTAGATCAGGGGTCTCTTGACTATGACCCGATGCCCATATCCGATTCTCAAGACTAGTGTCACCATCATCGTGGTTAGATGGAAGAAATCACTATATATATATATATAGTGATAATTTCGCCACTGCGCATCATCACATTTTTTTAAAATGTAAACTGCTCTAAATAAAATAAATAAAATAAATAAAATAAATAAAATAAATAAAATAAATAAAATAAATAAAATAAATAAAATAAATAAAATAAATAAAATAAATAAAATAAATAAAATAAATAAAATAAATAAAATAAATAAAATAAATAAAATAAATAAAATAAATAAAATAAATAAAATAAATAAAATAAATAAAATAAATAAAATAAATAAAATAAATAAAATAAATTAAATTAATAAACTAAATTTAAACAACTACTGATTTAAAGTGTATTTTTTCGATCGACGGTTTTCGCTGAAAGTTTTTTAAAACAAGAAAGTAAAATTAAATAAATATCTAGTAATTCGACTTATAGTAAAACTGAGAGGCAGGTACACTACTGTGTGGGGGTGAAAAAGAAGGCGGTTTTAGTCGATAGGAGTTCGGCACAACCTAGTTCACTTGGTGTCCATGATGCAATTCTCCTCTCCCTCCCCCAAAAATAAGAAAAGCAGTTTCCTACATTCACCTACCCTAATTAACACCAACACTTAGTTTTCGAGATGTTTCAAACGACTCATCTTCAGCATGCGTCTATAGCGCCACATCTCAAAGGCAAATTAAAGCTTCAATTATTTATTTATTCTTATTAATGTGCACAAAAAATACTTACCTTCAATTTGAGAAAACTTATTTACTTATTTATTTATTCACATCTTCAACAGGGATACAAACAGTCAGATTATAAATAATGTTGATCAGAATAATACAAAACCATAAGTGGACCAGCAAAGTCCCCTATTATTTATTACCAGTATGCTAATTACAAATCATTTTCGATACACAATAGAGCCAAGCATTTGGAATTCACAGCAATCAGGTTTGTACAAAAAAATCATATATAAATGTTACCAGTTGAATCAAATGTCGAAATTAGAAAAAATATTTTTTGTCTTTGCCTTTTTTTGTCTTTACATATTCATAAATATATATTCATATATATTATAAATATTATATAAATACATATTCATAAAACTTAAATGGATAGTGTGAGTGAGGTAATCGATAAATCTTTGAATAATATAATATGAATGTAGAACTTGTAATTAAAATAATTTATTCTACCATCGAATCAAAATTAATATTATATTTTATTGGGTATTTATTATTCCTTGCTGTAACAACCGAGTCTCGGTAGTTAAATTAAAATATACTTTCTTTATGTAGCAAAATTATTATTGTACCTATTATAATGTTTTTTATTTTTATTTTATAAATATTAAAAGCACAAAACAGACAATAACTACATATATAAAGTTAGAAAAAAGGTTAATCTTTCAGAGATCAGCTATCATCCAATACCATGCGCCACAATTAATTTAAAGAAAACACAGGTACCTAACATTCCGGTCATCTCAACATGCCTACATAATTATACATTGTAGAATATTTTTTTTTTTCTTAAAAGCCACTCTCCTTTAGCCTAATCTTAATGAAACAGAATGTTTATGAAGAACATGAAAAGCTCCTTCCTTAAAAAAGGGCTTATTAAAATTAATTTAATTTCTTAAATATTTAACCATGGTGAATGTTATTCTACCTGTTTTATAACTTACTTTTTTTAAATTACTTGAATAAATATTTCAAATACGACTTGATTTATTTTTGACATTTTTGTACTGAAAATTGATTTAATTGTTATTCAATTTTTTATATAGGTATTTGTCAATATACAAAGAACATTAGTCGTGAGTGTGGAATAAATAAAACGAGCAAAAAGCTGTGGAGGCTATCCGTACATGAAAAAAACACCGCATGAATTCAAAGATTTGTAAAATAGAATGTAAAATATATATTCAAACAAATCATAATATTTGGTAATTGGATAAAGGTATATTATTTTATTTTTCTATAACTAAATATTTAACGTATAAAAGTAGCTGTGTACTAATAATAACATCCTGATTGTGGAACTGGATTAGTACCGCTTACTATACGTTTATTTATTTATTTATTTATTTATTTACATCTTCAACAGGGATACAAACAGTCATATTATAAATAATGTTGATCAGAATAATAAAAAAACTATAAGTGAACCAGCAAAGTCCCCTGTTATTACCAGTATGCTAATTACATACAATCATTTTCGATACACAATAGAACCAAGCATGTGAAATTCACAACAATCGGGGTTTTTACAAAAAAAATCATACATCAATAAGAATTATAAAAACGTGCAGATTACAAAACCAATCATATCAATTGTTCGTATGGATGCCTACTAACTTGAATTATCTATAAATAGTGCCCATCCATTTATTTATAGGTACATGTTTGTTTTTATTGATGATATTTGGTTGCATTTTTGTTGTTATTATTTTAGTTATATATATTTGAATTACTTAACACCAATTTGTGAATTTGTATGTTTATATATGTATATATATATTGTAAATGGCTATATGAGCCGTAAATTGAATAATAAATAAATAAATAAATATCAACTGCTAGTTACCTTAAAATATCGAATTAATAAAATTAATTGTTCTGGTGCCATTGAGGTGGAAAATTCCATTCAAGACCCAAAACATTTATTATTTATGTAAAGTCGCATTACAGATATTTAATATACATAATCGGTATATAACAGCAAAATTCACACATAAATCCAGACCATGCATACAATATCTTTAATATGTTGATACGTGCATTCAATCTCGAACAGAGATCACACATACACTCATACCTAGATAGATCCAACATTTACACCAAACAACAAGTAAAACTTAAACTTATAAGTATTTTGAGAACATGGTTCGAACATAAAATCTACCCAACTGAGCATGAGTCCGTACCGAAGTAAACGAAATCAGTCATTTAACTATGGTTATTTACCTTACTCTATTTAATTATTTTATCTCCTATTAGATCTCAAATAATGATGAAAAAAATAGAGACAGGATTGAGGATATAAAGTGAATGAGTAGATGCTAGAGGAGGAACAGGATAGCGTGAATGAGTCGTAATGTCTTTAAAATGTGTAGCGAACTGATGATGAAAAGATTACATTTTTATCTAGAAGGGAGATTTCAAAACATGGATGTGAATCAAAAAGTATTTGACATAGAGGGCGCTTTTGAAGCAATAGAAGTGGGTGAGCATTTTTAACAATAATTCACGTAAAAGTGGATTAATCAAATTTCAAATAATTCAAATTCAAATATTTTATTGAGATAATAATAAACACATACAAATATACAATAAGCACAATTATACAAATCTAATCGATTGACTTATTTATTTATGGATAGATCAACATAGCGTTCCACTCTCTCTGACTACGTCACGCTATTTAGGACACGGCGTGAGAGTATAAGTATAATAATATACATATTATAATGTTTACTTGGTAATACACATATTAAATTACTATTTATGGATAGATCAACAGATAGCGTTTACTATTTAAGGATAGATCAACATAGCGTTCCACTCTCTCTGACTACGCTACGCTATTTAGGACACGGCGTTTAAGTATAATAATATACATATTATAATGTTTACTTGGTAATACACATATTAAATTACTATTTATGGATAGATCAACATAGCGTTCCACTCTCTCTGACTACGTCACGCTATTTAGGACACGGCGTGAGAGTATAAGTATAATAATATACATATTATAATGTTTACTTGGTAATACACATATTAAATTACTATTTATGGATAGATCAACATAGCGTTCCACTCTCTCTGACTACGCCACGCTATTTAGGACACGGCGTGAGAGTATAAGTATAATAATATACATATTATTATAATGTTTACTTGGTAATACACATATTAAATTACTATTTATGGATAGATCAACATAGCGTTCCACTCTCTCTGACTACGTCACGCTATTTAGGACACGGCGTGAGAGTATAAGTATAATAATATACATATTATAATGTTTACTTGGTAATACACATATTAAATTACTATTTATGGATAGATCAACATAGCGTTCCACTCTCTCTGACTACGCCACGCTATTTAGGACACGGCGTGAGAGTATAAGTATAATAATATACATATTATAATGTTTACTTGGTAATACACATATTAAATTACTATTTATGGATAGATCAACATAGCGTTCCACTCTCTCTGACTACGTCACGCTATTTAGGACACGGCGTGAGAGTATAAGTATAATAATATACATATTATAATGTTTACTTGGTAATACACATATTAAATTACTATTTATGGATAGATCAACATAGCGTTCCACTCTCTCTGACTACGCCACGCTATTTAGGACACGGCGTGAGAGTATAAGTATAATAATATACATATTATTATAATGTTTACTTGGTAATACACATATTAAATTACTATTTATGGATAGATCAACATAGCGTTTACTATTTATGGATAGATCAACATAGCGTTCCACTCTCTCTGACTACGCTACGCTATTTAGGACACGGCGTGAGAGTTTAACCCTCTGCAACTGAGGT
Source organism: Athripsodes cinereus (assembly GCA_947579605.1). Lineage (NCBI taxonomy): Eukaryota > Metazoa > Arthropoda > Insecta > Trichoptera > Leptoceridae > Athripsodes > Athripsodes cinereus. The sequence goes on from OX388323.1 coordinate 7,586,136, forward strand.
GGCTTTTTAGTTATTATTCTGCTGAGGAGTGGTCTGACAGACACTCATTTTAAGTTCCATTTTTGCCATTATTTAAAAAGTTTTGATTATTATTTTAGTTTTTTGTGAGTATTTGACATGTATGCAGACACCATTTGAAAAAATATGGTTTAAAAAAAACAGATATTAGAAATTACAAGATATTTATTAATGCTAATAAAAAATCACAATTTTTTTGAGAACAATTAATAAAAATAAATTAAATGAAAAAAAAACATGAAATAAAAAAAGTAAGTAGAAATTTGTTTTCTGTTAACTTTTGTTAAAATGTAAAAAAATAATAAAAAAAATCGTTAGAGCGGTTTCTCTAAAAATCGGCTTCAAAGTACGTCCTCTCAGTCCTGGTAAATTTGTGCCGAGCATTGTAGGCAGACATGTTTTTTGCATGCATAACGAGTAAATTTTGTCTTCCTTTCAATTAAATCGCACTCTTTAATCTTTCTTTTCAATTCACTCGTAAAAATTCTGCACAATATTCTTTCACGCGATGTCCCAGATTCGTTTTGTTCAGGGGCAGTTGGGAAATCTCGTCCTAAGTCATGATTGCGCAATTCTCTCGGCAATTTTTCATTATACACCCGCTGTGTCATAATAGGAAGAACAAGTTCCCTAGCAAGGCCTCAAATGAAATTTGCTCTCCATTTATTGAAAAAAAAAAATTTTATTCAAGTGATGTTAGGTAGACTCTATGAATTTACTGAGCTGATGTATGTGAGACACTATGAAAAAATTACTATCTTACTGACGTTAGGTCTAACAGACCCATCATTTATTACTGACGTGAGGTATGTCAGACACCCATCAGCTATAGATCCACACATGTACTCACGACGGCCGTCGTTACTGTACTGATGATTAAAAGAACAGAATTTAGGAAGCTACTGAGCGAAACGGAAAGATAGGACTCAAAATGGCAACGTTGTTGCAAAAAAAAGATTTCGCGGTGTCTGACAGACCTCACGTCAGTTGCAGAGGGTTAAGTATAATAATATACATATTATAATGTTTATTTTTTATTTATTTATTTATTCTTTACTGTACATTGATAACAAGCAAATTTACACAAAAATACATTTCAAACAAAGACAATCATACAATCAATATACAGAGGGCGAGTTTATCGCAGAGGCGCGATTTCTTCCAACTAACCCAATTTCATAAAACCTTCACATAAAGAAATTTTTTTAAAGAAAGGAAAGAGGAGGTAAAAAAGGAGAAGAATATGTAGGAAGAGGGACTAGGATACAGAAGCCATATTTTGTGTGATAAAATGGTCCTTGACCGCCCGCTTGAAAGCTTGAAGAGTGGGGAGCAACCTTATCCTGGAAGGCAAACTATTCCAACAGCGAGCACCATGAACAGAAAAAGAGTTTGTAAAAAAGTTTGAGCTATGAGCTGGTATCGCCAGAAGACGCTCGCTATTGGATCGTAAGGGCAAGCCATGGCTCGAAAGATACTCAAACATTTCCTTAAGATAGTATGGTGAAGACGTAGAGTATAAACAATTATAAACCAGTGATAAGACATGGAGATCTCGTCTTTGGCGCACGGTAAGCCATTTCAGTTTATTCCTAAATCTTGTTATGCGGTCAGATCTTTTCAGATCAAAGATGAAACGAATGCCAGTATTTTGTAACCTTTCCAGTTTAGTGAGTAATTCCAAGTTACAACCAACGTAGGCACAATCGGCATAATCAAGGATTGTTTACTTGGTAATACACATATTAAATTACTATTTATGGATAGATCAACATAGCGTTCCACTCTCTCTGACTACGCCACGCTATTTAGGACACGACGTGAGAGAATAAGTATAATAATATACATATTATAATGTTTACTTGGTAATACACATATTAAATTACTATTTATGGATAGATCAACATAGCGTTTACTATTTATGGATAGATCAACATAGCGTTCCACTCTCTCTGACTACGCCACGCTATTTAGGACACGGCGTGAGAGTATAAGTATAATAATATACATATTATAATGTTTACTTGGTAATACACATATTAAATTACTATTTATGGATAGATCAACATAGCGTTTACTATTTATGGATAGATCAACATAGCGTTCCACTCTCTCTGACTACGCCACGCTATTTAGGACACGGCGTGAGAGTATAAGTGTAATAATATACATATTATAATGTTTACTTGGTAATACACATATTAAATTACTATTTATGGATAGATCAACAGATAGCGTTTACTATTTATGGATAGATCAACATAGCGTTCCACTCTCTCTGACTACGCCACGCTATTTAGGACACGACGTGAGAGTATAAGTATAATAATATACATATTATAATGTTTACTTGGTAATACACATATTAAATTATTATTTATGGATAGATCAACATAGCGTTTACTATTTATGGATAGATCAACATAGCGTTCCACTCTCTCTGACTACGCCACGCTATTTAGGACACGGCGTGAGAGTATAAGTGTAATAATATACATATTATAATGTTTACTTGGTAATACACATATTAAATTACTATTTATGGATAGATCAACATAGCGTTTACTATTTATGGATAGATCAACATAGCGTTCCACTCTCTCTGACTACGCCACGCTATTTAGGACACGGCGTGAGAGTATAAGTATAATAATATACATATTATAATGTTTACTTGGTAATACACATATTAAATTACTATTTATGGATAGATCAACATAGCGTTTACTATTTATGGATAGATCAACATAGCGTTCCACTCTCTCTGACTACGTCACGCTATTTAGGACACGGCGTGAGAGTATAAGTATAATAATATACATATTATAATGTTTACTTGGTAAAACACATATTAAATTACTATTTATGGATAGATCAACATAGCGTTCCAATCTCTCTGACTACGCTACGCTATTCAGGACACGGCGTTTAAGTATAATAATATACATATTATAATGTTTACTTGGTAATACACATATTAAATTACTATTCATGGATAGATCAACATAGCGTTCCACTCTCTCTGACTACGTCACGCTATTTAGGACACGGCGTGAGAATAAGTATAATAATATACATATTATAATGTTTACTTGGTAATACACATATTAAATTACTATTTATGGATAGATCAACATAGCGTTCCACTCTCTCTGACTACGTCACGCTATTTAGGACACGGCGTGAGAGTATAAGTATAATAATATACATATTATAATGTTTACTTGGTAATACACATATTAAATTACTATTTATGGATAGATCAACATAGCGTTCCACTCTCTCTGACTACGCCACGCTATTTAGGACACGGCGTGAGAGTATAAGTATAATAATATACATATTATTATAATGTTTACTTGGTAATACACATATTAAATTACTATTTATTGATAGATCAACAGATAGCGTTTACTATTTAAGGATAGATCAACATAGCGTTCCACTCTCTCTGACTACGCTACGCTATTTAGGACACGGCGTTTAAGTATAATAATATACATATTATAATGTTTACTTGGTAATACACATATTAAATTACTATTTATGGATAGATCAACATAGCGTTCCACTCTCTCTGACTACGCCACGCTATTTAGGACACGGCGTGAGAGTATAAGTATAATAATATACATATTATAATGTTTACTTGGTAATACACATATTAAATTACTATTTATGGATAGATCAACATAGCGTTCCACTCTCTCTGACTACGTCACGCTATTTAGGACACGGCGTGAGAGTATAAGTATAATAATATACATATTATAATGTTTACTTGGTAATACACATATTAAATTACTATTTATGGATAGATCAACATAGCGTTCCACTCTCTCTGACTACGCCACGCTATTTAGGACACAGCGTGAGAGTATAAGTATAATAATATACATATTATTATAATGTTTACTTGGTAATACACATATTAAATTACTATTTATGGATAGATCAACATAGCGTTTACTATTTATGGATAGATCAACATAGCGTTCCACTCTCTCTGACTACGCTACGCTATTTAGGACACGGCGTGAGAGTTTAAGTATAATAATATACATATTATAATGTTTATTTTTTATTTATTTTTTTATTCTTTACTGTACATTGATAACAAGCAAATTTACACAAAAATACATTTCAAACAAAAACAATCATACAATCAATATACAGAGGGCGAGTTTATCGCAGAGGCGCGATTTCTTCCAACTAACCCAATTTCATAAAACCTTCACATAAAGAAATTTTTTTAAAGAAAGGAAAGAGGAGGTAAAAAAGGAGAAGAATATGTAGGAAGAGGGACTAGGATACAGAAGCCATATTTTGTGTGATAAAATGGTCCTTGACCGCCCGCTTGAAAGCTTGAAGAGTGGGGAGCAACCTTATCCTGGAAGGCAAACTATTCCAACAGCGAGCACCATGAACAGAAAAAGAGTTTGTAAAAAAGTTTGAGCTATGAGCTGGTATCGCCAGAAGACGCTCGCTATTGGATCGTAAGTGCAAGCCATGGCTCGAAAGATACTCAAACATTTCCTTAAGATAGTATGGTGAAGACGTAGAGTATAAACAATTATAAACCAGTGATAAGACATGGAGATCTCGTCTTTGGCGCACGGTAAGCCATTTCAGTTTATTCCTAAATCTTGTTATGCGGTCAGATCTTTTCAGATCAAAGATGAAACGAATGCCAGTATTTTGTAACCTTTCCAGTTTAGTGAGTAATTCCAAGTTACAACCAACGTAGGCACAATCGGCATAATCAAGGATTGTTTACTTGGTAATACACATATTAAATTACTATTTATGGATAGATCAACATAGCGTTCCACTCTCTCTGACTACGCCACGCTATTTAGGACACGACGTGAGAGAATAAGTATAATAATATACATATTATAATGTTTACTTGGTAATACACATATTAAATTACTATTTATGGATAGATCAACATAGCGTTTACTATTTATGGATAGATCAACATAGCGTTCCACTCTCTCTGACTACGCCACGCTATTTAGGACACGGCGTGAGAGTATAAGTATAATAATATACATATTATAATGTTTACTTGGTAATACACATATTAAAATTTATTATTGATAATCATTTATAAATATCTCGACAGATTATTCTGATATCAACAAAACTTTTCCTTTTCGTGGCGTGTACATAACTTGTTAAAAACATAAAAAAGACTCTGAAATGACATTATGGGTGCTAAAGTGGTTGGTGATTTTTTAAATGTATATTAAAATAATATAATCATTGTTAATTTATGACTATTTTGTTTAAAATGTTACAAGAAGTGTGGATCTGGATCATTGGATTACTGCTAGCCTGCTTCGCTGCAAAAGGAGAATGCGGACCTGGTATGTGACTTTTAATAATATTTACATTTAACATGTTATCTATGTAATAAAGTTAATGTTTTTGTATGTAGGTTAATCTGAAACTTTTAGATTATTATGTAATTATTGTTATTTTTTGAGCTTTTTATTTGCTACCGCGGTTTCGGTGGAGCGTCCACCATTAACGAGCGTTAACGCTCCACCGAAACCGCGGTAGCAAATAAAAAGCTCAAAAAATAACAATAATTACATAATAATCTAAAAAATCACATCATGTCTAGAAATTGTTATATAGTTAATGCCGAAAACATAAGCAAAGTAATCTGAAACTATACAAGAATTACCAAGAATTTTACGGTTTTAGTGTTGCTGTTTAACGCTGATGTTCAAAATTACATTTTGAAATCACCCATTGTAATAATAATAATAACATAATCATGTCGCAAAAATTATACATCAAAATTTAGCTATTAAACATAATCTTTTAAACTCAAATAATGTAATACCTTATTTTAAATACAAATAATAATGGCTTACCATCGGAACCGGAATTAAAACAATTTTGGTCTAACATATGGAGTAAAAATATTGAGCATAAAAAATTATTTTCACATATTATGCTATAAATATTATTATTGTTTATTGGCCACAACAGGATTCTGTATATTTTGGTTATTTTACGTGGTTATTGTTTGTTCGGGACTTTTAATGGTCATTGTTACTATTTTTAATTTATTGTTAATTATTATTTTTTAGTATGGAGATGCCAACACTGGCAAAGTGGTAGACTAGAGAGATTTGAAAAGTTTATAGATTGTCACCTAAACGGATAAATAGGAGTCCTTGGACTCCTGAAATATCCGACAAATAAGGATATTTCAACAGTTCTTGTTAAATATGTTGAATTTGTGTGTGATTGAATTATGTCCTTTTGAAAGGAGCATTGAAGACGTAATTGTAGCCTAAGAGTTTCCCACGAGGCGGTATTGGCTGCCCAGCCCTTGATGCTGCCCATTAGAGGTCGTTCGTGAGGCTTAATATTTTAAAATTTCGAAAAAACGATAGAACATGAATGTAGTTCATTATACACGAGCATTGAGTTTGTATATTGTTATCCCTTTTTCTGTTATTGCAATGTGAATTGAACACTGTGTACCACGATTCAAGATTCTATGCACAAAGGTGCTGGTCACTACAGTGTGGGAATATCCGTGATGGGAAATATAAATTGATTTTCTCGATCAGGTTTTCATATAAAGTAAGAGGTAATAGAAAAACTATTTCCTCTGTAGTAATTCAATAACTTTCCATAAGCCAGCTTCCTTTTCCAGTGCGTCCTTTCTCCAAACGACCTTCACAATATTCCATGAGGTCATCTTTATTTTCTTCTTCGTTCTGACCCTATCACTGGATTTATTTTAAAAATAAATGTATCCACTTAGTATCATTCAAATAATTGTATTTTATTTTTTTTAATTCGAATAATTATAATGGTGACTTATAAAACAACAAAAACAAACAATATATTTTATACAATGACAAGCAAGGCTGGGATTTATTGTATGTATTGTAGCGCAGCTACATTTCTATGGTCCCGGGTGTGCATCGACCTTAAGAGAATGATAAGCGAAATCCGCGAGTCGCTATTCGTTGATTAGATAATTGTTACATTATCAGATAAGGCTCGTGGGTTGGAGGTCGGTGAACACCCGAGCCTCGACACTCTTTCGCCTGCTACTGGACGATCAACATCACGCCAACCTCGCGCTTCTTGCTTGCATATTCAACCCACACGTGAGTGAAAATCACATAATTAGTGTAAAATCAAATACATCTAACTAACCCGTAGGGATTTAATAATTGTCGTAGTCAAAGTAAATTTAATAAATCTATTTTACACTTCTAACTAGAAGATAACATCTTTCATTTAATTAATTTTCTTATTCACTTTACAAATTTGAACATAGCAAATATTACTTATTAAATGTAAATAATCAATTATTTTATATCACCATTTATCTATCTAGTTTCAATAATCACTACCTAACCTGCGATAATGGTGACCCAGCGTAAGTTTGTAAAGTAGAATCATTAGAACTAATTAATTAATAAATAGAGAATTTCAATCATTTTTATATTGTCAAAATACAACACGTAAAATCTTTTTAAATGTGTATGTGAAAATTAGTATTGTTCCGATGGGTTGGTAGGCTAGCAAACACCGCCGCGAAGTAGTTTCATTAAATAATAATAATAAGTCGTAATAGTCAATATACATAGTAATCGTAGTAAATAGTACGTACATAATAATATAAGCATAATAATTTCTTTCTAGAGCGATGAGAATTAAAATTCGGTAATACCAACTTAAGAGTACAACGTTAGTACGCGAGTATGGCGACAGGCGGCGCGGCGATCTCCAGTGGCTGGCGAATTAGTCAAAAAAAAAAAAAAAAGAAATAGTAAAATCAGAAATAATATTAAAAAACGGGCAACACTAAATTTAGCCGACTTTATCTCTGGACTAGCAATAACTGACAGTTGAACTACGTGACACATCTCTTAGTAAATAATATCAGTTTGTATCATAATAATTACTAAATTGTAATAATATAAATGTATTGTGGCGTGTATTGTAATTAGTTTACAGCGTAACAAAAACAAATTCAGACATCGATGAAGCGAGCAGGGCGAGCGAAGCATCAAACAGGCAAAGAAATGACACACTGCAAAAGATGACAACCTGCACACATGACAGTTATATCTCCGGTCTGGCGAGATTTGTGCCAGCTACAGCATAGTATCCTGAGACTTAAGGCATAGTTACACAATTTTGGCAATAACAAACATCACCGACAGGTAAGCATGCTCTTGCTATCCCATGATCATCATGCGTAAGGTTTGTACGAATCGAGGTGGACGTCATCCAACAGGCAAGCTGGTTTAGCCATGCCCCTGTATCCTGTGAACGACACGGGTAGGATTGGTACAACCGAGGTGGCCGTCACCGGCAAGAAAAGGTATGCCCCTGTTACTCGTGAACGACACGAGCTAGGTGCGGATAACCTAGGGGATCATCAACCACGCGACAACAGAAGACTGTCCAAGTGGATCATACCAAAATAAAAACAAACATATTTTTGAGTTTTTACAGATACTATTGTGCCTCAGGAAAACAATAACTCAACGCAGGAGAGTGCAGAACAATCAGCCAATCGCAGAGAAATCAACAATCAGCCAATCACAGAGAGATCAGTCATCAACAAGTCCAGAGTCCTCAGACAACAGAGCAAGCCTCCACATCCTCAAGTGGTACAAGAGTGACTACCAGGAGTGCGAGAAGACTTCAATTCATCAAGAAATATCAAGCTGGATAAAACATAAGATGCGTAATTATATAATTTTCTGACGTAGAAATTCCATAACTCAATATAAATAATTTTATACATCATGTATAGCTATACATATAATTTGGACATTGCAAATAAATGTATTTAGATGTACCTACAGCATAGTCAATTTTTGCAAATAAAACCAATTTATTAATCATATTAATTTTCATAGTTGCTCTTTAACACATAAATTCATTAATAAAGTCTTATCACAATCATAATAATATTATGTTGTTCATATAATAACCTGATAATTATAGCTTGTAAGATGCATGATAATTTCATATGTTTTATATATTAAAGTGTATACATACACAGCGATTGGACATTTTCCTATAGACAAGTGATGATGTCATAGGAAAAGGCAATCAAATATTTGCTTACATGTTTTAAAAGAAAATTGCAATCTCTAGTCATTATGCTCTATACAATTTAAGTTTTAAAAAAAAAAAAAATATTTCATAGTCTGATAAGACATTTTTTTTTTTAAAAAAAGGAAATTCATATTCATATAAAGCATTATAAATTCATCCATCGAGCCATAGCATCATTTAGTTAGGTAGAGCTGAATAATAACGGCACACTAATTTGATCTTGGTTTTCAGGTTACACGGAGCCCTTAAGTGATGAGAGATGAGTCACGGGGTTGTGTCAACTAGAGATGAGAGCTTCAGAAGAATTTTTTTTTAGATATATAGAACAGAACTAACAACATAGAATATAGATTTTATTGTAAAGGTGGATATGCAAGCAATACGCGAGAAATGAGAATATCTTGAGAATGAGGCTGAACCTTCATTCTTAACAGAAGGAGGGAAGGTATGTAGCGCAGCTACATTTCTATGGTCCCGGGTGTGCATCGACCTTAAGAGAATGATAAGCGAAATCCGCGAGTCGCTATTCGTTGATTAGATAATTGTTACATTATCAGATAAGGCTCGTGGGTTGGAGGTCGGTGAACACCCGAGCCTCGACACTCTTTCGCCTGCTACTGGACGATCAACATCACGCCAACCTCGCGCTTCTTGCTTGCATATTCAACCCACACGTGAGTGAAAATCACATAATTAGTGTAAAATCAAATACATCTAACTAACCCGTAGGGATTTAATAATTGTCGTAGTCAAAGTAAATTTAATAAATCTATTTTACACTTCTAACTAGAAGATAACATCTTTCATTTAATTAATTTTCTTATTCACTTTACAAATTTGAACATAGCAAATATTACTTATTAAATGTAAGTAATTAATTTATATCGCCAGGTGAGATGTTTATTCATATTCCTTCATAGGAGTCGGATACGTCTTAAAATAAATAATACATTTTAATATTTAGCACACTTCTTAACCTGCGATAGTATACAGAGCTTATCTTCAAAAGATGCCCGATCAATCAGACCCATAGTATCAATCAATATCTCCAAAGGATATACTTAATTCATTATTTTTGATATCTGTAACTGAACTTTTGCAATATGTTGTGATTGTGAACGATGTAACACAACTCTCTTATCTTCAACACTTCTTATCATACTTCCCTCCAATACTTTCTCTGACTCCAGTCCACCTTTTTATACATTGTCCAGCTAATTCAGTCGGAAGAACTTGAGTCTCAGGTCAGGGATAATTGTAGAGTTGCTTAGGTTGGCTTCACAATCAAAAACAAACAGTTAAGTTAAACGAAAAACATTTATTGATAGTTCAATTATTACAATGTCCGGTTCGACACAAACATACACGCAGATATACATATTTCACAAGCACTTAATATTATACAACAAGTTCTACTTAAATTAATCAAGTTATTTATCACTATGTACAGTTTATATTGATACGGGTTTCAATTATTGTTTAACACTTTTCTAACACAAAAGTTATTTTATTTTCGGTTCGGCCGCCACCCGGCGCATCGCGTCCAACGACCGAGGCAAGAGACAAGGGACAAGTGAAGTTGGTTACAGATGGCCAACAAAGAGAATTTTAACGGAAGTCAAAACAGAGTTTAAATTAATATTCGCGGGATTCTTTCCTTCAAAAAGTCAAATGGTAACTAAGTAAATTTAATATGGAAATACTCTAATAATTATCTCCTGTTATTTTTTAACTACGACAACGATGTGACAAATTCGTTGTTCAAATATATCGAACACTAGTTAATTGCGAAAAAACCACATTGATACCTATCTGCCACCAACCCATGTCGAACGTATTATCAGTTCGAAGTAGGAAATCGTGAAATAGCATCGACGAACAAACCATTGCTAAAATCCTCTTAAATCAGCTTAATTGAAGGATACCCATCTACAGCCCGAAGGCTCTGAAGTATTGGAATATTTTATTTTATCTGACTCATTTCCTAGGTAGAGTGTCCTGTAAAAGGCAAGGCAAAAAAAAAGAAAAAATTAAGACATTTTACATCTTAAATTCAGCGATGAGGCTTGCCACCCATCCTGAATGTCTTGATTTTATATTGGCACGAAGAGGATAGTTTGCATGTTCTTACATGCAGCTGATCTGCTGGCTACCCCACTTGTGGGATATGCCGTGATGGTATAGTAGTAGTAGTATTTCCTAGGTTTTTTTGTTGTGTTTTACCTGTGCCAATACTGGAGTCGTTGCAAATACAAACAAAAGTTTTCGAAGTGCTCGTCAATGTGTAGGTATGTGTCGAAACCGGTCGCAAAATTAAAATTAAATTGACAATTTAAAAAAATAGTAAGACAACTCGTTTCTTTTAAACATGTTGCGATATTATCACATTTTGAATGCCACTAATATGAATAATATGGTCATATTGTAGTTCGTTATGAGAAAAAATAGCAATTTTTATTAACGAACGAGTTGAACGACGAAAGAACGAGACCAATTCTGAATTTAAAAATATATAAAAAAAATATGTAAAAATTAGTTTTTACAAACGCATTGAAGTAGGATTATTGTGAACGATTACATAGTTTTATTATGTCTGCACAAATAATTTGATAAAATTAAAAAAAAATAAACGACAATAACAAAATTAATAGTTACATATTATATACGAGAATAGGTGAGTATTAAAATTGGTTGATACAATAGTTGATACAATAGTGGTAGAACAATGTGTGAAATAAAGGTTGGAAATGAATGTTTGGAGCAAGTGGACGAATATGTTTATTTAGGAAGTATGTTTGTAAGGGATGGTAGGTACGAAAGGGACATTGAAAAAAGAAAAGTGGCTGGTGCGAGAGTGAACGGTGCACTTCGATCTATTGTTAGCAATAGCAATGTCTCGAACATGGCTAAAATGCTGGTGCACAACGCCATCCTCGTGCCGACACTGATGTATGCAAGCGAGACTTGAACATGGCTGAAGAAGGACGAGAGTGGAATAAATGCAGTGGAGATGCGATCACTGAGAAGAATGGTAGGTAAAAAAGGATATTAGAAGAATGAGTGGATGCAAGAGGAGTGTTGTTGATAGAATGCGTGTAAATAAATTGAGATGGTTTGGTCATGTGGAGCGAATGGATGGTGTAAGATTGACGAAGAGGGTGTATTTATCTGAAAGAGAGGGTGTGAGGAAGCGCGGGCGTCCTAGAACCACGTGGCTTAACCACGTGGATCAAATTCTCAAGGACGGTCGCGTGTTAAGTAAGAGGAATCGGCGTGCATGTATGAGAAACTGGATGAATGTAGAGGAAGCGAAAGAAGTATGTAAGGATAGAGCGACATGGCGTTCCGTTCTCTCTGCCTACCCCACCTGGGACACGGCGTGAGGGTATAGTATAGTAGTAGTATTATAGTATACAATAGTTACAGTCATTTCATATGGAATAAATAACCGGAGAGTATAAATTGGGTGGATTGCTTAAAATTGTTATTTATAACACCATCACAGGCAGCACCCTCATCACATCCCTCGGGGAAGGGGTAACTACTAGAAGCAAATATTACTCAGTGGCGCTTCTAAGGTTTTTATACTCGGTAGCTTCATCTTCAATAATAATAAATTGAAGTTATTAAAATAAATATTAGCAGTCAAAGGGGATTTATCGATTCATATATGAGAGTGATCTGAACGATACAATAAACATGCTTTATAAGAAACTGCGTGCAGTGAAACAAAGGATGTAGCGCATCATAAGTGCAAATAATAATATAAAACAGTATTTCCCAAATTATGGGTCGCGAGCAAATATTGAATGGGCCCTGAGCATTAAGTAGTTCCATGACTCGCTACTAGAGAATCTGAGCATTACCAATATTTATGACCTCTTTTCTCTAAGACAGCTAAAAGGTGGGTCCCAAGATTAGAAATTTGTGTTAGATGGGTCGGAGCCCAGTCAACTTTGGGAACCACTGATATAGATATGTGTTTGATAGTTTGACCGACATACCGTCGATCTCACATGCGACTGGTGAGCGATTATGCACGAAATCTAAGTAAATCAAATTGTTAAACATACATCATTGTTTACTATTCTTTTATTTATAATCATCCGAGTATGTATATTAATTTATTTTTATTTATTTATTATTCCAATAGAGCATACAAAATTAACATGAAAAACAATATAATGGAATATATTGCCCCACTAGATTAAAATCTGTTCTGGGGCAATACTAGAAAAAAAATACATATATCAAAATACAATTTTTCAAATATAACTTAAAATACAATTCTTTTATGTAAACTTGAATAAGAGTTAAAATAATTCAAAATACATAATGAAATAGCATGTCATACGTCAAGTCATTTAGAATGTGCAAATAAGATTAATGTAAGAGTAAGTCAGTTATTGTATTATGTTCGTCAGGTTTCTCTCAGACTCCCTTCTTCCCCTGTCCATGAGCCAATTCGTCACCAATTTGTTTAAGTTTTTCCCACTTGGGGAAATAAATTTAGCAATATTTGGGATTATTAGATTATACATTCTTGGCCCAAGGAAGGTGAGGAATCTCTGAGCGAAAGATTGTTTTGATTTGTTTTACTTTATTTATTTTATTTTATATTGCTCTATTTTGCTATATTTTATTATATTTTATTTTATATTGCTCTATTTTGCTATATTTTACTATATCTTGTTTTATTTTGTTATTTTATTATGAACAAGTATGCGTGTATTTAACTGTAGGTATTATGTTTATAAATAAATGATCGTTGTTGGAAAATCCATACGATATTACACAGTCAAAGTATTTGAATTTGAACTTGCATATTTTTAAGCTTATAAAGCCTCGCTTTTCAGCTTGTATGGAAGTCACGCTACTAATACTACAGTTACTTCTTCTCTTGTTTACTGATAACAAAACAGCGCCCTCTATAATGCTTTTCGGTTATCTTCTATGACCTTTCAATAACCCTTAAATAGTAAATCTGACCCTATTTTATGCAAACCTTTTACTTTGTATCAATAAACTCAAAGAGGTGTTTGTATATCCACGTACCAAGAGGGTTGGATATTTTGTATTTGTATACCTACTACGTAAAAAAGGGAGAATGTGCATTTTATTTGATCTTCAATTTCAACAAGATTCTAACAATTTTCTAGTCTATTCCATCATATTATATCCTTTCAGTTCCGTTAGCCAAAAAATTGAAATTCTAATATTCCAAAATATATCATGGTAAAGTTTTGAAGCATCAAAACGGTCTACCGAAAGCTCAAAACAAATATATATTATGTGCTTCTTAGTCTTCAGAATGTTCGTTTATGGAATAAGAAGAATATAACCTACTACCTATATTATAATACATATTAATCAACATTAAAAGGGTTACAAGGAATTACATTTTTCATTTTAATGATCTAGGGTTTGTGTGTTCACATTGTGAAAAGACATTTCAAACATAGGTATTTGATATCAACAAAAACACTGTTTACTTTTCACCATTGATTTAATACTCAATTATTTAGATCATTTTCGTCAAGTTAGCTTGACATTTTAAAGAGAACTGTTCTAAAACTGTGAGATAAGTTCTTTTGAAAATGTCAAGTTAACTAGACGAAAGTGCTCAAACTAAATTGAGTATTAAATCAATGGTGAAAAGCAAACAGTGTTTTTGTTGATATTAAATAGGTATGTTTGTTTTTCATTTTTTTTTCATTTTTACGTATATTTTAGCATTTTTTTTCATCTTTTTATCTAATAAAGTAGGTACTTCAAATTTATTGACGTTTACAGGTTGGTTAGAGAGTGGTTTGCTCACTGTTGTAATTGTTATTACTGTATGATCCATAAAGAATAAATAAATTAAAAACATAAAATAAAGGGAAAATAGTACTGAAGAACAGTAGATATTATTATTGTGAGAATTTGTCAATAAATATTATTTCCACTTGGTTTCAACAGATAGGCTGTCATTCTCAAGCGCAATATTTGACTTCGTTTAAGCCTTTGTCGTGCTTAGAATAATTTTCTTGCGGCAATAGTAAAGTTTTTGACTCCAAACATTCGTATTAATATTTCAAACTACCATAACATTACCGCTATACCAATAATCGAAAGTTTTACAATAATACTAAGAATAGTAAATTATAATTTCAAAAAGCAGATTGGGAGTTTTATTTTCGGTTCTGGTGCTGTTTCTGGAGTGGGGTGAGTGTCGGAGTGTTTTTGTTTATATTTTATTATAACATTTTGTTTTTCTTTATGGGGGTGAAATACTTTTTCTTTGAAAGACTTTTTTTGTTTTGATAGATTTTATGTATATTTTATAATATATGTATATGTATGTATATATAAGGATTTTTTATTGAATACATTGTAATTGTGTGAATGTTGGATCTATCTGTGCGTGTTTGTGTTAAGTCTGTTTGAGATTGAATACATGTATCTATAGATATTGTGTGCATGGTCTGGATGTTTTATTATTTGTGTGAATTTTGCTGATTATTACTGATTTTGTATATTGAACATCTGTAATGCGCCTTGACATAAATAAATAAATAATAACTACCTTCTAAGGAAGTTACCTACCTTCTTAGCTGGGGAATTCGCAGAAAACGTGAATCTAGTAATATTTTGCCGAATAAAATACTTTTTAATATCATTACATTACACGTTTTATGTAAGTGTTTCAGCTGAATCTCTTTAAAACCGGCTCGCATTATTAAAGTATGTATTGTGGAAAATTCTATTGAAAAATATACCTGTTGATAATAAATGTGAGCTTCATTCATGTAACATCAGTCGATATCACAGAGTATATACCTATAATATAACATACATAGACAATTCACACAGATCGAGCTAATCCCAAACTAAGATTAATCTTGTTTTATGGGAACTAACGCGACAATACACAAATATACAATGCACTAAACACCCAGACCCAGGACAATTTGAAAAAGGTCATTCTTCTCTTTGCCCTGGCCGGGAATAGAACTCGGGACCTCGTGACTCTAAGACATGTACATTGGTAAACATTCATTCATTTCATTCATCATCAGAAACAAGCCTCCTCCATTCATAGCGTCTCTATGCCAATCGCGTCACCTCTTCCCACGACATTCCCTGCACTCTGATGTCGTTGTCATAGGAACGGTGTATTGTGAAAGAGGGACGCCGGGCCGACGGAACTCTTGCGGACGAAAGAACAGTGCTTTTTTTGGCCAACTATCATTGGGCTTTGTCAGAACATGTTTCAGCCAGGACCATCGTCCCTCCTGTATCACGGAGATCCTACAGATCTCTGGCGGGTGCGTCGGCGCACAGCATCATTTTTGACATGTTCATACCATTTGACATCCAAAATCCTTCTACAACACTTGTTTTCAAAGCTCAGTATCTTCCGTTTGATGTAGGTAAACATTTTTATAACATCTTATTTATATAAAAACAAGCAAACGAGTGGATGGTCTTGAGAAGAATAGAAAAGATATAAAAACAAATCATCATGAACAGTCTAAACCTCCACATTGTTTTAATACGTTCCTAGTTCTTATATTTATTTTCACCCCTATATCACCAAGGGAATCGATTCGCGTATTATTATTTATAGATACAAGAAGTGTGATACTGTTGTAAATTATTGTGTTTATTATCCCATGTATGTACATACTCCTATTGTTATCGGAATTATCCAATTTAATACGTATAATATAGCCGGCTGGAGGGGCTATATAATATGTAGTACTCTACTGGGTGTACACGAGCGCACATTACGGTAGGGTGATTTTCACACCACCTAATATCATTTCTGTCATCCTCGTACGAACTAATATGAGTATCAATGTTTATTATTAATACTCTGTTCAAAGTGTGTAATATTATCAAATGTTATTGCTTTCCATGGCAAGATCCAAAAAATAATGTTTTCATCAATAAGTGGAGTACTCAATAAACCAAAGGAAAGTTATGGATATCTATTTATCTACAGTTTGTCCTCCCTGAGCTTTTAAAGCTACGACATTCAAGAGGACTGGTGTCGCTGATCTGAATTTATTAAACGTTTTATGTTTATTTATTTATTCATTTGTGAAAATTGTACGCACTTTTAAATAGGATAATGTATTGTTAGTATTTTGTCTCTTGTATATTGTTTCAACCTAAATGTATTATCTGAAGTGTGCCATAGGTAAAAAAATAAATAATAAATAAATAAGTAGTAAACGGTTGTATTACCAAACTCGTGTTTATGAAATGAGATTTATAAAAAATCCTTTAATTTTAAATCTTTTTATTTTTTATTTTATTGATAATCCAAGCAAAACATACAGTCATTCAGTACATACATTAAAAATAAATACATTAAATAAATCTTTTAATCTAGCTTGTTTTTTGAAAGAATTGCGCTACACTCAATTTTAGCATAAAAACAATATATTTTAATAATTTTAAGCTACTTTTTTATAAGTTATTAAAAATATGTTTATAAGTATTTTTATAAACCAAATACATCTCTCACATAATGCTAAAAACTTGTTTTTTTTTTTTTTTTAATTTGTTTAATTTTTTTGTGTCGTGAAATGGGATTTTGCTGGCACCTGGGATCTACCCCCAGGCTACCGACGAATTCAATATACCTATTGATTAATAACATAACATGTATAGACAATTCACACAGACCGAGCTAGTCCCAAACTAAGATATGAATCTTGTATTATGGGTACTAACACGGCGATACACATATATACAATGCACTAAACACATATACATGTAACACCCAGACCCAGGACAATTTGAAAAAGGTCATTCTTCATTTTGCCCTGGCCGGGAATCGAACCCGGGACCTCGTAACTCGAAGGCAAGTACGTTAGCCTCCGCGCCACACCGGTCGTCAGATTAACTCAATATTACCGAATGCATAATAAACAGTTTATTGTTTTGCAAGAATTTATTCTAATTTCAAATAATACATAGGCAACGTTGCAATAAAATTTGGTATTTCTTCTCAGTTCAACCCGAATGCTCTTTGTAATCAAACAGCGAGGGTGTGAACTCTGTGTATATTACCCTCTATCTGCTTACATATTATGATAGTACCTACCTAAGTTTCTGTGTTGTAGGTATTTGTTACAACAACGGTGCATCGCTAACTGTGCAGTGCACAAGGTGTTTCCTCTTCATACTTGGCAACAATGCAATGAACCGATCTCAGGAGGCAAATTAACTGCAGACCTACCTATGTAACATACAGGGCAATATTATACATTTTTAGGGGAGATAATAAAATCCACTTGTGTTGGTGTATACAAGTATAAATTATTAGTGTCTCTTGTTATTCTAGCTTCATATAAATGTCTATTTATTTATTTTTAACACATGAAACTACCATACAAGGCTTAGAAAAGACAACGTCACCTCATTTGGTAGTCCACCGGACGGGAATTGACCCGTAATCCCATCTTGTATTCCCATATTCTCATCCCACATTCCATCCCATATTCTCATTTTATTGAGTATTTTTAAAGGTGAAAATTTGTCCATCTTATTGCAAGTCAGAAATCTGTGTCACCTTGATTGATTTTTTTTCATCTGCACCCACATCTGGTGTTTAGTATTTATCAATCTGAAAAAATTAAATATATAATAGTAAAAATATATAAGATTATACATAAAAATATACAGGAGAATAAGCGGATAAAAGAGGACAGAATGCGTGTAAACAAGTTAAGATGGTTGCATATGTTGAGCGAATGCAAGATGAAAGGATGACAAAGAGGATGTATTTATCTGAAAGAAGGGGTGTTAGGAAGCGCGGACGTCCAAGAATTACGTGGCTTGATCACGTGGACCAAATTCTTAAGGACGGATTCGTATTGAGTAAGAGATATCGGCGTGCATGTATGTGAAACTGGATGAATAAGGATAGATCATTATGGCGTTCCGTTCACTCTGCTTACCTTTCCTGGGACATAGCGAGAGGTTATTGTATAGTAGTAGTAGTAATAATATATAAAATATTAAATTAAAAAAATAAAAAAACTATAAAAGGAATAAGTTTTAATAGTAATTAATGTAAAATGTAATTTGTGTGTTAGTTAAAACAGAGAAAACCAAATATGACCTTGGTTCTTTGTACGAGATGTTTTCTACCAGTAATTGGAAAGTATTAATAAAAACATTAATCATTATTTGTGAATAAAAATAATTTTACAATAACACATATTTACCCAAAAATAATTTTACAATAACACATATTTACCCAAAAATAATTTTACAATAACACATATTTACCCAAAAATAATTTTACAATAACACATATTTACCCAAAAATAATTTTACAATAACACATATTTACCCAAAAATAATTTTACAATAACACATATTTACCCACTTAAATAGCCATGATCATGTAGGTTGTCATTTTGTGGCATTGCAATAAAACAAGCTATCCGGATTTTCAAATAAGATAGGCATGATTCAATCGAAATATTATTGAAAAGACACCATATTCTACTGGGACCATTACAGCTTTCGATCATTGAAGATCCATTATCTTACCTAGAAAACACAGAAGTCTGGGGACTTCCATTTATCCGAAACTCTACAATTACCAAAACTTTCGACCAATGCGAACCCAGAGTATTGTATAGATACCTATGTAACAGCTGCAGTATAAAGAAGAGTGTATTAGATGATCCGACGCTTACGAGTCGGTTAAGGCTGGTTCAATTGCTTTATACAACGGCAACGTTCACTAATTCCACCCATTTTTCTTGGGTGTTAAAATGTGATATACCTGCAAAATATTTCAGAAATACCTACCTACCTTTTTTTATTATAGAACACTGGAGAATATAAAAAAAATGAAAAACTTATTCTGTTCGATACATGATTTCGTTATAATTTAAAATAATATAAATGACAATTTCCTGTCAATGAAACATGACACATATTATGATTTCAATAGGTAATAATTAAATTTTACAAAGTTATTACCATAAAAAACATTTTAATGATATACATGTACCTATCCAAATAAAATTGAATGATATATTTTCAATGGACAGCGAAAAAAACAGATATACGAGTAATTTGAATGTTGTTTTATAACAATGTATTATCTTCCACAAATCTTCTTGAATAACCATTGAGTTTCTAGAGTGGATAAGTTCTGCCACTCTTTTTTGTAAGTTTTCAAGTATCATGTAGTACAAGGCATGTGTTCAAAAAACATTATTTTACATCTGCAACTCTGTGATGCGGTTTGCCTCCTATTCTGAAGGTTTTTTTTGACAGAGAGAGGACATTTTGAATGTCTAATAAATGCAGTTAGTCCGCAAAATAATACACCCGAAGAATTTGCCGTAGTGATATAGACAGCTAATGTAACTATGTTGGTATTTTATAAGATTAGCTAATTCTTAGCAGTTTTATGCCAAATTACTTTGAGCAGGCGTTAGTTCAAGGCTGATGGGAAGGCGGATCGGGGAGGCTTTGCAATATCTATGGAATCTCAGGATATTTTTGGAATTTGTTTAGACATGGGTTTCTCAGTAGGATCTCCTGCGTCGGCCGGGCTTACCCCTGAATGGGGTAAGAGTGCTCTTAGATTATTGATTGTCCAATACGAGGAAAAATTAAATGAATAAGCCTGTTATTTGTTTTGCTCGTCCAGTTACCTTTAGTGGAGAGTAGGTGTGAAAAAGATGACTCTATTTGCAATAAAAAAAATTTTCATGATGCTGATATTGGAGATTTTTAGACCTAATTTTCTGAAAGCCCAGTAACAACTTTCTGGATACATTGCCTTAACATGTGGACCAAATAAGAATACTATTTGTGTTTATTATTGAATTAGTTTTTGTTTTCTTAGATTTTTTTTTTAATTATTGTCGTATTTTTATTGTCTACGCGTTCAATGTCTTTGTACATATTATCCTTTTACAGACCATACCACACTTGTTTCAGTATCCAATATGCCTTGTCGCATGCACTAGGACGATATTTTTGACGCATTTCCACGTGCTGAGTATTTTTGAACAGTACACGGAGATCAATTCGTTTAGATTTTCTGGAGGTCTAAAATGGCTACATTGAGCAATTTATCTACAGATGATTCACTTTCCGAATTGCCAGCAGATCCGTAGCAATTCCTATAATATTTATTTATTTATTTATTTATTCAATCAACAGAACACTACAGACAAAACATGTATGAGCGCTGCCGGCAAACATGTCAACACTACCAAATCTGGTGTTATACGCACTCATAATGCGGTGTAGAGGGTTTCTCAAACCAGCATTAGTACGCACTCTACTTAAGTATTCGTAAAATGGTCACGATTGTACGCGATTCACCAGCAATTCATTTCATCAAATGATATAAATAATTGGTGAAACGTTGCCGTTAAATCGTTTTACAATTCCTAATATGATCCTATTATGATTCATATAAATTGGCCTTTTTAGCTCCACAGGGCTTTGATACGATAAATAAATAAATAACCCACTTAATAGGAACATTGATGACAAAAATGTTGTGCAAAAAAATTCTAGAAGCGGTGTTGGGCAGCCAACCCCTCAGGCTGCCCACTGAGGCCCGCACGTGCGGATAGGTACAAGTTCAAAAGCTTACCTCCGATTTCTAAGATATCTGGATATGAAAGAAAGTCTTCGATATTTAATTATTTCAATTGCTATGATTTTTTTAAATTCAAATGGTGAGTTTTTTTATTTAGTAACTTAAAACATTGTTACATAAATCATCTATACAAATGAGTATTATGACATTTATCACTGTACTGCTGTCTCTCCGTAAATGTAATACTTGTATTTTAGCATATTTTGGGGGTAGGTAGCTATAAGATTATTAATAATATTTTTGTTTCATGAAACGAGGATAAAACCATCAATGTTAAAAAAAAAGCCCCATCCACCTACCTAACAAATGAGATGAAATTTATGACAAATCATCCGGGACCTGTACCTCCTGGACCTCAGTGGCAGGATTATAATATATTTTTTTTGTGTTGATCATGCTTTCGTTATCTATATTTTATATAAACATTTTAATATATGGATCAGCCGTGGAGCATCCGGCAAAGAATTGGTCTCCCACTTTTTTCCGTAAGTTATCGAGTGTCCTGTAAAAGGCAGGTATTTGAAAAAATAAAGATATTTTACATTTTAAATTCAGGGATGAGATTTGCCATCCATCCTAAATGTCTTAATTTTTGTTGGTATGGAGAGAACAGCATGTATGTTCATTAAATTTAGTTGATCTTTTGTGGGATATGCCATGATGGTATAGGATTGATATTTGGATTACATAAATAAAACTAACAACTTGACAAATTTCATCTCTTCCGTGCGTTATATTTTCAATTAAGTATGGGAATTTGTTTTCTAACCTCTATAATTACTCTTGAATGGAGGCCGTGAGTGGACAGAACAATAATTGTGGGTAGACCCCAAAAAAGATGGAGTATAAATGTTTTTCAGATGATAGAGAGTAGCAGTGAGTTCAAGTTTCTAGAGATAGGAAAGCGTGGAACAGTTAAGATGAGGCCTATATCCAGCAGTGGAGAGAAGCTAGCAGTGAGTTAGTAAATAGGTATAAAAATTGGGTTGGTTTATTTTATGTGCTCATCGACTTTGTACAATAGTTTCAGAAATACTAAGCTTTTTCTGTAGGCATGCGAAGCTTTTTTGCATAGTACACGGAATGTACCTACGTTACTGATACATGTTATATCTATTGCTATGTAGGTATTTTAAATAAAATAGTGATGTACCCATTGAAGCCGACAAAGCCTTTTGTATGAACAAAATCTATACGAAATTCCTGTTAAGTTTCTTTTTTATTCGCTTATCTGCAATTACCTGTGTGCAGTGTTAGTCTTTAGCAAAAAATATTTACAATAATTATTCACTGAGTCGGTGTTAAGGTAGAGGTAGAGTTCCATAATGAAATTATTTTTTTTTTATTTATTTATTTATTTATACAATAAACGGCTGAAACAGCCTTTACAAAACATAATAACAAAAAGAAAACAGTCAAGTGAAAAATGTAAATCATATAAGGAGAACAATATAAAACTTAGATACTAGCAAATTTTTTCAAATATATTATATAAGCACTACGGTTCTAACCAAAAGTATATAAGAATTTATACAAGTATAATATAATATTAATAATCAGAAAGATATACACAGTAGTCAGCTAAGCATAGGTAGGTATACACAGACGACCTAGCCCAGCATAGAATATGCAACAATAATAACATTATCGTTTTGTTATCTTATATTCCTATTTTATTGAAAAAGACTTTTTTATCTTTTAACTACATTATCAATTGGTTGAAAGACATCTCTCTCAACAAAAATGAAAGTAGAGGATAAAACATTTTTGTTTTTTAATATTGGGCACAATTATTATGCAAACTGTATTATAGTGTGAACACCTAACTATAAAGTTTCCGGCAAAGCTCTTTGTCTCCCAATCTTTATATCAGTTTTCGGATGTCCTGTAAAAGGCGAGTATTCGTAAAACATCACGTTAAAAATATCTATCTATTTATCTATACCATCACGGCATATCCCATATGTAGGGTAGCTAGTAGATCAGCTGCATGTAATAAGCTTGCAAGCTGTCCTCTCCGTCCCGACAAAAAATAAACGTTCAGGATGGATGGCATAACTCATCGCTAAATTTAAGATGTTATTTTTTTTTACTTTTTTGAACACCTGCCATTTACGGGACATTCGAAAACTTACTGAAAAGAGTGGGAGATCAGTTCTTTACTTGATGCTTTAAGAATTATTTTTATTTCAGATCTTTAACTTAGCAGTGATGAGGAGTGCCACTCATTCTGAATAACTGATACACTTGTGGGATATGCCGTGGTGCTACGATAGTAGTGAGCAGTGGCCTGTCTGAAATTTTCATAATGGATAGACCAATCCTTAATAATTTTTAGGTATTATAAAGTTATAAAACGAATATTATGTAAAAAATAAGACAAAAGTGCTTTCGTTTCACCTTTGAAGTTGTGTTAGAAAGTATTGGTATTACAAATAAAAATAATTAAGCTAGTCAAATAATTAAAAGTAAATAATATTAACACTATTAAAATATTTTCACAATACAAAACAATTTTGAAGAAGCAACCTATTTTATGAAATATATTTTATTATTTAACCATTTTTAGCATTCCACTAAACGATGGAATGCGGAGAACTCGTTATAACTCGTGATTCTAAACGTAGCATCCAAGGGAATAAAAAGAAAATGGAAGAATATTTTGAAGAAATATCGTCCTTATTATCGTACAAAATACGTAATATACATCTTCGTCTTGATAATATTTAAGAATAAGATTGCTGTGACTTTTCCGCGTTTTGTCATAAAGGGATTGTAAATCACGCTTTATGTATAGTCTTTATCCATAACGTGGGCGATTTATTGTCATATCAATCGAACCAAGAAAAGCTACAATCATAGTAAGCACTACATGTTATTAATGCTATTATATATTTTCGCTCTATTCTTTCCTGGAAGCTAATGGTAGGGAAATATTATAATAATTATATTGACTTTGTAAGTTATCGGGATAAATAATTTATCCCGATAACTTACAAATATTATTGTTACAATGATTGCCATTCCAGTCCTATGAGATACCTATTAATATCTATACTATTTTCTTTTCATGTTACTTCCTTCAATGTGCATTTCGTATAACTTTTTTTTTAAAGTTTTGTTTTATAAAACATGATTTACAATCAAAATATTATTAGAATAGAAAAATACTAAAATTTATTAATTATGGAAGACAAAAGTAGGTGATTTCTTGAAGAAATCAGCCAACAATGAACAAACTGGATTGGCCACAACATCAGGCATCGTGGAGGGTAGAAGCGAAGGCAGAAATGGTAAAGGCAACAAAAAGACGACTATATGGATCAAGTGAAGAAGGATATTAACTGTGGCACATACGTAGAATTAGAGACTAGCAGAAAATAGGGAATAAAGGGAAAGAAAATTCTAACTACTAGCAGACCAATCTAATGGATTGTGACCCACTATATATATATAGGGAAAATGCATGAATGTTGAAGACCAGTTTTTGACCATTAATGATAGGTAGGTAATAAATCTTTATTATTAGAACATAATACCATATTTGTACAAATTACATAAATGAAAACAATGTTCTGTCAAATGGGGGACTTGTTGCAGCGCAACATCATCCAGCCAACCATTTGAAAGAAGAAAAATAAACATGCAAATAAGAATAAACACTCTAATCAACTAACTATATCATCACATCATCTCGTACAAATGTGCGAGATAGTTAGATAGATAAAATACATATAAGCTGCACTTTTTCTCCCCTTATCAGTTAAGCTAAATAGAAGGTGGTTCTAAAAAAATTATGTCTATAAATCGATCTGAAGACATTCAGAAGGACCTAAAAAAAAAATATAATACTAATTGCTATTGAATATTGTATTCTGTATTACATTCTTGACGTGGATACCTTTATGTATTCGAGATTCTCATTTTACCTGGAGATCGTGACTCACTTCCAATGCCTTAATCCAATATGAAAATTTGGCGACGAGAGGGTAGGAATTTCTCGTGTATTCCGAATGGGATCCTTTATTGTAATATAATTATCGTATTTGTAGTATGAATGTTGGTTCAATAATGGAATTGAATTCGTAAGTACCTACGTTTGTACGTAATATAGGTATGTACTTAAATTATTCATCATCTAACTATCTCATTGCTCATAATAAATGGAAAATTTCCGTTGGAATATTCTATTTATTTCAGATTTATACTAAAAAAGACAGGGAATGAAACATTGAGTAACGTACACATTTATACTATATGATGGATTCAAATAGTATAAATGTGTACGTCTTGCGAATAGGAGAAAATATATATTTTTTACATAGTAAAACATAAAACACGACAATCCATAATATTTGGCTGCATATTAACAAAGTAATACGGTTTTCTCTATTATTCCAATACTCACCCTTTATAATAAGGTTACTTACCACTTTTTTTCATATAATAAATATTGCACTTCATGCTTTTACCATAAGAAGGGTATACATTGTTTCTGAGTTGATATGTACCCATTTTTGCTAAACTTTCTAAATTT
This sequence comes from Athripsodes cinereus, assembly GCA_947579605.1. NCBI lineage: Eukaryota > Metazoa > Arthropoda > Insecta > Trichoptera > Leptoceridae > Athripsodes > Athripsodes cinereus. Next base: position 7,612,448 of record OX388323.1, read on the forward strand.
CTGTTGGGTTGGACAATCAACACCGTTTTATGTTTATACTGTAAAATTGATAGCAAACTTTTTTAATTTCATTATTAATATATATGTTAATTTAACTTTGTGCTTTTTTCTCTTTTCTGTTTACTTTTACCCCAAGAAATGCCGGTTTTATAATCTAGTTTGAAATGAAATGCACTAAAATCCATGCAACTTTTAACGTCAATACACTTAATATACTTTCGAAAATCTTCTGTGGCTTTACGCTTAAAAACTTTTACATTTCAAGTTTCATTTTACTAAGTGGTTTTATATTAAGGAATGAAAAGTTTTTGTAACTTTTATATTTACATCAAAATAAATGAAATTGGTTCTTTCATCCTATTTATTATTCATCTTAATTATAAAATGTATAATAGATATAGCTGATTAAAAAAACCTCTGGAATGGATTGCCTCTTGAGCTTAGGAAAGTTACGGATTTGAAGACATTCAGAAGGACCTGAAAACTTTTTATTTTACTAATTACTATTAAATATTGTGTTCTGTTTTATATTCTTGACGTGGATATAGTTGTATCCAAAATATTTAATGTAACTCAATATAATATGTAACTTCTGACGTGGATACCTTTATGAATTCGAGATTGTCATTTTATCTGCTTAGTTATCTTTATTTATAAATTTGTCTTGTTATAACAAGACGTAGATGTAATGTCCTATAACTGATGAATTGTGAAGTGTCCTTGAGGTGCTTTGGCACGTAAACGAAACAATAAAGTTGTCCAGTAATAATGTTATTACGTTATCGGGGAGTAGGTTAATATAAAATAACATCAAGGAAAAGGTCATAAAAATGATTTTATGCAAAAAAAAAATGGTTGTATTGTCGACGACTTATGGACACGAACTAAGGAGTTATAAAATTTGAACACCAACCAGTAACTTTTTTCGGCTAGAAGACTAATTTTTTCAAGTTTGTTTATTTAAAATTAAATCTAATAATTTAAAATTTTCCGTAATTATAAGTGATAAACATAAAATTCTTTCTTTCAATTGCTCTGTACCGAGCTTATTATTATTATAATCATCTCAAAAATGCCACCCTGCACTGAACTATAACAGATTTTAGCTAAGACAACCTCAGCAGGATAAAAAACAAAGCAAACCAAAAAAAATCTACAAACAGCAAGACAGAGAAAAAAAAAACACGCAAGAGATATCATTATTTTCATCAGGATAATAACATGATTAAAAAGACAATGAACGTGGAAGTAGGACCCAGAAGACCAGGCAGACCAGTGACCACCTGGATGTCCACAATTGTCAGGGACCTGAAGGAGGCAAAGTTGCGTGCGGAGGATGCAGGGGACCGGAAAACTTGGAAGATGAGGACTAGGAGAGCCGACCCCAAGTAAATGGGATAAAGGCGAGGGCGAAGAAGAAGAAGAGACAACAGAATAAAAGGAGCGTTCTATAATGGTTTTATTTTCTGTTTAAAAATGTAATGTTAATGAAAATGTCTGGAGTTATTTAATACCCAAAGATGTTTTTGTCTTAGCCTTCTTTCCACTATAAATTATTGATTCCGAGAGAGACGTCTTTCGTCTTATCAGGTCATTATCAATATCATTTTGTCAAAGTCACTTCAATCAGATTGATAATGACCTGATAAGTCGAAAGACGTCTCCCTCGGAATCAATAATCTATAGTGGAAAGAAGCACTCGTTTCAAAATACATAATTATGGAATTCTACTACGTGTGCACCGACACAATAAATTAATGAAATCCAGATCCAACAACTACATATTTGTATTAAATAATTCGAGTTCGTCGGTAGCCTGGAGGTAGAGTCTCAGCCTCATGATCAAGGGGTCCGTGATTCGATTCCAGGTGCCGGTAAACTCCTCTTTCACGGCACAAGCTTTTAGCTCAATGTGAAAGGTGTATAAAGTTGTATTTGGGCTTATAACGAAACCCAGATATATATTTAAAAAAAAAATCAATTATACAGTTTACTAAAAAACTTGCTCGAGCACTCCAGCGATGAATTTTGTTTTATTTAAAAAAAAAACTCGAATTGTATAGCAAAGTTCTATAGAAAATATCAGCAGTATTTTCTTGTTCCCAGGACTCTTTATGCAAATAAAACAATTAATCATTCAAAGAAAATCACTTTACCATTCATTTCATTTTCACAAACGCCAGTAGTTCCCTAAACTCTCAGTATTGTACAGTCATTAATGTTCTCTTTTTGAACTCCTTTGTATTAAATACTAGAGAAACTTTATAATACCCCGCTAGTAGTGGTTTCCACCGTCTGACATCTTGCGGTTTGGCAATAACTCGTATCGATTCTCTCCATTACATCAGTAATCAGCTTATTTAAACGCTTTTGTCTCTGTATATTCTCACTGTGTTAAAGCTCTCTCTCACCAAGAATTCTGAGTATTAAATTATTTCATTACTTTTTACGGATTTCATGGAATTTTACACCAAGACTCATTCATATTAAAACCAATCAAAATAAATATTTATATTTATGCCAGATTCAGCTGGAATCAATGATTTTTATATCTTTTGATCTATTTCGTTTAATGAAGAACTTATCGTTTTGTTCTGTGATGGTATCGTGAATTTTAAAATAAAATAATATATATTTAGTCTGGTAAATCAGAGGTGATTGTTTTTAATAATTATATGGACAATTTGTATTTGGCGTCGTTTAATATTTCGTGATCATCTCAAGGGCGCCGTGACTTTTCTTGAAAATCAATGTTTTCAGCTTGCTCCTGCATGTCAAAGTAGGTTGGTTTTGTCTTTAATCCGCTGGTAACCAGTTTTAGGCAGTTGACTTATGATGGATGAATTAAAAAATTATAATAATTAACTGCCCGTGAAGGCGTAAAATAGATTTTCCACGTTTTTCCGTAAGTTTACAAGTGTTCCGTAAAAGACGTCGAAAAAATATCTATCATGAATTTAGAAATGCGGAGAGAATTCGCACGATTATTCTAATTATGTGGCCGATTAGCTGGTTGTCCCACTTGATACATTATGCCGTGATAGTTTAGTAGTTTTGGAATTTGAATGGAATTTCCAGTAAATGAATTGACTCGATTGTAAATTAAACTTTTTAAGAAGTAAACATGAAAATGTGCAAATAGGTAACAAGTAAACTAAAAATACTTGATAAGTAGGTAGATGTTAAATTTCATATTTTATTTTTATCAAAGAATCACATAAAGGTCCAATATTTCTAAGTATATACTTTTAGGGTTATGTGTGTACTGCTGTGTCGCAGAGATGCGGCCGCGGTGTAAGAAACTGTTGATACAGTAGTAAGCGCACGCTGCAGCCGTAAATTACAGATATATGCAACGGTAGCACAAACTACATTACATAATTTTGATAATGACTCAATCAGTAGAGTCGAAACGTCAAGACAAAGGAGATCAACAAGACTCCGTAAACCCGGAAGAACATCAACATCTAAGAACGAATTGAAATGTTGGACCTAGGCTCTTTCGCTTTTAATAACTTTTATATTGTTGATACTTACAACATATCAAACAACTCTCTCTTTTTCGTTCTGGTATACCAGCTGTGTCTTCAGTGTAAAATATCTTCTAGGTATCATTTGCAAAATATTCGAGGGAAAGTGAAATTTGTGAATGGATGAACAAAGTTAATAACGCGAGTAGGTATAAATGTATATATCTGGGTAGGGTATACATTATCTAGATAGATAGGTAAGTATCTAGGTAGGTTATACATTATCTAGATAGATAGGTAAGTATTTATATAGGTCTACCGCCGGCACTAATGATATTTTGAAATAAACATAAAATACCTCAGCCACATTTACGTTAATTCAATCCTGAGTCGGTAAGTTTTCTTCGCGCCAGTGGATGTTTTTGCCCATTAAACTGTCTAAAACTTTACCAATTTTACACTATCCTAACTCACTGCGTCTACCTTTGGCGTAATGTAAGGATAACAGAGGCACAAAACCAAGTGTTCATACAGATTATGGATATTATGTACTCGAAATTACGTCCCATCCTTTATTAAGTATCCACTAAGAAAATTCTTCCCTTAAATGGGTTTTTTTTACAGTGGCGTTTGCGTGAATATTTTGCACATTCATTGTATCTCATTGAATATAATTATTTTCAGATAAAATAACTTGTTTATCCTTTCATCTTCATCGGATAAATAATTGGTTCTCTGTTTACTGTTGATCATTTGGTTTATTAATTTTTACCGTTATAATATTTCATGATAGTTGTCACTGTTGAATTTGTAAGTGTTTGTATATATATTTCAACATATTATAATAGGCCTATACCGTGAGTTTTTTTTTTTGTAAAATAAATATTCAACCAACCAACCGGAGTTAGAGTCTCGGCCTACAGAACAAGAGGTCCGTGGTTCGATCCCAGGTGCCGACATACTCCCCTTTCACGGCACAAGCTTTTAGCTTAGTGTCAAAGGTGTATAAGGTTGTATCTGGGTTTATAACAAAATCCAGAAATATCTTTAAAAAAAATTGTCCTTAATTGGTGAATTTTTACTTATTACTAACCATTTGATTGTTTCTCTCTTTGACATTTTTTATTTATATCACTTCGATTTTTCTAAGTGATTATCCTGACCAATTTTTTTTGTCAATTTTTACTTTTTAATGTTATACAATTATTTAATTGTACCTACACTTGTTTTGTAATTCTAAAGTCTGTTCGTTCATAGAGTGAAAACTCATACTGATGATATTTTTTTTTATATTACAGATTTTGTATGACATATTTCAGATTTTTTATATTACGCAGTAAAAATTTGACTTAAATTTATCAATATATATATACCAATTGACATTTTCAAGCTCGAATAAAAAAATATCTTGCTTTGTATAAAACTAATTGTTTTCTATTTTTAAAAAAAAAAATACTTTTTGTACACATGTATTGTATGTATACTTAATAAATTTTACATGTAAAAGATTCGGCCGTGAATATCTGAATAAATAAATAAATAAAATAAATATTTCGTGTTATTCTGATAGATATTATAATGTGATAATAATAATTTGTATTTATTGCTAGACAAACATAAGAATTTTCCCGTTGTTAAATATTAATTCTAGTACGATTCAAGCAAAAGTTTTATTTCAAATAATTATTACCCATTTTCAAAACATAATCTCATATCTCATAATATAATAAGGGTCCTTTTTATATTTGTTTGTTATGATTCCCGTAGAAGTTGAGAGTGAAATATAACAAGTTTGTTTATCTTTGCCACTTTTATCGGATAAATACTGAAATATTTCGGGTTGATCAACCAACGTTCTTCTCCTTTGCATAAAATAATATTTACTGTTTTTCGAGTATTTAAAAAAGAAAAAAAAATCACATTTGATTTATTTATTCATTTTTTACTGTAAGATCACATAATGTACAATTTTATAGAAAAATGCATTCAAATTAGTTATAATCAATATAGAAAGGGCTAGTTTATTGTAAAGGCACGATCTCATCCAGGTTCCAACTAACCCAATTGATATAATATTTATTGTCTCATAATAATTATACTACATCATAAACTTTTTTCTCGAGTTACGATTTTGATGCTAAAAACGAGAAGCACTAGCATAAGAAGCATACATAATACCTATTGTGCGACATACAATTTTTAAATTTTCTTATTTATATTCTTGTCATGAACTACTTAAAGCCTTTTACAATGGAAGGTTAACGATAATTTCAGCTAGTTATTTATTTATTAAACTCTAAACGACTATTACCTTTTAAATATAATTTAAATTCATACATATCATTTCTCTACACTCTATACAAATTAACATTCATATAAACACAAGAAGAAAACAGTATCTCTTATTGTAGATTACAATAGGTACATATCTATTTATTTATGCGCTACTGAACAATGATGTACCTAACCAAATGTCTCAACCAATTTCAACATTAATTAGTAACATTACAACAAAATAAAATGCATTATTGAGTAGAATTTTATTTTGTAAAACTGCACATTTACATAAAATATCTGGTTTCGATTAACAGCGTCATTCTCGAGCTTGACAATGACTTTGTGACGTCACATATTTCACAACATACCTACCGTTATTAAAATTATTAAATCAGAGCTCTAGGAATTTTATGGGAAGAGGTAGGTATGTTGATTGGCGCAAAGATGTTTTGAATGGAGGAGGATAGTTTTTCCCTGTGCTCTCAGAAGGAACGTTTAAGGCAAGTGAGAGAGAAAACTCATTTTGAATACGAAGTATGTCAATAGTCCAAATATATAATACATATTCTATAAAGCGTCCATAAAAGCCTTTTCCGTGAAAATGAAACGTGTCGATAACAGTATTCGTATAATTGATACAGCTGATAATATATAATAAACAATCTCAATTTATTTATGTGTAAAATATTAAGCATGAATAAATTTTGTAGATACATAAACAAATTGTGCTTTAAATTGTGCCATTAAGCAGTGACAGTCTTAAAAATGCTGGTTTACGCTTAGTATTTGCCTTTGTAGACGATAAATAAATTATATATTTATATTGAAAAGTATAGTACATACCTATTATTTATTTGTTTACATATTTATCCAGTTATTCATGGCAGAAGCCTTTTACATGTAAAAATTTAGTATACATACAATATTTTAAAGTTACTAAACACTTTGATACAAAACAAAAGTACAATTAAATAACATTATACATAACATTGATTAAAATTAAAATTATCGTTAACAAAAAAAATTAGTCTAAACATTAATTTAAAAAATTAAGTGGTCAGTAAGCTAAAACTCTCAAATTGAGGTTAAATGGTTGAATATATAAATATACAGCAAATTATAAAAACTATTTTATAAAAAAAAGAATTCACATTAATTACTTGGACACATCTCGCCAAAAAAATGTTTATAATAGAGAAAAAAAACATATATAAGTAAACTATAAACTTTAAACCTGGACTACCCAATAATATTATAAATTATTAAAGTATAATATTACAAAAGGTTGTTGACCTACGTCGCTGCCTTAGATATTAATAGGTCCAAGTTGAAAAGTTTTGTTAATTCCTACAAGTACCTGCCTCACTCAAAAACAAAGAAGTGCAATTCTACCTGTCAGCTGTTGATTATCTTCTATAGTCACATCTTAACGCACACCAATTCAACTAATAAAATGTATTATAATTCATTAGAATACTATTCTACTAAATACCATCCACTCGTTTGCGAGTCATTTAGGAAAGTATTATAATGAGTACCATAAAATGGAATAAATTATTATAGAATAGAATAGAATAGAATTTTATTCAATAAAATATAGTTTACAATAAATTATATAGTGAATGACACAAGTCTTTTTTTATAACATAACACACATAAATATCTAGTTCCCCATTCAGCACATGCATCAAAAGCTGGTATAAGGGGAACAATTGAAATAATAACAATATTTATAAGAGATTTTAAATTAAATTTCATTAATTGAATAAAAAATATAAATTATACAAATAAGTCTTTACAAGAGTAGGTAATAGAAACATATAATTCACTAGAAACTGTAAAGTAAGGTTTAGGTTCGTTTAATCTTGAACTCATTTATACAAATATATGAAAAACTGTGCAGTTTAACAATTTTGGTACACTTTCGAATAGTTTGATTTCACACATTTTACACAATTTAAAGTTTTTAATTACATACGTAGTTATGGAAGTACTAATAATTTTATTGATATAAATACAAATATATTGTAGTTATAAAAGGTCACATTGTTATTGTTTTTAAGTTTCAGAATGACCATTAGTTGAAACCTCGGTACCTAGACAAATTGCAATTTGGCGATCGACTATTTACGAACTTTTTGACAATGTACCTGCATATATTATAATATTGTATATTATAAACCTGCCATATATGTAATATACCTGCCAAAATCAGGGTACCTAGACAAATCGCCAAATGCAATTTGTCTAGGTACCCTGGTTTTTTATTTATTTTAAAAAACATCGTACATACCATCACGCCGTTTCCCCAACAGGGTAAGCAGAAAGGATCGAGCGCCACTTGCTTTTATCCTTGAATACATCTTTCGCTTCCGTCACTGTCATACAATTCCTCATGCATGCTCTCCTGTTCAATGTGCTCAACACTTGACCCTCCTGTTGGATTTGATTTAAATGATTTTGCCATTTAATCCTTGGACGTCCACGTCTCCGAGCACCATTCCTCTCAGCCAAATATATCTTCTTGGTCATTCTTTCCTCATTCATTCTTTCCTCGTGCCCAAACCATCGTAACTTACATATTTACATTCATCCTTGTAACTACACCTACTTTCATTCCAAATCCCTCTCGTATATCACTGTTATACACACGATTTAAAAAAAGCAGTAAAATAAAATCAAAACTTCTTTTTTTAGGCAAATAAAGTGAAGTTTTGCGAAATAAACGTCAACTGAGTTGATAATTGATACATTTTTAATATCCATGCGTTGTTTGAATTGACATTGTTTGCTAATCGAATTTACTGATGAAACTAAATTAGTTAATTTTTTTATAAAATAAAACTGTGATTTTATTTTGCAATTCAACATTTGTTAGTTATGTTCTTTTTATTTGGAAAAATACTGAATAAGATAATTTGATTGAAATCAATGCAGGTTTTATATATTTAATTCGATTTGTATGGATTATAAAGAAATTTATTGCTACTGCCTGATATTGTAAAGTTTAATATCTGTATGAACTTTTTTTCATATTCAAGTCTCTCAGATCTTAATATTATTCGAATATGTACATATGATGCTATCAATTCATATTAATAAATATACGCTGATCACGGATATCCTAATAAGAAACGATAAAATAAAATCATTCATCATTTTTATTTAAAAAAAAACATATTTTCTGTTATTGAATTATCACATTGTGACGTCGCTAGGCGCCACATTGTATTGGCACACATTTCACTCTCAGTACTGTTTGTAGCGGCTGATGACGTCACACAGTGCTCCACCACAAGTGGACCTTTTTGCGACGAAGTGCGAAAATTGCTCTTTCAAATGGTGAGAAAAGCCTTTAAAATGCACATTTAAAAATATAAAAAGCACCATAATTTTTCTTATTTTCTGTACTTTTTTTAAGATGATTTTTTTGTGAAAGTTCCCCATTCCACCCGATACGAGAGATTACTCATTATTCTACCACAAAAAGATTATTTATGAAGGATTTTTTCTTGTGCAACAAAGAATTTATGCTTCACTAGAAACTTTGCTTACATTGCACAAACTCGCTTATATGTACCCATGAAACAATGAGTCTTAAATTTCTATACGTAAGTATACGAAGGGTATGATATAAACAATTTTATTGGATTTTTTCTTTTTGAAGTCATTACGAACAGATCAACAATATATCAAAATGGGGGAGATGAAACTATGTACAATGCACTGCTGCACTAGGTATGTATATGTACAAGTATTGATATTATCTCTGGTGCAAAATTAAAGGGGAGAGAATATTGTAAGGGTAAAAGTTGTATTATTTGCTAATACACTCATGAGAACTCATTGGTTTCAACTCATTCACACATGGCTTGAAAAATCATTTTGAAATCAATAGACAAAATTATTTGCTATTTAAAAAAAAAGAGAGAGAACCTACCCACTCGATTAGGCTCGTTATTCTGAACCGCATCATGTGGTGATTTATTGTTTTAAAGTGTGTTACGAGTATAATAGTAATTGAGTAAAAGTGCATTTAAATGGCTGGAAAAATTAAATTTCAAAATATTATATTAATCTCCAATTGATAATAAATATAAGCATTTTACATGTTCAAATATAAGACAGGCTACAAAAATATACATAATACAAATTCACATAATTATCACCCAGGTCACCGGGTTAAGAAATAAACTAATTTGAGAATTTTAAATAGGTAATATTAAAACAAATATTTCAAAATCATAGATTCTAAATAATTGTATTCTATGTTAATGTATAAAAATATATGTTAATATTCTATGTTAATATACAAAATCTATCTCTATCTATCTATACCCTCATGCCGTGTCCCAGTAGGGGTAGGCAGAGAGAACGGAACGTCATATAGATCTATGTCCTTACATATTTCTTTCGCCTCCTCCACATTGAAGAGAGACCCACCTCACACCCGGATATCTCAGGAGTTGTGAACTCCTATTTATCCGCATAATTAAACTAAATTTGTCCTCACGGGCATCATGGGAATCTTTTAAGTAACACTCTCTCTTCAATGTCCCTTTTGAAAGATGTTTATTTAATAAAATATAAAATAATAACATTATAGTAAAAAAATATAAATATAAAACAGGACAAGAATAACACAAGTAATAATATTGAAATAATGAATTATGTGTACAAATTGGTAGTAACAGAAGGCCGAGGTGAGGTGTCCATAAACGTGTGAATTGGCGTTCCGAGGGCGCGACTATAGACAGATTCCCGAGAAAGTATCAATTTCGTAGCTAAAATAGTAGCTAAAGTCATTGTGTATATTGCCATAGCCACGCCTCCTCCACAGTCATACAATTTCTCATGAACGCACGTCGATTTCTTTTACTCAAAACACGACCGTCCTTGAGAATATTTGAACTTCATGTTCAAGCCATGTAGTTCTCGAACGCCCGCGCTTCCTCACACCCCTCTTTTCAGCTAAGTATATCCTCTTTGTCATTCTTTCCTCTCCCATTCGTTCCACATGACCAAACAATCTCAATTTATTTACACGCATTCTATCCACAACATTTCTCTTGCATCCACACATAATATTCTATTAATAAGTATAAATATACAGATTATAAGCACAAAATACTTATGAAAATAATTTTAATGATTAAAAATAATACACTAGAATTCAAGATTTTAACAGCTTTAAACAAAAAAAATTAAAGTTATAAACATTAATCCTAATAAGCATTGAGCTATCCTCAATAGGTTTTTTTTTAATGAACTGTGTCTGAGTTTTTGTTATAAACACAAATACAATATACATAGGGTGAGTTTATCAGTAAAATGCGATGTCTTGCAATAACTCAGTGTTTACAGAAAAAACAGACTTTTTCTTTACCGAGAATTCCATGGGATTTATAAGTTGCAAGATAATAATAATAAAAATACATAAATAACAATAGACAAATATGGAGTGCGAGTGACGACAGCTTTATGTCAACACATTCATGTTTGTAAAGAGAATATTCCAAACACGATGAGTCAATTAGATTATGAATTATGAAACATTTTCAAAATATATAATGGACATGCACGCTCCGTTTTTAAAGCACCCCTCAATTTAAAATTCCACCCCATCAAAAAGAACAAGGGAAGGGGCGTTTTTAACACATACTTTTATGAAGTATAACATAGGGTAAATAGATAGGTATTGTATTGGTTCGTATGAGGTATTGAATTCGATTCTCAGATGTTGGAACAAGCTTCTCCTTAGCCTGCGAGTGGAGGCGAATAGAGAGGACTTCAGAAAAAAAGCTTAAGACACACTTTTTTGACAAAAGCTTGTGTTATCTCTCTTATATGCTATCCCATACACAATTTTTTTTTTTGGAGCAGTCACATTATAGTTATAGCAAGACAAGAACAACGATTGATAAAGGAAAACATAAATAGGAATCAAATTAAAATATTTATAAAATAGTGCTATTATGGAAAAATATAAAAATATTAGAGTATTAGATTTAGGACGTCAGTTAAAAGTGTAGGTAGGTATATTCCAAGAATATAAAATAGAATATATAATAAACTTTCTTCCTTTGTCACAGTTATGAATCAATTGGATATATTGGAGTCATTGGAAATAAATAATTGCTGCATAAAGAATGAAAACATTATAAATATCCAAATTCCACCCATAACATCTCCACTCTTGTCTATGCTTCTTTATACTCCACCCCTGCCCCCGCCAACCACTCCTTCACCTTCACCACAACATTGACTGTCCTTGAAAATAATTTATGTTTAGTATTGTTACTGATGATGGAACAAGTAGTTCCGAAAACGTTTTGACTATAATTGAAATTATTCTAGTGGAAAATACAAACTTTGTTTTAATATAAATTAATAATAAGTATGGAATTCCACAGTGTTAATCACGAAACATTCGAAAAATTATAAAACAGATTTACAATGATTAATAGTATTGTAGTGAAAAATGTATGAGTAGATACCCAACTATACACTTGCATGCCAATGTTTGGTTGGTAAATATCTGTGCGTGAGCTAACTTTCAATAATAATAACTAGACAACTTTTTTAAGATGCGCCGTTTTGTGGAAAAACCACCGCAAAAGCCCATTTAAGAATCATAACACCTGAACAATAGGATTTTTTACCTTGCCTTGAACACTGTCTTTCATAGTTCAAATTTGGTATTGTGTCGGCGGTGATGATGCAGATTGAAAACCTTCATCCCTCCTTTGGGATGAGTCTCCTACACTTCTCTTTCCTAATGATCATTGTGTCATTGTTACTTAATGTATATATTTATCAGTGATCTTTCATTATTTTTTTTTCTGATATTTTTAGTTATATTTTTATCAACATTGTTTAATTTTAACTATTTACTTTTGTTTTTCACTGTTTTTAATTTTATTACATTCACGTTTGAATTTTTTTACCTTATTTCGTGGAAACAATGTAACGTAAATACTTTGTCTTTTTTTCGAAATTTTATAATAATTGTTTTGAGTTATTATGTTCTTTTAATTTGCGAATCTTAGTTATACACAATATTTGTTAACATATGTGCATTCTGTAATTGGGTTAATGCTATACCTATTTGTTTTGTATTAAATTATTGTAAAAACCTGTAGAAATGCCTTTAAAGAAAAAAAAATAAAAAAAAATAAAACACCTCAATGAATGTATGCTGATAATATTATGTATTTGTTGATAGAGTACTTAATTATGTTCCAAGATATGTTGGATTGTTTTTTGTTTCATTCTGATTAATTTTACTTTTTGCCATTGTATAATTCTCTTGTTGATTGGAAAAAACTGAATATTTCATGAATTTAAAGAGTTAATCATATTTACCAGAAAACATTTTAAAGTAAAAATAAAAACATAATATTTTTTACTCAAAAAAAAATGTTAATAATTAAATATTTATGTTAAAAGATACGTAAAAAAAAACAATATTGAAATAATAATATGGTGCTAATTCTACTTTCGTGTATTTCATTGAGGTAATTTTAATATCGAAATTGTAATTTCAATAATAACTTTTTGAAACTATTTAAATAATGGTCAAATTTTGTAAGTAATTATAATAGGGAATGTAGCTAAGAAGCGAAATTCATTTTGTTTCTTTATAAATAAATATAAACCTATTCGTAGCAAAGAACTTTGAAACTTGTTAATAAACTTGTAATCGTTTTTGTAATAAACGGGTATCTAAACGTTTGTAAACGTTGATGAGGTCCGGCAGGTTGGAAGGAGAAAAGAGAGGCAGCAAAGTTGTGGTAAAAATAATTACCTAGGTATTCACTGTGTCGGTGTTTAGGTAGTAGAATTCCATATCGAAAAAATAAAACAGGTGTTTTATTCTACTAAAGATTTAATTTGTGAGAGAGACGTCTTTCGTCTTATGAGGACATTGTCAATCGATTGGATTGACAATAAAATAAAAAAAAATAAAATAATAATCTTTATTGTGAAATAAACAATATAACACAAATGGCGGGTTTATTGCCTTTAGGCAATTTCTACCAACCAACCAAATGACCGAAGAGTATTGACAATGTCCTCATAAGACGAAAGACGTCTCTCTCACAAATTAAATCTTTAGTAGAATAAAACACCTGTTTTATTTTTTCAATTACCTAGTGACATGGATAAGGTTTTGCAAGGTTTCATTAATAATTAAATAAATCTTTAACTATATATATATTATAAGTTAGATTATGGGAGCTCTATTTTAAATTTATAAACAATATGTTGATACTTATAAAAGGCGCGTGTTGAATATTGAACTCAGAATAATTAACACGTGTTATTAAAGAGACACGAGTTTAACGAGGTTAACCTTGTAGACACTTGCTTAGGAGACACGTGTGTTATTATTTTGAACAAAGAAAATCCTTGAACGATACACATGGACAAAGAATCAAGATATGAACTTTAATAATTGTTTATATAAAAAAAGGTTAAAACATAACTGAATGGTTGTGGGGAAGATGAGGTAAGTTGCATTTGGGTTTTGTTGAACTGATAATTTACTTGAGACAAAAATAGGAAATTCTATAACTTACTTGGGATTTGCTTAGTCTGAAACTTTATAAAGATATATATTAACAATTGTAAACATTTCGAATAAGAAAATGTTTGTAAAATTGTATCGAATATTAAATTCCTCACTATTATAATAGTGAAGTTAGGTTTTATTGAAGTATTAAAACTGCTTGATATTTTGTAAAAGTTATTTATATATAAATAATTAAAATATTGTAAATAGAAATGATATTCTTACAATGAAATTGATGTTTCTTAAAGAAATTCGATTTACGAAAAACTGATAAAAGTTACCCAACGCTTCGATCTAGTTATTGACACGTGTCGTCTGTTTATAAGAATATCATGAAGTATCCATCGATTTTTAAACTGTAAGGATAAAAGGAGTGTTATATTTTGATTTTTTTGAGAATATTTATGTACGAAATGAGGGAAATTATAATGGCTTGTTTTATTGTAAGTTGCAATCAGAATGAATTTATTCGAGTAAGTAAATTCGCCGAATGTGAAATAGATAAGAAAATAGCATTTATTAACAATTCAGTTATTTATTTTGACAAAGTGAGGTAAATGGATAGATGTTTTAATTTAAATTACATAATTAAGATTGGGGTATGTATTTATGAAGTGTTTTAAGGAATTGTATTCAAGATCATAAACAACTTTTACTGTTTTATTGAGATTGAAGTTTCATTTTATCTATAGTTTTGGGATCTTAGTTGACTGATAAATACGAATTGTTTATATAAATAATAACTTAGTACTTATATGAAATGGTGGTAATAGTTGGTTGAAGCGTTATAACCCTGGATTTATTGGGTTCATGGAGATATACTTCAACATGGAGAGGTGAAGAAAGTAGGTACCTAATTGAATTTAGACAAAGAAATGGGAGATTATAAATATGATGTCACCACATCGACTCGGGAGAGTGTTTTCTTGCAAGGAGATGAGAGAGGAATAAAATTAAATTCAGTGTTGTATTTTGATTTTTGGTGTACTCCTCTCCAAGTAGAAAATAAAATATGTTTTTTTCTTCTTTTGTGATTATCTCTATTTTGAGATAATAAGAAATCATCCTAAATTAAAATCAATAAAATTCTGAAATTAAATTCAGTGTTTTCAGTGTCGAGAATTGCAGAATATATCACCTTTAACCGAAGTTAAGATTCTTTTCTTATTTTAATTTTATTTTATAGAATTTAACTGTTATGAATATTTTATTTTAAAAATTTTCTTTTATCTTATTAAATGTCTCTTTTAAAGGAAAGTTTGATAAAGTGTTGTTAGATTGACTTTGTTTGATTTCCTATACTGTTAAATTTGTAGACTGGTATTGTTTGCAAATTTGACTTGTGGAGGATTACTCAATTTGGTGAACGGGGTCGAATTCAGAATATAAATTTGCTTTATTTTCCCAAATTAATAAAATCTGAATAACTAATATTATTTGTAAATTTAATTTATAGACATTACTTGATAATAAGAGCAGGGACGGACTCAGAAACATTGAATAAATTTTATTTTATGATATTTTGAATACTAACTTGAGCATGAATTTTAAACTCATATTTATTTTATGTAAATATCTCTTATTATATCATAAATTAATATCCCACATTCCCACCCACAAGCCTCAGTTTTGGGCATTGGGGTTCCCTGCGTGAAAGAATTAAGCTCGAGGCTAAATCAGACCTGGTTGCTACTTAAATCGAGCCCCGCAGAAAATATTATATTATTATATTTTATTTTGCATGAAAATATATATGTATTATATTCTCTTAATTTATCATATTGTATACTAACGAGGCTAGACTTAGCGAATGCAAAGGTTGGTCTAGATCGGACTAAGCGTGAGAAGGAGCTTTTTTCCGCTAACAAACCAATTTTTATTGTTAAATTAACAAAAATAGTCAGCGAATGAATTTTGTCAAACTTTGGTTCAGTAAAATATTTCATCTCGATGCGCCCCTGGCGCTGTATACAGATACTATTTATGTATGAAACCATATGTCTTTTATAAATAAAACTGCATTCAAAACTAATCTGTAATATAATTACAGAAATAAACTTTTGATAACGTTGAATCATAAATTTGATGAAGTTTATCTCATTGGCTATTTCTAACAAATAACATGGATTTCTGTTGTGCATAAAAAAATTTGATATTTATTCTTGATTGTTATTGTGTGTTGTTTTCTTTGTATATTTTCAGCAATAAGGTAGGTCTTTTATACTCGCTAACGTCGAGTATAAAAGGAAATAATTTATTAATTACTAACCTTTATGTACAACAGAAATTAAATTTTTGATTGTTATAAAATTATGCTTTTATATGTTCTGAATAGAAATTATTGTTTGTTTTTCACTGATAAAATTTTCTTTTATAAATCGTACACACAACGTAGAAAGGGTCCTTTACGTAAATTTTCTTTTCTCTAGATGTATCATGAGCCAATATCTTTGAAGAAACGAAAATTGTTGAATTTAGCGACCGACACTTTTGACGGGTTTTACGTTAAACGTCTGAAAGTATTTTAATAACGGTGATGTGTGAACTGATATGGGTAAACTAGCGAGTATATATTATTATGTACGTATGACATCTTTACACACAACGGATATTATTATTCATAGATCTTATAAGTAGGTAGCAGATATGAAGGAATATCATATTATAAAATTTTAATCGGAATATTATAAAGACGTAATTGCGAAAAGAAATTTATTAATTTGCGTTGATTGGATAAACTTGATTCTTTTTTAGTTTAATTACTTCCAACTCAGAGGATAAATACGTATTTATTCTCTCGTCGAAATAAATAAATATATTTTATTTATTTCCTGTCAATGTGGTTCTCAACGAAGAGCTTTTCTTCTTCTCCTTTTAGGGGAGGGGACCACGACACTAGGTATAATTATAATCGATAATATTTTTATATAATATACATATTCATGATATATTAATGTATTTTGAGAATAAATAATGAATATTAATATAAAATTTGAAAATTTCTGATTAGATAAATAATAATAAGAGTTCGTCGGTAGCCTGGAGGTAGAGTCTAGGCCTCATGAGCAAGGGGTCCGTGGTTCGATACCAGGTGCCGGCAAAACTCCCCTTTAACGACACAAGCTTTTAGATTACTGTGAGAGGTGTAAAAGGTTGTATTTGGGTCTATAACAAAACCGAGATAGGTATATCTTTTAAAAAAAAATGGCACGTTACACTGTAAATGAATGATTGTGAGGATGTAAAACACAAAAGTTTAATTACCAGAGTTATAATTATAAATTTACAATGATATTTGCTTATTATATACTTATTATATTATATACCAATTCTTTACCGGTAAAGAATTGGTCTCCCACTCTTCTGCGTAAGTTTTAGAGTGTCCTGTAAAAGGCAGGTGTTCGAAAAAAAATAAGACATTTTTTTACTTCTTAAATTCAGCGATGAGGCTTGCCACCCATCCTGAATGTCTTGATTTTATACTGGCACGAAGAGGACAGTTTGCATGTTTCTTACATGCAGCTGATCTGCTGGCTACCCCACTTGTGGGATATGCCGTGATGTTATAGTAGTAGTAGTAGTACTTTTAATGTTAACTTGGTCTTAAATACATATTGTATCTGTTGATCTGTTTTCAGTAGAAAAAAATATTTAATGTGAAATAAGAGTAAGTTTTGAAGGTGTATAAAAGTGTTATAGAATAATTAAACATGGTAAAAGGCGAAATCCGTTTATTATATGAGTAAATAAATAAATATTCAAAACTAGTTATTAAAAATACAACATAATTTTGTTTATTTTTTTAATCCAAAGAAGAAGGCAACATACGTGAGTCTCGCGGTGCATTGAAACGCAAAGTCTCTTCGTTTATTTTTTAATCCAAAGTAGAAGTCAACATATGTGAGTCTCGCGGTGCATTGAAACGCAAAGTCTCTTCGTTTATTTTTTAATCCAAAGTAGAAGTCAATATACGTGAGTCTCGCGGTGCATTGAAACGCAAAGTCTCTTCGTTTATTTTTTAATCCAAAGTAGAAGTCAACATACGTGAGTCTCGCGGTGCATTGAAACGCAAAGTCTCTTCGTTTATTTTTTAATCCAAAGTAGAAGTCAACATATGTGAGTCTCGCGGTGCATTGAAACGCAAAGTCTCTTCGTTTATTTTTTAATCCAAAGTAGAAGTCAACATATGTGAGTCTCGCGGTGCATTGAAACGCAAAGTCTCTTTGTTTATTTTTTAATCCAAAGTAGAAGTCAACATATGTGAGTCTCGCGGTGCATTGAAAAGCAAAGTCTCTTCGTTTATTTTTTAATCCAAAGTAGAAGTCAACATATGTGAGTCTCGCGGTGCATTGAAACGCAAAGTCTCTTCGTTTATTTTTTAATCCAAAGTAGAAGTCAACATACGTGAGTCTCGCGGTGCATTGAAACGCAAAGTCTCTTCGTTTATTTTTTAATCCAAAGTAGAAGTCAACATACGTGAGTCTCGCGGTGCATTGAAACGCAAAGTCTCTTCGTTTAATTTTTTTCACGATGACGGCTTTGGCCGGCTGTCTTTTGAAGCCTGCCATATGTAAAAAGTTTAATCATGCGGAAGATTTTTTTTAAATATAATTTGAATATATTTACCAAATATTCATTATACTCGTATGTAAACATTGCACAGTAAATATCCGCATTAATTTTGCGTGACGCTTACATAACTTTGCTTCATAAAATTGTAGAAATATAACATTTTCAAAATACATCATAGAATAATATATATTTAAATGTTCTGCAACAATGTTATTACAAAATTCTTATCAGCAATGATCTGACAAGTCAAATAGTACCTTTTGAGAGCTTTGTGGTGCTTTTCTGAGTGTGGGTCTAAAGATTACTATTGGCAAAACAAAAATATTGTGACCCGTTACAAAAGAATAATATTTTATTGATTTATTGAGTAAAACCAATAATGCATGAAATGAGAGTTGTTTTATGCTACACTATCTTTTACACTGAATTAGTCGAATAGTACCTTTTAAGAGCTTCGTCGTGCTTTTCTAAACGTGGATCTCAATATGACTATTGGCAAAACAAGAACTGTGACCCATTACAAAAGTATAATATTTGTTGATTTATTATATGAAACCAACAATGAATGACATGACAGTTGTTTAATGCTGTACTATCTCCTCATAGCTTATAATGGGCGTAGCCAGCTTACATTCTGAAAATCATTTAGATTATCCTCTGCATGCCGATTTGAAAACATGAGACCATGCAAGATGAGTGTAATGCTTTGACGTTGAATTGTCTACATGAATTAATATTGTTCTAATAGTAAGTTTCTGAAAACACCTGTCTTTAACAAGACACTGAATAATTATGCAATAGTATGGGAATGACGCTAACACTTGCGAATAAACGGAAACTGAGGTGTGTACAGCATGTCATGGAGAGACAAATGCTAGGCATTAGCTTGAGAGACAAAATAAGAAACGAAACGATCCGACAAAAGTTTTCGACATTGTAGGTAAAGTCAAGGCGAGAGGATGGCAGGTGGACTACTAGAATTCTTGAATGGAGGCCATGTTAGGACAAAAGAAGTGTTGGAAGACCCCAAAAAAAATGGGTCGACGATATTGTCGTTAGTTGGAAGAGATCGCGCCTTTGCGATAAACTCGCCCTCTGTATATTGATTGTATTTAATTTGAATGTATACCTTTTATGTAATTGTTTTTTATCAATGTACAGTAAAGAATGAATAAATAAATAAATAAATAAATTGTCCAAGTGATGGGAAAACAGTGGTGTCCAGTTGCACGAGATCGAAAAGTGCGGAAAAGTTTTGAAGAGGCCTATATTCAGCAGTGGAGAGAGGAAGGCTAACAGTAAGTAAGTAAGTACGGGAAATCTATTCCTTCCAGGAGGTTTATTTTATTCATATTTACGAACCAACTGAAATATATTTTTTATTCGATTCGGTTTAAAGACAATAATAATCAAGTTTGAATACTAAAAGCAATCTCTCACCCCAATAAGCCTAATACTTGAGTTGGTGCTATGAAATACAAATAGACTTTAATTGAAAGTATATTCCCTTTTGATATTTTAAATGGAAATCAATTACCGCAGGCTTAACAAGGATAATGATATTCTTCTATGAAAAAAATTAAAAAACCTTAAACAGGTTTTTCCCCCTTTAAAGCTTTACCGAAACAATTAAATTTTTTGTTTATTTAGTATTTTTTATGTCATCTAAGATTTTATGTTTTTGAAAACTTTTTTTCCATTAACAAACAACATAATATCAAAGAATAAAAAATGGTATATTTGAGATGCTACCAAGATTATTTCATCTAATCTAGATGAAGGTTAAATGTCAAAATATTAGTAACTACAAAATAAAAAGCTTTTATATTTTAATATTTTATTCATAAATATTAAGTTGTACAATATACCCGCCAAATAATGTAAATCAGGAAAGCCCTGAAAAAAATTGATGTTTATTTTGTTTTTGTTATTATGATCAGATGTGGATCATAGAATACGTGTGGGGTGGTTGAAATTAAGAGCAGTATCGGGAATTTTATGTGATCCTTAAATGCCAGTAAAACTTGCCAGTAAAATATACCAGACTATTGTCAGGCCCGCGATAATGTATGGCTCGGAATGTTGGACTCTTTATAATACATTCAACAGGCAACTTGAGACGGCAGAGATGCGAATGCAGGTGGTCAGCAGGCTTATCATTAAAAGATAAGATAAGAAGTTCACGCATTCGTGGTAGCATGGGTGTTACTGACATAAATAACAAACTAGAAGAGAGGCAACTAAGATGGTATGGGCACATAAGACGGAGACCACCGGAACACACTGTAAACAAAGCCACATCAATAAATCTCCCTCGAAATCCATCAAGAGGGAGACCAAAGAATACCTGGATGACACAATGCAATAGAACCCTGCGGAGAAATGGCCTGGATGAAGAGGATATAGGAAACAGAAGAGTGTACAACCTCAGAACGAGAAGAGCCGACCCCAACAGCCTTCAGCGGCAATAAGTTGGGACAGTGCCAGGAAGAAGAAGTTATTATGATGATTAGATGTATGATTGAATATAATTGATTTATGTATGTGGTTTATGAATGTATTTTTGTAATGAATTTATTGTATTTGTATTTAAATTTCCATTTTTATTTTTTGACTTGAACTGGAGTATTGCTATGTTTCGTTTGTTTTTATATTTTTGTGCATGTGTTAAAGGATTATGTGATATTTTAAAGTTTATCTCTAAACTTATAAAGGCAATTGCCGAATATTGTGGTTAAATAAATAAATAAAAAAAACTAATGTAATAAAAATAATAAACTTTATTGCACATAATATTTGGGTATAAATAATAAGGTTACTACATGGTTTAAACTAGCGATGTAACGAATATTCGCATATTTCAAAGTATTCGTAAAAAAATATGCGAATGTTTTGTGAATATTATTTTGGTAATAAAGTATCGGTAATTTGGTTAAAATACCGGATACTTACCCGGTACATTGTAGAAAAATGTACTGCAAAAAATATTCTTTAAGAAAACCGTAGAGTTTTGAAATATTTTAAATTCCTATACCATTTTGAAAATTCTGCGACGGGGGGGGGGGGGGTAGAAATTTAAATGTTTGTGCAATTGTAGAAATTTAAACAAGTCAATATTCGCTATACGCATTCGCGAATGTCGGCAACGAATATTCGCATTCTCCAATATCCAAAATCACACATTCGTGACATCACTAGTTGAAACAAATAATTTTGCACAATGGGCGAGTTTTTCGAGGGACGCGATATCTTCCAACTAACCCAAACTTACCCACTATGCTTAATTTCTCTCACATTGTATTCAAATAACTTATTATTTACTATTTAATTTAACCTATTTTATTTTGATGGTTTGTTTAAATAGGTACAATTAAATTAAAATTACCAAATGAAAACAATGCATCTAATATTTTTGAATAAAATGCCAGCTTGACAATTGTAAAACCTAATTGCTGGACAGTGGACAATTTATCACAATCAAAAACAAATAAGAATCTAAAATAATAACCGCAAGAACATAACTTATCAATAAAAAAGAACTTACAATATTCTGTAAACATACATACATACCATCACGCCGCTTCCCGCGCGGGGTAGGCAGAAAGGATCGAGCGCCACTTCCTTCTATCCTTGTATACATCTTTCGCTTCCGTCACTGTCATACAATTCCTCATGCATGCTCTCCTGTTCAATGTGCTCAACCTGTGACCGTCCTGTAGGATTTGATTTAAATGATCTTGCCATTTAATCCTCGGACGTCCACGTCTCCGAGCATCATTCCTCTCAGCCAAATATATCTTCTTAGTCATTCTGTCCTCATTCATTCTTTCCACGTGCCCAAACCTTCTTAACTTATTTACATTCATCCTTGTTATAACACCAACTTTCATTCCACATTCCTTTCGTATATCACTGTTACGCACACGATCTCTCAGACTTTTACCACACATCCTCTCAACGATCTCATTTCCATTGCATCTGTAAAAATACCACACAATAATATTCATAATTAACAATCAACGTCTTTTTTTTAGTGGGCCACTGTAAAATTGTCAAACGTTCACAAGTTCTTGGCGATAGAAAGTTTGGAAAGTACTACTCTAAATACTACAATATTATCTTATATAACATAGGACAAAACATCAAAATATTTTTTTCGAAATTAAAATCAGTAATACAATATTATATTTTAATATTTAACATGTATAATTAGGCTATATCTACTTATAAACAACTGTCGTCACTATACCTCTTGGCAGGTGTACCACGACGTTTCGATGAAATATCATCCATCATCTTCAGGTGGAAAACATTTCAATATGTCTGGAGTTGATAATCTTTTCCTGTTTGCCTAACGGTGCATATTATATATTATAATGAGTTATAATCCATTGCATTGGTCTGCAACGAGTTTGGATTTTCGTCTCGATTCCTCCATATTTTCAGCTAGGCTCTTTAGTTCTACTTATGTGCCACAGTTCATGTCCTTCTTCAGTTGTTCCATATAAGTGTCTCTTGGTCGGCCTCTACCATTTCAGCCTTCGGTTCTACCCTCCGCGATGTTGATGAGTAGGTAAGGTCTGGGTGCCCGATTTAGTGACCAATCATGTTAGCTCGTTGTTGGCTGGTTCTTTTAATTTTGCTGATATTTTCGGTGGGTATTATTCAAGTAAAATTTTAAATAATGATTTTTATCAAGTAAAAAAGCTAACCATACAAGTATGTAGTATCTGGAACATCTGGAGTTTACCTTTCCACCGCTTAAAACGTCAAACATAATGAGCGCAGATATTTCAAACGCACAAAACTGAAGTTACGTGCCTATTTTGGTATAGCGTCACTTAAAAATCGTCTAGGTATTTCTTTTGATGAATGTCGTGGGAAGAGGTGACGCAATTGGCACAGAGACGCTCTGAATGGAGGAGGCTGGTTTCTGCCCTGTGCTCCCGAGAGGAGCGTTGAGGGCGATGATGATGATGATGATGATTTCTTTTGATTCACGTTGTATAATGAGTTCACGTGGAGAATTTCGCATTACAGCAAGCTTAGATAGATTCGATCTCTTCTGTATATCTTTATTAGGAGGCAAGCTTCCTTTGTGTATTTTTTTAACAAACGAAATAAGAATAAGAAAAATTATTTTACAGAGAACGTAAAATTTTCTTAATTTTTTTTTGCTTGAAACAATTTTTCGTAGGCAAATTTTCACTGTGATAATATATAAAAAATAATAATGAGACTGAAGTTGAAAAAAACTGAGTATCTTTTCATAAGATTTTTTACGATTGACAGATATAAATAAACCGGAAAAAAGTTATAAATTTTCGTTGTATTTACTTAAATTATTTAGTTTTGCCATTAACTAAATTTAATTTTTTATTCTGTACTGAAATGAAATGAAATGAAATGAAATGAAATGAAATGAAATGAAATGAAATAAATTTATTTCCTCACAACAAATGGAACAAACTTTATAAATAAATAAAAAATAAATACAACAAATAAAACAAAGCAACAACATTAATCACGTAAATATTCCATTCCAATGCAGTGAAGAAATTACACTGCCTCACTAGATTTTTAATCTGTTCTGAGGCAGTGGAATCCGTATTCACACGTACACTATATAATATTATATCACTTAAACAATACCATTTTTTTTTCCTATTTACTAAACAAAAATCAACAATCATCAAACACAATAAAATATTATGCCAATCTATCTGTATACATTCAAAAGTGCAAAAGATGAACTCTGCCTCCCAGTCTTCTTCAGCCACTCCACAACAAGTTTCTTGAAGTTTCCACCGTCTTGGGATATATCCCTCTCTACCTTTGGTATAACGTGATTGTATACTCTCGGTGCCAGGAAGCAATAATATCTCTGGGCGAAACTTGTAGAAAATCCCGGAGGCTTTAGCTGTCGTCGATTTCTAGTGTTATGTGTTAGTACGTAATTTGGTTGGTAAGGAGCAGTGTTTTGATGCAGATGCAATATTATCTTCTTTATGTACAATTGTCTGATGTCTAGCACCCCGGTTTCTGCAAATAGTTGTTCGGTTGGATATCTGAATGGTTTCCATCTCATAACCTTCAAAATGGATCTCTGTACTCTTTCCAATGGATTTAAGAGAGTTTTTGCCATTCCTCCCCAACCTATTATACCATATTCCATAACACTTTGCGCCAATGCGTAGTAAACCGTCATCAAAGTATTTTTATCTAAAATGCCCCTCAGTATTCTGAACAAAAACGTAAGCTTTCTACATCTTTTTACTATTTGTTCGATGTGGTTTTCCCATCTCAAGTGTTGGTCAATATATATACCTAGGTACTTGTATACCTCGACGCACTCAAGAGGCTCACACATACATACTTTGTTGGGCAACGTACATTTGTGTATGACCAAATTAAATTCTTTTATTTGTGGCTGTTGTCTCCTGTCTATGCTAAACGTTGTATATTTTGTTTTGCTTATATTAAGTGTTAACAAATTAGCATTCAACCATACCTTAACTTTATTAACCTCTCTGTTTGCAATCTCGAAAACATCCTTCCATGATTCTCCGCTGTATAGCAAGGCTGTGTCGTCGGCAAATGCAACAATTCTCTCTGGACTACTCAATTTACATAGATCATTTATATATATTAAAAAGAGAGTAGGTCCCAACACACTTCCCTGTGGCACTCCGTATTTGGTTAGCATATAGTTTCCATATTCATATCCGATTTTCACAGTCTGTTTTCTATTTGTTAAATAACTTTGAAACCACTGAAGTGTTCCTTTCCTGATTCCAATATTATTCAGTTTCTTTAGTAATACTTCGTGAGGGACCGTATCGAATGCCTTTGTTAAGTCCAGATAAACTGCCAGACACTTTTTACCTGCGTCAGTTTCTCTTACAATGAAATCAGTTACACTATGTATAGCGTCTGAGGTGCTTTTTCCCTTCCGGAAACCATACTGGTTACCCGATAGCAGTTGGTTTGATTCCAAGTAGTGTGATAATTGTTTATTGACAGCTTTTTCATATATTTTTGATATGGAATTGAGCAATGCAATGGGTCTATAATTTTTCAGCTCCAGTGGATCTTCGTTTTTATAAATAGGGGCAATGATTGCTTGCTTCAAGTGTTCTGGAAATATTCCCCTTCCAATGCTCAAGTTCAATGTATGGGTGAGTGGTAACGCTATCTGATCACATGCTAGCTTTAATATTCTTGTGCTTATACCATCCGGTCCCATAGCACAATCACCACGAAGTGAATTAATTATTTTTGTAGTATCATTAATGTTTACAGTCTGAAACTGTAGGTCACAAGATATCTGATCATCATTTCGATTATGGCTTTTTAGTACGGCTTCCATTCCTCCTATTTCATTTATTAAATTATTGGCTAGATTACCACCAATCCCTGAGAAATATGCATTAAAAATGTTTGAAACTTCACTCGGATTTTGAATTATGTCATTATCATTTCTTATTTCCTTTGGGCCGTAGTTTTTTCTTGCTTGAGAAACATTTTCTCTTATAATATTCCATACAGTCTTAGATTTATTTGTGCTTTCATCTATTTCTTTTTTATAATATTCCTTTTTTGATTTCTGTATGATATTACTACAAATATTTCTATAACGCCTGTAATAAATTTGAAGAGTATTATTTGTAAGAAATCTCTGTGCTTGTTTATGCAATTTGTTTCGTTTATGTATTGCTCTAACAACTCCATCCGTTATCCATGGTTTGATTTTCAAAGATTTGTGATTTATGGTTTTATCCATACTGTGAGTTTCAATATGCTTTTTCATGATTGTGACAAAACTTTGCAGTGAGACATTGGGATCTTCAGAGTTATACACTTCCATCCAGGTCTCTCTCTTGAGTGCCTCTATCAGACCTTTATAATCAATTTTGGTTCTTTTACTTGGTGTATTAGCTTTGCCCCTTCTAGCTCCGCTATTAAACACTTCCAATGCAGTTGTATAATGGTCTGTAATACAAGTGTGCACTATAGTGGATCGCGTTGGTGCTCCCGTGCGTACAAATATGTGGTCCAAACATGTTGAACTATCTGCAGTCACTCTAGTTGGTTCATTTATAGCTGATACGTATCCCATCTCACTCATAAGATCCATGTATTCATTTGCAGAACTATGACATTCATTTAGAATGTTAATGTTTATATCACCAGCCACTATCACACAAGACGAACGCTTCACCTCAATACACATTAAGGTTTGCTGTAAGGACATAAGGAATTCAGAAATATCGGAATTACGTGGTGATCTGTAGACAGCCAGTACACTCAATCCAATCTCCGCACAACTTAGAAATAATCCACTAGAGTCCCGCATAGTACAATTTAAAAATTTTGCGTTAAGGCCATTGCGAATGTACACCACCACTCCATCAGATTTGTTTAGGTGGCTTTCCGTGTGAAACATTTCGTATTGCTCTATGGCCGGTAAATGTGTATTTTCTCCAAGCCAACACTCTGTAAGTATAACAATGTCGGGCCTTATCTTGAAACCATGAAAGAACACCAAGAAGTCATCAAAGTTTTTCCAAATACTTCGAATATTTGTGTTTAACACTTTGATCGATTTTTCCTCAATGAATGTGCAAGCAAAGTCTTCAGGACACTCCAATGTATTCGCATCAACAATAGAAAACTCCTCCAACTCATTTTGCAAATCATCCGTCACCCTAGCATGTGTATTTAGTTCTCTCCCTAGCCATTCTCTCAAATATAGCTCGCACAGGACAGTCATAACTTGTTGCCCTATGTTCACCATTATAATTATTCGAGGGCCTTGCCAAGCAATTGGCGCACTTTGGTGTTTCTGTTTTTTCAGTGCAGTCCCTTGTATTGTGATTTTCTGAGCACAAAGAACATCTAGGTTCACTATTACAGTGAGCCTGTACATGTCCAAATGTAAGACACTTATAACATTGTATTAAGGGGCTCATATCAGTTACTTCGACTCGCTGATATCCTATGAAAATCTTTTGTGCCGCAAGTAGGGTCTTCCAGGTACCTGGAGATACTTGGCATATTATATTCGAAAGAAGTTCATTACGGTGTCTTTGTCTGTATTTTATTTTAAGGTTCTCGTCGATTTTCAGATGCCTATTTTGCATTTTAATTGACTCATTCAAGTCCTCTTGACTGATTCCCTTTACAACTCCTTTAAAGGAAACCAAGGGGTCCCTTTTTGTACCTTCTCTTATGTCTATATCCTTATGTCTAGTCAGTTCATTTTTAACCTTTTCTGTGTCCTCTTTATTTGGCAGTTTTACAACAATCTTTCGGTTTGCTATTTTTTTTACACCAGAAATACCAACCCCCAACTTTCTCACGCTTATGTTCTTCTTAAACAGCCCTTCGACATCCTCACTTGTCTTCTTTGGGTCTTTTGTTATAGTAGAATTTTTCGCTTGCGTCAGAGAAAGACTAGAAAACAATATAAAATATCAGCCATTTGTTATCTATTCCTATGTATTTTAAAATAAATTGTCTTTATAATAATTATTACTTACATATATTAAAAGCTTTTCGTAGATGCTACATAATATAAAATGTGTTATTTGATTTTTTTTTTTATTTATTTATTATTCCAAATAGAGCATACAAAATTAACATAAAAAAAACAATATAATGGAATATATTGCCCCACTAGATTAAAATCTGTTCTGGGGCAATTTTTGTTTGATCTAGGTTTTGACATCCAATATTTTTGTCAAATTAATCTTAATATTCATGTCAAGCTTACACAAATAAAAAGTTGCGTTCCTTATCATCATCATCATCATCATCGCCCTCAACGCTCCTCTCGGGAGCACAGGGCAGAAACCAGCCTCCTCCATTCAGAGCGTCTCTGTGCCAATTGCGTCACCTCTTCCCACGACATTCCTTGCGCTCTGATATCGTTGTCATAGGAACGGTGTATTGTGAAAGAGGGACGCCCGGGCCTACGGAACCCCGCGTTCCTTATAGTCAACTTTATTTGTATTGGTTTCCTTGGTTAAACTGTTATTTATAAGAAAAGATTTTTTATTACTATTAGTTTAACAAAAACATTACACTGTGTCGAAACTTAGGGCACTAATCAAGTGTTAGTTAAACTCGAATAGCTACTGACAATCGTTTATTCATTCATTCTTTTTCTTTATTAATTTATTCATTGTAATTTTTTTGGGTAAGATATATTTATCCTTTGATTATTGCATATTTTTTTATATACGCAGCATGCCTCGATACAATCTAGTGAGGCTGCTGCAACTTAATTGTAGCCATATTGGTGAAAAATTGTCTCAATATTTGTACATTGTTATTGATTGATTGAATAAAGTTTTATTTATTAGACATTTATTATTACACATTAATTTGTTATTTTGTATTCAAAGCAATACCTACTATGTATGCAGATGCTTAAAGGATTCTTATGTTTCGATTATTGATATTTTCAAGTTGTTGAATGGATGTGCCAAATTTCCATCATCCATCAGTCACAAGGAACTTGTCTGATGGATCAAAGGGATAGAGAATAGATACTAGGGTGTGATATAATAATATTAAAACATGTAGTAGTAAGAACATTATTAAGTTGTTCAAATCATCAATCAAAATTCATCCCTCCTCATCACCTCTCTGTTTCCTTACTCCATCGAAAATCTGGGTGTATGATGATTAATTTTCATTAGGTCCGTAAATGAATTCGTTATATACTTACCTACTACCCGATACTAATATTGGATTATCATTTATCTCCCATTTCTCGGCTTTCAATATTATTTACTTAAAGTAGGCTCGACAAAATTATTGGAACGTTTTTTCGTCTTCGCGCTTCATTACACCCGTCTTATATTTTGTCATAAAATCATTACTACCTATCAAATTATCTGTCAAACAAAGAAAATGTACAGAATTTTAGTAATATGAATGATATGTAGAAGCTGGATAGAAACAAAACTATATTAAAATGATTTAATTAAAAATACTACGTATAACTTTCACTATATAGATTTTATTTTTTTTGGCGTAGGTCTTTGAGACCTAGTCCATCTTCAGAGCCGTCGGCTTAAAAACTAAAACAAAAAATATGTAGACTAAAGCTAGGCACTAACTTGGGGGACTGTAAGGTGAAAGGTGTTGGTGGTGGTAGTGAGACGGAGAATTAGTGGGGAGTTGAGTATACTTTTTTACACTCATACCACCTTAGACGAGTACATGCAAAATCCTTCTAATAGACTTATTTTCGTAATTTAAAATCTTCCGCTTTGGTGCCTTAATTAGATGCCAATATTCGCAGCTATGGAGAAACATTGGGATATATCAGGCGTCGAATAAGTGGCATTTTATCCTGAGACTGAGTCCAGATCCTTCAAAAGCTCTACTGGCAGCCCTTGTGCTATTGCAGTGCAGTGCAACCAATACATAAATTCTGGCGCACCAATTTATTGTTATCCGCAGCTATTATTTTGCCACTCTCTAGAATTTTAATGACATATTTATTTAAAAAGAATGATTGTAATAAAATAAAAAAGAAAGATTGTAACAACATAAATAATGAAATTCTACCCAACAGAGAATAAGAAAAACCTATATGTATCTTTCATTTATTCCTTTAACAAAACGAACTTCTAAGACCACTTAAAATATTCTTCCGTATTATTCATCAAGTACAAAATCATCTTTTAAATTTTGGTATTTGCTTATTAAAGATGATGATTATATTGTATTTGAGAACGATGTAATAATAAAATATACTTGATAAAAACGTATTTTGTACTAAAAATAACATTTAATAATGAATTTTCAGTTTATTTTAATATATCGAATTATAAATAAATTATCAAAATACTATATAGGATCTCTGATAGATTTTTTGGGATTTCTGCAAATAGGTGATGTAAATAGTATAGCAGAAAATTAATATAGCCAAATAAAATTAAATAAAACGAATGTTTTATTTAACTGTTTGTTTATATGACGAGAGAGACGTCTTTCGTCTTGTTAGGACATTGTCAATCTTATTGTTAGGACACTGTCAATCTTATTCGTTTTGTTAGGACATTGTCAATCTTATTCGACGAAAAACGATGTCCTAACAAGACGAAAGACTTCTTTCTTGTCAAATAAACAAGTAGTGGAATAAAACATTTGTTTTATTTATTTCGCTATGGAAATCTACTACCTAAACACCGACACAGTGTATAAATAAAATTAAGGATATTCGTCAAGAAAAAAATTAGTAAAATCTTCATTCATCCATAAACATACAAAAAAGGAATCGATTCTGAAAAACTCCAAACCCTCAGGCAAATCATATCAATCAAGATTGTTTCACTTTTTGCTACAGAGTATCATTCAAAATTTACATTCCAGTGTACCTATCTGAATTAAAAAAAAAATTACATATATCAAAAAATAAAACCTCCTTAATTTGCGTGTCTGTTTCTTATCTATTATAAGCTTAATAATTTTTCTTAGTATTACAAAAAAGCTTTGCTCAGCTTGATTAATATGTAAGAAATATATACAATAATCTCGCTGCACAGTAGTTTAAAAGTAGAAGTTATAACTTTAAAAGTACCAAGCACGTACAATCCTGAATTAACATATAAAAATAAGGAATATCGAAAGCATCTCAATATGAGCTTTAATGATATATAATAATTTTATATTATTTATTAATTTACATTTTTCTACGGCAGAGCCTTACACATGTTAAATAAAAAAAAAACAAAAACAACAATAACAATTTGACAGACGATGACAAAAATACGCCTTGTAGCAGCATGCACATAAATTAATTATAAATTATATAAATATTCCTGAACAAAAACTTAATTTATAGATGCATAAAAAATAATTAAAATGATAGTCAAAGAATAAAAAATTATAAAATGAGTCTGATATAATAATTAGCAGTCAAAAGAAAATGTCAAATGTCAAAAAAAAAATAGTAATTGAATGTCAATAATAAAATATAAAATTTGAATTAAATTAAATAAAAAAACATTAGGTTTACAATTTGGAAAGAGAGAAATAAAGAATTACTACGATGAGATGAAGATAAATAATAAAATATTCAATATAATTATTTCAGCCATATTCATGGGTTTATTTAACACATTCTTTTTTTGTAAAACGCCATTCAACATATTCATTTCAGTGATGAAGATATTCATGCCATTTGGAGGGGGGGTGTATTTTTATGACATGCAGATGGTCTACTTGCTGATCCGCTAGTGCGATATATCACGAGAGCGCGAATGGATGGATGTATAGAGGAGAATTATTTTGCTTGTTGTCTTAGTTGGTCTACTGGCTATTACATTTGTAGAATATGCCGTGATGTTATAGATAGATACACATGATTGAATTTTATAAATAGAACAAAAAATTAATATAGACTTGTTTTGATAGTATTTTTTTAAAATTAAATCCATGTTTGGATTTACGAAGATATTGATAGTAAAATTATCTCAAAAAGCAGGTATAAAGGTAGCCATCGCAATTAGCAGGCGTGTTTGATTTTCGACGGATGTGTATATTGATTAATCAATCAATGCGGATACTATTCAATTATTTGTTCATCTACCAAAACTTACTTACATATTATATTACCTTAGTGAAAACATATATTTGCGTAACATCCGTTTTAATATTATTAATATATACTTAATATTTTCTTTCGTCCGGGCATCAGATATTTAATCATTATTCGCAGAGATATGAGAAAGTCTGTTATGTTCCATAGATTTTTATATATAATACCTAGATGGAGTACTCGTATGTATTTTCATTGTAATAAAGTGAGGCACCATTTTTCGGCACATTTGACAGAACGGTTGGCGAAAAAAAGTGTGGTAAATTGCTAAAAACGTCGACAAGAACTTCAAAAAATGTGCAATTACGTTTATATAAATGTAAAAATGATATATTTTTATAAAATACGAGAAATAGTCCATAAAATGTAGGAAACACCACACGCTTTCGCCAACCGTTCTATCAAAATATCATATATTTTTGCCTCACTTTTGTTAACGAGTCAGGGTTCTAGGTTTTGTATGGAATTCTGTGTTATAGTCTTATAAATAGGTAAGGGATTTGACTCTTATTATCGGCTTTTAGTTCCGAATATTTCAATATACTCTTGAACAAAGACGAGAAGATGATTAAATAAAATTAAACTCAGTGACGGAGGGATAGAAATTTTGAGCGTGTACAATGTACTGAGATTATAAACTGCGCCATTAGGTTCATCGTAACGCTTCACTGCCCAGGGTCTCCAGCATGTTGAAAGACGGCCCTGTATGCCTGTCATCCTGATTATCTCAATCTTTATTGTGACTTGAATGTAAAAACATTTTTTCGTTGGCCATCCCATTTGTAGTAGGTATATGCTGCGATAGTATTTATATAATAAATGAGTAAATAAAGTACTCAATCAAAATATTGTGCTATAAAACTTTTGATCTTTATAAAATTGGAAAGGCCTCTATTTTTGATGTCTTAGTAAGGCCTCTGTTATACCTGTACCTATCGTCAATTTAACATCAATATATCTTTTTCTTTGTACAAAAGGTGTACATATTTCTATGAGGCAATATCTTCCAGAAAACATAGTATTATACTTGATATTATATAATATATTATTAAAACAAAAGGATGCATGAAACATATGTTAAAAGAATAATATTAAAATACACGTAAATTTTTATTATATATTCAGTTACAATTTATTGAAATCTTAGCAATCGAGCTATCGCGCTTTTGCAACAGACTCACCCTTGGTAGCTTGTTGTCAATGCTTAGTAAAGAATAATCAAATAATTTTAAATGAATGAGTACTATCTACATACTATTCGGGAAATGAGGGTTGTTTTTAAGACGGAAGTTGTTGAAATTATCATTTTGGTATACCGTGTTGAATAAATATTTAAGCATTATCTTAAATATTTATTGACAACCGGTGTGGTGCGGAGGCTTACGCACTTGCCTTTGAGTCACGAGGTCCCGGGTTCGATCCCCGGCCAGGGCAAAATGAAGAATGACCTTTTTCAAATTGTCCTGGGTCTAGGTGTTACATGTATATGTGTTCAGTGCATTGTATATATGTGTGTCGTCGTGTTAGTACCCATAATACAAGATTCATATCTTAGTTTGGGACTAGCTCGGTCTGTGTAAATTGTCTATACATGTTATGTTATGTTATGTTATCTGACTAGGTATAATGTACTGTGTTTATTAAAATCGTTGTAAGGATTGTTAATCCAGCCACCGGATATTCGGTTATTGATTTTATCGGTTATGGATAACCCTTATGGAGTAAACGGTCAGGGCAACATTAACCCTCTGCAACTGAGGTGGCTTTTTAGTTATTATTCTGCTGAGGAGTGGTCTGACAGACACTCATTTTAAGTTACATTATTGCCATTATTTAAAAAATTTTGATTATTTTTTTAGTTTAATGTGAGCATTTGACATGTATGCTGACACTATTTGAAAAAATATGATTAAAAAAAAACAGATGTTAGAAATTACAAGAAATTTATTAATACTAATAAAAAATCACCATTTTCTTAAGAACAATTTGCAAAAATTGATAAAATGAAAAAAAAACACAAAATAAATAAATAAGTAGAAATTTGTTTTCTGTTAACTTTTGTTAAAATGTAAAAAAATAATAAAAAAAATCGTTAGAGCGGTTTCTCTAAAAATCGGCTTCAAAGTGCGTCCTCTCAGTCCTGGCAAATTTGTGCCGAGCATTATACGCAGATATGTTTTTTTACATGCATAACGAGTAAATTTTGTCTTCCTTTTAATTAAATCGCACTCTTTAATATTTCTTTTAAATTCACTCGTAAAAATTCTGCAAAATATTCTTTCACACAATGTCCCAGATTCGTTTTGTTCAGGAGCAGTTGGCAAATCTCGTCCTAGGACATGATTGCGCAATTCTCTTGGCAATTTTTCATAATACACCCGCTGTGTCATAATAAGAAGAACAAGTTCCCTAGCAAGGCCTCAAATGAAATCTGCTCTCCATTTATAGAAAAAAAAAAGTTTTACTGAAATGATGTTAGGTAGACTCTATGAATTTACTGAGCTGATGTATGTGAGACACTATGAAAATATTAATATTTTACTGACGTTAGGTCTAATAGACCCATCATTTATTACTGACGTGAGGTATGACAGACACCCATCAGCTATAGATCCACACATGTACTCACGACGGCCGTCGTTACTGTACTGATGATTAAAAGAACAGAAATTAGGAAGCTACTGAGCGAAACGGAAAGATCGGACTCAAAATGGCAACGTTGTTACAAAAAAAAAAGGATTTCGCGGTGTCTGACAGACCTCACGTCAGCTGCAGAGGGTTAAATATAATATATTTTATCCCTTATATATATATTATAAATGTTAAACACACGTAGTGAGCTGAAAGGTATAATATAACAGTATTAGATTAGTCATCGATACAACTTTGCGTTTGATTTGTTCTAAACCCTTCATTAGTCAATATTATTTTACGTTCCTGTATAGTTACGTACGTATGTAGTGTCGTCGCCGTATAGTTTCTAGTAAAACACAGGTCTCCCACTCTTTTCTGTAAGCTTTCAAGCATCCTGTAAATGGCAGATAGTCGTAGTATATCACTTATGAAACATCCAATAATGATTCGCACTGCCCATTTTAATTTCAAAAAATGTAGGTGTCATATTTTTTATTTATTTTTTATTTGTCAGAACATAGATATTAACAATGGTGAAAATGCATAACATAAAGCACTCGTCTTTAAAACTTAAATAACTCGCAAAATTTCTAAACAACTCCTGATATCCTTATCAATATGTTCGCGAAAAGACCTATTTTTTAGCATGTTTTCTACCAGTTTTGTAGTGAATGGACATTGGTAGAGGTTGTGAAGCTTATTAATAAGTCCTTTTTGTCAGACAGTATCATATGCGGCTGATAGATCTAAAAGCGTCACAACTGTCTTTTTTCCCTTCTGGAAGCCTCCTTCAATGTGTGTTGTTAAGTCACTACAGCTACGTCCAGGTCTAAATCCTGCTTGTTCTTGATAGTGATTACTCGCCACTGCAAATTGTCCTAGTATTTTAAAAATTGTATTGTTTTTTTTTTTTATTTTATATTGTTTTGTTAACACTATAATTTAATGATAATATGAAAAATAATATATAAATAAATTAAAGCAGTATCCATTTAGTTTCAAAACTGACTGTACATACCAAACAAACATCGATCACGTCAATCGCCTGATGATGGAGTCGAGAGTCTCCGAATACTAGTACGCGAAGTGAATAAAAGTCATTTGGAATTTAACTACATTCTGCGCTTTTTTTCAATTTTATCTTGAAATGGACATCCAACAAGTACCTCCGGTCAATAACATCAATATTTTAAACAGTCACAAGCTGGAAATAATGTTTTGATTTTTTTTATTCTGCTAAGGACTTTTGTTACCTACTTGATTGTTTATAAATCGCGATCGATTTCGGCAAACCATTGTCAATGATATTGGGATAAAATATAAAAACTGAAACACTATAATTGTTGCGTAAAAAAAGAATGACAAAAAAATAGTATTTAAATGAATATACGTGCGATCGTACAGCCAATTTAACTCAAATATTGAAAATGAAAATATATGAATCCACAGTACAATCTTCCTAAAACTTAAAAGCTTCCTCTACATTTGATAGTATGAAACACGTTTCTATATTTTTTCTACGTTAATGTTAGGTAGGTACCTACGTGAAAAAAAAACTACGGCAGCACACTTTGTATCTTTTTATTTCTATTTGAGGAATGAGTCGTTTTTTTTTAATATTGTATTTACGTGACTACAATATAGAACTTAGTATTCTGAATATGAATAAAATAATATTCTTTTAAAATGACTTTTAATATGTACTGGAAATTCAAAGGAAAAATTGGCGATGTGTCCAGTATAATTTCATATTGAATATTCTAAAACAATCTTTGGTTCGAAAATGTAGGTACGTTTATTTTTCCCTCAACCCTTTCGTTGTATAAACATTAATGATAGCAGTTTTTATTTTATTTCGATATACCGAGTCAGCCTTTTACATGTACACAAATATTTGACAGACATAAAAAGTACATAATAGCAGACTTAACAAGATATGATTAACCACGACAAAAAATTAAAACACAAAATCCAAAAACAATATTTATTTATTTATTCAAAGCCAGTTTGACACATGTACTATAAATACATTATTCAATAAAACTTGATAAAAGTTAATAACTTAAGTTAAGAAATACCTATCAATTAAAATAGCATGAAAATAAAACTGTCAGTGTGCACTCTGCTATCTTAGTGCCAACGTGATTTAGACGTGGACATGGTTAAAGAAGGATAAAGTGGCATAAATGCAGTGGAAATGAGATCGTTGAGAAGGATGTGTGGTAAAAGTCTGAGTGATCGTGTGCGTAACAGTGATATACGAAAAGAATGTGGAATGAAAGTAGATGTAGTAACAAGAATGAATGTCAAAACGTTACGATGGTTTGGGCACGTGAAAACAATGAATAAGAGACGTGGACGTCCGAGGATCAAATGGCAAGATCATTTAAATCAAATCCTACAAGACGGCCACGTGTTGAGTACATTGAACAGGAGAGCATGCATGAGGAGTTGTATGACAGCGACGGAAGTGAAATGTGCATGCAAGGATAGAAGGAAGTGGCGCTCTATCCTTTCTGTCTACTCCGTGAGGGAAGCGGCGTGATGGTATGTATGTAGAAATAAATAAAACAAGCGTTTTATTCTACTTATGATTTATTCGATGAGAGAGACGTCTTTCGTCTTATAAGGACATTGTCAATCGAGTCAAGGATTGACAATGTCCTTATAAGACGAAAGACGTCTCTCCATCGAATAAATCATTAGTATGGATATGGAATTCTACTACCTAAACATCGACACAGTGAATAAATGGTATGTAATGTATGTATTTATGTAAAACTGTTAGTACTTCTAGATATTGTTGCAGACATGCGCTGAAACATACGAGTAGGTAGAATTATATACAATAATTATTCAAAGTCTAAATATAATGTTGAGTTTTCTATAATATTTACTACTACTACTACTACTACTACTATACCATCACGGCATATCCCACAAGTGGGGTAGCCAGCAGATCAGCTGCATGTAAGAAACATGCAAACTGTCCTCTTCGTGCCAATATAAAATCAAGACATTTAGGATGGGTGGCAAACCCCATCGCTGAATTTAAGATGTAAAATGTCTTAATTTTTTCGAACACCTGCCTTTTACAGGACACTCGAAAACTTACGCAGAAGAGTGGGAGACCAATTCTTTACCGGGTGCTCCACGGGATATTTACCAACAGAGCACAAATATTACGACTCTCTTGTATGAACAATTACCAAACATAAGTTAATGGTAAAGTTAGTGATGTTGTTAAATTAACTATTTAACCAATCAACAAATTTACATTTAAATTGAATAATAATCATATTAATCTACTGATAATCAGTTTTAAATCTTAAATTATTCATATTATTTTAAACTTACAGTTAGTCCAGTCATTTCTGTAAGTTTTCGAGTGTCCGAGTAAAAGGTTATCTAAACATTAACTTCAAGACGTTTTACATTTTGAAATTCAGCGATTGGATATACTACCCATCCTGAATATAAAAACTTTTTTGGACACGGAAATAACTCTTTGCATCTTTATTACATGAACTTAGTCAGCTGGTTATCCTACTTGTGGAAAATACTGTAATGATTTAATTAATAAATGGTAGATTATTATTTTGTTAGTATATGAGTGTAGTACTTACGTTTCGTCCTGTCACAAAGGATAACAGTTCATACAATTTTAAGTGCATTATTTATCTTTGTTCTTTTTTTCATATGATCACAGTATTTTCCACAAGCTGAATAGCCTACGAACAAAATGCACGAAACAAAATATAAGATGTCTTTTCAGTGCCAGAAGAAGGTAAGACATTCAGAATAGCTGAAGTGTATCTTTATATATGCCTGAAAAGCATTAGTTACGAGGGTTGCTACGTAAGTTTTGAAATACAGCTAAACCAGTATGAATATGGCAAATCTGACATTGTCATCGTAAAATTTGAAATATTTTGTAGTAAACATACTCAGAAAGTTTTGTCATACGAGTGATATTTCTATTGTTTACACATACTTGAAAAATTAACTTCGTTAAAAAAACGGAATTAAATCTTGAACATTTTTGTGCGATAATTTTCTATGACTTTCGACGTGGATTAATCCGACAACAGTATACCCACCGATCAACTCGCTGCGACTTTTGATAATGAAGCACCATCGTGTTACGTTATTTTTCTGAATTCAGTCGTGGTCACACTTCGTAACAGGACCAATTTAGTGAAGGTCGTCCAAAATCGGCTGCTGTGCCAGAAAACATCAATGCTGTGCGTGAACTGATTTTGCATGATCATCACGTGACATACGGTGAGATTAAGGTATGCTTGGACATTAGTTCCACTTGCATACATTTAATATTGCATGAACATTTGGTCGTCAAAAAGATTTTTTCGCGTTGAATACCGCATAGTTTGGCAATCGCTCAAAAAACGGCTCGTGTCGAATGTTGCAAGCAAATGATGAAAAAATACAATTGTGGTGCTTCAAAGGACGTTTATAAGATTGTGACAGACGACAGATCATAGATCTATGCAAATGAGCCCGAAACTAAACAGCAATCACCTGTATGGGCCTTTCTAAACGAGCCAAATCCAGCAAAAGTCGTTCGCGCATGAAGCACTTCAAAGGTCGCCTATTTCTTCGGAATTATTGAACATAT
The DNA here is from genome assembly GCA_947579605.1 of Athripsodes cinereus. NCBI lineage: Eukaryota > Metazoa > Arthropoda > Insecta > Trichoptera > Leptoceridae > Athripsodes > Athripsodes cinereus. The sequence continues at coordinate 7,652,230 of OX388323.1, forward strand.
CGTTACCATTCTATTAGAGTAACTTAATTTAAGTTAATTCGGAATGGTATATCATCATTTGTTTCCCAGAAGTGTTCGTAAAAATAAGGGAATCCACTTAATTTTTTTTTTTACACTACCGGTAGTGTTTTTAAAAAATTAAAGTGGTTGTAGTACATAATTAACTAATTCCTTAATTAAAAGTATATAAAATATCTACATAGAACATGAAACTAGACCGCGACTCGCTCATCATACTAGATTCGAATCAAATGAAGGGTATACTAAATATAATAATAAATACGGTAAGAGAACTTAATTTACATTATAATGTGTCTGAATTGCTTAATATTATTCCGACATAGAAATGTGTAATTTGCAACAAAAAGACTTGCCAAGGAATGTCGCTTGAAATGTGGATTAATTTATAAATGAAATAATGCAAATACATACTATTATTTAGTTTATGTTTGCTGCTATTCTTGAATTTTAAATAATTTATGATATTATTATGAAAATGAAAGAATCGACAAATCTATTTTTTAATGGATTTGAAGCGACTGAATTATGTAAATTCAGTGTTGTTTTTATTTGAAATAAATAAATAATAATAAAGTACTTTTGTGAAATATTTCCCCGAGTTTACTACACAAAAAAATCGCGTAAAAATACTAAACAATAGTATGTATTGCTGAACTTCCAATATCTATCTTCCAATACAATTATTTATTGATAATATAAACATTAAAAAGAGGATCTTAAAAAGAGCTGATGTATTCGATCTAGGAACAAAACATATGATGTACCATGCTTTCATCATACCTCATATCACATATGGGTTGGTGGCCTGCAGGGCTACTCTTGACAAAACTAAACACGATCTTAATCTAGTCTTGATCTTGATCATACGACGCACGAAGTGACTATTGGCCAAAAATACACGCAAACCGATCGCGCGTTAGCGGTAGTGCGGTGTTTTTGACCATAGTCCCTTCGTGCGTCGTATGATCAAGATCAAGACTAGATTAAGATCGTGTTTAGTTTTGTCGAGAGTAACCCTGCTGGTCTCATTGTAGTCTGAGAGTCAGAGAATCGATGCAGAGGACAATGAATAAGGCATTGAAAAACGTACATGGATTTAATAGATTAACTAAAACTATTGATTTATATAAAATGACAGGAGAAATGACTCTCAACCAATTAATAACTTCTGAAAAAGCCAAGACTATACATAAGATAAAAAACGGACATATGAAATCAAACTTGAGCTTGACGACTAACAGTAGTGTACATGGACACAACACGCGGACTTCAAACAATATAAGAAACATTATACCCAGAACAAATAAAGTTCAAGATGGTTTCTTGTACTCTGCTGTTATGATTTATAACAGTTTGCCTGACCAATTGAAGAAATGTAAAAATCCTAAGGAGTTTGGAAAGAGGATTCAAGAGTTAGTAATGACTTCTCAATGTTTGTGATAGTGTTTTGTATTTTTTGTTTTCAATAGTGTTGCTGTTCTGTGATTCTTTGCTCTGGTGTCTTATATTTTACTATAATATCAAATAATTTAAATTTATGAATTGTTTTACCAGATTTGTAATACTGCACGCCTCTGACACCAGCAACCTTAGTTGCTGTTTTGAGGTATTGTTTATAATTGAATAAAATAAAATAAATTGAAATTATGCACATACATACATGAAAAGGTTCAAATATTTGCAAGATGAGATATTGAAACCTAATCAAATTTGTAATTATATCCACAGAACACAATATATAACTGTGTTTTAATCTTTAAACAATTACTAAGGTACATACATTTAGGTAAACAGATATGAAGCGTGTCTATATAAAGAGACGCTACTCTAATATCTACAATAGAATAGGGTTTATTAACAATAATAGTATGTTTGAGTTTGGAGAATTAACATTATTATTGTGTTATTGATGATACACGTGAAAGATTTCTATTGTTCTTGTTGTAGAGAGATTCAATAATAACTATCTGTGTTAATAAGTTTTGTTTCATAATTCTATCAAGCTTTTTTGCAGTTAAGGGCCCCGTTTAGCAAAAACGGTAAAATATTCTATTTTCAACAAATTTGATAGAAAAACTGCCAAAACTTGTTGACCCTTGCGAACATATTGATTTGATAAAATAAAAAATCAAATATTTATTACCAATATTAGTTTTTTACTAAAAAATAAATAAATCGCAGACTGACGAGATTTATTTAGGTACTTGTAAAATATATATATTTTTTATTCATCCAATCAAGCATTTAAATACTAAAGATTTTAGCAATTTTTTTTTGGTATACAAAAAATTGAGTTCATGTGGTGATTTTTGGTTTCAAAATATGAGAAATTCTATCAAAAAAAATATTTTTTAAGTCGGTCAATATCCATGAAAAAAACAAAAAAAGATTGAATATTTTTGTTCTATAATTGTAATTACTATCTAAATATTCTAATATTAAAATAAATATATGAAAATTTGTAGGGTTCTCGTGCATTTATGTACCAAACACACCCCCGAATTCGAATTTTAGAAATATGCTTTTTTATAAACGAATACTATGAAGCTAAAATCGTTTTTTTTTAAAGTTAAAAATTGATATTGGTAATTAACATTTGTTTTCATATTTTATCAAATCAAAATGTTCGTAGGGTCAACAAGTTTTGAAAGTTTGTGTACCAAACTTGTTAAAAATTGAATGTTTTATCGTTTTTGCTAAAGGGGCCCCTTAAGTTTTCTATATCGACTGTACAGTTCCATAAGTCAACAAGTCGAAATGTCTTATATTCGAGAAATCACCATTTTTATAATTTTGATAGGTATATTTATATAACGTTTAAAAACATAACAGAGAGTAAAATTAACATTCTAAATAGTTTGGGACTAGCTCGATCTGTGTGAATAATTGTCTATGCATGAAAATAATTGCGCTGTTAGAGGCGTTTTGTCAAAAGAACAATATAATTATCAGTATCACAGCACAGGTTATGAATAGAGAAAAAAACCAATGGATCACAAGTCACCTCGATAGTAGGTTATCTTGTCAAATTTTCAATAAACGAGTATTTATGTGATTGTTTCAAACAAAAATAAATGGGACGTCAAGTAGTACACAGCCTTTAAAAATGGATGTTGTAAAATTAATAATATTTAGTGTCAATAGAAACTGAGAAATGTCAAATTATTGGAAAATGTCGACACAAAAACAAATATTTAGTGTGGTCAATTTAGGTGTCAATATAAAGAGAACCATGTATTTTTTAAAGGTATTTGTTTGTAGAATTGTAAGAATGGAGTTTATTAAAATATGCCAATTAAATCAAAATTTTCGTAAATTTCGACATGTTTTTAATCAAGTTTCAACATTAAATTTTAAAAAATCCAAGAAGTATTTGATTGGATTAATATTATGTTGATCTAAGATTTAGAAAAATAATATGAATTATTAAGAACATTTCCTTCATTAAATTTACCTTTCATGTTATTCAAGTACTACATCCATCATTGTTTAATGTTATCTTCTTACAAGGAAGAAAATTTATTAAAGTAAATATATATTATAAAAGCAGCTGTATGTAAAAAAAAAAACAATAATGAAAATAGTTATTTAGAAGTTACTAATTATGAGTGAAAACATTATTATTTAGGTATTTTATTTTATTTTATTTTATGGAGACACTCACAGAAAACTGACAACACAATACATAAATTACAAACATACAATAAGATCTGGCCAGTTCCCCAATTAAGAGCGTCTACAGCATGCACAATCAGAGAATTCAATTAAAGCGTAACTCAACATCTGCGGTGACAAGGCAAAGGGGCACAAGTCAGCCCCGCAGCACCGAGCCACCCCCCCCACAGAAAGGTATTATTAATTTATTGTAATAAAAAATTTGCTATCATTAAGATACCACAAAGTACCTATAGATGAAAACGTTCGGTAACTATTTATCTAACGTAGTGGAAATTAAACAATGTTTTTTTATTATATTTTTTATTTTATCTGTCTTCTTTATAACATTTAATACAAATGATCGCATAAGTTAGGAATGTTAATTTTTTTACTACTTTTATACAATTTACTGGAAGACATTGCCTCAATGCAATATGTACGCCTTTTGTACATACGAGTATAATACACTTTTTTTAAACTGTATGACTATATACTTATAAATCCTCTATTTACAATACTTATTTGAATATCAAAGATTGACATATTGATAAAAATTATCTCAATTACACTTTTTTACCTGTATGAACATTTTTGATTCGACACATTAATTGTATTTTTTTATATTGTTGTTAAAGGGGCCCTTTAGCAAAAACGATAAAACATTCAATTTTCAACAAGTTTGGTACACAAACTCTCAAAACTTGTTGATCCTACGAACATTTTGATTTACTAAAATATGAAAACAAATATTAATTACCAATATCAAATTTTAACTTTGAAAAAAAACTTGATTTTTGCTCCATAGTATTCGTTTATAAAAAAGCATATTTTTAAAAATCGAATTCGGCGGTGTATTTGGTACATAAATGCACGAGAATTCTACAATTTATCATATTTTTTCTAATTACGAATACTTAAATAGTTATTACAATTATAGAACAAATAAATTATATATATTTTTTGTTTTTTTCATGGATATTGACCGATTTAAAAAATATTTTTTAGATAAAATTTCTCATATTTTGGAACCAAAAATCACCACATGAACTTGATTTTTTGTATACTAAAAAAAGTTTGCTAAAGTCTAGTATTTATATGCTTGATAGGAGGAATAAAAAATATATTTATTTTACAAATAATTTGTATTTTGATATAACAAAGAGTACCTAAATATATCTCGTCAGTCTGCGATTTATTTACTTTTTAGTAAAAAACCAATATTGGTAATAAATATTTGTTTTTTTATTTTATCAAATCAATATGTTCGCAAGGGTCAACAAGTTTTGGCAGTTTTTTTATCAAATTTGTTGAAAATTGAAGATTTTACCATTTTTGCTAAACGGGGCCCTTAACATGCCAAAGGCTAACGAAGTGAATGTATGTAAATAAATAAATAAATAAATAAATAAACATGATCATACCATCACCACATTGAAGGAGTCACACCGACATCCCGGATAGCGCAAAAGTCTGAGGACTTGTATATTTTTTATTCGTTCATTCTTTGCCGTATATTGACTACAAGTTTTTTATTATTTATTATTTTATTTTATTCTCCGCTGTACACCGGTTACAAAGTATTATAAAAATTCCAGTTATACAATTCAATGTACAGAGTGTGATTTAATCGCTAGGATGCGATGTCTTCCAACTAACTACTTGACAACATTGAAATAAATAAAAAATGAGCATAAAGCCTAGCCGAGGTGTTCAGACACTTTTCTAGGTATTCAGGTCGATGAAAACAAAAAAGAGTTGTTGATGCCGGTGACGGAACTGCGTCTCCACCCCAAAAGGATTCTACATAGTCTTAAGACTCTCCACTTATATAGACAGGGTAGCACAAAAAAACTTAAATTAGATTCACAATGCTCTTATGAAACGAAAGACGTTTCTCGCAATGATTAAAGTATAGTAGATTTTTTTTTTTAAATTTCACTAAAGTAAAAGCTCGCCCACGACAGTTACTAACACATAAGACAAAACCAACTATCAAGCTCATCCAGGTAAATCGGGGGTGAGCAGGACTCATGCAGTATAATATATTACCAAGATTTTCAGCCATCATCAAACTCCAAGAAGGCTCTGAAACTCCTCAGACAAAATATTCATCACTTCATACTGTCACATGTCATATCATATTATATTATCTTGCATCCGACGTCATCATCCGTAAACCACAAAATAAATACATTAAACACGTCACATTGGTACATACATTTATATCAATCAAAACATGACCGACGTCGGTTACTATTTAGACGGTTAGTTGTAAATTTTAATATGAAAGAGAAGGTACATAATAATGTTGTTGACAAGCATGGTTAAAATGAAAGATATATTATGAGAAGCAGACCAGAATTACAAGGAAGTACAACCTACGTGTAGTGAAAAGTCAAACATTATTAATATCACCCTTGAGTTAAAACTTTGCGGTCTTGGTAAAGTTTGTCTATCCATTGGCGTAACCTTGGCAACTTCCCCTCCCTCCCCCCCTCCCAAGAATCTCTATTTATTTTTTATTTTATTTATTCACTTTTACACGACAATCCTTTTACATGTTGAATAAAAAAAATAGCAACAATTAAAACCAATGTTTGGAATATTTACTTTATTTTTTTTTTATTGTTTAACCGGATTTGGGTGCTAAAAAATTTTAACATTTGTTGCTGACTGGTCGAACTAGCAGCCAATAATATATTGAATTTAATTGTTCCAGCGCCATTAAGACGGGAGATCGCGATCCATTTGAGATCTGAAAAATGAGATCCCAAAAAGATGGTTGCTTCTAAGGTTTGCATAAAGCGTCTCTCGATTGGTGGACCTTACATCGTGACAGTGAGAATGGTGGTATTGGTGAACGTTGTCCATGGACACCGAAAGCGATCACACAAGCCAGCCTAGAGTCAATTCGTAAGAGTTGGGACACCTTTCTCACTTCTTCCGATTAGATTTAGCACAATGTTGCATTGTGTAAGTAGACATGGTTTTCCAATCGAGGTTTCTAATTCTAACCATTTGACAGACGAAGACATTGATTTACAGATACTGTTTCATGCAAATAAATTGATAATTAAAAGATATATATTATATTCGGAATAAAACTTAATAAGTAGGTCCAAAAAAATTATTTGAATTTCAAATAATTAGACAAACAAAAAATATAATAAATGAAGAAAATAATTGCAGATTCGACAAAATAAGCAATGGACTGTTGAAAAGTTTGGAAAATTAATATTTAAATAGAAAGTTGCTCTTGCTCTTCAATTTAGACTTAATATAACTCTACATAAATATAATAAATATGGTTCTAAAATTGTTGAAAAAACATATAAAGATTGCGAAATATTTTGTATTTCTTAATCGTAAAAACTTGTATTAAAAACTTTGTTCAGTTAACAGAACTGTCAGTAAAATTATAGGCTATTGTTGCCCCCTTTGAGAATATCTTGGTTACGTCTTTGTGTCTCTTACTTATTAAATTTATGTATCCTACCCTATTATATTAAACTACTAAACTATAAGCACACTTTGTACATATAAACTTACGTTAATACGTAACAAGTTTTGTTGTGTTTGTAAATTGTTATATGAGTTTTGTGTATATTTTAATGTAAGCACTAAAAACATATTCACAGTGTTGGTTTTATAGTAGTACAATTCTATAACGTAATTAAAAACAAATGTATTCTACTACTATATTGATTTGTATTGAGAGAGACGTCTTTCATCTTTAAAGACACAGTCAATTTCTCAATAGAATGACAATACCCCCTATTCTATATTGACTCAAACTGAATTAAAAACGCTCCTTAATTTAATAATTATGGTCACTTGAACTAAAATTCGTATTTTATATTATGATATTTTAGTTCTTTTTGAGTTTATAGAATACCAATGTGCACTTACTGAAATTGGAAGGTTCCTGTTTTAGTAAGTGTACATTAAAAATGAAATAGAATCGGGCGTAATGTCCTTGAAAAACAAAAGACGTCACTCTCAACAAAAATTATGATAGTGGAAGAAAATTTGTTTTGGAGTTTATTAAAACACTGTTAGAAAAATATGCATAGGCACCTAAATTCCACCACAGCAGAAAAAAATGATCAGCATTTTTTCTGTCCTGATAAATGTTTTTGGCCTCCTTCAAATTCATGAAGTTTCATTGCATGCTCTCCTGTTCATTATGTAATCAGAATGAGTCTGTTCTTCAGGATCTAATCTACGTGATCTTTCCATTGTGATCATCGGCAGCCATACCTCCTAACATTTATGTATCTTTTTATAACTCTGTCATCTTACATGGTTTTTTTACAAATATCTTACGATTCTTCTAAATCATTTGACCAAAATATTGTATAAAAAAATGTTATATTTATAAAATATATAAAATAAAATTTCATATACCTATTAAGGAGAAAACTTTATTTATGTTTGCTTTCAATTTTCGTACGTCAAAATATCTAAAGTAATGAATATGAATCTTATTTTATTGGTCGAGTGAGAATAGTTATAGTAGCCACACACACAAGAAAAAATAATATGGCTTAGATTTACGAGTGAACCCTTTTTGTCTCTTGAGATAGCAGAGAGTCACCATTAACCCTAGTACGATGTCTTCCTTTGAAATGACATACATTTAAATTATACATAAACATGACAAATATCGCCTTCTCGAATGTTGCAAATAATACTAGTATGCAGTAGCGTTTATTAAATAGAAGCGGAAAAAGTGGGATTAGGTGAGGCTTCGAAGCTTAAAAATAATTAGGAAATGTTAAAACAGTTAACAAATTTTCAAAATGCGCGCAGTCTCTCACCATGTAGGAGAAACAAAACACTGTGATGCATGAAAGAATAATAAAAATAAAAGCGGGCTTGTATTTGCGACCATAGTATATGCAATTAAATGAGGTTTTTGTGTATTATTTAAGTTGTATTTGAATCGTGATCTGCAAAAACCACACATGTTACAAAATCAAAGTTTTCGAGAAATTAAAAAAACCTTTCTATTTTTTAACTTAAAGCAAATCGCTTCGGGTTTTATTGAACTTTAAAAGAGCTTCAATGGTCCTGGTGAAAAATGAAAAATTAAAAATCCAACAATATTTTGGTCTAACAAGTTTATTATTGAAGATAAAGGTGTGCAAATGGTAACATGAAATGGTATTTTTAGTATTTTCATTCAGTACAGGAGATTTAATTTTGTAGCCAAATTCTTTGCATTTACTGCAAACATCTATTTGGGGGTGGCCAAAACGTGAAAACAAACGTCTTCCATAGTTCCTTACTTTATCAATAAGTACGTGATATTTACGTGTTCCGTAAAAAAACACACGTGTAATACATGGCTTATACAGAATAACATATATGTAGATACCACACATTAGTATTTTTTTTTAAATAAACTGGAAAATGAAAAAAATGCAATATGTGTGGTTGTTGCAGATCATGATTCATTTGTTTTCATCATAAAAATACATTTTTCTTTCATATATGCTCTATATTTATACTTTAAATTGTTTAAATTGGTACATTCATACTAAGAGTGAACTTACCAGGAAGGTATGCGGTTTTCAGACATGCTACTGATTAGGTACCTACTGTTTATAATTTTCGTGTAACAAATGAATATTATACTCATTAAGGGTTTTCCCACCACTTTTCCCCTGGATGTTTTAAGAGTTGAGCTCCTATATCATCCAGACTCAACGAAACAAAAGAAAAATTCAAAGGGAGGGCTCAGGATTTGCCTTAAGGGCTCCCCCCGACAAAATCCTCCCCTAAATTACAACCCTTAATGTCCCTTGGAGGAGATACTCACTACAAGGCACTACTCACTACTACAATATTATTACAAACTATGTTCTTACAGTTACGTATTGCTACGTACTAAATTTTTTAACACTATAGACAACACTTTACAGCTTATTATCTAAGTAGAAGAGTATTCAAGACAATAATAATAAATGCTTACCAATCATACTCACCACTGCAAAAACACGAAATTTCCTCCTTACTGAATTTGAAAGAAACAAATAAAAAAGAAAGGGAAAGAAACACATTAAACTTCCAAGGGTAGAGTATGAAAGTAAGGGTAGAGTAATATTGTACTCAATAGAAAATGCAAACACATATTGTGATTCTGCATTCAAATGTTGTATTTAGATACGTTATAAAGCATGATAATTTATGAGACCACGCCGTCGAAAATATCAAAATATTTAAAAAAAACTCCTATTCCTGATTGATAATTTGATAACTGAGACTAAAGATAGATGCCAAAAAGTTAAATTTTTATAGTTGTAATAATAACAATTTGCTATGCTACTTATCTACTAATCCCCCCCCCCCTCCTCAGAAAAAATTCTGGCTACACCCATGTTTACCTATTCTTTTGATATCAGAACATTGAAATTATGAGTCACCAATGTATAGTAAAAATTTCAGTATCACTGTCAAATAAAAAAACTATTATATACAAAATATCTTCATCTAAATAGATATTTCCATACCTACTTCATATATGGATTTATTTTGAACATAGAATACCTGGAAACGAATAATACAAGATACTTTAAATATAGGTATTCGTTTATCATAACTAAAAAGACATTAAAATTAGTATTTAATATCAAAATAACTATTGGCCGGTTTCAATAATCTATCAGCTATCCGCTACTGTCGATTGAAATCTATTGTATTCGATGTTTTAAATCATAGATTTCAATCGACAGTCACGGATAGATAGGTTATTGAAACCGGCCATACATCGCTCATGGAAAATGCCATGACGATATTCAAAGATTGACATTTATTTAATTTAAAAAATGAAATTCAGTAGTCATTTAAGTCACATTATATTTGTATTACATTAAGTTTTTTGTTGTTGTTTTTCAGTGTCCGAAAGCTCAGATTGGCTTAGCAATCCAACAGAATGCTGGAAGATGCAAATGAATACAGACAACCCAATTGTAGCTTACGACCATACCTCAATATGGGTAGCAAACATTACCGCCGTTGTAGGAGAGACAGCAAGTATGCCTTGCTTTGTATCTGGAGATGGTAATCAGGTAAGACTTAATTTTTTATTATTGGTTCGCCTGTTCAATGCGTGTATCATCCCAATCCTTCTATATGGCTATGAGTTTTGGCATTTAACCAAGGCTCAAGAGGGGAAGATACTAAGCTTTGAAAATAAATGTTTTTATTTTTATTTTGGATGTAAAATGGTATGAACATATCATTAATTATGTTGTACGCCGACGCCGATGCACCCGTCAGAGATCTGTAATCTCTGTGATACAGGAAAGACGATGGTACTGGCTGGGTCATGTTCTGAGTATGCGCAATGATAGTTGCCCAAAAAAGCCGTGTCCTTCCTTCCATCCGCAAGTTTTCCGTCGGCCTGGGCATCCCTCTTTTACATATAGCAGTCAATATTGTAGAACGTGTGAAAATAATATATAAATTCAATAAAACAAACAATAAAGATCCTAAATTTACCAGACAAGTCAAAAAAAGTTAAACGAATCATTATCAAACTTGGAGAATCGGCAAGTGTTACGTTTGAAAAGTTAAAACAAGCTAATGAGGAAACGATATCAGAGCGCAAGGAATGCCGTGGGAAGAGGTGACGCAATTGGCACAGAGACGCTCTGAATGGAGGAGGCTGGTTTCTGCCCTGTGCTCCCGAGAGGAGCGTTGAGGGCGATGATGATGATGATGATGAATGAGGAAAATTATTTATCTCGAGCTTGAGTTTTTCGCTGGAACAAATCAATTTTGGAAGGCAGAGAACATTTTGAAGATAAAAACCGTTAAAAGAGGCCGAGGCGATGAAAACATCGAACGTGTGAACACTCTTGTGAGATCATACCGCCGTTTAACATAAAAAATGTTGAGTGAACAAATAAAGTTGAACAGATCTACCATTCATCAAATTTTGGCTGAACATTTGCAAATGCGAAAGGTCTGTGCCAAAATAGTGCGGAAAAACCTCAACAGAAGGATTTCTCCAATTGTCCTCTCCATACATGTAAAAGTTGAGACATTCAGGATGGCGTTCATAACTGAATTGATGATGTGAAATGTCTTACATGATGAATTTTATATTGAGATACCTGATAAATTAAGCTTACATCATCATTGTGTTTGTAAATGGATTAATAAAATTAATTCGCTTCATTGCACTAATGCTAATTTCATTGAATACTCTAACTCAAATTTAGTATTAGGTAATTTATAATGCCGTAAGCTTACTTAATCTCTAAATATAATAATTACAAATAAGTCTTTGAATCCGTTATATACATATACAAATTCAAAGACTTATTTGTAATTATTATATAACATTATATTTGAGATTAGCGCGGGGGCTAACGCTCTTCATACCTTTGAGTCACAAGGTCCCGGGTTCGATTCCCGGCCAGGGCAAAATGAAAAATGACCTTTTTCAAATTGTCTTGGGTTTGGGTGTTACTTGTATATGTGTTCACTGCATTGTATATATGTGTATAGTCATATTAGTACCCATAATTTATTTATTTATTATTTCACATATCCAAGGCGTGAGACTTATACTTGTAAAGAAGACACAATACACAAATCAAATTTCTCATTCACAACACAGTTGGAAAACAAGAATTGGCAAAGAACAAAACACAAAAGGAAATCATTTCATAACAATAATTATTTAAGTCAAATTATAAAATGATACAAGCAATGTTTATTGGTTTGGGACTAGCTCGATATGTGTCTATACATGTTATGTTATTCATCCAGCCCACGAGTGAGATAACCAAGGAGCCAATACTGTTTGTTATAAAATGTAAGACGTCCTTTCCGTACCAAAAAAATATTTTTAAATGTCTTAAAACGTGATGTCAGGTTGCGATTAACTCGCCCTCTGTATATATATTGTATCTTATTTGAATGTTTACCTTTTATATAATTGTTTATAATCAATGTACAGTAAAGAATGAATAAATAAATAAATGTTTTACGGCAGGCTCATTCCTTACCGGGGAATCCTTGACGTAGTTTGCTTTTATTAACTTTGAACTGAAACAATTTTTACTCTTACATAATATCTAGATCAGTGTTTCCCAAACTATGGGTCGCGACCCACCGGTGGGTCACGAGCGAATATTGAGTGGGCCCTGTGCATTAAGTAGTTCCATGACTCGCTACTAGAGAATCTGAGCATTACCAATATTTATGACCTCTTTTCTCTAAGACGGCTTAAAGGTGAGTCTCAAGATTGGATTTTTTCCTAGATGGGTCGGAGCCCAGTCAACTTTGGGAACCACTGATCTAGATAGAAAAAGAAGGAATTCAATTACGTACAGCAACATAATATTATATTTTATGTGCATATGTAGGTAATGTACTACATTACCTACATATGCACATAAAATATAAGGTATATTCTCACCGAAAACATTTAGAGAAAATTTCCTACTAGACGCTGGATACACACTTGTACTTATATAGACTATAAATTCTTAGTTAATGTTTTGTTTTATTGCAAAACTCAACTCTCTTAATTAGCTTGCTTCCTTTGTTATTATTTTTTTTTTTTTGATAAGACAGTTTAAACAAGGAAAATAATGATAAAACATTATTTTAGTTTTCACTTCTTAGTTTATTTATGTAGGTACCTACCTATCATAGTATTCTATCTTTCTTTCTTTTTCCTCGAGGCAAGGCACCCGATACCGAGTGAATTATGCCTATTTGTTGACAAGAACAACAGCTGTTGTTAAAATTAAATTTATGTATTTCCGTAGCGTGGTAGGCACCTACATTCGCCTCAAACTCCTACACTACACGCTGCAAGTACGTTACAAGGGCATTGAGTTCAATGAACCCAACGCCCGCATACCATCACACGTATATACGTACACCGCCGCTTGAGTCACGGCATCATTGTAGTGGTAGAGCCGTATTCAGGAATCAAATTTAAGTCACACTTTGAATCGCTACTTAACATTTTTACATTCAACTCGTCAAAACAAAATTTAAACTAGTCTAGTCAACAAGTTGATTTTTTTAAAAGGGGATCTTTCTTTTGACATGGATGTCCTTTAAGAAGGAGAAAAACATCACTTATCAATCAACTCAAATGTTTTTATTGTACCTTTTGAGGTGATTCACTAAAGCCAGATTCACATTGTAACAATTTTGTGCCAATAGAGAGTGTACGGAGATGGGAAAATTAATACCTAAATCTCTAAGAGAACGAATTAATTCCTGGTTGGGTAGTAGTGGACAGCCCAAGAAGATATGGTCCAAAGTCTCGCTGTCTTCCCCGCATTCACATACTGGGGAGTCTAGAATGTTGATTCTGGCCAAGTGAGAGGCAGTGACGCAATGACCTATCTTCATTCTACAGAGGAGGGAAATACTTAATTTTGGTAATTTCGATCCTTGAAACCATGGTTGGGATGGAATTGAAGGTTGGATTCCTCTGTAATGGGATCCAGATACTGACACGGTGAAGTTATAGTTCCACTTATCATAAATGTTCTTTTTTACTGCATTTAGGCAGTCTCCGATAGGTAAAACAAATGGATTTGGCAATACCCCGCAAGTACATGCTTCCTTGGCCAAAACGTCCACCTTTTCGTTACCAGAAATGCCCACGTGAGAAGGGATCCAAGCAATTACCAGATCTATAGATTTGGAAACTGCTTCGTGAATTAAAATTAATATTTCTTTGATTATGTAGTTATTGAGTGAGGATTTAGCTTTTTTTCTAAGAGCAGTGACAAGGCTTAGGGAATCTGTAAAAATTATAGCCCGTGGAAGTGTTTTGTCTACGATTAACTTAAGAGCCTCTCTGAAAGCCAGACACTCAGCACTAAAGACTGATGCAGAAGTAGGAAGTTGAAATTTGAGTTCAATTTGAAGTGAGGGAGAGTAAACAGCCGACCCGCATTCATCTGTTTGAGATTTGGAGCCGTCAGTAAAGAAAATAGAATGAGAAGGCCATTCACTATTTACTCTTTGCAAAAATAAAATGTTCACCACCTGCGGATTCAAAGTGTATACTGATTTATCTAAGCCAATCGAATCAATTATATTACAGGTCTGCATTGGATAATTGAGAGGTGTTGAATAATGCGTTGAAGATGTAAGATTAACTGATGCAGAAAAATTTTGCTTGATGTATTCCCAAGACGAACATAAGAGAGGATACATTTTATTACGCCAGTAAGGCTCATTAGAGCAAAGGTCTAAAAGAGTTTGCAGTTTGAGGAGCAATAAATGGGGACTCAAACTCATTCTTCGTAGTACAAATTTGTGGGAGAGAAAGAGTCGTCTAAGACAGAGAGGCATTTCGACACATTCTGCCTGTAAGGCTATTATTGGGGAAGACCTCATGGCACCCAATATAAGTCTCAGGCATTTATTTTAGACTCTTTCCAGTTTTGTACTTAAATAATTAGGAAGGGGCTCCATCAGAAAACAAGCATAATCCAGAAGACTGCGAATAAGAGAAGAGTAAAGCATTCTCATAGTAGAGGGATGAGCGTCCCACCACACTCTTGAGACTGCTCTAAGGATATTAATATTTTTTTCACATCTGACTATTACGTTGTCTATGTGTAGGTTCCATGAGAGTTTTCTGTGAAGAGTCACTCCCAAAAACCTCACAGATTCCACGTTTGGGATAATACCATCATCACACTTCAATGAAATCTTAGGGGTTTTGTGTTTCTTTGTGAAAACTACAAGTTGACTTTTGGAGGGGGAGAGAGTCATCCCGTTGGCAAAAAACCATCTACTTAATAGCTGAAGGGCTGTTTCTAATTTTTCTCCAGCATAGAGCGTAGAACCAAGAGAACAGTAAACCACAAAATCATCCGCATACTGGAGTATATTGACATCGGAAGGTAGAGAATTCCCGATATCGTGCGTGTAAAGATTAAAAAGAGTTGGGCTTAGCACTGATCCTTGCGGGAGCCCTTTATATACCATTCTCTCGACCAGACCTTTGGAGGAATTAATCAGTATGCTTCTCTCACTCATTATATTAAAGATAAGGCAACACAGTATATTGGGGATTCCCGCAGATGTCATTTTTTTAAATAAAACTGGAAGTAAAACGCTGTCATACGCCCCGCAGATATCCAAGAAACAAGCCACTAGGTCCCATTTCTTGGCTCTCGCAATATGGATGTCTGAGACCAGAACACTCAAATTATCCAAGCAAGATCGTCCTTTTCTGAATCCAAGCTGAAAGGATGGGAGTACACCCGAGTGTTCGAGGAACTGATCCAATCTCGCTTTTAGCATGCGTTCCAAAACCTTTAGGAAGCAGCAAGATAACGCTATTGGGCGATATGATGAAGGTAGGGTGGGATTTTTCCCTTGCTTAAGAATTGGAATGATGGATTGTTTTTTCCAGAGGGAGGGAATTTTTCCGCTTCCTAGAATCAGGTTGTACAACTCTAATAGTCTAACTAGAAGATTCTTGGGAGCATGACGGAAAAAAGAGTATGGAATGAGATCTGGACCAGGAGAAGATTCACCTCCAGCTTGGATAGAGGAGGATAATTCGTCATAAGAAAAAGGAGATGAAAGCACATTGGAGTGCTCAGAAAGTGTGGGACTTTTTTGCAATTCGTGGCATTCCGGAACGTATGGAGGGGATAAGTTATCAATAAAATTCTCGATCCATGGACCCATCGCGACCTTTTTATGTTTTGGTGAGAAAGAACCTCTAAACCTGCGAATGGAGTCCCACACTTCCGATGTAGGAGTGTCTGGGGACAAAGAGCCACAAAAATCTTGCCAACCTTTTCTTTTCTTTTTCCTAAGTAATTTCTTTGTACGGGCTTGTACATTCCGAACCCGTAAAAAGTTTTCCCATGACATGTTATTTTTATAAAATTTGATAACTGCTGCTCTCTGTTTGACTGCCTCAGTACAATCTGCATCCCACCAAGGTGGAGATGTTTTGTAGGATTTTTGACCTGATGATATTGGGATGGAGATCTTCGCAGCACGTGAAATAACGTCATGAATATCTTTTGCAAAATTATCAACGTCGCGATGTTCTTTCTGAATTAAGTGGTCTTCCGATAAAATATGTTTGCGATACTCGTCCCAATTAGCTTTCTTTGTAATGAATTTGGTTCTGACAATATCATTCGAAACACAATCAGGGGCTACTTTCAATTCGATGATTATGGGGAAATGGTCACTGGAATAGGTATCTTCGAGGATATCCCACTGTGAAACAGGAGCAATATCTGCTGAGCAAATTGAAATATCCACCGCGCTAGGTCTTTGATCTGGATATGAGAGACGAGTGGGTTCTCCTCTATTCAGAATACAGAGATTAAATTCATCTGTCCAATCCAAAATCGCCCTACCGGGAGCATCCGAAGATGGACTACCCCAAGACTGAGAATGAGCGTTGAAATCTCCCAGAATCATGAAAGAGGAAGACATCCCTGGGATGATACGGGACCAGAAGGCTTTGTCAAAATAAGATCTAGGAGGGGCATACACGGAAATAATTGAAATATCATTAACTCTTGCAGCAACTACTTGTATGTTTGATGGGGAATTAAGAGAGATTCTTTCAAAATCAAGAGAATCCCTTACCAGAAGGGCTGCACCTCCTCCTCCGCCATCTAACCGATCATCCCTAAAGCAGGAATAACCAGGGAAGGAAACGAAAGAATCGAACTTATACCAAGTCTCTGAGAGACAAGCAACATCAATTCTACAAGATCTAAGTAAATATAAGATTTCATCTCTGTGACGAACTGCGCTACGGCAATTCCATTGAAGGATAGCTAAGTTAGATAATTTATTTTTCGAAAATCTATTCGTGTTGGTTTGGTAGGCCATTTTCGATAAGGTTTTTTAGTGCAGGAATAAGAAAAGCGGCGTTAGACGAAGTCAAATTCTTGGAGGAAAGGATTTCTATAAGAATTTTTAAAAGGGAAAAAAGAAAATTGTTGTTATCCAGAGTCAAAGATTCTTTAAGGTTTTCAATTACATTTTGTTCAGAAACGGGAACTTGAGTTGAAATTGCGCAACCGTTGGAACTCTGAGAAGGAGATCCGTTGGTATAGGAAAGGAGAGAGTCATGGCTGACTTTGTCATACCCAGAAGATGTGGATTTTTTTTGGGGCTTACCTACCGATCTCCTACGGAGTGTGGTATGGTTCTGAGAGTAAGAGGGTGTTGTAAGGGGAACTGAATTTGAGGCCAGAGCTTCTGCATAGGAGGATTTTACAGTTGGGTGTAGTTTTGCTGCCTGAATATATGACAGGTTAGATAAGGCCATCGAGTTTTTAATGGCTTTCTGCCTGGAAAATTCCGGACATGAAGAACTTATTGCTTTATGAGCCCCTTTGCATTGAAAGCACTTAGTTTCAGAGGACTTACATTCCTCAGAAGGATGGTTTTCTCCACATTGAAGCACTTAGGGGGAGAACGGCAAGCAACCTTTGAGTGGCCATATTTGCAACAATTAAAACATTGAACGGTGGGAAAACTGTATTTCTCAACGTTAAAAGAGTTATACATTATATATAAATGTGATGGCAGAAATTGACCCTCAAATGTAATAACTATGGTCCTGGAAGGTTTCCACTCCACGGAACCCGAGGACCTATCCTTAAAATTTAACCGCCTAATTTTGATTACGTTCTCCACGTCCGGATTTGACTCCAAAATGGAGGATATTAGTTCCTCATTAGAGATGTCCAGTGGGATGCCCCGAATCAGACCCATTCGCGTAACATTATAAGATGGGATAAACGCTCTGAAATTGGAGTTGGAGAGCATGAAAACATTTTTTATGAAGGAGTTAGCACCACCTCCTGATGAAAATTCCAGGGAAATTTTATATTTTCCCTCAGCCTTGACAGATCCGTTGATCACGCCTTGAATCTTTTTTTGTGTATAAGAATTTCCCAAATTGAAGCGGGGAGATGGGCTTGCTTTGGGCAGCATCCTGCACAAAGACAATAAATGGACCACAAGATTTAGGAGTATAAAAGTGTTCCCTGATGGGAGTGTGGAAAGAAGTAGAAGTAGAAGTTGAAGGAAGGGGTAACTTCTCCTCGGATGTGGGATCAAAAGAAGCACTGCGAGTTCTTTTCCTTTTTGGATCCGGGGGGTCTGGTGGGTCCGGATCCGGTGGGGTAGAAGGTGGGATAATATGGTGTGGATGGTCTTCCATCCTTAGTCAACGAAGAGAAAAAAAAGTAAACAAAAGATAAATAACAGATCACTCTTACCAGATATCCAGAGTAGAAAAAAATAAAATAAAACTAAATTATAAAACAAACTAAAAAAAATCCTGAATACGGCCGTTGATCGCTATGTGAAAAAAAAAATGTAAAATTAAATTAATGAAATATTATTATTTTAGTCAAATACTTATAACAATACGGTACACGATGGAACACACAACCAGACGGTTACGAGTATTGTCACCGAATCTGTATTCTATCTTATGGAACACACTTTTTCTGTGGCAAATAGAATACAAGTATACGTAACATATTATGTAGAAAACAAAAAAATAACTCAAATTCAACAATAAGATATGCCATCCGTTCAGATTTTTTTTTGGTATGGACGAGACTATTTGTATGTTTGTTACATGTGATATAGTCGGTTACAAGAAAATTATTCCAATTTATAATTATTCGAAAAAACATTTGTTCGAATTCACTTTTTTTCGAATGCCAATTATACGAATCCAGAATTATCAGAAAACACAATTGTTCGAATTTTTATACGTCATATTGGTAACATCAATTATCCGAAATACAATTCTTCTAATTTTTACTTCTTGTCCATGGATGTATACGTTTATTTTTTATTATCAAGACAAATAATTGCTCTCATTTTCGGCGAAAAGTGAACGTGCTTAGCGAAGTAACATTATTTAATACGACTCAGTTTGCAATATATTTATTTAAATAGTGTCAAAAATAATTTAAATATAGGTATTTATAATTAGGTATGAAAGCAATCGCCTTATTTTCTTATTACACAAAAAATGACATTATTTTGTTCCTTATGAACTCGTCCACATTTGGATGAGATATGGCAGGAGTTTATTCTTATATGAAACGTAATATAATAGTGTCAATATCAGAGATGTGACGTATTTGAAATAAAAGTATTTAAAATACAAATACGAAATACAAAATACGTATTTGTATTTTGTATTTCAAATACCTTTTTGTAAAAAGTATTTTGTATTTTATTTGAAATACTTTTTTTGAGTATTTTGTATTTTACACAAAATACTTTTACAAAATACCTTTTGATTGTTTGAAACAAAATTCTGCCATTAATTGATTTGCGCGTACGCAAGCTTTTTTTGCCAATTTGTTGAATTACAAATACAACGTTTCCATTAGAGTACTCCATGTTTGAGATATACACACATAGTAATGATGATTGAACAAATTATACATGACGCCGTTTAATGTTTCATGGCCATTTCAAGGGCGCTGTGATTTCTCCTGAATGGTAGCATTTTCAATTTTGTCTGAAGGCAATCTATTCCAGGCAGATGACGCTGCGACTCTGTTTCTTCTTTCTGCAAATTTAGAGGTATTTGCCCTTTTGAGTTCAACGAGTTTAAGAAGCTGATCACAGCCTTCGCCACACATTTTCGTCAGCGGAACAGCTCAGTGGTTGGTGTGCTGCCTTGTGGAAAGTGAGACACAGTTTAAACACCACTATCTCTAGGACTCTCAGTTAGTGTAGACTTCTTAGTAGTGAAGTTATGTGGCAGCTCTTATTCTCTCTGTAAATGATCCGGAGGCAACATTAAAAACCATCTGAAGACGATAAGGAAGAGTCTGGAGCAGTCCTGTATATAATATGATGTTACAGTAGTCCATACGATTTCAGATTTGGATTATCCATTCTGATTTATTTTGTAGCCCAAGTCAGGAATTCTCTTACCTGCTTGATGATACTCAATCCATTTATGACAACTTTCGGCTTATCTCTTCTAACAACAGTACATTTTGTCATGACTTAATTAATTTTTTATTTTGACAGTTCTTCCTAAGGCTCATCCTCATTGTCTGCAAGCAATGATATATCGAATCATGTCAACCCTTTCTCCATTTATGTATACTCTTGTCCAGTTTTTCATTCATCAATGGCATTCATCAATTGTCTGCAAGCAATGCTATATCGAATCATGTCAACCCTTTCTCCATTTATGTATACTTTTGTCCAGTTTTTAATTTCTTTTTCATTCATCAATGGTTTAAATATTAAATACTTTTGTCTTACACCTTGTTCGACTATTTGTAAAAGTATTTTAAAAAGGTATTTTAAAAAAGTATTTTGAAAATACGTATTTTGTATTTTGTATTTAAATACCATTTTGAAAAAGTATTTAGTATTTTGTATTTCAAATACAAAAATTCAAAAGTATTTTTATTTTGTATTTAAATACTTTTTTGGAAGTATTTTGCACATCTCTGGTCAATATGACATGCTTCTAAAGATCGAAATAAAATGAATTTAGATTAATATAAAATGATTCGAAGAATAGGGTTTTCTAACAAATGTTAGTCGAACAATTCACTTTCTATTAATTGTAATTCGAATGATTGATAGTCGAAAAAATGTTATTCGAAGATTTGCTAATTCAAGTAATTGTAAATTCGAACAATTGTCTTTAGAAGAATTTTCATGTAATATATTTAAAAAAGGAGACAATACACAAGTGACTAGCTACAGACCTGTGTGCATACTGTCGGCAATTCCCAAACTCTTCGAGTCAATATTATTGTTCGGAAAATAAGCAGTTCTATTAACAATGTAATTACTTCTATACAACATGGTTTTATACCTAAAAAGTTGTCAAAGAGAGGTCAAGTCGATTCCATATATACAGATTTTTCTAAAGCTTTTGACAAAGTGCCACATGACCGGCTATTGTCAAAGCTATTTGGATATGGAATCGGCGGTACTTTCTATCATTGGCTGGAAAGTTACCTCACAGGGCGAACTCATAAAGTGAAGATTGGGAGTTGTATATCTGATACAGTCTATGCATACAGTGGTGTGCCGCAGGGATCGCATCTGGGACCGATCTTGTTCAATTTATTTGTGAATGACATAGTTGAGATCTTCAGAGACATAGAGGTTTTACTGTTTGCGGAGGACCTGAAGCTTTATAAATCTATTAACAGTTTGGAAGACTGCATTATATACAAAATAATCTGGATTTGTTAAATGACTGGTGCATACAAAATAAGCTAAACCTAAATGCAGCGAAGTGCCAGGTTGTCCGCTTTCATAGAACTAGATCTCAGATAACTTATGAATATTCAATTGATAGTGTTGTTCTCCAATGTGTCTCAAACATTAAAGATCTAGGAATCACTTTCTCTGAAGATCTAACTTATAACATAGGTACATATAGAGGAAACTGTCAGCAAGGCAATGAGATGTCTTGGCTTTGTATTTAGATTAGCATCTGACCTGCGGTTGATTCAGTCCTATAGGTTACTTTTTGTATCCCTTGTGAGACCTCTCTTAGAATACAATACAACTATATGGTCTCCTAATTATGCCATCCACAGTAATAGTGTGGAGAGGGTGCAGAGGAAGTTTTTGAGACTGATAAACTACAAAAAAGGAATTCCGGTTGAAAACATAGATTATCCTGCACTAATGGACGAACTTGGTCTCCTCACCTTGCAAAACCGAAGGATACTGTTTGATATGTGTTTTATGCATAAAATACTGAATGGTGCCATTGACTGCCCGGAATTGGTAGAATTAATAAAATTCAGCATTCCTGCCAGGTCGACCAGACAAACTGTGACGTTTCACGAACCTAATACTCGGAACAATTATGTTTATCATTCACCACTGATCAGAATTCACAGACTGGGGAATCTGGTAGGAAATTGCGCTGATATTTTTGCTGACAGTTTCCAGAAATTTAAAACTGACATTATTAAATACTTGAAATTACATAACTGACATAGGGCAATCGAAGTTTGCGACCTAATTTTCAAATTAAACTATTGTAATGAATTTTTATCAATTGGACCCATATTATAGCTGTTTCTTTGACTTTATTTGATCTATACATTTGTTGACTGTTGAATTTACTTTCTTAACGCTGTTTAAATATTTAATTTTGTTTTTATATATGTAATCAGTTATATTAGCCTAACTTTTTAGTAATTTACATTTATAATCCTTTTAAAATTATCTTGATGATTTCTTTTATGTCATAATATTTTATTGCTAGTGCCGAATTAATGATTATTTTATTTAGACCTATCACTCAGATTTATAATTTAATAATTTAACAATTTAATAATTTAATAATCTGATAATTTAATAATTTAACAATTGTTTAATTTAATAATTTGATAATTTAATAATTTGATGGTTTAATGATTTAACAATTTAATAATTTAATAATTTGATAATTTGATAATTTAATAATTTAATAATTTGATAATTCAATAATTTAATAACTTAGTAATTTAATAATTTGATAATTTAATAATTCTTTAATTCAATAATTTAATAATTCAATAATTTAATAATTTGATAGTTTAATAATTTTATAGTTTAATAATTAAATGGTTAATGTTAAATGATTTATAATTTATTGATAATTTATTATTTAGAGAACATTATCGATTATGTTACCTTAATATTGTTTTTTTTTCTGTTGTACTTGATTTGTTAATGTAAATTCTTTTTAACTCTGACCTTGATGTGTAATTTTATAAACTTTGACTTGTGAATATGTGAATTGGTAATGTGTAATAGTATGCTTTTGTATTCTGTCTCATAATTTCAACATGTAAAAGGCTCACGCCGTATATAATTGTAAATAAATGTAAATAAATCGATTTAGTCTACGGGTTATCTATTTAAAAATAATATAATAAAGCAAATAAAATGGTTAGATGGAAGAAATCACTATAAAGTGATAATCTCGCCATTACGTCATATCATTACATTTTTTTTCTGATGTAAACTGCTTTTATTATGTGAATGATGATGTGCAAGAAGTATAAAATAAATAATAAGGTATTTGTTATGTAAAGCATTTCCAGTTCTTGAATTGAAGGAGTCTGTCGTCCTTTTTTGCACCAAAATCTTTGGAGTGTGGCCGCTAAATCTAGAATGCTCCCTAGGGACAGCATTTCTCGCTTTAATGCTCCATTAAATCTTACTTGTGCAGGTGTGTGTCGTTAAGGAAATACACATCTCTAGGTACGGCACGAGGTATGTGAAAATGCAATTTGAATAATTTAAATTGACTGATTTATAAATTAACTGTTTATTTTTTTTGATATTTTATTTATTTATTACAACATACGGTATGAGCCTTTTACTTGTACAAAATATATAGGAAATTAATGACAGGCATAAAAAAGTACATTCAAACAAGACAACCGTGAAAAAAAAGAACAATACATAATGAAAAAACAATATGATACAGAAGACACAAAGCAATAAAAAATTATCACAATTATGAAATTCAATATAAAATTATTGAAAAATATAATTGTAAAATATTTAACATAACAAAAAAATAATAAATTTAGTAAGAAACAGCAAAATCATTACACATAATCATCATCATCATCATCATCGCCCTCAACGCTCCTCTCGGGAGCACAGGGCAGAAACCAGCCTCCTCCATTCAGAGCGTCTCTGTGCCAATTGCGTCACCTCTTTCCACGACATTCCTTGCGCTCTGATATCGTTGTCATAGGAACGGTGTATTGTGAAAGAGGGACACCCGGGCCGACGGAACCCCTGCGGACGGAAAAACAGTGCTCTTTTTGGCCAACTGTAATATGACGGTATATTAAGTAGATATAAATGAACAAGTAACTACGTGCATATACAGTTAATGTTGCGGTAGTAAGCATTTCCTTATAATAATATACGAGTAAGTTTATCTTCGTTGAAATTGAAGTCCGAAATATTATATGTATAATTAATCCGCTCTACTATACCTGGAATACGATTCAGAATTACGACTTACAATATAATATATTATCTACTTAGTTTCATTATTAAATCCCACCTGATGGAATGGATTACTGTTCAAGACGTTTCTATGTACATACACGTAAACACTTCAGGGTTTTCCTCTCAAGATAATATTTCCCATTACAGTAAATTCTTATAGGTAACTATAAATATATCGTAGCCCTGCGATGTGAACCTTTTTGAGCTTGAATGCCAAATAAAAATTGTTTTAGTATAAAATATTTACCGCCCGAAGATCGATGCATTTGAGATGAGGTGCTGGAGGAAATGGGGAACTTTCACAAAAAAAAATTTCAACCCAAAAAATAGTACAGTAAATTAGAAAAATTATGGTGCTTTTTATATTTTTAAATGTGCATTTTTAAGGGTTTTATCACCATTTAAAAAAGCAATTTTCGTACTTCGCCGCAAAAAGGTTCACTCGTGGCGGAGCAGTGTTTGACGATATCAGGCGCTACAAACAGTACTAAGAGTGAAATGTGTGGCAAAAATATAAAATAGCGCCTAGCGACGTCACACCAGACTAATTCAATAACAAAAAATATGGTTTTTTAAAATGAAAATAATGAATGAAAAGTTTTATTTTATGGTTTCTTATTAGGATATTCGTGATCAGCGTATATTTATTTATATGAATTGATAACATTTATTCCTCACACATGTATGTTCCCCATTGCTTCGAGTACATTGGACTGAACACAAGACCAATGAGTCCATCCTCAGGGAGCTAAACATTTCATTACGACTCACAACGATTTGCAGACAGCGCGTTTTGTGATATTTCGGGCATATTGTAAAAAGAGAGTCTGAAAACCTGGAAAGAGTAATTATATCAAGGGTTGTAAAAAGAAGACGTGGAAGGGGCACACAGTACAAGCAAGATGGAGCAACCAAAATATTAAGAAGGCCGCTCAGATTTCACTACACGGGGCCTTGCACATGGCGAAGGATTGCTCAAGATAGAGACAGATGGTCTACAGAACGAGGCATGATGGTCACGATACTCAGAATTGAGAGACCGACGGAGATGATGATTAAATTATATGTCACGTGGCACGTTCCATGAAAAAAATCCATCAAATATTTGTGTAACTTTAGATTTTTAATACAAAGCATTGATACGTCAAAAAAAAAAAAACTATAAAAAATGTGGAACCCTCAAAACTTCATTACTAATGATAATTTTGTCGCTGGATGCTAGATGCCATATTTTAAATTTATTTAACTTTATTTTTATATTGTTTCTAAAACCTTTTTAATTTTTTGTAAAATCACTTTTATTTTTCTCTCTTCATTTGAAATCATGCAAAATCGTCTAGCATGGCACCTGTGGTACGCGTACCATAGGTTTGCCATCCATGTCCTAGTCATTATTACCACCACGCATTCTAAATATTTTATAACCGAGGTTATTATACAGTAGAAAATAGATTATATGCTAAATGGAAAAACTAAAATATGCATTAGAAAAAAAATTTAGCGTAGTAAATTAAGAATGAAAATAATCTAATGAAAATTGCGTCTGTTTTTATTTTGTGAGAGTGGGCTTAATTTTTTTTTACAAATGGGAGGAAAAAATTATTTTTAAAATCATTTGCTCTTCAACAGGGCAAAAACCAATCTGGCATAATTTAAAACATCTTGACGCCAATTGAGTTCCCTCTGCCCACGATATTCCTAGCGTTCTTTTGTCGTTATAATGTAATAAAATAGTAAATATAAGTTTTAAAATGTTTCACTAAAACACTGTTTTCACGTATGATTTTGTATTTAGTCAATAAATAATGACTAAATGCCAATTGCCGAGCGCTTTCACCTTGCGGCATCTTCAGAGCAAGAGTAAATTAAAACTAAAGAATTCTTTAGAAAAGTTCATTATTTGTTCTGAAAGTTTTCGAGGTTTCTGTTAAAGGCAGGCAATCTTTGAATTTCACGTATTACACTGAGAAAAATACTCACAACGAATCATTGGTACGTACTATCAGATAAGGACCAGAGATAGTACAAATGAATCTATAATATTAACTTTTCGCAAACAAATCGTTGGTAATTTTACCAACAACTTGTTTGCAAAAAGTTAATATTATAGATTCGTAGGAATGAATCGTTTGTACTATCTCTGGTCCTTATCTGATAGTACGTACCAATGATTCGTTGCGAAATTTCGTTAGTATTTTTCTCAGTGTAGATTATTAACATGCACAACTCAGCGATTAATTATATGCAAATGAGTATATTATGCATATTTTGATTTCTACCTATCACTTATCGTAATGAATGACTCACGACTTACTAAAGTAAATATTTGACATGACTGTAGGTACATGGCAAATTTTGATACGTAAGCATATTTTCTAAGTAGGGTAAATATATTATGTGTTGTTAAACCTTTTAGGACCATAGGGTTTCTTTAAGCACTTTTTCACAAATCAGTAGGTATTTTTTATGTCAAAATGGAATAATTATAACTTTAACATACAAAAAGTAAAATAAATATAATGGTTTATTAAAAATATTTTTTTTTGGTTCGCAGAAGACTCGTAATACAAAAAAATAATGGATTTTTTAAAAATAAAGGTAGAGCTGTAATTAGTTAAATTATTATTAACCCTTAGTTTAACAATATTTGGTGTACCTACGTATTGCTTTAAGGAAAAAATAAAAAAAAATAATTTATAAGCGGCATTATCATAAAAAAAATTCGACGTTATTAATTATTATTTTATTTATTCTTCGCTGTAACAATTTTACTATCATAAATAATAAATAATAAATAAATAAAAACTTTATTGAAAAAAAAATATTTCAAATGGCGGGTTTATTGCCGTGGGCAATTTCTGCCAACCAACCACTTTTGACAGCAATTTGATATATACAATACATACAAGTGTATGAAAAAGAAGACAAATATAAATAATAATAATAAATATATATATATATATACAATACTTATACCTACATAAAAATACATATATAAATGAATAGGTGGATGGGATGAAGGACACATCATACATTTTCCAAGCAAACTTCAGGATAGTAAATATTTCCAAATGAACTGATCATTTTTTTTAATTCAAAGAATATTTACTACTCGAAAATTTAGGTAAAAAAAGCGGAAGTATATTTTCCCTAAATATTAAAGGGTTGAACTATCTTGATGGTTATATAATTTGATTTAATATATTCCGCTGCCCTCCCTTCATAACTTTAAGTTCATTGTATAATTAATGACTGATCATTTCATTGCAACATACATAGTATAGAAAAATGATATTTTATTTTGTATAGTTATTATTATTATATAGAGTAGAAACAAATTTTCAACGTACACGAGTCGATGTTGAGTTTTCTCCGAAGTAAGGTTTTTCCGGGTGCTTTTGTAGGTTAGGATGGTCTCGAATTGTGTTTGTGAATAATCAATGAACCTGTTATGGGAAAAGTCTTTGTCTCTTACTTTGGTATTATTATTGGACAACATTTAAGTGTGTCCTTGAGGTGCAACACAAAGCACCTCAAAAATATTCATCAACTCTAGGATTACTATTACTCTAGGATTATTAGATCCATTGGATTACATTGCATGTTGGCATATGTCTATACTTTTTCATTTATAATAATAATAATCGGACTATTTATATATGGCGCCGTTAAATGATCCGTGACCATCTCAAGGGCGCCCTGAGTTCTCCCGAACAATAGCGTCTTCAACTTGGTTCTAAATGTAGTTGTGGACTGATTCTCCCTCAGATCTGTGAGCAGTCTGTTCCAGGCAGATGGCGCGGGGGCTTTGAAGCTCCTTTCTGCATATTTGGAGGTGTTTGCCATATTGGGTTTCACGAGTTTGTTGACAGCAGAAGAGGCCGAGCGCAGCGATCGTCTCAGAGTTTCGTCAACGGAAAAGAGTTCGGTTAGAGATGTGGGTGCCGTGCCGCATAAGGCCTTGTGGACAGTGAGACACAATTTAAACTCCACTCTCTCTGGGACCCTCAGCCAGCGTAGATCTTTTAGTAGTGGAGTGATGTGGCAACGCTTGTTCTCTCTGTTGATTGTCATCACGGCATATTCCACATGTAGGATAGCCAGCAGAAAAATTTGTTTTGGTGTATCCATACAAAAGAGCAAAAATGTTCCTACGTCGGTGTTTATGGCGTATCGTTCTCTCTGCCTACTGCCTACTTGGGGAACGGCGTTGGATAATATAGTTTTGCTATGTATATAATTGTTTTGTTTCCTGTAATTTTTTTATAATTTTAAATTATTTGGATAATGAAGTTTGTAACACCACGTATTTTCAACATAGCATAATAATAACATAACCTGCCAATGATGACTGACAGGCGCTGTCAAGATACAGGAAGTACCTGATTAGTTACCAGGTTCATCAATAGATGTCTCATTGATGGAAGCCTCCAGAATATTCCCGAATGTTCTAGAAACTTCTAGAACAATCCGAGCGGAAATAGGAAGGCGGAGTTCAAGGCCACAGTACATCTCCCACCAACACACCGTCCACTTCCAAGGTCTCCATCAGCTGTTCAGTACTGACTCAAGGGTATAAAAGACGGAACCCGTCATACTGAAAGGGAGAATCGCGGTGGCTCTTCCAGGGCCAAGGTTTCCTACCTACCGTTACTCCATAGCTGTCTAAGAAGTACCTACTCTTATTGCTATGAAGTGATTCTCCTTACCTACCGTTACCCTCTATAGCTGTCCAAGAAGTGCCTACTCTTGTTGCTATATGGTAACTTTCCTAATACCTACCCGCTACTCCCTGGCTGTCCGAGATGTGCCTACTCTTGGTGCCATACAGTAGTAGCGACCCTTATTACCTAGTCTCTCTCCGACTACCTCAATATCCATCTAACCTAGCCTGGAGGTGTCTTCGTTATTGTTTTACTAATAGTGTTACTTTCTTTATACAGTATTGTACCAGTTGTCAAGTGATTGTAATAAATTGTGAATTTGCTAAACAGTGTTTTGAACTCTCTCGGTGTACCCCTTCAGGAGTACACCTGGCGCCCAAATTAGTTTTAAGTGTTGACTCTCTGTATTCCCCTTCAGGGAATAATACAAGTAATATAAAGTGTTACAATTGTAACACCACGTATTTTCAACATAGCATAATAATAACATAACCTGCCAATGATGACTGACAGGCGCTGTCAAGATACAGGAAGTACCTGATTAGTTACCAGGTTCATCAATAGATGTCTCATTGATGGAAGCCTCCAGAATATTCCCGAATGTTCTAGAAACTTCTAGAACAATCCGAGCGGAAATAGGAAGGCGGAGTTCAAGGCCACAGTACATCTCCCACCAACACACCGTCCACTTCCAAGGTCTCCATCAGCTGTTCAGTACTGACTCAAGGGTATAAAAGACGGAACCCGTCATACTGAAAGGGAGAATCGCGGTGGCTCTTCCAGGGCCAAGGTCTCCTTACCTACCCGTTACTCTCTAGCTGTCCAAGAAGTACCTACTCTTGGTGCTATGAAGTAATTCTCCTTACCTACCGTTACTCTCTATAGCTGTCTAAGAAGTACCTACTCTTATTGCTATATGGTAACTTTCCTTATACCTACCCGCTACTCCCTGGCTGTCCAAGACGTGCCTACTCTTGGTGCCATATAGTAGTAGCGACCCTTATTACCTACACTCTCTCCGACTACCCCAAATCCCATCTTACATTGCCTGGAAGGGAAGTCGTTGTATTACTTATAGTGTTGTGTATTATACCTATCTATGTTTGTCAAGTCGGTTGTATTACGTATAAAGTGGTGATAATAAATAGATATAGTGAAATTAGTAAATAGTGTTTTAAACTCTCTCGGTGTACCCCTTCAGGAGTACACCTGGCGCCCAACTAGTATTTAAGTGTTGACTCTCTGCATTCCCCTTCAGGGAATAGTAAAGTAATATTAAGTGTAAATAAGTGACTTGTATTAATAATACCCGTTACAAGTTCAGTTATTGATTTTTAAAAATCGTGATAGATTTCGATGAACCATTAATTGGCAAAATTATACTGCTGGGCTATTTTGATGAAAGTATGAAAAAAGTCGGACGAAAAAAGGTGGGTGGGGAGAATGAACCCTCCAACATGTATAATGTCTTTGGTTTCCAACTTGTACTCCGGAGAGAAGCGATAAAAAGTAAAGATGAAATAAGTTTAATAAAAAAATGTAAATTCCATATGTCTGTCGTTACTTTAAACAAAATCTGTGTAGGTATAATATTACTTAAACGATATTAGCCACTTTTTATGACTTTTCAAAGTTTTGAATTTTTTACGACCAATTAACCGTGAAAGTGGTAAAAATATCGCAGAGAATATTTATATATAAATAAAAAAAAATAATCAAAAACAATCTCTTTTAAAAATATTTCCTTAAAAGTTTTCAAATAAATAAAACATAATAATATTTATTTCCCATGATACCTCTAAGGGTTAAATGTGGAAAAGTAAAAATTACTTTGAACGATATTTACTGATTTTTTTTCACATTTTTTTTTACTTTCAAGGTCATATCCAGAATTTTCTCTAGGGTGAGAAGCATATTTGAAATGTTTTTATATTGTTGCAACTGTCAACTTTGTGGATCTTTTTTTTTGTCTCAGTTTTCACGGTTTAAGTATTTATTTATTAAGTTATTTCACCTCATAAACGGCAAATCCTTTAACAATATAGATAAACAAACATAAATTCAAAATTTATAGATGAAATAGACAAACTACACAGACAAAATAAAATAAATATATCAACGATAAATACAAACAGTAATAGGTATAAACTTATATTAACAGAAATACTGTAATTTCCTAGCATTTGTTGGTACGAATTCAATTCTTTAACAAAGTGCAACTGTTCAGTTCGCGTGTGTAGATATTGTCACACATAGGTACCATTTAATAAAAAGAGAGATGCTGTGTATGTAAAAGTCATTTTCTTCCCCGTCATCAAATTTTACTTAGAGTAATTCTGTTACCTAAGAATTTTACCTGACCCATCAAATTTGGTAGCAATTTTTTCTTAGATATTGTTCATTACTGAATCCAACAATGTGCGCTTCGAACTAGCTGTAGGTACCTACTGTATATGGATAATTTGTAAAGTACTGTTCACTCATTACATTACCTCAAGATCACTGTAATCTGCGTCAATCGACCGAAACATCCAACAAAAAGGTGTGTTGTCATGTGTGTTGATATAATACATATCGTCGTTGCATATGCAAAATGGGGTAAGTATGTGAATTTATAAATGTTTTGACATTTCTAAAATAAACTAATAATTCAAGAGTTTTTGTGTTTACGCTGTGGAAATCCATTTTTAATTTTAATAAATAAAATATAAAAATATATTATTGAGCACTGTTTAATCTCCACTATGTTAGGTTAAATACCGAACGTTTTCGCCTATACTTGTAGGCATCTTCAGTTTCCCTGAAGATGCCTACAAGTATAGGCAAAAACGTTCGGTATTTAACCTAACATAGTGGAGATTAAACAGTGCTCAATAATATATTTT
This sequence comes from Athripsodes cinereus, assembly GCA_947579605.1. Taxonomy (NCBI): domain Eukaryota; kingdom Metazoa; phylum Arthropoda; class Insecta; order Trichoptera; family Leptoceridae; genus Athripsodes; species Athripsodes cinereus. Next base: position 7,684,487 of record OX388323.1, read on the forward strand.
TATATTTTATTTATTAAAATTAAAATAAACTACTTTAACGACATCATAACGCATTTATAAAGTGATTCTTGGTATCAAATATTAAAATTCAATACTCTAAGAATAATATCACATGCCGATATAAAGTCCAAACAATAATATTCTAAGTATGTAATAAATCTAATGTTTTTGTGTTAACACTTTGGAAATTCATTATTAACATAGGTATAATTAAATAATTTTTATTTAAAACACTGTATTCTTTCCAAATTAAATTTATTAACCTCAAACGTTTTCGCCAAGGCTTCTACGTGGCATCATCAGGAGGACTAATTAGTTAAAGTTCATAAAAAGTGAGTCTGTTTTCTATACTAGGGGGGGAGAGCTTGAAGGTGGGGAAGACTGGGTGGAGTTAAGTGTGTTTGGAAAGAGTGAAGGAGATGAGTATATCAACAGGGGAGATGCGTATGGTATTTGGATATTCACCAAATTATTTGTATTTTTGTGAATTTTCAGTGTCTCCAAGGCATTCAGTTTGCCAACCTTGGACTCGGAGTGTAAAACCTTAGTACCTTGCATGCCAATAGAATGATCGAGCTCGACACAATGGTCTGCCATCTCAGAATATCCGGATAACCCCCTGAATGCCCTGTTATGTTCCTGAATGCGAGTTTTGATTGCCCTACTTGTTTGGCTTATTTAATTATATGTTTCTAAGTATGTCTTTATAAAAAAAAATCGCATATACCTCTTTTTGAATATATGCAACGACGATATGACAATACAGATGGAATTGGAAATTTAATTTATTCATTATGATTAGATACTAAAACAGAATTAAAACAATAAGTTATTTACTTTCCAAGGATGACGTGAAGGAAAAGCAATACTGAAAAATAATTGTAAATAGAAGGGGATTCAGTTTCATACAAAACGAACCATAGGAGCATGTGTAACAATTGTAATGCTGCACAATCACACATGTATTAATTAATCACTTTATTTCAAAATATTACAACTACCTCAGTAGCGCAATGTAAATAAGTGCATAGTTTTTTTATGTTGAGTTATTATAGTCAACTCATATCCCCATTTTGTGAATTTCGCGCATCATTTTCTTCACGTAAGTGAGTTCATTTCACGTTTTATACTTGTGGTAACATACAAAATTAAGTGACAACATTGTGAAATAAGTACATTTTACAAACACAACATTAAAGGTGATGGGATATACACGATAAAATATCGATACATTCAATATAAACTTTACACAATGCCGGCTCAAATAGAAAGAAATGAAGTTTATTATGAATAATTGCATAATGGCAAAGTTGCTTGTTTCGTGTGCATTGCCGGAAGTAATAAAAAAGTAACAATAAATAAATCTATTGTCACCATTTGTGTACGGTAGTAAATTTCATGTTGTAAAAGTTATGTAAATATTTACGAGATTTTCCTCAATTGCAATTACCGAGAACTACCTATTTCCTTTTGATTTTATTTATTTGAAATTTCATGTTGTAAAAGTTATGTAAATATTTACGAGATTTTCCTCAATTGCGATTACCGAGAACTACCTATTTCCTTTTGATTTTATTTATTTGTTTATTTACTTACGTTCATCAACCTCTATCTTGCCTAATAAGGTGTCCACAAAGAAAATATATATGTAAATAAACATAAAGTGTTGGATGACGTTCACAAGATAAACGTGTTCATTAATCTGTGTAAAAAAATATTATTTTTCATATATCTTATTTAAGACTTCACTTCACTTCATCGCCTTCAACGCTCCTCTCGGAAGCACAGGGCAGAAACCAGCCTTCTCCATTCACAGCGTCTCTGCGCCAATCCCGTCACCTCTTTCCACGACATTCCCTGCGCTCTGATGTCGTTGTCATAGGAACGGTGTATTGTGAAAGAGGAAGGTCCGGGCCGACGGAACCTAGCAGATGGAAGAACAGTGCTTTTTTTTGATTAACTATCATTGGGCATTCTCAGAACATGTACCAGCCAGGACTATCATCTCTCCTGTATCACGGAGATTACAGATCTCTGCCGGGTGCGTCGGCGCACAGCATCATTTGTGACATGTTTGTACCATTTGACATAAGCACTTTAATTAAATGTAAGTGACTGTTGTGCATACAACTATTTAATACAGCTTACCATTCAAGCTATTACTATAATTAATTCCACTTGGAGTCGATTATTGGATCTGCTCTATATCCTCTGCAAATTTACTTAACAGGTAGTCCTCCACAACATAATAACAATAATGTGCGTATAGAGTGGCATGGTATCTAGATGATGCTTACGTTAATGTAAACATTCTTGAAATTAAGTTCTCCACATTTTTTTTTGAGAAGAGGCCCACTAGCCACAAAATCTATTTTTTACTTTTCCTCAAACGAATTGTAGCTTGGGAAACCTTTTCAAAAGAATTTTTAACAAATAAACGATTAACAATGTTAAATCTTATTGATAGTTTCCAGCTCTGTATGTTTCCATATTTTTGAACGTGTATAAATATTTTTATTAGATTTTTTGTGAAAATAGAGCCTTTCATATAACCGAAATATTATAAAACGCACTCAATCGGAAATTATGACTGCGATGAATTGTGGTATCACCAAATTGCGTGTTGGTGATTTGCGACCGATAAAATAAAATGAAAAAAGAACCTGAAGATAGTATTTTACATTACCTATTTACATCACATAGATTAACTACTTTATATACTGTGTGGCATATGTATTATATATGTGCTTTGGGTAACAGTTTTAAGGACATTTTATCTACATAGGTATATTGATTATTCATAACTTGCCTTACTCAAAAATTGGTGGACACAAATAATACTACTACTACTACTACTACTACTATACCATCACGGCATATCCCACAAGTGGGGTAACCAGCAGACCAGCTGCATGTAAGAAACATGCAAGCACACAAATAATGGAAATTTAGAAATTTTATCAAAGCCAGTTGCTAAGCAACCCCACTGTGACAGATTGATTCTTAGACATCTGGGAGATATGAGAGGGAGTTTTTAATTGATTTTATTCACAAGCATGAAAACATACCTAAATCCCTAAAGGATATCAACGCTTCGTACTTAACACAAGGTAATATAAAAAATTGACGTAAGTTATGAAATATTGTTTGCATACTGAAACATATTTATAACTGCTCTATGACGAATTTTCTTTATAATTTTAAAATAAAATTAGCTACTCGTAGCTATCAACATAAAGCTGCTTCACATAGTAGAAGGTAAATCAAAATACAGGCTTGTTGAGCCATTTCAATCTCGTAAAAAGGGTCTCGGGTTTGGAGGTTTAATATTGAGCTTTCGTGGGTTCATGCAGGAGGCTTTCAAAAAATTTGAATACAATTTGCTAGCGTGAAACTCTTTATCGACTTCAGTACTGAAACTAGTGTTAAAAATAACTTTGCCTAAGGAATGAAAGTTGAACTTCATATGACGAATAAATGTCACAAATTCTAACAAAGACTGTATCACTCTTTTTAGTTGGATTTTTGTTATAAACTCAAATACAATCCTATACACCTTTCACAATAAGCTAAAAGCTTGTGTTATGAAAGGAGAGTTTGTCGGCACCTTGGATCAAACCGCGGAACCTTTATGCACGAGGCCGAGACTCTTTCTTCAGGCTGCCGTCAAATTCATGAATGGAAATAAGAAATGTTAAAAAAATAGAAAAAATAGCATTATCCATCAGCTGAAGTCGTACATTGTATCAATTTGTAGTATCAAGTATTTTTAAATATAAACAATACATTTACATCAACATAAATTATTTTTCAACCAGTTTTAGCTCTTTAGCGAAGGCATATTATGTAAGAATAAATAATGTCCATCTTGAATAATTGCGTTATTTTCATAATACAAAGACAACCACATAAAATATAAATTCAAAATTCATGACATATTTTTTACACAAGGTTACGTAAATAAACATTAAGTGGAAATAAAATTAAAGGAAATTATTTTATTATAATGAAAAATTGTTATTAGGTAGTATCTTGAAATAATATTATTATAATAGATGTAATTTAAAAAGTTTCTTAAACACTAAAAATAATAATGTCCCGCGTCATTAAACGCTAAATGGAGGACGAGGTTTAATAATTTATTGTCGGTTCTCAAACAAAGTGGATTTTTGGGTATGATATATCGATTCCTCAGTTCCATAAGCCATCAACTTGTAATTTTAATATTACAAGATATTATGAAAAATGAAATTTTGAAACAGTATGATGGTTCATCAAAAACTCTAAACAAATACATTATGTGTTTCATATAAAAGTTATTAAGTTATTTTTTTGTTTATGAAAATGATATAATACCAAATTCTTCATGTACCTACATACATCTTTTTCCCCTTGTCCTTGTTGAGTCGCGTTGCGCCTAGGTACTTTATCCAGAGATTCCTGTCCACCACTGCTTTCAGGACCTCTGGCTACTCCAAACTACGTCCTTCAACACACGAGTTCAACACCTGCCGTTGCCAATATCTTCTAGGGCGGCCCACCGGGTTTCTGCCTCCGTTTCGCAGCCTCCAAAGATCTAAGTGGTAGTCTATTTTCTGGCATGCGGAGCACGTGACCCAGCAATCACAACTTTAACTTCTCTTTATGCAGGAGTAATGGTTCCATCTTGAGAAACTCACGAACATACGTAACCTTAAACGGACTCTCAATGGCACCCCAGCCACTCCCCTGGGTGACCGCATTTCCGCTGCCTTGATCTCACGCTCTCCGTGAGCATTGAAAATTTTCTAGTTGTTGACCTATGGAATTTGGTCATATATATTTTCTTTGTTTCCTTCACTAAGGCATTTATGATCGTGTACTATAAATATTATTCAAAGGAAGCAAATCATGATAAAGTATAAAAGTTTTTTTACAATTAGCCATTGTATGCGGTTACATATTATGTTAATTTATTTTACACTCAAACTGTCTGTCAAATGTGGTGTTCTCACTTTGGCGAATATCGCTAGGGCACCAAAATATCGCCAGCCATTTGAACCGTGTGAACAAAATGACAGCTAGTCTGAAACGATAAAAACCAGTAGAAACGATATCGTCTCGAGTTGACCACCTTCCAACTTTCTCGGGCGATCAAACGATTTGCACATGCGCAGATATGCGCGGCGTTTGTGTCTATGGTAAAAGCTTTATAACCTATAAATTTTATAATGTTTCCCGCTTCGTGACAGCTGTTATCTTTTTTGTTGGTTTGTGGCGTTTGTTTCCTTAATTAAAAGGCGCCTTATAACCTCTACTATAACATTTTCGACTAAAAATAAACACTTCGCGATCTCCATCTCGACGCCATTTTGAAAACAGTGTCAAAATCAAAGCGCATCTGACAGATCGTTTCTATATCGGTGGACTTGTGTGAACAGGTGTGACGATCAATGGGCGTACGGCGAATTTTGTTTTTTCGCCTGGCGTTATATTTTGAAATTCGGCTGGCGATATACGCCAAATGTGAACACCCCAAAATAGGCTTAGAAAAGTCAAGGCCACTTTATTTTGTAATTCCCCTGACGGAGCTTGAACCGTAATCTGTTCTTTTGACGTATAGGTATTGTTCTGAAACATCTCTCACAAGTACCGCGTGCTGAATACTCCCAAGTGAAGGTTGACAAAATTGTACCTAATGTAACATTCCTTCCCATAGTCGGCAGATTTCAGTGACTCTCTCAGGGTTTATCGTTGGGTAAATTTATTGTGGTGGTTGTGCTAAGGAAACACTAGCATGATGTTGTATGATCAGTTTATTGACGAAGAATATGGTTACACAGATTATTATTACACCAAACAAAACAATTCACAGTTTTTAATACTGAATTACATTATTATAGCGACACTCACAGTATTTTGTAGAAGAGAAGAGACATTTTTATTTGGAGCGAGCCCCGGCTATGTCTGTTGTAAGACGAAAAGCAGGAGACTGGCCAAAATGGCTGACTCCCGGAAAAGGATCAAGAAGAAGGAATCTGTTTTTATGATAATAGCAAAAGGTATTTACGATTTCTCTAGATAGGGGCCAGGGCTTTCACAGGATTTCGATAGATGGCAACACAAGTACCATTTTTTTGGATATTAAATTATAAGGGTCCCATGACACCATCTCAAGTTGTCTTTTAAAGAAAAAAAATGAATAAAAAAAAAGAAAAGTTTCAAAGTCAGTTACAAGAAGGATTCTACAGAACTCAGAGTGTCAAAGATAAGAAAGATTTTACAATACTGTGAGTGTCAAAACAAAGATACAAATTTTTCTAACAGACATTAGTAACAAATTCTTAACTAATCCTTACAAATAGACCTGTCTCAAGCAAGCAAGGGACCAGGAAGATGCACCGACAGAACAGGTCGCGGAAACGGGATCGTAGACAATGTTCTCGCCATACTTCTAGGTAAACCTTTACATGCTTAAGACAAAACAAAAAAAAAATAATTCTTTTTACATAATATAACAAAACCTTCAACAATTTTACAAACACTTTTCTTTACTCCAAGAGGAGGTATCCATTACAATTATATCTGATCTACCTCTATTATAAGGGCGGTAATCCTTTACCCTATAGCATTTTTCTTTTGTGGAAACTTCCCACCAATTTCATACAGGCAAATGGTTAATATCAGGTACCAAACCTATCGCGCAGAGCTTCTCTAAGCGACCTGTATGAATTTTCTTTGTTTGAGCGTCCTCAAACCTCACTTGGACAATAAGCTTGTCGGGCATTAAAAAATTGATAATTACTAAAATAAATTTGAGTTAGAACTGATTGTATTAGGGTAGGACGATTAGTCATATCTCTATATCAGTCTAACCCAGGAGATGTACATGGAAGATGGCGAATCATCCAATGACTCCTTAACATTCATACTAGGCAAATAGAAATTACTGTAAGGGTACGCATTCCATACAGTAAAATTGCCGCAAAATGGCCAGCAGGTTCACACCATGTGAGTAACCTTGCCATATAATTTATTTAGAAAACCATGCACACTAAAGATTGATAACAATAAACTTATTATAATTTGACTGATGCAACCTTGATTCTCAAGTTAAGATTTTACATTAATGATTTGATAAACTAAGAGAATTAGTGGTAACTTTTCACGCATTTTCATACTTCATCTTTTATCGGCCGTTTTTTCATGTATACTTCATTCTTCCGTACCTTGCATTCATCATCTGTCATAAGTCATTCATCAGTTACCACATAACTCAGTGATTCAAGAGTTCACACAAAATTTAAGGAAAACAACAAAAGAATTCGTATACTTTCGTATACTGGAGGGTCAAAATTACATCAGTTGTACAGTACAAAATTCCTTAAAACTAACATGTTGTATGACTTTTGCCTGCGACAGTGGATGGGTTCAGATTATTGTGAACACGTTGCTAATGAAAACGGCTAGCATATGAGATGATAAAGGCAACTTCATGCATCCACGGGCGCAAACAAAAAAAAGGTGATCAAACATACAAAAAATATTATTTAAGGGCGCCACAAGGTTCGAACAATTCAAAATTCTCACAGAAGCGGAACCTTGAAGAGCCTCTATGAGTTTTCTTAACTAAAAGTTTACAATAACATGGGCTGCAAAAGTTACAAGTACTTGAAGAGTAGAAATACCAAATTTTTTTTTTACTATTAACAGTATTTTAATTTATTTTGATTTGAAGAAGGAAGAAAAGATAATTCCTTTGACATTACTATGACTGTAAATATAATTTCTTATGAGGGTCTTATATTTTTATTACATACAAAATTCACTATTAACATTGACCTGTGATGTATAGACATAGTTCTTTTTATTCATGAAAATTGCAGCCCAAGAAAACATTACATTTTTACATAAATTCTTCACATTATCAAAATTACAAGTTTACATTGACGGATATACATTCAGAATGAAATACAACCAAAGTTGTTACAAAATTTGGAGAAACAGAGACTTGATGAAACGAGGTGCCAATTTTTTTTTTCGAAAAATACAGATGATTCAGACATTTTGAGATTCTAACGTGGAATGATAATAGAATAATAAACGGTTCTCCTTTATGAGTTAATCCTTATACAGGAGAAATAGAAAAATTGCACATGCAAAACGTTTTGCACTGACGATCTGAAAGAAAATTGGCAAATAATAATCAACAAGACAAAAGATCATACGTACCAATCTTCAGCGCTGGATAGATTGCGATGGACTTGCAGGAATAAAAAAAATTCTTTGCAAGAGGAAAAAAAAAAATTTTCCAAAACAAAAAAAAATTGAGAAACAGTGGACACCTTGGTTTGAAAATTGCTCTAGGAAATATGGACTCCTACCAAGAATCCAAAAAAAAATTCCTCAAAGCAAAAAAAATGTTAACAAAAAAATTTTGGCAACCTTTGTAACATCAAATCTCAACAGTTGGGAATCATTGGATACTAAAAAAAATGTTTGGAAGTCTTGTCCTTTGATAAGACTCGAAAAAAAATCAATAACAATTATTTCTTTAAATTGTTAAAGTTTGGAAATCGCTGGAAAGTTTGACATTCCCAGGAAATATCGTAGACATAACATTACATACATTACATATCATAAAATTAACAATTCCAGCATATGAGTAAAAGAATTATTGGTAATTATTCAAATCTGTTTTGTTAAGCCTCTTCCAGCAATATTGAGGTCTATGATCATTTCACTTCAAACCATACAGAAATACATCCACAGCCCGCGTGACACGCACGCTAGGTAGGTACAAGTATAATGAATTTAAATTTAATTTCTTTACTTTTGAGTGTAATTAGCCAGATATAGAAAAACTTTACTTGGAATATTTCACAAACTGGACATTTATAAATTTACAACTCTTACTTTGTAGATCCTTCAGTGTAGAATCTTACATCAACAAGCAAATAATTCCGCAAATAATTGTAAAATGATCTTAGCTAGTATCACTTGAATTTATGCAAAATTGAAACTGGAATTTTTACAATCTCTTTGGCACAAAAGGCAAAGCATGGAACAACATGTAAAAAAAACTGTATCTATAGTAGGTATACAAAATATTTCAGTACAAAATGAACACAACAACACCATATTTTTCCATAAAAACCTGTGTAGTAGTCAGACGAATAAGGTTGTCTATTACTAGTGAAGGAAGCATTTATTTCCTCATCCTCAAAACCATCAAGCATCAAGGGTTCTCTGTGTAGATAAAGAAGGCCTCGAAGAAACGTCAGATCTAGATGACAAAACATGGGACATCCTTCTATTGGAGGTCAGGAACCGTCAAGGAAGAAAATTCCGCCATGGACATCCTTCGTAGTGGTGGTAGCAGGCTTCTTAAGAGATTGCAATGTTGGAGATCTTCATCTCGTCAGAAGGAAATTATCTGGACGTCTTAGGAAAGTTTGGAGTATCTGTTCACAATCTTGTCAATTTCTTGTTGTATATATTTCTTAAATTCTCCATTCATTAACAATATCTGTTCGTACTTGATTATTTATTAATTAAAATGTGGTTATTATTACACTATTTATCAATTCAGATGTTCATTGCAGCACTAACATAACTTTATTGGTTATGTGATGAAATTTACGAAGTACACTTGTTGTAGTGAGGCGAAAATTCAAAACTCGCTTATTTAATTATTAAAATGTTTTTTCTTTATTATTTATAGCACTGTTTATTTAATTCAATTATTCACTGAAGCACCATCATAGTCCTTATTGGTCACGCGGTGAAATTTCTTGAAGAGCAAAGTTGTACAGTCTTGTTGTGATGGTAATGGAATTTTCAACCGTTTTTTGATCGAACATTCTAGAGAAGTGTGTGTGTGTTGGTGATGCATGGAAACATGGGTGGGTCACGTGATACGTAACGAACTTATCTACGCACTATTTAATGTTATCATTTATGCATTGTTAAATTCACTTCAAACACAACAAAAACCACAATAATTAGGCATCACGTTGGAGCGCCAAACTGTAACATTCAAACTGTAACATTTCTCCCATAGTCGGCAGATTTCAGTGACTCTCTCAGGGTTTATCGTTGGGTAAATTTATTGTGGTGGTTGTGCTAAGGAAACACTAGCATGATGTTGTATGATCAGTTTATTGACGAAGAATATGGTTACACAGATTATTATTACACCAAACAAAACAATTCACAGTTTTTAATACTGAATTACATTATTATAGCGACACTCACAGTATTTTGTAGAAGAGAAGAGACATTTTTATTTGGAGCGAGCCCCGGCTATGTCTGTTGTAAGACGAAAAGCAGGAGACTGGCCAAAATGGCTGACTCCCGGAAAAGGATCAAGAAGAAGGAATCTGTTTTTATGATAATAGCAAAAGGTATTTACGATTTCTCTAGATAGGGGCCAGGGCTTTCACAGGATTTCGATAGATGGCAACACAAGTACCATTTTTTTGGATATTAAATTATAAGGGTCCCATGACACTAACTTAAGCTAAGTGCTATGTAATTTTCTACCGACATACCTACTAAATGTATCAACATTTGGGACTTATTTTATGATAAAGTATAATATTTATTATATTATCTATCTACCAAATTTATTTATTTTTATTCGTAATAATACCTAGGCACTGTGTTTTAATCTGATCGACCTACGAATGAAATTTGTATTAATTATAGTCAATAATGTGACAAAAGATATTTTAATTTATATTTTACCTCTCTATAGATCGATTTAATGCCAATGATGATGATGATGATGATGATGGATGATTTCTTCAGCGCCGTTTAATGGAGAATCCATCTCAAGGGCGCAGGAAGCTCTGTTGGACGAGCGATGTCTTCAGTTTGCTCTTGAATGTTAATATCTTTGTTTGTGTTACCCATGTGTACATTGATATACACATTCATATAAAGTATTTATCGGCGACTCTCGCGTTCTGAAGTTTTATTGTCGCTTTCCCTCGCTATGTGTTGTGGATGGCGATGTTGTGTTGCTGTCTCTGTTACACATTGCAGGACACTAGATAATAATACACTAGACCGTAATTCTCAGAAACGGTTGTTCATAACACATGTTTGGATTTAAGAATGCTGTTGATAAATGAAGTTGTCGTTTTTAGATATTAAATTTAACACAAAACTCGATTAAAATTAGGAGATGATGCACATTTATAATGCATAAAAACTGCGCGATTTTATTTTGCAATACACACGAAAACTGAGAATTATAGGATCAATATGAACGGTAAAAACGGGTATTTATCCAAGAGCTATGGTGACGCGTGGCGGCAGCTGTAAACAGCGCCTGCACAGTGCACACTCAATGCATATTAATATCAAATAAATGGTTTTTCAATAATAGTTGGTAAGCGAATTTTGTATATCAAGTTTTTCAAGCGATGACAAGCCAAATATTCTTATACCCATCATTTTGTTCAATAAAGATACTATGGAAATCATCACAAGTCAATTGGTTTACTCCACTAAGGTTTTTTATTTTGTCTTTGTGGTTTACCAGAATTGCTTGAAAAATAAAATTAAAAATAATAATTAAAATTTTGAATCATTCTACTACATTAGTTAAGAAATAATAAAAATAAGCATTGCTTATCACAATAATTTTTTTTTAAAGATATATCTGGGTTTTAGTTATAATCCCAAATAGGTACAACCTTTTACACCTTTCACAGTAAGCTACTTAAAGCTTGTGTCGAGAAAGGGGAGTTTGCCGGCACCTGGTATCAAACCACGGACCCCTCGTTCACGAGGCTGAAACTCTACCTCCAGGATACCGATGAACTTTGAAGATACGTGACAAATGTCAGCTGTATTCCAATAACCAAAGATAAATAGCTCAGTCCTTGGTTGCGTGATTATTATGAAATGCTTTAGAGTTAAATTTCGGAGTTGGATTTTATTCATTTTTTTCTCAAAATACAATTTTTAGAGAGAGATGAACCCCTTTTTTTCCATATTATACACCTAATAACGGTTAGATGGAAGAAATCACTATATAGTGATAATCTCGCCACTGCACATCATCACATTTTTTCCTGTGTATATTGCTTTATTTTATTTGTTATATGAATGATGATGTGCAAGAAGAATAAAATAAATAAATAAATAATAACAAAATATGGCTTCTGTATCCCAGTCCCTTTTCCTACATATTCTTCTCCTTTTTTACCTCCTCTTTCCTTTCTTTAAGATTTTCTTTATGTGAAAGTTGCATGAAATTGGGTTAGTTGGAAGAAATCGCGCCTCTGCGATAAACTCGCCCTTTGTATATTGATTGTATGATTGTCTTTGTTTGTAAATTGATTGTATGATTGTCTTTGTCTTTGTCTGTATAACTTTCGTTTCTTTAGTCTAATTGTTTTGTGTCTTTTTTGTAACAGATCTTTCCTTTGTTTACATGTTTTGTATGTATACAGAAGTTTAACATGTTAAAGGCTTTGGCCGTAAATATTTGTAAATAAATAAATAAATAAATGTGTTTTTGTGTGAATTTGCTTGTTATCAATGTACAGTAAAGAATAAATAAATAAATAAATATTTTTTTAATAGGTACTTCATTTATACCTACATATTAATAATTGACAGGTCTCCACCCCGTATGAAAAACTAATGTGGTTCATAAAGCAAAAAAATGTGTAGGTACCTATTTATAAAAAAAAAATTGAATTTTAATGCCATCGTCTATGATTCACATGCACAGTGGATCTAGCCTCATAATGAATATACATAGTCCATTATGAAAGTAATGCACATGATTTTATTTTGACGCGACTATCCATCGCAGCGCACTCGGACTAGTCGGAAAATGTAGCGTGAGGTCTTCTCCTTCAAACGCGCATAGTTTAATTTCGCTCCGAATAGTGAGAGCGGAAGGACGTGGCTTTTAGTGAAGTGTGTTTTTTGTTTTTGTAACACGGTGTGATTGGCGGGTCACTTGAACAGCGGTACGCTATCAAGATTTGCGTGCGGCTTTGAAAGAAAAAATGAAAGAATGCTACCGAGACATTCTAAATTCTTCAAGAGGCCTTTAAGGACGACTGCATTTCAAGATCAGAATCCGGGAGGCAGCGCAAGGCGTTCAAGGAGGACCGGAAAAAGGTCCTTGATGAACACCACTCTGGACACCATCAAAGAAAACGTGATGCACGTGTGCCAAGTTTTGCGTCTGACCATCGATTGAGCATCCAGTAAATCGCTGAATTCCTAAACTTGTCTACAATTGTGGTACATAGGATTGTGACCGAAGATCTGCAAATGTGAACAAACAGAAATTCCACGCGGCCTTCATCGTAGATAAATTCCTGGCCCGAAGCAGTACCCCAGTGGTTCCTCAGTCTCCTTACAGTCCCGATTTAGCTGCCTGTAACTTTTTTTGTTCCCCTGACTGAAGAGAGAGCTGAAAGGAAAGCATTGGGAGACCGCGGAAAACATCCAAATGCGTGTTACAACATTCTGGAAAAGCATTCTTGTGGAAGAGTTTCGGGTGCCTTCCAGGCGTGGCAGACACGTCTTCGCAAGTAGGTACATTAATGCAGGAGAGGACTATTTCGAAGAGTTTGAAGCATTTGTATCGATGGGATCAAAAAATATATTTTTCCCAAAAAATGTGCATTACTTTCATAATGGACCATGTACACAGCAAAGTTTGATTTCTGTCCGCAGTCGTGCTGAGAAGCATAGAAAGGCACACAAAGCTGAATCTAGATCTAGATGGCAATATTAATATTCATATAAGTGTTTCCTTTTTTCAGATTTATTGGGCTTCTTCAGATGAGACGATTCTTGCAGTGCACACCAAAGTTAAACTTCCGCAGACTAGGAAATATGCTGTTGGCTGGAAAAGCGAATGCTGCCCCGCTATCTGGGTATTAAATATATCAAAAGTCACGCAGAACGATGCGGACTGTTATAGCTGCCATGATTTCACATGCCCTAGTGCTAAATCTATGATCAGCTGTCTTGAAATACTCAGTAAGTTTATTTGTTTTTTTCACATTATTCTATATAATACGTCTATATGATTTATACATTTTTGTCAGTATTTTACAAACGCAAAAATAACGTCGTATAAATATTTTTTATACATGTTTGTTTACATTGTTAATAAAAATCGATTACTTATATCAATTACAAAATACGTTTCTTCATCTTGCGTCGCTCTTAACCATCTATTAAAACTCCTTACAATACTGGGTCATTCTGATGAGAGTTGCTGCATACGGTATATCAAACCACTTCCGCAGATTCTTGAGCCATGATAATATTATGAAGGCTTATCTGGTTGTATAATGCTGAGAAGTGTGGATGGCAACTCTATCAACGCTTTTGTATTATTATAGTTTAATGCTACCATTGAGTATGACTAAGGCACGATCGTTTTCCCGAAATCCGAGTTGGCATCATCAGTGGTGTTGATCTATACGGAATATAAAAGTTCGTTCAGATTTACAGTTTACGAACAGCTTTCTACTCTCAAAATGGATTAGATTCGGTGGCCTAATCTTCGTCGGGGATTTCGCGGAAAAGGATTATTTTAGAATAAATCCTCCTAGATGGATAATTATTTTTACAATCACATTGATTTAAAGCCTAATACTATTTTTTGATAAATAAAATAAATCCATTATTTATTATAAGGACATAATACCTATTAGGTAAATACAAAAGTAATATAATACCAGGTGATGTTATGAAAAATGTATTAGGTACCTACTACTCTATGTCTTTTAATCCTCCCTCAAGTCTTATGATACTTTATATCCTTCTGTTTTACAGAGAATTTAACAAGCATTTTAAATATGCATAAGCAATCGGATAAAGTACAACTCTTTTGAAGGGTTACATAGGATGTTGTTACCAAAACAACTTCACTGTACTCTGCTTATCTCTGCTGTGTGTCTTTGTTTAAAATGGATTTAATTCATCCGGAATATAGCATATTATTTTTCTTCGACACACAGAATCTACTTACTTAGCTGTTATAAAAGATATATGTAATTTGATCAAATGTCAAGCAACACATTGTTTACCTTCACTTTACACTGAATAGGTACCATATTGTTGGATTGCAATGCAAAATATATTCAATACCTTTATTCATTCATTCGTCTCAACATTAAAATAATATTTATCCTGTTTATTATATTAATTTTACTTTTATTATATTATTTATTATAGTTTATTTTAATTATTATTATTTATTTTATTATATTTTTTTTTTTTTTACGCGGCGGCAGAATTGCCATCCACACTTCTCAGCATTATACAACCAGATAAGTCTCCATATGATCAGTCATGGTCACACAAAAACTTAACAGTCTAATGCCGGGAAAAATTCACCTATCCAGGTATACAGGATATCAAAGGAATTTTTAATTATTATTATTCTTATTATTTGTTTATTTTCTATTATCCCTAATTATTAATTACTACCGGATTTCCTAATTTATTAATGTTTGATTTTATTTTGTGAATGTTTTTTATATATGATAATCATATTTATTTTTATTCATTTATTTTTATTAATGTCAAATTATTTAAGTAATTTAACCTCATATTAAATTATTATTAATTAATTTATAATTATTATTTCAATTATTCTTATTTATTGTGTCGCCTATTTTTTTTAATTGTTCATATATATTTGTGTTGTACTAATTATTTATTCTTGACACATAATTCTCTAGTTAGGTAATGTTTGATCTTTAGACACTAAGTAATTTTTTACCTATGGTTATGTCACTGTTATCTTTCTATATTTTTAAAAAATTATGTCAACATGTAAAAGGCTTCTTGCCTAAATAAGTAAAATAAAATATGGTTGACGATACATGATAGCTCATCTCTTTATATTATTATTTTAATCTTTTGTTTTTTATTTGTCACATACCTAACTTGTAATAAAGCTTCACTTTACTTTTACCTGAGGATGAGAGCGGAAGCTCTTGAAAACCGGCACGCAAAACTAATAAAGTCAATAGTAGAATAACTAGATATCGTGTTTCATTTTAAAAATTATTAATATGAACTTCCACCAAGAACCGTCAGTCGATAAATTAAACTTTATAAACGGCGTAGCCAGTAGGTCAACTACTTTTGAAAAACATATAAACTGTCTTCAATGTGTCAACATTTTCAAATCTTTAGCGTGCGTTGTTCTAAATTTGTTATTTCAATGTGCAATCCGTAAGTGTACTAATGTTGCTTAGTAATCATGTGTTATATTTGTAAAAAAATGTTGATTAGCCAAAAAAATGCCTAAAATAAAACAAGACATTAAGGGTGGGTGGCATTGAAACAATAATGACCATATTCGTGGATTGAAACAAAAATTATCATTGGCCAGAACTATACCTACTATCTCAAGTCGGGGTAGGCAGAGAGAACGGAATGTCATATAAATCTATCCTTACATACTTCTTTTGTTTCTTCTACATTCGTTTCGTTTCTTCTACATTCTCATGCACGCACGTCAGTTCCTCATACTGAACACACGACCGTCCTTGAGAATTTATTCAGTGCAATATAGCAAACAACTAGAAACATCTATACCTATTATAGGTGTTCAGTTAATCATTCTTTTAAGCCGATGTGTATTTATAAGTTCAAATCGTCATTTAGAAGAATGATACGGCGTCTTTTGCTTATTTTATAATTTTACCTAGATATTGAAATCTACCTAACATGTTTCTCATATACCTATATAATGGGATTTAATAATGGCACAAACACAATAACTTAACACATGTACCTACTTAAAATATAATTAATCATTTTTTTATATAACACATGATAAACATAATTAAGTTTCATCTGGGAAAACCAGAGAAACGACAATTTATGTTATTTAATTTTGTCTTTCTCTACATCTTGTCAAAAGCCATCCTTTTATAAAAATCCTCAATTTTAAAACAAAACAATCAAATGGAATAAATTCAAAATAAAAATAATCTTAACTACTAAGGGAAGTGCCTAGGTACTTATTTTAAAATATAAATAATCTAACAAAGTAATAACTAAGGTAAGTACCTAGGCACTTTCTTACACCTATATAACTGGCTGATTGTCCGAAATTTCCCAAAGCCTAAAACCCACTATTTGTATATTATTTGAATATTTTTATTTACCATTGTCCATATTTAATATAAACAGTCTTCTGCGTTTTTTTGTTTTCTTCAAGTGAGAACATATTAATATACTGAATTGGTTTTATCCCAAAGATTGTTGGTTCTATTTTTCCGGATTATTTCAAAATATTTATATTTTTTACTAATCATATTTTTTAATGAATCATAATTATATTTTCTTCATCATTCTGTTATTCATTCTTTCCGCGTAGGTACCTAAACCACCATATTTTGTTCATTTTCAATATCGTTTTAATCCCAGCTTTCATTCTAGAATCTTCGCAAATTCACAATGAAGTATTTATATAATATGTCAGAATAAAGTTAATAAACATTATTCATGTGACAAAAGTTTCTGAACGATAGCTGTCATAAATGTCAAAAAGTCGATGTAAAGAAATGTCTGTTGGATTCAAATAAATAATTAGGTATGGGTTTTTCAATTCGCGAAAATTAATAAGTTACCCTCATATAAGAAATATAAAGCTTTTTTTCCCCATCAGCGTAGTATAAAGAATATATTTCATGATTATAATGAACACCCAAGGTAGACTTATCGCCTTCGTAATATCTTCCAAAACTACTAGGTACTACTGTAGGATCACGGAAAATCCTACAAGTGGGGTAGTGTAATTGTTTAGTGGGTGGAGTAAGCTAGCAAGTAAAAGAAAATATTAAACTAAACAAAACTGATTATACCTATGTAGGATACCTGCATACAAAACATCGTGTTTTCGGTATTTTTTTAAATTGATTTGGCAGTAGTATACATAAAATGAATATTTGTTTATCACTCGAATCGGGTGGATTGCCGTAACCGATTAATTAATTAATTAATTAATGTTAATTGATTATAAATCTATCCCTTCTTGGAATTTGCGGATGTCTGGGTGTCTCGGTGGGACCTTCTGCGTGAGCCAGGCTTATCCCCGGCTTACCTGGATGAGCTTGATGGTTTATTTTGCCTTGGGTGATCGTGGCTGTCGCGGGCGAACTCGTTTCTTCGTTTTTTGTGCTGTCCTGTCTCCCTTGGTGGAGAGTCTTAGGTCTAGGAGGGATGTCCCTTGGGGAGGGAAGCGTGTCAGCGAAGACTCCAGTATCGGTGACCCTCGGGTTCACCGGCATGAATACCAAAAGAAGTTTCCGGACACCTCAACTCGGCTCTCTGCTAATTTTTTCTTCTTCTTTATTTTCTTAATTTTTATTTCTATTATTTTGTTTTAAATATTGATTTGTTATCTAGGTTAAGGAAATGCCTATGTAAAAATATATTGAAAGTTTTATATTGTGAATGTATTTACTTCTCTCGGCTAGAGGGACATCGAAGGAGTGTAGTCAAAAGATTCCACACATGGAGGTTATGGTGGTTTGGTGGTTTTTTGGCCGGCCAACCCCTCAGGCTGCCCACTATGGCGCCTCCGGTGTGGACAAACTTTGTGCAGTGTAGAATTAGGATAAATGGAAGTCCCCAGACTTCTCGGTGGGTCTCCTTCAATGAATATTGATTATAAACTTGTTGGATAACTTAGGAAGATGGTCAAAGGTAAGGAGAGTGGCGTAATTACATAATATGAAAAGAAGGATAAAGGGCTCCCTACGTCTAAGTTTTATCATATAACTTTCGTTTCATTAGTTTTGGCAAGCAATGATCCACACTAAATAGACTACGAACATGGCAAAGCAGATATCAAAACTTTATGCACCATTGGAGTTTGTCCTCTAGTCTTGAGACAATGAATCAAATTGTGTAGTTTCCTGTACAATAAGGTTTTGAGTGTGATTGGGGGTAACTATAGGAATGTATCATTGATTCTATAGAGGCAGAATGCTAAATGTATTAAAAAATGATAAAAACCGTTAGAATAATTTGTGGTAATAAAATAGAAAAAGGAAAGTGGAGATGAAAACAGGACATAATTTATATTTCTTCTCCCTCTGCAAGTAATAAAGGCTTCTATAGTCTTGCAAATTTTTGAAGTACCTACCAACAAAGATATGGCAATGTAATAGTTATCATATAAGGGTGACTAATGATATCAATAAAGAATTCCATTTAAAAACTTGAGAAGATTTTATTTTCAAGAAAATAAAAGTAATATTTCGTATAACGGAATGGAACTCTCACCCTTTTTTGTAAGATTTCATGTCCACTGCAAAAAGAAGGTAACTGCAGAACATTAGATATTCTTAAAAGGTTTTTAACATCTTCAATTCAACGAGTCTTTCAGGCTAGCAAAAATCTTGTGAATGGAAGAACAGCCTTTTATGACTCAAATGTGACCTAACCCGGACCATCCATGTCTTTTTCGTATAACCGAGTATCACCATATATTATACTTCAAAGGTATGTGCTTGTTTTTGGAGACAAGTATATTTTTCTGCTAGAACCTGTTTGAGTTTCAAGTGTCAGATCCTTACAGAAGGTTTGTGTTATACTGGTATTTAACGTTATTTTGTGATATTGATTCCAATATTTGTAATATTGAATCGTCAAATGATTCCAGGTCCAACGCTAATTTACAGTTTTATTGAAAGAACAACCGCAAGTGTTAGAAAAAATATTACGTCTCGTAGATTATCACATTATATCATTTCATTTCTTCCCTAGACAAATAAAACTAAACTTTGAATCTTTGTTTGAAAATTAAAATTATTATTAACAAATATTTACTTTTCTTATATTAAATTCCTCTCCATAAATATGGCACTGTTTATGGAATGTTAAGCTCGTACTGAAACAGCTCCGTTGAAATCTGAAAGAAATAGGTACCCTCTTAAAAGTTTCTTGTAGTTTCCTTCCCTTATTTTCCTTATTTTTCTAAATTTTTTGTATACCTACTTGAACCATAACAAGATTTTGAACAACGATATTCTGCTTTGTATACCGACAAAGATTTTTGAAATGTCATATCCGGAATTCTCTAGATTACGAACATATTATGAAATACCGTATCATATCATAATAAAATATTGATATTCTTTATGCATTTATTTTGTCGATTTTATGTCAGTTTCATGTCATTTTTGTGTCAAAAGAAATATTCAACAAAATTATTGGTCCGTTTCAATTATATCTGACATATTTTGTCAGTTTTCATATCGTTGCATATCTGCCCAAAGCAATATTTCTCTATGTATTTAATACAGTGTTATTTTTTGCGAATTGTTTAACTGTGTTTTAAAGCTATTCGTAATTATCGCATATTTTGTTTTCATTTTAATATTTATCTATAGATAAAAGAAAAAAACAACACGTGACTTTTTCTGTATAGATGTATTTTTTCAACCTTTATTCGTTGACGAACGTTCACGTTCTTTACATATTTTCCGCTCATGTGTTCAAACATGTTGTACACTATAAAAATAAATAAACGAATTAAATCATATCACTCCTAAGATTTCTATAGTTCTTTTTATTCTATCTGGCTATGGAGATCTCCATGTTCAAGCTATTTTTGGCTTAAGCTTTGGCAAGCATGTTATCTTGAAGATCTTTTGTAGGCGGTAACCAGATAAAAAAGAATCAACCGAATACATAGACATCAGTAGGATCTGATAGAAATGTTATGTGAAATATGCGTTTGTATAAGACGCAAGTAAATTGAAAAAAATGAATTCGTTAAGATGGGTATTTGCTAAAATAGCCGTTAATAAAATTATTATTAATAAATTACTTTTGCAAGTATTTAAGGTTAAACGTCGAAAAAGGAGCAAAGAAAATAGAACATAATTTATTATTTAATCACATTACTCTTATTATTTCAATCCTTTGTTGTATAAAATATGGTCGAACTTTTCATTTGCAGCTAAAGATGTTATTTTACCAGAAAGTATTAGGTGTTCAGCCCATGGAGTCCCGGATAAAGAATAAATGTTCACCCCCATTAAGTCGCTGGTAAAGGAAAGGTCCCCCACTCATTTCTGCAAGTTTTCAAGTGTCCTGATAGGCAGGTGCTTGTAACATCTCATACATTAGACTTTTTTTAATAAAATATATCTGGGTCTTCTTTTGAACCCAAATCCAAGCTTATACACCTTTCACAAAGCTAAAAGCTTGTGTCGTGAAAGGAGAGTTTGCTGTCACCTGAGATCGAACCATGGACTCCCTGTTCACGAGGTCGAGACTCTACCTCCAGGATACCAATAAACTAATTAATACTTATTTTCAGCGATTAGGGATGCCACTCCTCCAGAATCTTATATTCTATTGAGATTAAGAGGACAATTTGCATGTTTAAGATATACAATTAGACTGCTAGCTACCTCAATTGTGAGATATGGATCGGCATAACAGATTGCAACAAAAATATGCCAATTGAACCAGATGATTTATATCGGACTTTTTAACGCCTAAAAATGTCCATGTGACGGTTTTCCACGCGCCTTTCAAAGGACATTACAAATTTAAATTTGTTTTATTAATTTATCATTATGTGAAATTGTGTTATTAATACAAAACTTGTGTACCAGACCTAACGACACTTCAAATGGTTACAAATGAAACTATTTTAAAATAAATCGTTTATTTTATGAACTTTATAGGAATGGAAATAATATAATACATATTGTCAAAGAAAATAAAAAGGAAAAAACCCATTGATTGAAATAAATTTATTTCTACAGCATTGCCTGCATAATTTGATATAGGATTGAAAAATTTGATTTCAAGCAACAATAAGTCATATGTACATATGTTATCGATGGGTTGCCAGAGATAAACTCGGGATGCAAGAATTAATCTTCATTTGTATTCATACAATAGAAATAAGAATATTTAATTGAAATCAATAGCTAACTTATCAGTGGAGAAAAATGATGAAAACTTTGGATTTGAAAACGTGTACGGACATCAAAGATATAAAATTACTTTCAACTTGATTAAAAGGTTTCATTCGTTTTATCTTTATATAATTATATATCTATCTATATTTATCTGTTTTGAATGTTTTTTAAGTATTCTATAATGCACATCCGTTACTTGATTATTAAAATCGCGATCGATTTCGGTAAACCTATACCATTGACGAGCGATATAATACTGCGTCGCCGCACGCATAATTTGACTTATGTGAGCGCGCGACGCAAAACTACAACGCTACAAGTGCCGCACGAGTAAGAACGCATTTTATTACTTAATTATAATATCCACAAGTGATAAAATGCGTTCGTACTCGTGCGGCATTTACAGCGTTGTAGTTTTGCATCGCGCGCTCACATAAGTCAAATTATGCGTGCGGCGACGACTGTCTAATATTTTTGTTTAAAAATCTACAAAAACAAAATAATTGAAAACAATAGCTGCACCTGTTAAGGATTAGGCATTGTAAACATTGTGAGAAGGGGTGATTTATAATGATTTATTACTTTATTTACAATATTTACCTATGAATTCAAAGCTTTATTAATTTCTAATGTTTCCAAAGAACATAGTTTAAAATAATTATTAATATTTGTATATTTGAAAGAACTATTTGTTTTTATGAAATTGTGATCAAATTCAATAATATGATTCGCGAATCGAAATACTTGATTATTAAAATCGCGAAGAATCGATCGCGATTTTAATAATCAAGTAACGGATGTGCATTATAGAATACTTAAAAAACATTCAAAATGTCTCGTAACTGTTACATAGTTAATCCTTCTTAAATAACTGATATATTTATCTGTACTATTTTAAAATCTCTTTAAAGTGAGCTAACTAGTAAATTCATTGCAGAATATAAAGGCCATATTGTTTTTTCCTCTTCGTGATTGTCTACATGTCAAAAACGAAGAGATGCTAATTAGGATAGAAGAAAGTAGTCAACTTCTGTAAAAAATCACCCAACAATGAGCTATGTAACTGAATTGGCCACAACATCAGGTACCCAAGCTTGCTTGTCATCATCATCACGGAGGGTAAAACCGACCATGGGGCACCTACATGGGCCAAGTGAACGAAGAAATGAACATATTTGGAATTAAAGATACAAGCAGAAAATAGGGAAGAATGGAGTAGAGAATCCAAACTCTACGCAGAAAAATCCAGTGGATTTTATCTAAATGTACCTATGTATGTATAGGTGGTCTACAAAAAAGTAAGTTACATACTTCCATACACCACTAATTTGCAGTTTGCTATTATCCATCATCTTCTACAGGATAAACAAACATCAACTGAAATATGATGTTTGTTTGTCCTGTAAATACTCACATTTATGAACTAATAATCTATATACTCGTTATTTGCATAAGGTCTGCTTTCTACTCCACTTGCGAGATATGCCGTGATGGTATAGAATAAATAATTGAATGAAAGTTTTTAATTCCCCTATTTCTGGTTTTCTGGTAAAAGTTATTCCAGTTGCTGGTATGTTGTGATAGATACACGAATGTAAACAGACATATACAGATACTCACAAACGGACATAATAATTTCATTTAATATATTCGAAATACAGAACTTTAATAATAAATTTGGGTGGAAATTGTTTCTGTTTATTAAGGGGGCAAGGATGGGAATTTTTCATAAATCATCAGCAGTGATATTTTAATTAAAATAATCCCAAATGATGCAACATTACGAAACCAGACTAAGGAAGAAATGCTGTGAAATATTACAATACCTAATTGTTGTAGTGGAATCCTTTTGGGTAACAGCGTGGAATGTGGGTTAAGGGACTGCTAATTGTTTAATTAATATATATATTTTACTAAAATTAATTATTCTGTAAGAGATCCGGGATAATATCACTACGACCCTGCTGCTTTCCTCTTGCTACTTTTAAGGCGAAGCGTGAAGGGAATCTTCATAGTGACACTGTTTAGGCAGAATAACAATTATAAACTAAAACGACCACCCTTCAATACTCACTGCGAGAACAAAGCACAGCGATAAGCTTTCTCCATTCAGAGTGTTTCTATATTCATTGAGTCATCTCTTCTCACGATGATCCTGATGTGCTAATTCAATTGTAATAGGATCTGTTCTGATTTCACTTACCTACTGAATGCTTCTAAGTATTTTTTATACCCATGTTTATTATTATTATTGGACAACATTAAAGTGTCGTTTACATGCCGAAGCACCTCAAGGACACTGTACAATTCATAAATTCTAGGACATAACATCCACGTCATATTATAAATATAGATAAATACATAGATAAATGGTGTTTGAAAGAGGAAGTGAGAGAACAGTATGCCAGGTGATGATTGACAACGAAGTGTTAGAGCAAGTTGACGAATGTGTGTACTTAGGTAGTTTGTTCACGAGAGATGGGAAGTGTGAAAGCGATATTGAAAGGAGAAAAGTTGCTGGCAATAAGGTAAATGGTGCAATCCGACCAATAATTGCAAATAGAAACATATCCACCACAGCTAAAAGGTTGGTGCACTCTGCTATCTTAGTGCCAACACTTATGTATGCAAGTGAGACGTGGACATGGTTAAAGAAGGATGAAAGTGGCATAAATGCATTGGAAATGGGATCGTTGAGAAGGATGTGTGGTAAAAGTCTGAGAGATCGTGTGCGTAACATTGATATACGAAAGGAATGTGGAATGAAAGTTGGTGTAATAACAAGGATGAATGTAAATAAGTTAAGATGGTTTGGGCAATGAGGACAGAATGACTAAGAAGATATATTTGTCTGAGAGGAATGGTGCTCGGAGACGTGGACGTCCGAGGATTAAATGGCAAGATCATTTAAATCAAATCCTACAGGACGGTCACGTGTTGAGCACATTGAACAGGAGAGCATGCATGAGGAATTGTATGACAGTGACGGAAGCGAAAGATGTATGCAAAGATAGAAGGAAGTGGCGCTCGATCCTTTCTGCCTACCCCGCGAGGGAAGCGGCGTGATGGTATGTATGTATGTATGCATAGATAAATGAGAAATATTGGATACATAAAGGTATCCACGTCAGAAGTTCCATACTACATTATTTGTTTACAAATATTTTAAAAACATTATGTATCCACGTCAATTATGTAAAACAGAATATAATATTTAAAGTCAAGAATGTAAAACAGAATGCAATATTTAAAAGTAATTGGTAAAATAAAAAGTTTTTAGGTCCCTTCTGAATGTCTTAAGATCTGCAGCTTGCCTAAGCTCAAGAGGTAATCCATTCCAGAGGTTGGGTCCCGCCACAGAAAAGGCTCTATCCCCGTAATTTGTTAATTGTTTGTCTATATTTATAGCTAAATTTATTTGAGGTTAAAAAAATTAAATAATTTTTTTTCTCGTAGGTATATGCAGGTTATGTATATTGTGATCTATTATTTTAGTATGTATCTACTGTAAATAATAATTACGAGTATCATTTTATATTTTCATTTGGCTTTATTTTGAAATATGAAATCTTTTTACATTGTATGTACCTATTATATTTACGTTTGTAACCGACAAAAGAGCCGTTTGTTGAATTAAATAAATAAAAATAATGTAGTCAGCACTTCTAACAAAGTCAGCAAAGAATATCAAATATTGTAGTTGAATGATTATTTTCTCTCTTTAACTTTTATGGATTACAAGTATCCACTTTTCTTTAGATGTTTTATACATTATTTTTATAGTAAAAACTAGCTGACCCGGTAAACGTTATATACCTATATCTACCGGAGTTTAAAATTATTGAATTACTAATATCATTATTCAAAAGTAGGAGTTGATGGTAAACGGGTGAAAATTTAGGACTGTATGTATTTTTCAATGCCTCATCATATAAGAATAAAAATAAAAAAAAAATCGACCAAATAATAAAACAAAAAATCGGGGTAGACCACCCTTAACTTTTAGGTGTATGAAAATTTGATGTTGGCCGATTCTCAGACCTACTCGATAAGCACACAAAATTTCATCAAAATCGGTCCAGCCGTTTCGGAGGAGTATGATAACAAACACCGTGACACGAGAATTTTATAAATTAGATAGATAATTGCTTTTTGCTTCAAAATAATATTATTCAAATAGGAAAAATAACAATTATTTTTTGTCTTAAGATTGTGTCCTTGTTTCCAAACTGTACATAAGTAACATTTCTAAATAAAATAAAGGCGACCTCATTATCGATCACGTTGCCTCAATCAAGTCTCCCAGCGGACCAGTTTATACCTAAATAAATTAGAATTTTCGTACGCTCAAGCATTTTTCATTTATCTGGTAGAGTATTTCTGGTATAACGTTTACATTCAGGGAGTTCGTGATTTACTTAACACACTTCTCTTTCGGGAAAATAAATATACCCACATACCAAACAATTTGCCTCAAAGTTAATAACATTCCCCACTTCCTAAGAAATTTGTAATAGACTTTTGTCATTCAAAATAATGTATCTTAAGACCGTTTTGTCTTTTCTGTGTTGTTGGCTTTTTGTCACATCTCATATTATGTAAATACACAATTATATACTTGTATAATATGTATGTACGTAATTGTTCAACGACTTAATTCTTTGTTATCATGAAAAATTTAAAACACTTTGTCTTAACAACGAGTCTAATGATTTTTCATATTCGGATTTCTTTAACATAATAATAATAATATGAACGATTTGTAAAATATGATACCGTTTAATGATCGGTGACCATCTCAAGGATGTTAAGAGATTCTCCTGAAATTTTAAATTTTTTTAATGTTTTCAATTTTCTCCTGAATATGGCAATAGGCTGGTTTTATTTGTTTAATTGATTGTGTTAAATATTACTTAGCATGTTATTATAAAAATATTATAAAAATGTAATAATAATAATAATCTCAAAAAACTGGGAGTAGATGACAGGCTCAAATACAGCATGCAGAAGGCCGTACTTCTATCGTCCACCAGGATAGTAAGAAGGTTTTTGTCCCTGTAGCTCTGTAAGTGATCTCCCATGATTGTACTATTTCATAGAACATCATGGAAGAATCAACTCGAATAATGTTGGGGTTCTATATTTTGAATATAAATTTATTTTAATATTTTATGGTTTTTGTTATTTAATGTTTTATTTAAATTTTATTGTTAATCTTATATTGTTTTATTAAATAAATGAGATATGAGATAATAATAATAATCTTTATTGCACAAAATTTGTATACTAAGAATAAAAAAGAACATGACAACATTATCACTGAATACATAATTTTGCGCAACGGGCGAGTTTATCGCTGAAGCGCAATATCTTTCAACTTACCCATGTAAAGAGGATATTATTTGAATAAAGATTATTATTTTTATAATCTGGCAGTAAATGATTTCAGGTGATTAGCCCCACGATGCTGAAGCTCCTTTCTGAAATTTTGAAAGCGCTTGCCTTGTTGGATTCTTAAAGGTCATCTCCGAGTTCCGTCGACGGGACAGAGAGTCAAATAGAAGTGCTGTGTCGCTTAAGGTCTTGTGGACGATGTATTACCACTTTCTTCATCATCTTTTATCTACAATACTGAAATGCATGTTCAATATTTATTTGTTACATGATATACCTAATTTGATTATTTTTTACGTGGCATTTTATATTTTATTTATTTTTATTTTATAGAGACACTCACAAAAAACTGATAACACAATACATAAATTACAGACATACAATAAGATCTGGCCAGTTCCCCAATTGAGAGTGTCTACAGCATGTTTTTGTAAAATTAAATAAAATATCGATATTATCTAACGTTTAAAAATTAAAATAAAATCAACAAAAAAAAATCACACATAAAATCAACAAATATACACAGGTACTATAATTCACATCAAGGCCTGAGATGTTGAATGAATTGGATAAATCAATACGCTATTCCGTTCTCTCCACCTGCCCACTTGGAATGTAATGTGAGGTTATAGAATTATTATAGATGAATAATTTCTACACGTTTCGGTTAACTGTGGTGTGTATGTGTGTAAACATTCATATTCACCGGACATGATTTCAGTGGGCATGTATACGAAGCCATTAAACAAGATTGTGTAATTTGTCATCCCTTATTCCGGTGGTAATTACAATTGGATTTCCCTGTCACTCGCATGTGATACAAGATCTCGTGTCATCCTCGTGTACTATTCTGTAGTATTACTTCATCTGTACATTATCATATTATGGTATACACTATACACGAACATTGTAGGCGCATTACGCCCAAATTACGAACCTATGTATTTAAACAATGTTATTATATCTTTCCCACACGTCTTTTCTGCTTTATAAGCTCTAGTTCCGCAAATTAACCGTATTTCCAACATAGATTCGTTAATTCGTATATCAGAAGAAAGCTAGCTTATTTGGAACATTTTATGTTATGACTGACTAGAGGGTATCTTTTCCCGGATTATTTTTGTTCCCGGGAAACGGGAAATTTTAAAATTCAATTTTCAACAAATTTGGTATAAAAACTCTCATAACTTGTTGACCCTTGCAAACATTTTGATTTGATAAAAAAAATCAAATTTTTGTTACCAATATAAGTAATTTGCTTAAAAAAAACTAAATAGCTGACTGACGAGATTTATTTAGGTACTCTATGTTATATCAAAATAAAAATTGTTTACAAAATATATAAACTTTTAATTTTTGATCATCCTATCAAGCAAAAAAGTGTTATGGATTTTGGCAAAGCTTTTTAAAGATTTTTGACTTTAAAAAATGAGAAATTTCGACAAAAAAAGATTTTATATATCGGTTAATATCCATGAATAAAACAAAAAAAATGACAGTTGGCTGCACTAATATTTTTAAGAACTATCTAAC
This sequence comes from Athripsodes cinereus, assembly GCA_947579605.1. NCBI lineage: Eukaryota > Metazoa > Arthropoda > Insecta > Trichoptera > Leptoceridae > Athripsodes > Athripsodes cinereus. The sequence goes on from OX388323.1 coordinate 7,713,352, forward strand.
TTTTCGAAATATGTAAAAAAAAACATGAAAAATTGTAGGATTCTTATACATTGTCGGCCAAACACACCTCCGATTTCGAATTATATTTAGAATAATTATGCTTCATTCAAACGAATACATTGAAGCTATAATTAAGTTTTTTTTTTTAAGTATAACACTTATATTGGTAATTAATATTATTTTTCATATTTTCATATCAAAATATTCGTCAGCTTCTACATGTTTATCACGACTATTACAGTTAACTAAACAAAGATTTCGGTATCGGTATGGCAATCTGCATGACTAATAATTTGTATTTTTTCCCGGGAAAGGATTCGTTTTTTTCCCGGGAAACGGGAAATAAAAATTAGAGGGTTTTCCCGGGAATTCCCGGGCGGGAATTCCCGGGAGTAACCCTCTATGACTGACTAACTTCATCTAAGGGGCTACTCCCGACACGATGTCGCGTCGCTTTAGTCCGTAATTTTGGAATCATTGAAACGTTATTTTGGTGCTCTTTGGGATCAAGTGAAAAATATTTCATAAATAACAGTCGTTAAAAGACTTTGAAAATCCTTTGCTGAATTTTCAACAAAATAAAAACTGCAGTCTATTTTCAAGAATTCACTTGTTCACGAAGCCGAGACTCCAGCTCCAGCCTACTGACGAACTCGATCCCACAACTTCAGTAAACAGGAACATACAACACTATTTTTTTCCTGAATCATTATCCAGAGATTATTATAAAACAAGATATTATTTAGAATGTATGACATGCATCGCCGCTGGATTTGTGTGTCACATGTGTTTAATACTTGTATGTTATAATAATATTATGTGATGTTTGACTGATTCGTATATTTCCCTTATATCTGTGGAACATACCTTCCATACACCTAATTAATGAAATTATAACATGATGTTATATAGTTGGATTATTTGAGTTAAACATGTCATATGTTATATGTGTCGTTTGAATGCAAACGACACATATATAACATATGACGACATAATGTTATATATGTGTTATATTCATATTGCGACATAATGTAATTCCGTTAAAATATTTTAATTTCTGGTTGGCGTTCCGTTCTCACTGCCTACCCCACTAAGGACATGGCGTGAGGGTTTAATAATATTATACCCTCACGTCACTATATTATAGTAGTATTAATTGAATTGATACTTACTTACTTACTTTTCGGGTCCGGACTTTAGATCTTGCCTCTTCAGTACCAGCGACGCGACGTAGGTATATCGCCTTGTCACTCGCTATCATTAGGTGACTCACATTACATTGCAATAAGTGAGAATCACTCTGCACCTCCCCGCAGTCGCAGCTAGTTTCCTATCCATCCAAAAAGCCCCACCTCTGCTGGTTGCTTCTGCACCTATTACCCCAACCCTGTTCAGGGTCTGTTCAGGGTCCTCCACATGGGGTAGCTCAGAATATGCACGGTGTTTGTGATTTCGGATGGCATCATCCATGGATTGTCGCCAAGTTGATATGATTGATTATTTTTTGTTGTAGCGAAAAGGACAACTTGCATGTTTATTGCATGTGGCTGATGCGTGTGTTATCCCACATTTGAGATATATCGTGATGAAATAGTACCTAGTTGTTATTTGTAAAAAGCATTTCGTTCTACAATAAATTAAACTAACAACATGAGAGAATTTTCTTCAATCGAAAGATTTCTAGTGTTTGTTTAATCTACATTCAGTAGATAGAAATACTTGCTAGGATTTATCATTATATGGGATTCTTACTCCTTTTGTACCAAAAAAATATATAATATAACTTCCCTCAATAAACGACTGATACTACTTCAGTTCAATGTTCTCGGTTACTTTTTCCTCTTGAATTCAATAACATTTTTCCATTCTACTTTATTTCTACAGTACGTGAGGTCACTTCAGTTTTTCAATTGACATTAAGCGTAACAATAACCAACATCCTTAAGTTATATTTCTGTTTGTTCATATTCGAATATTCTCTACATGGACTATAAATTGAATAAAGTTGTATTCAGATTGTTTCACTTTGGATGATCATCCAGAATATCAGGGTCAAAGCTGTTCATCAAAAGTGAACACTTATTCATCCTAAGCTTTCGCTGCCATGGCAACACTCTGGGTCATTTTATATGTCGTTTAACATATTTTTTTGAAAATAAATAAACGAAAATAATTAGATTTAATAATAAAGCTTAATAAAGCTATTAAAAAATAAAACAAATTAATATATTATAATTCTCGACGGCATGATAATTCTGTTCATTATTATGGATTCCAATAATAACTATTGATTAACTTATATATAGGTAGGTAAATTTTGTTTACATTTTGTGTTCATAGTTTGTAAGTATTTATAAAAAAAAAATTATTGTTTCATTTAAGTAATAAATTAAGTAATGTTTATATTTTAAAATTTTTGACTTTTCTTTATTGCTTTTATAGTTTTGGTTGTGTATGACAACCGAATGGGCTATAATATAAAATAAATCATTTAATATATGGACACTTATAAATTGGACATTGCATTGCATACTTGTTAATCATAATTATATATCTGTACTAAATTTATATGTATTGTCTGTAGTGTTCCGTCGATTTGAATAAATAAATAAATAATAACTCATAGAGAATAAGACAAATAATAGGATAAAGCCTGTTTATGGTCGTTTCAGTGAAATTACCGTAATCGCTTTCTTCCGTCATTGTAAGTAATCACTATAGATGAAAAGTCTATTCACACTTTGGAGTATCATCCAGAGTAATCACTGAAAGTGAACAAGTGTGAACGCCCCTTAAAATAAAAATGATAAAGCCACAGTGATATGTTACAACTAGATTCGCAATGTCATACAAATATTCTCTAAAAATGTGTACCCACCCGTCGAGGTACAATACCTGAGTAATATATATTCATCTCTTTTCTTATGTATATATTCATCTCTTTCTACCGGCCTTTGACGTCTGTAATAATCCCCATTCTCATATTGTCTATCTCTTGTTATCTACAAACAATTTATATGTGTGTCGCTTTTTTTCAAACTAAAAATTGCGGCACCAAGGACCGCAAAGAGATTTTATTGATGGTACATGTTTGAGATTCATATTGCAAATCTAGGTATAACATATCACTGTAAAGCCACAATCCTTTAAGGGTGTGTTCTCGTTGACAAATCGTAATTGAAAACATCTACTTTTCTTCTGCAAATCAGCGAGTGTCCTGTGAAAAGCAGTTAGTGTGAGATATTCAACAGTTTCAATTTTGCAATGAAGAAATGAAACCACGATTTGCAGAAATTTTTCAAAATGCGAGCTTATTGTGTAAAAAAATCATCTAAATATACATTTGAAAAATCATCTAAATATTCATTTACAAAGAAAATTATTATTTTTATAAAAAAATATACGTATATTCCAAAAACCATTATTGCATTGGATTCATAATTGAATACCCCTACGTAATGAACAAGTACAATAAGTATGTAACAATGCATGCATCATAAGTTCTGTGCCATAAACATTCCATAGGCTTCGTAAATTTTCATTACGATTATGATACGGTTTCTCGAATCCTTGGGTTAAGAGAATATTATTATTTATGTAAAATAGGGTGTCCACTCTTGTTATTCTCATTCATATACCTACCTTTTGATAAAGAAAAAAATTGTTATCGGAAGAAGACCACTGAATATGAGATCTACGGTCCATCGTCTCATTTTTTTTTTAATTTTTGGGCATTGTTTTTTCGACAATTTATACTATATGTATGTATTTGTACAAAAAATATGTTTTTAAGATCGAATAAAATTGTACTATATCCTTTTTGTTGTGTAGCTATTTGATTATTTACTACTTATTTTTTAGATATTTTACAGGGTATTTTAAAATTATCAATTTGGATTAAATTACTTTGGGTAGATAGTTTTACAAATCAAATAAAATATTTAAAGGCTTAATGTTATTTTAAAAAGCCCCAAATAAAACCCAACAAACCGTTTTGAAATACGTAAGTAAATGCTTAAATATTTATGACACTTGGAAACAGTTAAAAAATAGATAATTACTTAATTATTTTGGTAAGTGATAAAGTGAAGTTTTTTTTAACACTTGAAGTCAAAGTCTGTGATAAAATCTATATATCTCACTCCGTGCCCCAAGTCCGGCAGGCAGAGAGAACGAAATGACAAATAGATCTCTACACACTTCCTTCGCTTTCGCTACATACATATACAATTTATCATGCACTTGCTTGATTTTGATGATGGCAAAAGTTGATTAGTCTAATTTTTATGAAAATAATATTTTTTTTCTAGATATGTTTAATGGGACCAATTTTGTCATTGCACTGAAAATAAAAACTGAAATTAATTCATTATACGCAAAATAAATATGCTCTCCCTTTGAAATGTGCTCTAGTAAAGTTTGTTTCTTCGGACATATTAACTTTGCACATATTATGTATAACGATGGTTTAGACATGTGGAACAAATACATATAAGGGGAAAGGATGACAAAGAGAATACACTGTCTTGTCTGAAAGAAGGAGTGTGAGAAATTGCGAGTATTTGAGAACTATGTAGCTTGATCACGTAGATCAAATTCTCAAGGATGGCAGTGTGTTAAGTAAGAGAAATCGACGTCCGTGCATGATAGGTTGCATGAACGTAGAAGAGGCAAAAATAAGTATTTCTATAGCGCACTGATCTCTCCGCCTACCCCACTTGGGATGCGGCGTAAGAGAATAGATAGATAAATAGATATATTGCTGTAATATAAATAGATAAATAGATAATAGCTGTAATGATGTGCAAAAAAAATTTAAAGAGAATAATAATAATAATAATAATGTTACCATAAAAATACAATCCATATACAGAGAGCAAGTTAATAAGTGGCACAATCTCTTTCAACTAACCCAATTTAAGCATTCGTAGATTTCATCATAGTGATATTTCGGAATTTCAGAAATGTCTTTATATTTTTATTTTATTTTATTTTTAAAATATTAAAGAATCAAACAGTCATAACATAACATGTTTACAATTAATACACTCAACATGTGGACCAGCAAAGATTCCACTCTTAATAGAAATGTCTTAGTCTTGAGAAAAAAGCAAAATTTAATTTTTTTTTTAAAAAGTCAAAGTAAATTTAAAAATAAAAAATCACAAAATACTAGAAATCAAAATAAAATCACCAATCCAGTATGAGTTACAAAGCCCAATTAAACACATAGCCAATATCCAATGTCCCAAGGATGCTATGATCGCGAGATCCATGCATTCAAGCACACCCATCCACCCCCGCTCAAATGGAAGTGATCCTATATTGCCAAACAGTGAGAGACCAAGATCAGTCCACGGGGACCGCTGATGACATTTATATTTACAATTAGGTGTGGCAACTGTTGTTTGTAAAAAATATCTTGGAAACCATCGTATTGTTCATCAACAGCGTAGCGAATAAATAATCATCCCAAGGAATTTTAAAAATAAGGTACAATTTTAATTTTGATAATTCGGTCATTGACTTTATTTTTTACGAAACTTGTAAAAGGAATTTGAAAAATGAAATGACTTTATCTTTAAATAAAAATTCCTTTATGAATCCACAAAAATGTTTAAGCCGCTTGCTTTATTTACAGTTATTTTAAAATTTAAAATTAATCCTAATTTTTGTTTCACAAACTTCTAAATTTTTTTAAAGCCCTGATTATGCATATTCTTTGGCAAAAGTGCTAGGCATGTTTTTTGTATACGTAGTAAAACAATTATACAACAAATATGCATGCAACATACAGTATACAACAAAGTATATTTTAAAATAACTTCTTATATTGTTTTACAGTGTTGACATTGAAACATTGAATCTCCTTATATTTTTTTATTGAAACAATTGTTTAAATATTTAGTTAAATAAAGCAAGTTTTGTGATGAAGTACGCCACCTTTCATAAATATCTTAATTTTAATTGGTACGGAGAGGACCAGTTATAATTATATTTTTTATATACAGTTAGTCAGCTGGCTGGAAATTGTAGAAAAATCCACTCGTAGAGAAGTTGTAATGGTATGATTGAATGATTAATTATAATTTAAAATTTATATTAATTTAGAAAAATTATTTCTTAAATCAGTTTCATTAGTAGGAATAACGAAAAACCAAAACTGAAACCAAACTCGATCGCGGGTCTTTTGCTATGGAGTTAAGCAATGTTCAGTGTTATTATTCTAGACTTAAAGTGACTTCTTCTATATCTTTCATTTATGAAATATCTCAACTTTACGAGTGGACACCCTTTACGTAATATGTACATATTTATGTCTAGGGTTGACAGGGGACTTATGTAAGAGTAATTCATAAATATTTGTATAACAATTATTGTCATTATTGTAAACCTGTAAGGAATTTGGTGCTTACTTCATTAAAACGTAATCATTTCAAATCATTAATTATAATAATTTACCTAGAAACTTTAGAAGCTCACAGTGAGAGAGATACATTATTCATGAGTTATATTATAATACACTTAAATTATATAATTCTGTCACATTAAATAAATCAAACGGTGGAATTCCCAGAATAGAATAGACATCCAACTATTTTCAGTAATATATTAGACAACCACAGACATGGAGAAAACGACTTGCATGTTTATTAAATGCAGCTAGTTTTCTAGCTACCAAAATCTTGTGATTTTTCACTATAGAGGTGTTTAGGTAGTATAATGTCTTGACGCAACAAAAAAAAAACTTTTTCGTTCGTCTTCTCCTTCGATTCGATTTCTCCAAGGAGTAGCTGAATTCAACATGTGTAATGCTACCAAGGAAACAATATCCACAGAAATGTAGTGAAAATTGCCACAATTATTTGATGAGTTGTACACTAAAACTATTCCTGAAAATATTTTACAAATATCTATTTTCAAAACATATATTTTGAAAAAAATCCAATACTAGCTGTCCCAGCGAACTTCGTACCACCTTACAATTAATGAGTGTCAATGTTTATTTAGGTAAAAAAAATGAACATTTATATTTATGTCGATATCGCTGCACACACGCCATGAAAGTAAAATAGTTACACTATCTTCTCTTCACAAACAAAATATGGGAAAATTGTTATAATATTATCGTAGTCCATATTGTTTTTTTTATTGAAATTAAAAATGAATGGCGTAAATAATATTCTTCGTAATTTTTCTTCTTGTGAATTTGTAAGATATTTTAATAGCCTATCGGCTATTCGGGGTACAGAAGAGGGCTATCGGCTATTCCAACAAATCAGAGATCATTCAAATCGATACAGCCATTCTTGAGTTATAAATTGTGAAACTAACACGAGTTTCTTTTATTTACATAGATTAAACACTTAAAATCTACAATTCAGCTAAGTCGCTCATCCTGAATGTCTAAATGCTTGTTAGCGCGAAGATCAATGGTACTGGCCTGACTGTTTTTTACTGGAAGTTTTTCTCACCTGTGGGAAATGTGATGATGGGAATAAATTAACATGCATATTGCTGAATGCTGATCGATTACATCATTTATAGAACTGATCAAAATAATACAGCAATATTTTTCTTACAAATTGTTCCTAGCTACTGTAAATTGTTTCCCAATATTGACTTCACAAATCAGTGGCATCTCTACACAATATTTTTTATCACCTCGTTTTATCATCCCTCGAAACGCTCTGTAGATTCTTCGAAATTGATTATTGCTCATTTTGATAAAAGAATGAAAAATTTCTTAGGGTTTCCGTTCAACACCTTGAATAATAATTTATGGAAATTGTTTTTTTTTTTTTATGAAAATAATGTGAGGTTTTAAATTCACGATATTATTTATGTGCCTGTATTTTCTTCGTTTTATACCTTAACTTATAAACTTATTATTTCTAAGGTATAGGTACCTACCTACTACAAATGTAGTGATGTACATTGTATTTTTAGCAATGGTTCTTAATCCTTTTCTTTACTCAAATCCCCTTCAATGGGACGGACTAGATTGTAAGCTATTTTTTTGTTATTGTCTGAATGTAGCCACGTTAAGTTTGCAGTTTGATCATGTACCTACTTATGCATGTATGACATTTTCCGATGCATATGAATGTTCTCAGCATCACGATTTTTTTATCAGCCTCAAAGTAGAATAAAAATATTGGCAAAGTCCCCAATAGGAAGGGCTATTCAAATGTTTATCGGTCTGGCTAGATACATTGATATATTCGGCGTGACGTATGTGGAGTTTGTCAGGAAAATTTAAAGTGTATTATAGTTGTGTTGTTGCCTAGATATTGTTGGTTTTCTTCTAGAATCGCATTGGCTTTCAGCATTGTAAGAATCGTCTCGCAGTTGCGATGGCTGTGGGTCACGTGCTCCGCATGCCAGAAGATGACTCGTTAATGAATTGCCTTTGAAAATAAAATAGAATAAATTGAATGAAATAATAATATATATTTTGCGTAATAGGAATAAAACGATAAAAACATAGGATGTTCTCGTACCCTACGGTAATGTTTTTTTAGTTTAAAATTCAATCTTAGAAACAGATCATATTCATAAAAATAATAAAAATATTTGTATTTACATGTTTAAATATATTTCTTAAGAAGTCACTCGTATTTAAGAGATATTTCGCATTCATCATAATTTTAAGTAATGAAAATTCTTTTCTCGTACCCCTGAAAATTCCTTTACGCACCTCTTATAAAAATCACTGATTTATAGGAGTAATAGGTCTCCAAAGCACGCCGCAAGACTGTTTTAAGTTACCAGTACCTACATAATGATAAACTTCGAAAGAAATGAGTATATAAATATCCTCTACAATTTTTTAACGCTGCATTATTTTTTCTTTGCAACACAATTTTTTTCAGTTTTGATAAATTGGTAAGAATAACATTTGGGAGTAAATATGAAAATGGAAAAATGATTGTACATATGTAGCTACATGTGTATAAATATAAACAGTGATGGAAAATAAACGGAGTACACCTTAAAGTTCAAATTCATGCACACTTTCGCATAATAAAATATTCATACTATCAGAGTTTGGGACTAGCTCGATCGGTGTGAATTGTCTATGAGTAGTAAATAAATAGGTTCATGATACATTTTGTGCTTCTCAAGAACACATTCAATAGATGTGATTTTACTAAGAAAATATTTATTTTAATGTTCGTTCTATATATTTACTTGGACAACACTCGCCGTTTGTTTTTTACCATATATGGTAAATCAAACATCTTTAAATTCACTTCAAATGTAAAAAAATGACTGAATTTAGTCAAAAACAAAAGAATACACATTAATAAACAAACAAAAAAAAATCAAAATAAATACAATTCAACATGACATTTACATATATAGGTACAATTAAAATAATAAAAACTTTACTATACATTCATACCTACACAACTACATAAGTATTAATTTGGTACCTACTTTTTTAATGCTATTAGTTATCTATAAAATGTTCGTTTATATGCTAAATTCACGTTCAGAGTAGTCCATCGAGACATCTTAGATCCTAAATCAGAGTGGATGGCCTTGATAAGAATAGAATAGAATAGAGACATATTTACCTACATAAAATACAATATTATATGTACGCACCTACCAGTCATATAGCAACAACAAAGATAAATTTAAAAAAATATAGCTACTACTACTAGCATACAGCTACTTAGTGGATCACAGTTAATGCACAGTAGATGTGAACCAATGATTTAACTAATACAATACAAATAAATTATGGGTATACTGGCAAAAACTTTTACTCTAAATCTAAAATCCCTGTTTAGAGAAATCAATCATTTAAGTTTTCTTTAGAATGGTTTTTTGCACACGAAAGGGTTGCGTTGGAGATTTTATGATTTCAGTGCAGGGAAAAAAGATTGACATTGCATGCGAAAATTAAAAAAAATAAATTTGAGTCTGACCAAGAACACCATCATTGGTGAAGGTTATATAAAAAAAAAGTTTTCTCCAAATTTGAAACATAATATATATTCACTTTAAATTGAATTTTTGTTTGGCATTAAAATAACCATAATTTTAAGTATTTAGGTATAACATTTACAAAAATATTAAAAGCCACTATTTTTTAATCTTAGCTAAATAAAATAGCTTTTTAAGCTTATTTCCAAAATGAAAGCACTTAGTGTTTTATGCCAGAATTATTTGTTGGACTTTTACTTCTGCCTGTAAGTCACTTGTACTAAATTGACTGCTCTCATTATTTTTACTAAAGTAGACATTGTTTTTAAAAAATAAAACAATATTATTATTTATAACAAAATTCAAATATATATTAATAATTATGTAATAAGAACAATTATAAATTAGTTACTTATTGGAAAATGAAATAAAAAATTCTTCATAAAATACTGATATCTACTCTACACACATAATATGAATCAACACAGATATTTATTTACTATATTCTTTTTTCGAAAATATATTTCAGTTTAATTGCAGCGCCTCTTTTTTCCTCAATAGCGGGTACCTACTATCGTATAACAATATCAACTCGAATACTTGTACTTTTACAAGTTGAGTTGCTCCCTATATAATAGACGATGTTGTATTATTCCATTGTCAGGGTTATACGAAAAGGGAACAAAAATAATATTCTCGTTGTATTGGTCTCCCACAGAGGAGAATAGCAGTGGAGAAACATTCATTGCAGGTGGTAATGTATGTAGGTACAGGAACATTCTTTATGAATGCATTCTCATAAATCATAATATCAGTACATACGAAGCGTATAGTTCCAATCGGCGTTAAGACCATTTTACTTGATTTTCCGGTAGGCAAATATATTTGATATCTAATGATATATGAGGAAAGTACTTGTTGCAAGTATACTCAGTTCTAAAGATGTTTATCCAGAGAATGTAATAAAAATAATAACTAGACAACTTATTTATGATGCGCCGTTTTGTGGAAAAACCACCGCAAGGACCCATTTAAGAATTTTGACACCTCCCGAACAATAAGGTTTTTAACCTCGCCTTGAACACCTCCACACTCTCAAAGGGAATTTCGTTAGATGAAAAAATAATTAAAAATACTACAGATTCACCTCATAAATATCAAATCATCTTTGGACTTAACGGAGTTTGAAACTTTCATAAGGATTTAACGGTTTTCGGAATACAAATATATGTTTACAGATTCTAGTTTTTACGTACTAAAGTCTAGGGCCAACATTACCAATTTTCTCTGACCTTTTCGACGCTCGTCCTTTTCCTTTTTCCACAACTATTTATTACTTTTTTGTTTCCTAGACGTAATATCTGCTAACATTTCACAATCAATAATTCATTTAATTTAAAAGTTTCATTTTGATTATTTTTTTTATAATAAATTACGCACAGATTTCACCAAGGTGGCCATATTGAATTTGGATATATCTAGAGCTGTGATTGGCTGTCTGGGGACTTATGGTTGTTGGGAGGAAAACTAATTTATTTTGACAGCGATTTTTTTGTATATTTAGTGCATATATAATGGATCATAAATATTGGGTCAAGTAGTCGGAAAACAGATTGTCTATATGAATCAATGATTAGTAAAAAATTGATATAAATGAACTTATCACGATTCGACCTATACGCCTCAATTACATAATATATATTTGACTGAGTAAAGTACAAAAGCACTCATTTTACTTATCTGCAGATTCACGTGTTCAATACTCGACACGTAGGTACCAACTTATTCTTTTGTATTTTGATTTTTGATAAATCAGAAGCATTTTATTGATTCATATTTAATAATATTTTCTACATCTTTTCAGTACATAGCTATACATTCATTATCTTACAGTATATTCGTTGTGGAACTTGTAGGATATTTTTAGTGAATGGAAAATCGCTAATCCAGTCATAGACAGACTAAACTTGCAGCGCGGTACATTTTTTCGGAATTTGTGTGTTCCAACATCGATGTCCTTCAAGCATTAGCGTTGTCTTACAATCAACGTCAGTTTGAAACTGGATGCAAAATTTGATCGGCCCCATGATCGATTTTTCTTTGAATTACCTATCAACTATATATTTGAATCCAGTCTGTTCTTGTAAATAATGTGATTCGTGTCATATAATTATTTAATTTAAACATTCTTATTTGATTTACAAAGCAACCTTTGAGATGGATTCTCTATTAAACGGCGCTGAAGAAATCATCCATCATCATCATTATTATTGCGTCGCATTCCTTGCGTCGTTGGCAGAAAGTGTCGAGTATCACTTATTCCTATTCACTGTGTACTCGTATAGGAATAAATTCAGATAAATGGAAGTCCCCAGACTTTTGCGCTATCCGGGTGGTCGGTGGGTCTCCTTCAATGTTTTCACTGTGTCGGTGTTTAGGTAACAGAATTTCATACCGAAGTAAATAAAAACAAATTTATTCTACTATATGTTTTATTGTCAATAGAGAAGTCAATTACGAAAAGGGAAATTCCCTATGTCAATTCCAAATTCACAAGTATTAATTATATTGCATTCAGTGTAGATATACTACATAATAACATTGGATTGTTTGTTCGGTTTTACAATCTAAAAAACCTTTACAATTTTCAAAATTTGATTTATAGCATCCACGTAAGGATTTCAATTTATAACATTCCAAATTAATAACAAAATGCTGTTTATTGCATTCTATGCTAGTAGTAGAATGTAGGTATTGTTGTATTCTGTGCAAGGGAGAAAATTTGATTTTATTACTAATTAATAGCATTGTGTTCTGTGTGTGTTTATGAATATTTAATATCATAGGTATTTTCGCTAACCTGTGAAAAATTCTATTCCAGTTTATTGTCTGGTTGTATTGACCCCAAATCCCAAGAGTATATTTAGCTTACAACAAAATATACTACCAAGTATGTAAGTGTAATTCAAAGTGTTTGCTAACAACTGATGATGATTACATACGTTGTGATCGAAATTATTCAAGAAAAACGAATTTAATGTGGAGTTTAACAGTTTTTAGTATCAATAATAATCTTTAACAATAAATTTTCAAATTTTGTATAATATGAAAGCGGAGAAATTATCATGTAGGTACTTGTACTGTAATAAAATAAAAGAAAAACAAATGAAATTCATAAAAAACTGCCTTACCTTAATGTATGAATAAATAAATAAATAAATAAATAGTGCCAAGGTTTAATTTATAGACCGACTATTCTTGATGGAGGTTCGTAATAATAAAAAAAAAATAAACAAAATATAAAGTCTGATGTTGACTTTATGAATTTGCGAGCTGACCTTCCAAATCTTCCACTCTCATTGTCAGGTAAATGTAAGGAGAGACTATGTTATAAAGTAAAAGATGTGACATTATAGAGAAACCCACCTCACACGCGGATATTTCAGGAGTCATAGACTCCTACGATATTTATCTGCACGAAGGTGTGTGAGAGATAAACAATAAAAACTTAAAATTTTCCATGAAAGATAAGCTTTTATCAGGTATGGTCAACCGTGTCAAAATAAATTTATGAGCCGCTGCGGACAGTCTTAAATAAAAACATCTTTTATATTTGCCTTTATTCGATAACGTTAAAACCGCAGAAAACCCTTATAGAAGATTTGCTTTTTTATTGAATTTGCTCTCTCTTGATTGACCTATGCTTCAAGACTTAAGAAAAATTATAAGGCGATTCAAACAATCTCCATCGAGAATTCAATAAAAATTATGCTTCATTTTAAGTTCGTTCTTATCTATCCTGGTTAGTTATTTATGCAAACATATCACAGTTAAACGGTAGATTCAAATGAACATCATAGCTTTATGAAAATAGGTAGGTATTCTATTATTTTTATTATTATCACATATGACTCTCGCAGTGATCGTTACAGCTGAAGAAAAATATATAATTTTGATAAACAATAAAAATAATATTATGTTTTGTATTTAACTGCAATATGCAAAACGTACTATAATACCGTAGTATACAACCTTCCTCATGTAGTATTCCGAATGGAGTAGGTAGAGAGGAACAACGCCAAGCAGCTCTATCCTTACATATTTCCTTCACATCTTGCACGCTCATTTTTTCTCATATACGTCGATTACTTTGACTCAACACGCGACCGTCCTTGAGAATTGTATAGATACTCATGATCAAGCCACATTGGTCTCGGACGTTCGCGTTCACTCATATGCCCCCTTCCAGAAACATAAAAATAAAGAATAACGTTTGAAATAAATACATTGAAAGAGACCCACCGTCCACCCGGTAATCGTGGATATCTGGAGACTTCATTTATTCGAAATTATACACATTTTACAAATTTTGTCCACATCGAAGGTCATAGTGGCAGCCTGAAGGGCTGGCCTGGGTGAAAAAAGTCTACAATGTATTCTAAAATGCATACATATCATATTACCGCTTCCCTCGCAGGGTAGGCAGAAAAAATCGAGTGCCATTTCCCACTGTATTTGTACACGCTTTTCTCTTCCATCATATCCATGCGATTCCTCATACATGCTCTACTGTTCATTTATCTTAGCACGTGTTTGTTCATTGCTCAGGATAGAAAGGATTGGAGATCTATTGTTTCGGAGGCAAAGGTCCTACAAGGGCTGTTCGGCCATCGGAAGTAAGTAAGTAAGTGTTTGTATTTTAAGATCTGGTCTACACGATATATCTAATCATCATTTCAAAATGATCAAGTTACTCTTCAAACGCTTAATAACTTGTATGGCAAATCATTATTTACAAACAATTGTCATTGTTAACAAAAGTAAACGAACTCCCACAAATATAGCGAGTTTAATAGCTAGGTATTTTTTAGAACAGACAATACCGTTTTCCTTACACATATGTACGTATATAGCTCGGCTATATTCCATTATCCGGTCCGTGTGTTCTCTTAAATTTATCGCCGATAAACCAGCAACGTTTCGCAAATTGGTCGGATAACAAATTCTCCACAGCGGCGGCAATATGAACGTCGTATAAGTCATATATGTATACCTTGTATAAAATACACATTCACACAAACAAACACAAAATATTCATTCGCTCCCTATGTCTAAGCGTACCCACATTCCTACTAACACGAAGAAAAAATGTTACGCATACCTGCATAAATATTTGAATAATCTTTATATGCAGATACGTTTTAGGTTGCCGGCAAAGAACAAGATTCCCACTCTTTTTTGTAATTTTTCAAGCATTCGAAATGCAACATCTTACATTCGAATATGATGCCTCCCAGTCTAAATGATTATTTTTTATTAATTGAGTCGACTTTGATTTTGAAAAACTCCATTATATCGATATAATGAAAACAAAATTGTTTTTAGGTTTTACTATGACTTATTTGTTAAATAAGTTACCAGGTTTCGACCTATGAGGTCATTGTCAAACCTCATAGGTCGACAATGTCGAGTTTGACAACGACCTCATAGGTCGAAACCTGGTAACTTATTTAACAAATAAATCATAGTAAAACCTAAAAACAATTTTGTTTTCATTATATCGATTATTTTTTAAATAAATTGTACAAGGACGCCGTAAATTATGTTTTCAATTATTTTTATATTGCGGCGACTTGGTACTGAAATTAGTAATGAATTTGTACTCTACAATAATTTTGAACGAATAAATGGAAGTTACATATATCCATACATTAGTTTTCCTGAGAGACAGGAAAACTAATGTATGGATCAGAGAAAAGACCAGGGTCGTCGATGTCGTTCACAAAGTTTCTAGTCAGAAATGGAGTTGGGCTGGTCATGTGGCCAGAAACACAGACTCTAGGTGGACAAAGAAAGTTCTGGAGTGGAGACCTAGAACAGGCAGAAGAAGTGTTGGTAGGCCTCAAGCACGATGGTCGGACGACATAAGACGGGTTGCAGGGGTCGGCTGGATGCGGTCTGCCCAGGATAGAGAGCTGTGGAGATCAATGGAGGAGGCCTATGTTCAACAATGGACGCAGGGAGGCTGACATGATGATGATGATGAAATGGAAGTGTCCTTCATTGAATTCACTGTGTCGGTGTTTAGGTAGTAGAATTCCATATCGAAATAAATAAAACAAGCGTTTTATTCTACTAATGATTTATTCGATGAGAGAGAGGTCTTTCAATCGATTGACAATGTCCTTATAAGACGAAAGACGTCTCTCTCATCGAATAAATCATAAGTAGAATAAAACGCTTGTTTTATTTATTTCTTTATTGTAATTATGTAAACTGGTTCCTTGGTTACATGGATACTAGAAAAATATTTTTTCGTTAAGTCACAGACAAGTAATACTCGTAGGCTTTCCGTTCTATTTTGTGAATTTACCAGGATCTTTTATAATGCAAATATTCGTTAAACATTAAGTATGATAAATTTAAAAGATCCAGTTTACTGAGTTTCCTTCTCGTCTCATTACAAATTTAGAATAATTTCTCTTTAATTTATTGAATTTCCAAAAATGTCTCTTAATAAAAACTTTTATGAAATATAATATATTGAATAACACAAACGAATTCTCCGAACCTCAAACAATCGACTGAATATACAAATCCGTACTACGAAATGTAAACATTGTATAGACTCGTTCATTGAGAGATTTGGATTTTTTAGTGAGACATAAAAATATGACAAATATGAAGGTGAATAACCCTGATCACAATATTACACCTCATATCCATGTTCTTTTATAGAATTTTGAGAATATAGTTCTTGAGATTGTATTTTACGACTGTGTATTTTTTATATTTAATAAACAAACCAATTAAAGTTTTATTTATCGTCAGAATGTTCTTGGCGGAAGTTCATATGAATAATTTATTAATACATCAACATATATAGGTAGTTATTCCACTGTTGACTTTATTAATTTATCATTGGTAAATTACCAACGAATTGTTTGCGAAGAGTTAATATTATAGATTCGTACTAATGAATCGTTTGTACTATCTCTGGTCCTAATCTGATAGTACGTACCAGGGATGTTGCGAATATTCGCATCCGCATCCGCAAATGCGGAGCTTCCGCATGTATTTGGACATCTGCATCCGCATCCGCATCCGCAATAATTGTTGAGGATGTTCATGCGGATGCGGATGTGAGACAATTTGCGACAAGAAAGAAATGGGGCGGGGCCGGCGAATGTCGCGTGCCGTTCGCACTTGACATTAACCAATGGGAACGAAAAAATTGGTGACAAGATCCGACGCGTTTCTATTTTTGCCGGTTTTATTTTATTTTTGCAAATAACAAAACAGAAAAAAAATGTTTCGCCAAAAAATCCATATCTAATATTATTGTAGCAAAAATTTCGTCACTTATTTGACAGTGGGGCCTACCAACTGAGATAGTTCCTACTTTTTTTATAACATCTTAAACATCCGCATCCGCATTACATCCGCATCCGCGGATGTGAGCCTTCAAAAATCCGCATCCGCATTCACATCCGCGGATGTGTAAAAATCGACATCCGCAACATCCCTGGTACGTACCAATGATTCGTTGTGAAATTTCGTTAGTATTTTTCTCAGTGTAGGTATTTGAAAACAATTAACTGCTCGCAATAGTAGAGATTTTTATTTAAATATTTCTCCACCACGACATCTTTCAAGAATAAAAAAATAATGAGTAGCTAGTAGACCAGTAGCCAGTGGGCCTAGTCAAAACACATTTAAGCGTTACGTTTTCGTTTCGTTTTCGTTCAAACGCGGACGGCGTTGCGAGAACGCGGCAATTTTCGGAGCTAAAATACACAAGTAGCTCCGAAAATTGTCGCGTTTTCGCAACCTCGTCTTGTTTGAACGAAAATGAAACGAAAATGTAACGCTGAAATGTGTTTTGACTAGGCCTAGACTAGACTACTGTAGATAATTCGAATAGAACAAAAATTGAAGTCATGAACGAATAAAAAAGAGTTCTGACATACCTACGTTCAAATAAAATAATAAATAAATAAAAATATTAATAGAGGCTGGTTTACTGGCAACGGCAATTGTGAGATGTGATGTCGTGATAGTATATTAGTATTAGTTTACTAGAAATTTGTGGAAATAAATATATAACTGAAAGAATAATAATAATAATAAATAACATAATTGTACTACACACGTAAAAAATAAAAACAAGAATATAGCATGTTAGGAAGTAGGGAGCTTAAAACACAAATGACCACGTAGATAAAATCCTCTTGGGAAAATAAAACTTCATGAAAACGTTTGTCGTAAGTAAAAAAAAAATGGTGTTAAAAAATTAAGTAAATATTAATAAATAAAAAGTAAAACCTTTCAAGTTAAATTAGCCTTATCAACCCCTTTAAGACTTACAAATAGATATACCTACTGTGATGTACATTTTTTCAAATGTTCCAAATCATAATTACGTTATTAAACTTCTTTGGATTTGCAGGCGGAGTGGATACTTTTCAATATATTCTCAAAGTTTTGTTACGTGACAAGATTTTGCAACATTCTTCACTAATTAAATTTGAAAAATGGACTTGGTGTTTATCATTAACGATGATTAGAAAAACATCACCTATATGATCGTGACAACCTGTAATCAATTTTGGATTCTAGATTACTATCTTTAATTGTTACATAGGTAATAAGAATATTGTCTTCTCCGTACCAATAAAAAATTATACATAAGGATTAGTGGCTAGTTGCTAGGTAATTGTCCAATACGTGATATTAATTTGACGTAGATCTCCAGAACTTTAACAGAACTCATTAAACTTTTACAATACGTGATATTTGACGTAGATCTCCAGATCTTTAACAGAACTCATTAAACTTTTACAAAATAGTTGAAAATCTATTTTGCGTACTCCGCGATTATAATCGACTTATGAATTTATACTTAGTATTTTGTTCCGAATGCTCAACTAAAACATTTGTCGACCCTTGAATTTTGCAAACGTAAAAAAGAGGATTTGCTTTTTTAGAGATTATTCCCTTTTTTGTATTTATGTAGGTGTACAAAAGATGAAAAGAGCTTCATAAATAATATTATCCTTAGAACTTTTAATATAAAATATTATGAATTTTATTATACGATTTTTTATGATCAAGTAATGCTTTTGCGCATCAGTGAAAAAAAGATCCCCATAAATTCATAATTGATTACAAGATTTAATACGCAGCACTGTAGATATTATTATTCTTATAATCTAAGCATAGAGTAGTTTAATAATGTACCCAATACTTTACATTTTTTCACGGCAGCCAACGTCCGTTAATTTTTTCCTTTCTTTTTCATTTAGATTCCATTTTATTTGCAAGATCATACGTGATGTTTTGGCGAATATCGCCAGGAGACCAGAATATCGTCAGCCATTTGAACCATGTTAACAAAATGACATCTAGTTTGAAACGATATAAACTAGTTTGAACGATGTCGTCTCAAGTTGACCACCTTTCAACTTTTTTTCTCTGGTGGAACGATTCGCGCAAGCGTAGATGTGCACGGTGTCCGTATCCATGGTAAAAACTTCATAACCTAGAAATTTTATAATGTTTCCCGCTTCGTGACAGCTGTTATCTTTGTTGTTGGTTTGTGGCGTTTGTTTCCTTAATTAAAAGACGCCTTATAACCTCTACTATAACATTTTCAACTAATAATAAATACTTCGCGATCTCCATTTCGACGTCCGCCATTTTGAAAACAAAGTCAATATCAAAGCGCATCTGACAAATCGTATCTATATCGGTGGACTGTGTGAACAGTTGTGACGATCAATGGGCGTCCGGCGAATTTTGTTTTTTTATGCAATCGAAACTCGCCTTACGATATTCGCCAAATGTGAACACCACTATACGGTGGCTATGGTTGTACGAGGTACATGTGTGTGATATCAGCACTTTCCTTCCTTTTTGTTATCAAATTCACAAAGTTGGAGTTTTTGTGTTACAACCATTTGACGCCATCTGCTATATTACCCACCATCTCTTTACTAATGACTGGGGTGACAAAACATTTAGCTAACATGAAAATCATAATATCACTACTTTTATATTATTGTTTTTTTCTACTTCAACGTGCGTTTCAAGAGCAAAAATATTCAGCTAACTGATTTTTTTAGAATAATATGACCCAAATATGTAACGAAAGGACCAAAAATTTAACTGATATTGTTTCTTTTATTTAGGTAATGGTTAGAATAAGTTTATTCAAAATCAATATAAACAGTACCTATTTTATTTTTGATCTTTGAAGGTGTTTTCAAAATATCACTGGGTTCAGCAAAATTTAGGCTACATCCATCCAAGGATTACATCAAATCCCTTTTTCTTCAAATTGTTAAGACTTAGAACACCTACACATGCAATTAAAACAGATTATTTAGAAATAAGGAATTAGTGACAAAGATCATTTATATCTTACATTTTTTTTTTACCAATACACTGCTTTTCAACCTTCTGCATTTATGGTACGAATGAGGAACTCAAGATGGCTTATTTGGTCACTGACTTTTAAACTCGGTTTTAATGAAATCAATCTGTAATGTTTGATGCTACATTTGACCGAAAACGAATTAGAATAATAAAAAAAGCAATTACACAGAACGTTCATATAATAAAAAAATCTGCACACTATTATGATCTTGCAAAAAATCTTTTGATCAATTTAACAATATAATCTACTTAGTCAGAAGGAAAAATATTGCATTATGAAATAAATTGCATTACCTATTAGATATGTACCTACCAATGTAGATTTGAAAACTTTGTAATGATAACTTATTTTTATCCAAGAACTTTTTAATGTTTTTATAGATGTTAATGATTGCTTTTAGCAGAAGCCGCAACAAAAATAGAAATACAAATATAAACAAAGGCGTGCCCGAGGGGGCAGAAGTTAAGAAAACCGGAAATGGCAAACAGCGATGGTATACCTAGTAATAGTATAGTAGAGGAAGACATGCTTTTCACCTCATTTATTCAGATAAAAGTCATTACTATTTGTACTCAGTGTATTGTAAGTGTATACATTAGAAAAACACATTTTAACAAAAAATTGTTTCACCTATCGTGGTTGTTAATTTAAATTTATAATGGCACCTAGGTAAACATACCCCAGAATTCGTGAAAAAAATGTGGATGAAGAAATGGTGAATTAATGTAGTTAAATAAAACAAAAATAGAAATAGCTGGTAAAATTTAGCTGGCAAAACATAAAATGCGATATTGACCCCTATAGCGTTTTCAAGCTTCTATTTGGTAAAAATAAGTAGGTACTAGATTTTTGATCTATGATGATGATGATTTTCGGTGATTTTATTTTTGATGCCGTTTAACAGCCCCTAGACCGTCTCAAGGGCGCCTATCTCTCAATGGCACTACGCTTCTATTTGGCTAATTAAATATCGATAATATAATATAATATTCAGTAAACAACAATTATTAATTATTGTAAAAGATTATTAATTTTAATCGTATGGTTACTGTTAAAAAAAATCTACGAAGGTAAAGAAGGCAAAGAAAAAAGGCTAATCATACCTATAAAGTCTTGGATTTTAAAATTATTATTAAAAAGCCAAAAATCTTTATGAATAAAGAATGTCAATGATCTATAGATAATCAAAATATATACCTCACCCGTAATGAAGGTACCTACTATGTAATAAATATGCAGATTATCCTCTTCGAGTCAATAATAAGTATGTCATTCAGTGTGGGTGTCATGCTTAATCACTAAATTGTAGATGTTAATTGTTTTTAATGTGAGGTTATATGAACATCTGCCTTCTACAAGACACATGTTAACTTGTAGAAAAGAGCGAGAGACATATATATTCTTTATCCAAAACTTCACATTGTTCTAAAAATAAAATGAAAATGAATCTTAAAATAACGTCATTTTATGAAAATTTTATGAACGATACAAAACTTCAGACATGGTACAGCTGTATGTGGTAGATATGTAAACAAATATATGTAATGTGAACAAACCCAAATATTAATGACAATATTATAAATTATTACAGAAATTCATTTACACACTTTGTTTGGCTGTTAAGAAAATTTATACACTTGTTTTTTTTTCCTTTAAATAAAAGGATTCTAATATTTCAAAGGCTTTACAAATAATATTCAAACAAAATTATTCATCGCATTGATGTTAATTTATTTTATGAAACTCAATATAAATTTACGTCAAAAATCACAAAAGCCATAACTGCTTTTAGTTTTTTTCTCTATAAATTGATTAATATGGTTTCTACATACTCGTTTGAAGATGACTAAGCCAGGTCATAAAAAAGTAGCAATAGTTAGATTACATTTTAATAAATTATCAAGGTACAAAATATATATTAATATGATTATTTATTATTATTAAATGGAAAAAAGTCACCCTGCACTGAGACCATAACAGCTTTTGACCAAGGTGATCTTAGCAAGACAAAAAATTAAGTTAAACTAAAAAAAGCACAAAAAAATCACAAAAGAGTCAAAATCAATGAAGAGTCTATCCTGGCGAGTATGATAATGAGTTTAATAATGTGTTCTTTGCCTTTTGAATTGTACTTTACAACTAATGAATATACATATATTACGCTATTCCCTAACACTTCGTCACAGGATATACATAATATATGAATTCTTTTATGTAGTAAAATAAATTTATCTTGATCTGCAGATTTAAAATGTTCAATTACCCTTTGATATAATATGATGTTATGTTACATCACAGCCTATGATAAAGTGTCAGATTATTATTAAGTTTAGGTATATTATGGTTTTCACGCCTGTCACTTCATAAAAGGTTCTCTTTCGCTCCACAAGGCGTCTGCCATCTTACAATGGACAGATTTGGTACCAAAGTATCTTATAAAAATATATATGAATTGATCACTCTCATTGAATAAGAATTTTCATTCAAAACCCACACTATTTATGACGCAGAAATGAAATGAAAATCTTTTGACGAGATTGTTAAATATGATTATGCAAGAATTATTGAATTCTTTCGACTATTTTGAAAGCATGTATATAGATATATACCTATGTGGAGATTATTGATTTTTCGTATCAAACTGATTATTTTTAAACTTATGTTATTGTATTATAATATATGTGATGTTTATCACGATGTTTATCATTTAACTTGAAGATATGCATCGCTTGCTCTACGAAAAAGAGAGAGATTATTAGGTGTTCTGATGCTTACGATTCGTCTCAGGCTGACTTTACACTTTATACCGTACTAACGTCCACCAATTACACGTCCTGTTTTTCTCATGCTTTTTTCTCATATCATTCAGAGCTGATTGCTGTATGGCGACTTCGTCAAGCTAACTGTACCTTGTACGAATAGAGCTATCAAGTGCTCTTACCGTTACAATCATACATTTTTTTTTGATAGACATTTCACACATACCGAGCTAGTCCCAAACTAAGATTGAATCTTGTATTATGGGTACTAACGCGACGATACATAAACACATATACATGTAACACCCAGACCCAGGACAATTTGGAAAAGGTCATTCTTCAATCTGCCCTGGGGCCGGGAATCGAACCCGGGACCTCGTGACTCAAAGTTAAGAGCGTTACCTCTACGCCACACCGGCCGGACACACGAACACACGAAAATATCAAGCTAAGTTGACGAAAGGACTTAAGATCAATTTAATCCAATGTGAAAAATTAACAGTGTTTTGTTTTTCTTTCACCTATGACATAGCATCCTACAAGGATGGTTTGTGCCAAAAAGAGTATTCAAATGTTATTAAATCGTCAGAAAGAAGATGGTTATTAGAGAATAATGAAATTTGCCTTTATCGATTTGAGAAGGGACAAATGGATAGATTTGGATGTAATACTCAATAGGTAATGATTCAATATTCCGGGGGAATTGGCAATCGTTTTGAAGAGCATCAACGAAAATATCATACGCATCCCTGATAGGGCACCCCAGGAAAGCATGGTCAAGCGTCTCCTTGTCTAGGCCGCACTCGCAGTATGGACTTTCAAACAAGATGAATAATTGTAAAAAGATGAACGTCCAGTCTAAACAGTGTTTTGTGTTTATATCAAATTTGTTAAAAATATCTTTCGCAATGTGAACACAAAAACTTTAGATTATTTTTATTTAGCTTTTGCTTATCATTGCATCCAACCACGCGATTTTTGACTGAAACGGGTGACTCATATCTAATGGCCGGTTTCAATAATCTATCTATCCGCTCCTGTCGATTGAAATCTATTGTGTTCTATATTTTGAATCATACATTTCAATCGATAGTCACGGATAGATAGGTTATTGAAACCGGCCATAAGTGAATATTATTCTATTGGCATACGCGCGGAAGAGGATTGCATTTTGTAACAATAGATGGTAAAAAGAACAACACCGTTTGTAAAATTCTGTAGTTTATAGTCGTAGTTATATTCTGTAACAGAGAAAAAGTAAATTACTTTTCCTGGTATTGCAATATCAAGATGATACAAAGTGATGGTTGCATATAAACTGAACAATCTTCTTCTTCATGTGTCTTGCCGGGTCCCCCCGACGTTGACGACCATTTGAGAGAAAGCTTCCCTGTCCTGGGCGGCGCGAAACAGCTCCTCCACGGTTCTGACACCGGTCCACTGTCGAATGTTTCTGCTGTCTTCTGCCAACCCTTCTGCGGCCCTCGATCTTCCCCTTCATGACGAGCTGGAGTATAGTGTACTTGCTACCTCTCATTACATGGCCAAAATATGATATTTTACGGAGCTTACAATAAAATACTTTAATATTTTTATTTATTCATTCAGTCTTATAGGTAAGTACAGTAACAGTCATAGTAAAAACATATAATTACAGTTATAAAATATCTTGGTAACTAACAATACAGTAAATTATTAAGTACTCACTCGCATGTCTTTCTCACGAGACCTGGCCCCATGTCAATGTATTAGTTAATCCTTTCGTATTATGTACATGTAAACACAAAATACATCGACACATCCCTGTACATCCATTGGTTGAATATGGTGGTCAGTACTGCATTATACATTATACAAGTGTTCGAAAATTTGTTTTGATTTTTGAATTACTGGGCGTTCATAATCTTACTCTAAAAAGATGTCTCAAAGTAAATTGGGCTAACGAAAGTCGCTTAATATTTAATTGTATGACTATTTTTCATTCGACACCTTAATTGTGTGCTTTTTTATTTTGTTTTCTTTTTTAATTTGATTGCTAACATGTCAAAGGCTTACACCGTAAATACTAATACTATAACCTTACGCCGTGTCCTAGGTGGGGTAGGCAGAGAGAACGGAACGCCATGTTGATCTATCCTTACATACTTCTTTCATTGCTTCCTCTAATATATGGAAATAAATAAATAATAAATATGTACATAAATAAACAATTTATTATTATTTTTAAATATTTAACTTAAAAAAGCTGTTATTTTTGACCCCAAACGTCATTAGAAAATAATACAACTTGATTTTTTGGGTTTCTGATGTGATGCTGAGTGTATAGGAAATGCATTTTATCATATAAAAATAATAACAAAGTGGTTATAACTCATTGTTCGTTTTACATTATTATAAAATGTATATGGATACAAACATTAGATATATAACAATATTTTTTTTAAACTTGATACCTTCGTCAAGAAATTCAAAAAAAAAAAACAATTTTATTAATTGTATACAATATTTGGTGTACACCTTGTAGCCGGCAAGATGACTGCGGCAAAGTATTTCAAAGAAAATTAAATGATTATTTATAGGTTGATTATCTAATTTGATATAAGGAAAACAAAATTGTTTTACTGTGATTTATTAAAATAGTAACTAGGTTTCGACTTATGAGGACATTGTCAAACTCTCGTTTGACAATGTCCTCATAAATCGAAACCTGTTTACCATTTTAATAAATATATCATAGTAAAACTAAAAACAATTTTGTTTTGGTTATATCAAATATAATGGAGTTTTACAAAATCAACGTCAACTCAATCAATAGACTATCTAATATATAGAATTCTCGTGTCACGTTGTTTGCTATCATACTCTTCCGAAACGGCTGGACCGATTTTGATGAAATGTTGTGTGCTTATCGCGTAGGACTGAGAATCAGCCAACATCTATTTTTCATACCCCTAAAAGTTCAGGATGAACCACTCCGATTTTAAAATAAAAATATGTTGAAGCATTAAGGAATACAGTCATAAAGCCCTTAATTTTAACCCTTCTACCATCAACCCCTATTTTTTAATAGCGATATTAGTAATTTAGAAATAACGTAGGCGAATGGCAAAACAACGTTTGCCGGGTCAGCTAGTTTTCTATAAAATCCAATGTTTTGATGGATGTGCTCTGCATATTCAGTATTTTTTATACATTGCTCAGAAGGAAAAACTTGACCAGATTGGAGAAAGTACATTGTACCTATATAAAACATTTTATGTTCTCATTCTTCAAATTAGAAAGAGTAATGTTATTACGGTGGGACATGCACATCCATCATGTGGAGTGTATCCTGTCTGAAGACGGATAGCCCTGTTATTTATAGGTATCTACCTATACATACGGCTCCTAATGCTGTGTCTATTAAAGATAATGTATTTTTAAAAATCAAATAACGTCACTTACATACCTCCCACTCCATTAGATCTCCTTTTTGATGCTTCAAAGCAAAGCTTTTACTAAGGAAAATAAAGTATGAACATCTCCTATCTTTATAACAATTTTCATTCTGGACATATTTTGTACTAAACATTTCATTGACATTCTATACCTACTGATACTCCAATTATTTTGTGATTTGACTAAAATTATTTTTGTTATTATGTTTGTTGCACTTTGTTAGGTTAGATACCGAATTAAAACCGTTTTTGGTATCTTACCAAACAAAGTGGAGATTAAAGAGTGCTCAATAATATAGTTTATATTTTATTTTACACAATTAAAAATGGATTTCCACAGTGTAAACACAAAAACCCTTGAATAATAAATAAATTAATTAATAGTCTCGCTGTTTGAAATTTTTTTTTAATTGCATGTATACCTACCTATATTTAAGATGTGTTTTGTTTTTTTATGGATTACCAAAGCATTAGCTTTGAAGTATCCAAAGAAAGATGTCAAATTTTTGTTTAAGTAAAACAAGGTAATTTTAACTCAATAAGTATATCGTTGAAGTTTTCAAAAGTGAGAATAATCTTATGTACCGTCCAACCAGATACCGCAAAAGATGAAGATTTCTATTTATCCAAAATTCTACATTTAACAATAATCTTGTCAAACAAATCATCTTTTCACCTGATTTATCATCTTTTCACCTAATTGAGCGTCTTCAAAGTAGCATTCTTCTTCTTGTTTCTGTGTCATGTCAGGTCCCCTCGACGTTAGTGATCACTCCAAAACCTCCCTGTCCTGTGCTGCTCTGAACAGATCATCCACTGTCCCCATTCCGGTCCACTCTCTTAATATGTTGCGCAGCCAGGCCACCTGCTTTCTGCCAACTCCCCGTCTTTCCTCTATCTTGCCTTCCAGTATAAGGCGGAAGAGACGAAAATAGTATTGACGATAATTTAGGGGATTAATTTCGTGTCAACATATTATTGTAATATGAGAGAAGCAAAATAATGTGATCTTATTAAAAAAAAATTGCATTGTAGCTGACGTAACATAATTGAGACATACAGATTGGTGATAACGTTTACGTAAAACAAAGTTCTACTAGTAAGAAAACTTAAGTTTTTTTTATAGTCCATGATACCCTCAGCATTTATATTCAGCGCCACATACCAAATGCAACCATTTTTCTTTTTTCCTTGCATGCAGCGTCAATGGTTTGGCTCCATGAAAAACAAAAATGAAAAACACCAAGGATTTTATTTTTATTTTTATCAGAATCACAATGTTAAACTAAACATATGCTATCTTCACCATGTATGTATACTCCTGACGCGTTCTATAAATTATAAAAGACGTATCTGTTGAATGTTTTTCTCGTTTACTTTTTTTATATAATAAAAGTAATACTTATGTTTATTTAACCAATCCCCTTTTTTCAGCAGGATTTAGTAAAAAAACGGCACACCTAACATACTTATGTACTTTTTTAAAGTTAAGTAAACAAAGAGAAGTGGTTTAGAAGAGATCAAAGGTTGAAAGAATCGAGTTTTTTTTAAAAGAATTTTTTTTTCTCTCTATTTATGTATATTTGTATAGAAAGATATCTAAATAATTTTCAACGTAAATTGCATAGCTTTATAACGCTGTTTCAAAGGGGATTATCTTTTGGGTAAAGAATTCAATGAAAACAGATTTTACCAGACAGACAGTTATTGTAACCAGACAGTTATTGTAACAATTAGAACTTTTAAAAGACAATACTAAATAATATTATATTAATCGATCTCCTATGTACCTACATATTATTATGTATGCACAGCAGATACAATTATATATAGAGTGGCCCATGTGCCCAAGTCCCAACAAACATATGGTACTACCTGAAGCGGGCCAGTTCAGCTATTCAGGACGCAGGAGAGGCGAGAGAGAATAGGTGCAGAGGACAGGGACGGGACTAGCGTATCAGGACACTTATAAGACGGACACACGCTAATTCATAGACGTCAGGAGACCAGCATCATACCTACCTATATGAATATTGGTGTGTGTAGACCAAGGATATACCTACCTACGTCAGGCGCGTGCCTTCCATACATGCAAGCATGCAGCGCATGCCCTAAGATAAATAAATTTATCTTAAAAATGACATAATAGAGTAGTTAGAAATCCATAAATAATCTTAAAATGATATTCCACACTACTATACTACACATTTTTTTAGATTATACATTTATTGTAGGGCATGCGTTGCATGTTTGCATGTATGGAAGGCACGCCGCTGACCTACGTATACATAGATGTATTAACTTGAAGGAGTGTGGACACTAATGTATTTACCCTAAGCTATATAATTTACTGTTATAGTTATCGTGATTATTATTGTTGATTTTATTAAGTTATAATTGTTGTGTATAAGTTGTTACGAATATTATTAAGCTATTCTATGTGTGTCTAGGTAGTAGGTAATTAGGTAGTAGTAATTAGGTAGAATGTACACTTATAGACTCATATTAATGAGTAAGATGATGAATGTTTAGTTTTTAAGATAACCCCTAGGACACAAAATGGCAGCGGTGAGACTCGCCATCCACCATGCCGCTCCCGTGGGGAAAGGCGCGAAGAAAAGGAGAGAGTGTAGAGTGGGAGTATGGAACATAAGGGGAGGAATGGATGGAAAGATGAATGAACTGATGGATGTAATGTATGGAAAAAATCTAGATATTGTGTGTTTAAGTGAAACTAAAAAGAAAGGTAATGGATTATGTGAGCGCGATGGTATGATAGAAATTTGGTCTGGAGTGCCTGAGGAACAGCATGCGTGTCAAGGTGTAGGAGTGATTCTCGCAAGGAGAATAGCAGAATGTATGAATGGATACGAGTGTGTAAACCCAAGACTCATTTGGGTTCGTCTCAAAGTAGGGTTAACTAGACTTCTCCTAATTGCAGGCTATGGCCCTGGAAACGATGCTAGAGAAGAAGAGAAGGATGAGTTTTGGGATAGTGTGAAAAAGATAGTAGAAGCTAAGAAAGATAATGAAAGGATTTTACTGGCTGGAGATTTTAATGGATGGGTTGGAGTGAGAAGAAGAGACTATGAAAGCGTGTTAGGTGATCACGGTGACGCAAGAGTGAATGATAATGGAAGAAGACTGCTTGAGGTATGCATGGAATGGGATCTCTTTGTGTCCAATACGTTTTTTGGGCACAAAGATATCCATTTGTTCACTTGGGAGAGAGGGAGTGAGAGATCTTTAATCGATTATGTATGTGTTGACTCAAATCTTCGGAAAGCCACCATTGACACGCGTGTGTATAGGGGCGCGGAGCTGGAAACAGACCATTTTCTTGTGGTTTCAAGAATATGCTTGTTCTCTGGCTGGCGGTCAAAAACACATAAAGTTGAAAAAGCTAAGAGGATAAAAGTCGAAAAGTTGAACGACAAGGAGTGCAGGGAAAAGTATGAAAGAGAAACGAGAATGAAATTTGATGCAAATGAAGGCAATGGACTGAGTGTAGATGAGAGATGGAGTGTGATGAAACAAGTGCTAGTGGACTGTGCAAAAGATATCTGTGGAGAAACTGTGATCGGACGGAAAAAAGGTGATGCATGGTGGGATGATGAGGTAAAAGACGCAGTAAGGAAGAAGAAGAGTGCATGGATGGATGTGTTAGCTTCACGTTATCTAGATCAAGAAAAAAAGGAGAGTGCTAGAGAAATGTACAAGGGATGTAAGAAAGTAGTTAAGGTACTGATAAAGGAAAAAAAGAAATTATTGGACGAGGAAGAGTGTAAGAAATTGTCGGAAAGTGTGAAAGAAAATATGAAAATGTTTTGGAAAGAAGTTAAGCGTAAAAGAAGCAACAATGAGATGAATAGTATGAATGCGATTAGAAATAAAGAGGGATGTATGTTGATGAATGGTCTTGACGTTGTGAATAGATGGAAAGAATATTTTGAGGAGCTGTTTGAAAGTGGAGGCGAATATCCAAGCCAGAATAGTGAAAGGGAAAATGCGAATGAAGCAAGGGATGAAGAAATAACTATGGATGAGGTTAAGAATGCATTGAAGAAGGCGAAGAATGGCAAAGCGGTTGGGTATGATATGATCTCTACGGAATTCATCAGTCTGAGTGGGCTGAGGACTCTCGAATGGTGTCATGCACTCTTTAACCAGTGTTGGAGGGAAGGTTGCACGCCAGAAGACTGGCGAAAAGCTGTGATATGCCCTCTATACAAAGGAAAGGGGTCAAGACTAGAATGCGGGAGTTATCGGGCTATTAGTCTGCTGAGCTCGGTGGGGAAACTGTATGCAAGAATATTGATTGAAAGAGTTCGAAAAGTGACTGAGACGAATGTATGGGATGTGCAAGGTGCCTTTCAGAGTGGTAGAGGGTGTGTGGACCAGATCTTCTCCTTGCGAATGGTGACAGAGAAGCTCCTGGAGAAACACCAGAAGCTTTTCTGCGCGTTTGTTGATCTAGAAAAGGCTTATGATAGAGTAGATCGTGAGAAAATGTGGCAAGTACTATCAATGTGTGGGGTGGGTAGTCGGCTAATTCGCGCCATTGCGTCCCTATATACAGGAAGTTCTGCGTGTGTTAGAGTGAACAATAACCTGTCGGAATGGTTCACATTGACAAAAGGAGTAAAACAAGGGTGCGTGATGTCGCCATGGCTGTTTAACCTATACATTGATCATTGTATTCGTCCATTGAAAGAACTGAATGTAGGTGTTGATATGAATGGGATGAATGTAAGAGCGTTAATGTTTGCCGATGATTTGGTATTGATGGCTGAAAGTGAAAGTGATCTACAGCGAATGATGACGTGTGTGTATGAAAATTGTGCGATTAATGGATTGAGAATGAATGCAAAAAAGACAAAAATCATGGTGTTTGAAAGAGGAAGTGAGAGAACAGTATGCCAGGTAATGATTGACAACGAAGTGTTAGAGCAAGTTGACGAATGTGTGTACTTAGGTAGTTTGTTCACGAGAGATGGGAAGTGTGAAAGCGATATTGAAAGGAGAAAAGTTGCTGGCAATAAGGTAAATGGTGCAATACGACCAATAATTGCAAATAGAAACATATCCACCACAGCTAAAAGGTTGGTGCACTCTGCTATCTTAGTGCCAACACTTATGTATGCAAGTGAGACGTGGACATGGTTAAAAAAGGATGAATGTGGCATAAATGCAGTGGAAATGAGATCGTTGAGAAGGATGTGTGGCAAGAGTCTGAGAGATCGTGTGCGTAACAGTGATATACGAAAGGAATGTGGAATGAAAGTTGGTGTAATAACAAAGATGAATGTAAATAAGTTAAGATGGTTTGGGCACGTGGAAAGAATGAATGAGGACAGAATGACTAAGAAGATATATTTGGCTGAGAGGAATGGTGCTCGGAGACGCGGACGTCCGAGGATTAAATGGCAAGATCATTTAAATCAAATCCTACAGGACGGTCACGTGTTGAGCACATTGAACAGGAGAGCATGCATGAGGAATTGTATGACAGTGACGGAAGCGAAAGATGTATGCAAGGATAGAAGGAAGTGGCGCTCGATCCTTTCTGCCTACCCCGCGAGGGAAGCGGCGTGATGGTATGTATGTATGTATGTAATTTGTCGGTAGTCTCGTGCATAAGGGGTGCACAGTTCAATTCCAGATGCCAGTAAACTCGCTTTTTTTGAAAAGTTTTTAGTTTACTGTGAAAGATCTATACGATTGTATTTGAGATTGTTACAAAAATCAGATATATCAAAAACAAAAAAACTGAGTGACCTGGTTTTGACTAAGAAAGGCATCGATTTGACAATGACTATCACATAAATTTTGACTCAATCATTTAATCATACTTTCTTATCACTTTGACCTAAATTAATCTGACTTTAAATCTTATTAAACAATTTTCCAATTATAATTTCTCTAATTAAAACGACTTATTTGAATATTTTAGATTGACATATAATAATTATCTCACTTACACTTATACCTGTTTGACAATAAATATTAATCTTCTATTGACATTGAATTTTTAAGTATTATTGGTTGACAAATAATAATTGTCTCATTGCTCTTTTTTTGCTTGTATATTTCATATATTTATGAATCCTCTATTTAATATCACCTGTATGAATATTTTAGTTTGACATATTTATAAGAATTGTCTCATATACATTATTTTACCAGTATGACTATTTTTGATTCGACACATTAATTGTATTTTTTTTCATGTTGTTGTTCTCTATTTTGATTTGATTGTTAACATGTTAATGCCATGAATATATGTAAATAAAATAAATAAATTAATTAATATGGAGTTTTAAAAAAAGGTTACCTCGATTATTAAAGATTTATACTAAAAATAAAAATAGATTTTCGAACCTTTCAGTAAAAATGAGATCACACCTTGAAGAAGATTAACATGTATTATTTGGCACTTTGTTAGATCCAGAGAAGAAAGGTATTCTACAGGGCATACCTGAGTGCATAAGATCGTTAGATACACTGAAGACGTTAGAACGTTGGACCAATGCAAAGGCTATTGGATAAAATCAACCGAGATCTAAATGGGTTGCACATTTGCTAAAGATGACTAGGAATCTACTGCTCGAGATAGAAAAATAGTAGCAAAGCTGCATGTAACAAACAAATAAGCTATCTCCCCGTACCACAAAAAATAACACATTAAGAAACAAAACCTAACAATGGTATTTTCACAAACACTTTGTATTTGTAACCGTCGACATTATGTAATATTTTCTCAAACAATTCGTTCACAAATCGTGCATAGCTTGTTCGAACGAGAAAGTCTATATCGATATAAATAAACCTTTTCCATTCTTCAAACCCTTAGGGCTGAATATACGTAAGGCTTTTCTGTATCCAGAGGAGTTTTTGATTCAGCAAAGCCAAGAGAAAAAAAAATAACTACATACTCTTTCTTTCTCATTTAGGCCAAGTAATATCACAAGTCTGTTAGCAAACTTTTTTGCCCTTCTGAGAAGAATAAAATGTTGAAAATAAAATATTTGGAGAAATGGTGAAGGTAATCTTAATATTCTATTTCGTAAATCCTCTTGGATACTTGGCAAAGAATAAAAAAACTTCTCATTTCTGTAAAATTTTCATGAGCTCGACATGAGTACATTTTAAGTAGCTTTATTTATTTATTTATTTTTTTAAACACAATACACGGCAATTGCCTTTACAAGTATACAGATAAACTTTATAAGATCACACAATCATTCAACACATGTACAAAAATATAAAAACAGACAAGACAGCTTTATGACGACCGGTGTGGCGTGGAGGATAACGCACTTGCCTTTGAGTCACTAGGTCCCGGGTTCGATTCCCGGCCAGGGCAAAATGAAGAATGACCTTTTTCAGATTGTCCTGGGTCTGGGTGTTACATGTATATGTGTGTAGTGCATTGTATATATGTGTATCGTCGCGTTAGTACCCATAATACAAGATTCACATCTTAGTTTGGGACTAGCTCGGTCTGTGTGAATTGTCTATACATGTTATGTTATGTTATGTAATATCTGGAATTCAGCGATGAGGTGTGCCTTACATTTTGTATTTTTTATTATTTTGTCTTATACCTATCAGAGGTTTTTTTAATGGGATCACGAGCAATCAACCCATCGTAAATCATATTGAATTTTATCAGGATCTCCGTGTAGTTGTGTCTATTGTCTAGACTCTAGAGTTTTCGATAAGTGTACCTACTGTTTAATTTTTTTTTTTTCATTTCTACACTGTATGTATGTAAGTCTGAAAACTAGTACTTACCTACCCACCCGTTAAAACCAGAAGAATTATTTCATCGAATTTCTTTAACATATTTTTTATTCACAACTGATCTTATTTCAATTTTTTTGAGAGTGTAGGTATATATTCGTTTATCAATCTATCAAAAACCATTAATATTTAAAATTATACATAAACATCGATGACTCATTGCTATTTCCTGGATATCTCGTAAATTGGGGTACACCTATTTATCCGCCCTTTTAAGCAAAAACTTTTGTCCTCTCGGACGGCCCCATTGGTCTTCGATGCGCTTCCCAGGAGAATTCAGAGACAATCAAGAAAATACCAGCAAAGGTCCTAGCTTATTATTATGTGGTATTTTCAATACATTCTTTTCAAAAGTAATAACTACAAAAAAAAAAAAATTTTTTTTCGAAGTTTCATAAACATTATTTATGTAGGTACATAATAATACATAATATGTAATTTCGCTTCATATTGTTTATGTTTAATGCATTTTGACCTGGAATTCCAGGAATCATTACGTTTAAAAATATATTTACAGTACTTGTACAAAAAATGTGTAAAATGTATTATTTATTTATTTATTTATTTTATTCTTTACTGTACATTGGTTACAATATTACATAGTGAAATAGTGGCATAAAAATAACAATTATAAATTCAATGTACAGAGGGCGAGTTTATCGCTAAAATGCGATGTCTTCCAACTAACCCGGTAACTAAAACTAAACAAAATTAAAAAAAAAAAAAAAAACACATGCATACATATATACACCCTTACATATCAACAGTCATAAAAGAAATAAAAATACAACACAAAGTAAACAAAAGAAAAGAAAAAGAACACATGCAAGCAACAATGCACTTACGGACACATAATAATAAAAGTATAACATATTAAATTGCAGCGTGCACATGCATAGGGAAAGGGAAAAGGATTTAGGAGTCAGATGCTAAATTCAATGAGAGAAAATGATTTTTGACAGCTTGTCTGAAAGAATTAAAGGTTGTTATCATCCTGATTTTCGAAGGAAGATTGTTCCAACTGCGAGCACCATGAACAAGGAATGAGTTAGATAAAAAGCTTGTACTGTGTGCTGGTATAGCTAGAAGACGCTCTCTGTTAGATCGCAAGGGTAAACCATGACTCGCTAGATACTCGAATTTGACTTTAAGATAGTAAGGGGAGGACGCTAAAAATAAAGCTTTAAAAACTAGACATAAAATGTGTAGATCACGTCTTTGACGTATGGTGGTCCACTTCAGCTGGTTTCTGTACGAGGTTATGTGATCAGTTTTTTTGAGGTTAAAAATATAACGGATGCCTGCGTTTTGAAGTCTCTCAACTTTAGTCAAGAGAACCTCATTAAGATCAATATAAGCAATGTCTGCATAGTCAAGGATCGGTATTAATAAGGATTGAACGAGTAGGATCTTAGTCTTCACTGGCAAGAATCTTTGCAGTCTTTTGAGATTATGTAACGAATAAAAGAATTTTTTTCGAATAGAATTTATATGCTGTTGCCAAGACAGTCTCTGGTCAATAATCAGACCAAGATTCCTAACCGTTTTTGAATATGGAACTGTATCGTGATTCATTTGCGTGGGAGGTATCCTTATATTGTTAAGTCTACCAATTAAATGGTGGCTCCCTATAAATATTGACTGTGATTTGGATGGGTTAAGAATGAGTCCATTGCTGGAAGCCCAATCAGAAATTTGCTTTAGGCATTGTGATTTACAGTCAATTGCAGTTGCAAGGTCATCTAACTTAAAGTGAGTATAAACCTGCAAATCATCCGCGTATAGATGATATTGACATGAAATATGTCGCGCAATTGGATTAATAAAAATCGAGAATAGAAGGGGAGAGAGGATTCCGCCTTGCGGTACCCCTGCCCTTAATTCCACCCACTCAGAACTAACACCACTCTGCAATCGAACGCACTGTGCACGACCCCTGAGATACGACTCAAACCATGCAGCACAAGATGGAGATATATTGAGTTGATTGAGTGTAGCCAAGAGTAGATCAAAATCTACAGAGTTGAATGCACTACTAAAATCCAACAACGTTAAATGTGTCAGCAACCCTCTGTCCATAGCAACTCTAACGTCATCTGTGATCTTAACCAGAGCAGTTACTGTGCTGTGCCCTTCACGGAATCCCGATTGGAAATTATTATGAAAACCATTTTCTGTGAGATATTGGTTGAAGTGTAAATACGCAAGTTTTTCTATTACCTTAGAAAAAAAAGGAAGTATGGAAATGGGGCGAAAGTCCTGGGGACCCGCGACAGTGCTTTTTTTTGGGAGTGGAATGATAAAAGCTCTCTTCCATTTTCCTGGAAATGAGCAACTTTCGAATGAGCAATTAATGATGTGAGTGAGATAAGGAAGAATAGTATGTAGAAAGTGTGACACAAATGTTATACTTATATCATCACTTCCCGAAGCTTTGGATTTGATAGAGGTAATGCAGCGTTTAACCTCTAAATCTGACACGACAGGGAAATCAAAACTAGGTCCAGATATACGTGAGTGAGTGTTTAATCCTTGTAAGGTGTTTAACTTGGTAGCATCATCTAGAATGGTGGGAGGTGAGGCAAAATGTGCATTGAGTACGTTCGGATCTAAAGTAGGGTCACCACACGTCATCCCATGTTTAGGGAGCACCAGCGAGTCAAGTCGTTTCCATGCTTGTGTTTGGGAGCAATTTTTGAATAAGTCCTGAGTATAAGATATTTTAGCGTTTCGACATCTCTTGGCACACAACCTACGAAGACTTATGAAATTTACCCAATTTACTGCAGTTGGAGATAGTTTGTGCTTGATACGCGCCCTATCTCTTTGCCTCATCAGCTTACGGATGTCATCGGTCATCCATTGGTTGTTTGGATTCTTTATTTTAACTTTTCTAAGCGGAGCATGTCTCTCAAGAAGATGACATATGTTACAATTTAGAATCTCTACCTTTTCATCAATGGACTCGGCAAGCATAATGCCATCCCAGTCAAGAGACTCGGCATCGGAGACAAGAGCAGCAGTATCAACACGACGAAAGTTGCGAACCATAGATATTTTAGGTTTTGGCTTCGGTACTCTGAGCGAATATACCAAGAAGAGTAGGTCATGATGCGAGAAACCAGAAGCAGACAATTGACCATGTGACCTCACCATGCTCGTTTGAGAAACTATAATATTATCAATGAGAGATTGTGAATTTTGAAGAACGTGTGTGGGTTGCAGAGGAAGGATGTTTAGACAAGCAGAAGAAGTTATTTGTAAAAGTCTCGTTGATCGCGTATCGTGTTTTAAAAGACATGTATTGAAATCACCCATAATGATAACATTGTGATGATTAGAAGACAGATTCTCCAATAAAGTTTCCAAGTGGTCGAAGTAGTTAGATGTGGGAGGACAATAAATGACACCAAGAAGAACAGAAGAGTGTAATAAACTCACCTTAACAAACAAGTACTCAGGATAACCAACAGAATGATTAGAAGAAGAATGCTCGATAATCTCATAGGATAGATCGTCACGAAGATATATACACACTCCGCCTCCGCGTCGCTCCAGACGGTCATTCCGAATCAATTTAAATCCGGATAATTGAAACAACGAAGAAGGCAGAGTAGGTTTTAACCACGATTCAGAGATCAGTAGCGCATGAAAATCAAGACCCTGAAATGTATCCACTAATTCATCATGATGATAAGGAACACTCTGGGCATTGATATGGCATACCTTGATATTGTGCTTGGCATTCACTGTAAAAGAATTCCTGAGAGAGGACCGCAGGCAGTTGAAGCTGTCATCCACAGTCGAAGACCCCGATAAATTAATAGCATCTGTAGGGGAGGAAGGGGGAGATGGGAAAAGAAAGGAAGAAGAAATGACATCATTAGATGCCATTATACCGCGGAACGCAACTCAGGTTACGCCGCGAGATGTGTGGCGCATGCAATACCTATTAAAAAAATATATAAAAACACAAAAAAAAAAAAAAAAAACAAAAAAAATCAGGCAATGCCCAGCGAGATGTGAGTTGCTGTGTCGATATTAAAATGTATAAATTATTTCGAATCATACTGATATTACACAAATTCAACAATATAAATCACTGAGATTCTATATTTCAAAGTACAATGAATAATTTTGTGAAACAAAAGTATCCAAACGATCACACAAGATCAACAAACACATCACCATACACTGTGTGAGCGTAAGCTACATCTAATTAAATTAAAATAACAACAAAAAAAACATTAACAGTAAAAAAGTAAACAAATATGCTTGCTCGGTATGGAAATCGATATAAAATTAAACATAATTGATCAGTAGTCACAGTGAAAAAGAATAATGACTACATATAAAAATAAAAACAAATAAATCGCTCACCGATTATTATTCCCGTAACATATATCCATATGCAATCACCACATGCACAAGTAATAGTAACACATGACAAGATCAAAATATATAAATGCATGTGAGATAGGCATACTTTAAGTCTATACGATACACAAGGATTTGCAACACTTTATAAAATCACATTCATATAATCATTATAGATTCTGTTATTAAACGGAAGCACTGATAAAACACATTAAACAGATGATTAAAAACAATAATTAGGTATATAGAATTCGTTTCACATGATTTGACTATGAATAAAACTTTCAGAATACTCAACATACTATATATCTGTTCTACACAAAAAAAAAACAAATATTAAATTTTAAGGTTAACTGTAATTGAAATTCAAAAAAGAAAACAATTATATTTATTATAAACTATAACGATGAAAGTAACAGACTGTTTTACCGACACAACACTTCCGTGGTTTGCAGGAAACTATTATGTAGGTACTATCATCTATACCACTACAAGACAATAAGGTTAATGTGTATGTTCATTCTAGAATTTCTATCCATAATTTAGGTAATCAATTACGACATGCTAGCGAAGTGCAAATCATTATAAAACATTAAAAATGAAAGAGAAGATATCTGTTCTACGAGAACACGAAATGAATCACTCCAGAGGTGACACTATAATAACTGTAGATCGACCGCAACTGTAGTTCCACAATAAAATAAAACAACAATAGCAATCATAGTGTTTAAGCAAATTTAAAAGAGTGCAACATAAAGTGTAAACATTCAACCAACTGCATAAAAAATAAACATAATTTAAACATCATCTCAAAAGTACCCGGTGCACACAGCTAGTACACTTGTTGTCCATTGGTCGCACTAATGAAATAGGCAAATGCCTAAATGAGTAGGTAACATAGACACACAAACAGGGTACAGTAGAACCAATGATTACGTACACAATTATATTTATAAACAGTCAATCTTTTCTAAACTGTCAATTGCAATTGGTTTTGACCCTTCATCCACCTTCACTAGTACGATGCCATCCCTGGTCCAGACGTACTTACATTTTTTCTCTCGCTTCTTGCAGCGAGCCAGATAGAGGAGATGTCTGGATTTGGGTGTGAGCGCCTCGGAGATAAAAACTTGCAACTGTGGTCCAGCTAGTCCCAGTGAACAAGTATTAAGTTTGTCGTTACCAACTTTGGTACGGTTAAAATTTCTAACTGCCAGGAGCAATTCCTCCCTCACCATGTTGGTACTTAATTTGGCGTGAATGATACCCATAGCACCCTTGGTCCTAACTCTTGCGATCTCACATACATCACCCATACGTACTTCTGCGCCCACCGTTTTACAAATGTTTGAGAAAATGGCCTTAAGATTCTGAATGGACTCTTCCGGTAGCCCTGGAACGCCCCTTATCTCCACAGTAGAACGGTTTGCTGCCCTCTCTTGGCGCTCGTGCCGTCCCTCCAATTTCTCCACCTGCTCTCGCATGGACGCCAACTCCACCAAGACAGAGCTATCCGCTCCGCCAGCAGCACGGTCCACTCTCTCAGTGAGCTCCTTAATGATTCCATCCTTCCTGAGATTCTCGTCTTTTAGTTCTGTAATTGTGGCTTGCATTTTCTTTACCTTGTCTTCTAACGCTGAAAGCCTTTCAGTCATATCTGCGGTTATCGCAGATTCAGCTCCGTTACCAGGCAGGTGACAGCTTGCGGCACCCTGTCGGATTGGAGAGGCAGACTGACTTGACCGTGGATCCATCTTTTTACACTCTCCGCACCTCCATTGGGCCTTGTTCAGCTGAGACATTCTTTTGAAGTTCGTAGGGGTAAGGCCTACACAGCCATAATGGAAACCTTCCATGCACCTTAGGCACTTGAGCCTCTTGGTTGGACTAACTTCGCTCCCGCAACCATTACAAGAAGTATTTTTAGGCGTTGCCGGAGACATAATCACCTTCAATGGTAAAAAAGAGTCAATTATCAGGGTTTCACTGTAGTTAAAATAAGACGATCG
Organism: Athripsodes cinereus; assembly: GCA_947579605.1. Lineage (NCBI taxonomy): Eukaryota > Metazoa > Arthropoda > Insecta > Trichoptera > Leptoceridae > Athripsodes > Athripsodes cinereus. Next base: position 7,754,117 of record OX388323.1, read on the forward strand.
TTTGCTTACCGTGCTGTTAATACAACAATAAACTCATGTGTACTTTTCATATGCGCTCACACATCCCGCAACCGTCGGATCACTCAACAAATGCACCCCATCAATGCGCGACGTTCTGTTTAGTCTGTGTGAGATTCTTTATGTCAGTTGATTCACTAAATCTGACACTATTTTTATTTAATATTCAGCAATTGTTTGAGCAATTGTCCACGGGATTACTTAAAGTATCTACCGACTTAAAGTATACACTGTAATTAATATATTATTTATCTCATTTTTTAATTTCGAAAACCAAAAATATTGATATGCGAAATTCACTAGCTTCGTTAACGTTATTAAAATAACCATAATAAAAAAAAATATTGTAAAAATAAATTTTATATAAAAAAGGACCTACATGTTGCCATAAAGCAATATCATCTAGTAAACATTTAAAACGTTTGATGAAAAATCATTTTTTTTTTCTACCTATGATTCTTTGTAAAATTTCATGTTGATTAAATAATTAAATAAATAATTGATAACTCTGAGGTTTGTACATTCACAGAGTGAAAATTCATACTGAAAATGTCAATATATCAACATTGACCAAAGCGCTCGAGACTTAATAATAATAAAAATAATTAATCTATTTGAAAAGACATGATCAGGTAGCAAAAATTACATCAAAATTTAGCTTTGAAATTTAAATTAATTGAACAGGAATCAAAATTACTGTACTATAATTATTGTCTAGTATCGGTACTTGAAAACAATGACACTAAACTCTACTGGGATCGACCAATTCAAACTGATCGAACTATTATAGCTAATCGACCAGATATTGTGTTGGTTGATCGCAGATGCCGTAAAACATACATTATAGACATCACCATACCGCACGATGAAAATTTAAATAAAGCTGAGCAAGATAAGATAATAAAATATCTTGATCTTGCTCATGAAATCAAAGATATGTGGAGAACACCTACCACAATCATCGTGCCTATAGTGTTGTCTGTGAATGGTTTAATACCTAAGAGTCTGTCAAGCAATCTCAGAAAACTGGGAGTAGATGATAGGCTCAAATACAGCATGCACAATGCCGTACTTCTATCGTCCACCAGGATAGTAAGAAGGTTTTTGTCCCTGTAGCTCTGTAAGTGATCTCCCATGATTGTACTATTTCATAGAACATCATGGAAGAATCAACTCGAATAATGTTGGGGTTCTACATTTTGAATATAAATTTATTTTAATAATTTATATTTTTTGTTATTTAATGTTATATTTAAATTTTATTGTTAATCTTATATTGTGTTCAAAATGTAGAATCTTATATTGTTTTGTTAAATAAATGAGATATGAGCTAAAAATAATAATAAAGACAATTTATATTTGGCGCCGTTTAATGATCCGTGACCATCTCAAGGGCGCCATGACTTTTCTTGAAAAGCAGTGTTTTCAGCTGACTCCTGAGCCCGTAGACAATTTGTACTTAGCGATCGTCTACTGGCGAACTTTTCGACAATCTACCTACACGTACCGTATAATTATGCGTTATTGTTGCAGTTATTGACGAAAATTCGTTTGTTGGCGATCGCCAAGTACAAATTGTCTACGGGCTCTGAACGTTGCAGTTAAATAAATCTAAGCGAGATATAAATATATCTTACTGTTATTGTTATTATTTTGTATACAACATTAGGTGTACACCCTGTAGCCGGCAAGATGGCTGCGGAAAAGTTTCATTAGAAATACTATACATGCTGTATGCAACTTTATAGTAGTCTGTTGGAATGTTTCAAGTAAGTACATACATAGAGAAGGTAACAATAATACACTAAACAATGGATCGCATTTTTCGCGCAGTAGGTGTAATCCAATATTTAGGAACAAAAGCTGATTATAACTTAATATACTAGTATTGTCAGTAACATGCAAAAATAATGAATATTCATGTAAAGGGCATAAATGTTCAATTTTTCTTTAGGTACTACTCTGATAGCGGGCGCAAGAAAAGATGTAGGTATAAAATATACTTTCATAATATTACTGTCCCAAGCGGGGTAGGCAGAGAGAACGGAACGCCATACAGATCTATCTCTACACACTTCCTTCGCTTCCTCCACATTCATCCAGTTTCTCATACACGCACGTCGGTTCCTTTTACTTAACACGAGGCAGTCCTTGAGAATTTGATCCACGTGATCAAGCCACGTGGTTTTTGGACGCCTGCGCTTCCTCACACCCTTTCTTTCAGACAATTAATTCAACATGTCCAAACCACCGTAGTTTATTCACGCGCATTCTGTCCACAACACTCTTCTTGCATCTGCTCAATCTTCTAATCACTTTCACTCCGCTCAATTTCATAATGCATAGTAAAATGATCTTAAACCTTATAAGAATTCATTTGTTTTTAAAAAGATAAACCTATCTGGGTTTTTGTCATAAACCCAAATACAACCTTATACACCTTTCACAGTAAGTTACTAAAAGCTTGTGTCGTGAAATGGGAGTGGGCCGGCACCTGGTATCGAACCACGGACCCCTTTTTCACGAGGCCGAGACTCTATCTCCAGGGTACCAACAAACTTAACTCTTTATCACGAAATTAACCACCATTGGGGTAAACAACGTACAAAATGTAATTAATAAGTACTCGAGTAATAGTAAAGTAAATAGTAAAGCAGCACTACTCGGCAATGACGGAATTTACGAATATCTGACTTCCACAGGACACTCGAAAACAAACTGGAGAAAATAAGAGATCTAGCTAGAAACTAAATAGAAAAAAATCACTATAGAAATTAACATAACATAACATAACATGTATAGACAATTCACACAGACCGAGCTAGTCCCAAACTAAGATGTGAATCTTGTATTATGGGTACTAACGCGACGATACACATATATACAATGCACTACACACATATACATGTAACACCCAGACCCAGGACAATCTGAAAAAGGTCATTCTTCATTTTGCCCTGGCCGGGAATCGAACCCGGGACCTAGTGACTCAAAGGCAAGTGCGTTAGCCTCCACGCCACACCGGTCGTCAAAGTCGGTCGACAAGTCGTATAGTAATATCTGTAGATGATTAAATTAGTTTTCACAAATTTTGTACACGTTTCAAAACTTCTGTACAACGTGGTCGCTTCATGAATATCCAAATTGAGGGAAAATTGGATGACAAAATACAAAAGGTATACCTTCCTTTTTAGTACCTGCTACGGAATGTGGAGGAATACTTTCGACGCGGATCTTATCTCAAAAGTTTTTTTAATAGACAAATAATAATTATGTTTTCTTGAAATATATCACGGTATTCAGTTAGTCGACAATATAAATTAGGGTATTCAAAATTGTTTAAATATTTGATAAATTATAAAATTGATAAATTTTATGTCATCTCTTAGTGACATTTATCTGTTTTGGCGTATTTAAATTTATTAATTTTAATATTATTACACTTAGTACAGTTTTTTTACAATTCTACAAGAATTATTAAAACAGTAAGGCATTTGGTGTCTCGGGGGCCTTGGATTCATCTGTTGTTCTATTGCGGAATTTGCTTTCCTACTTCTTTATCATGGAAAACGCTACTTTTGGGGATTGGATTAGTGGACTTTGGTGGGTTGTGTATATTTATGTTTTTGTATTTTTTGCATTTTATGCATTAAGAGTTTTAAACTTTTATAATTTTTTTTTGCATTTTTATCATTTTTACATTTATTTGCATTTTTTTACACCTTTTTTTACACTTTTACATTTTACACATTTTTTACATTTTCACATTTTTTTACATTTTTATGTGTTTTATCATTTCAAGTCTCAAATTTATGTTTATTAGATTGGTAATAAGGGGATCTTAATTGGTTTGCTCATTGTTGTCTTTTAATGTTTATACTAATTCTTTCAACTGTCTGATCCTTACTGAATAAATTAAAAAATTGAAAATATGAATTGGTTTTACATTTTCGGGTTATTTCGTGTGGTTCTACAGATATGGAATTTTTCACCTAGGTAGGTATAGGTATATGGTATAGACTTGTAATTCAGTATTATTTTTAAAGGAAACATGTTCCAAAATTTGTACCTACCAAATAATATTATATTGTTCCACTACGCAGCATAAAACGCCAATGGTCACCTTTCAACTCATACATTGGTAGGTATTACACATCATAACGAACCTTTTTTGTGTTCGTCTGTAGACTGGAGGTAGAATCTCAGTCTCGTGAAAAAGGAGTCCGTGGTTCGATCCCAGGTGCCGGCAAACTCGCCTTTCACGACACAAGCTTTTAACTTACTGTGAAAGGTGTATAAGGTTGTATTTGGGTTTATAAAAAAACCCAGATAGGTATATCTTTTTTTTAAATGGCCTCTGCATTAATAAAAAATCAATTTCCTTCAAATCTTGCAACATAATGTATTTGGTCGTAAAATGTATGATCCTAAATTAATTTAATACAACATCTATGATATTACATTGAAGATGACCCACCGACTACTCAGAACTCTGGGGACTTCCAAACATCTGATATTGTATTTTCACTTGATTCCCATCTTTTTCGCATCAGTTTTTACACTCGTACCACAGCAACGCTAGGGGTAATATTAATAATATAGTAGGTAATTCAAAAATAAATTATTTCATTTATTTGAATAAAGTTATATTTTTATTAAATACTAGCTGGCCCGGCGAACTTCGTACCGCCTAAGAATCAATGAACGATTTCATACATACATCCTCTTCCCCTTGTCCTAGTTCGGTCGGAGGCCCATTGCCCCTAAGTATCTCCTGCAGAGATAACTGTCCACCGCTGCTTCCAGGACCTCTGGCCACTCCAAACCAAGCCTTTCAACACATGTTCGACACCTGCCCTATCTTCTGCCCTCTCCCAATGACTTTATGAATGATTAATATTAATCTCTTTACAAACTCCCGTAATTGTCAAAGTGTGTCATCGAAGGTATAGTGTAAAAAAATATAATTCATTTGGAACTTTCGCAGTATAGCGGCCCCACCCGTTGTCGAGTACTTTTTTCCATAGAAAAAGTAATATTTTCGAAACTTGAGGAAATTGTTGCCATATGGTGAATTATTTTTTGGTCACCAAATTTTTGGGAAATTCTTTTATAGGAAAAAAAATTCGCAACTATGAAACTTGAGCGGCCCCACCCGTTGTCGAGTAATATGTACGGAATTTTAGGAAATTAATTTTCGAAGTGGATTTTTTTTGTCGGCAAATTAAAATAATTCTACATATGGCAACAATTTCCTCAAGTTTCAAAAATATTACCTTTTCTATGGAAAAAAAGTACTCGACAACGGGTGGGGCCGCTAAACTGCGAAAGTTAAATTCATTTTTTTTTACATAGACAATTCACACACATCGAGCTAGTCCCAAATTTAGATGAATCTTGATTATGGGTACTAACGCGACGATACACACATACCTATACAATGCACTATATACATATATATGTAACAACCAGACCCAGGACAATTTGAAAAAGGTCTTTTAGGAAATTAATTTTCGAAGTGGTTTTTTTTTGCCGGCAAATTAAAATAATTCTACATATGGCAACAATTTCCTCAAGTTTCAAAAATATTACCTTTTCTATGGAAAAAAGTACTCGACAACGGGTGGGGCCGCTAAACTGCGAAAGTTACATTCATTTTTTTTTTACATAGACAATTCACACACATCGAGCTAGTCCCAAATTTAGATGAATCTTGATTATGGGTACTAACGCGACGATACACACATATACAATGCACTATATACATATATATGTAACACCCAGACCCAGGACAATTTGAAAAAGGTCATTCTTCACTTTGCCCTGTCCGTGAATCGAACCCGGGACCTCGTGACTCAAAGGAAAGAGCTCCGCGCCACACCGGCCGACATGAACAATTTATGTTGAACAATTATTCTGAACTCAGATTTGTTTATAAATTATCTGCAGTACGTAATATAATTATGTAGGTACTATTTTTTTTTCAGGTAGATTTTACCTATTCATTTAAAATTTATAAAAATTCTTTCCATGATTTTTTATAAATTGAAATATCAGAACTACAGATGTTAATTTGTATGGATAACGTTTTTAATTTGAGAATGTATAGAAAAATTATCATATAAATAGTCCAATCTATAAAAAAACTTCATTGTTTATTTTGTATAATTCTCCATATTGCATTTTTAGTTGAAATTAAAAATGTATGGCGTAAATAATTTTCTTCGTAATTTTTCTTCTCTGTCTGCAAATTTCACTACACAATCTTGCATCAGAACTACCTACATGAACACATTCTTATTTTCATCTTTAATAGCACAATTTTTGGTTCAATAATAATTTTCCATCTGCAAAAATAAAATACAATTTCAAATATAATCTGTGCACGTCCACATTTACGTGACAGAAGATCTATCGATACATAAATATTAGTCGAATAATTCGGTAGTTACATGGCAATAGGTTGTATCTCGCATTTTTTGCGTTTTCAAGTTTGTTCCATAAAATGCTCAAAATAGTGTAATATTTGATGTGGCAAAAGGATATGTCTCTTTATAGTCAGAATAAAGAGAGAAAAGACGTAACTTATTGACATGTAGAAAGATTGTTTTCATCAACATGGCAAAAAAACTCAAATATTTTTAAACTGCAAGAAATTATTTAGTGAATGTTACATACATCTCGTAGAAGAAATTGTTAAGAGAATGTTATATCTATCTTGTAGAAATCATAATTACCTTCATTTTGATATATAATGCTCGAAATTTGGCTGACATATCTCTTTTGCAAACTTTGTTTTTGCTCTCCTGTAAAATTATGTTTTAGTGAGATACAACCTATTGCCATGTAACTACCGAATTATAGTAAACAAATATTAGTACACATTTCGTTCATATTAGTTATAGTAATTTGGTTCTTAATATAGCAGAACCTACGGATTATTTTGGCACAATGCAACAGGCGACGTGGGGCGCTAACAGCGCAATAACTCTCCATATTGTTTTTATTTTTGAAATTAAAAATGTATGACGAAAATAATTTTCTTCATATTTTTTCTTCGCGTGAATTTGTAAGATGTTTTAATAGCCTATAGTTTATTCCGGGCGGAGAAGAATCCAACAAATCAGAGATCATTCAAATCGGTAAAGCCATTCTTGAGTTATAAGTGTTGTAACACACACGACTTCCTTTTATATATTAGATTTAAGTTTTATTTAGGTTATCTTAGTTTTAACAATAAACTTAAAATATTTCTATACTGTACCTATAATAGTATAGGAAAATACGATTGTTGTCGCATTCTTTTGTCGTCGAATTCTCTTCCACATATTTGTAATTTTTTATATTAACATTTATATTAGGTATATAATTTTTTTTATTAACTTATGAATAACTAACTGACTTTTAACATTTATTATACAGTTTTGATTAATTTTTTTAATATCTTGGCCAATTTTTCTTGACAATTTTGTACTTTTTTTGACCTCTATTACCTTTGTTGTTGGTTTGTGGCGTTTGTTTCCTTAATTAAAAGGCGCCTTATAACCTCTACTATAACATTTTCGACTAAAAATAAACACTTCGCGATCTTCATCTCGTCGTCCGCCATTTTGAAAACAATGTCAAAATACTCAAAATCACAACGCATCTGACAGATCGTATCTATATCGGTGGACTGTGTGAACAGGTGTGAGGATCAATGGGCATCTGGCGAATTTTGTTTTTTTATGCAAACCAATTTCGCCTGGCGATATTCGCCAAATGTAAAAACCCCATAAGATATTTAATTTCTTTCACTTACTTTTTCCGTGGATATCACAGCGTACCTACTTATAAGTTTTTTTTATCGATAAATACAGCACGATGAGACCATAGATTTTTATAGATAATACCTAGATGGCGTACTCGTATGTATTTTCATTGTACTAAGGTGAGGCACCATTTTTCGGCACTTTTGACAGATCGGTTGGCGAAAAAAAGTGTAGTAAATCGCTTAAAACGTCGACAAGAACTTCAAAAAATGTCCAATTACGTTTTTATAAATGTAAAAATGATATATTTTTATCAAAATGCGAGAAATATTTCATAAAATGTAGGAAACACCACACGCTTTTGCCAACCGTTCTGTCAAAGATTCATAGATTTTTTGCCTCACTTTTGTAAATGAGTTAGGGTTCTAGGTTTCGTATGGAATTCTGTGGATGAGACGAATATTTGGGTACCTACCAATGACTCATTTTAGAAATATTGAAGGTTTCATGAACCTACAGACGAATTAGATTACTTTGTCACATAACATGACAAGTGTCAAATGAGACAAAAACCGTTGTAAAGTTAGTATGTTATCCTTGTGGAGAGACATTCTGTATTGATGTCTCATGAATAAAAAAAATTATTGAATATAATATTTTCTTTCGTATTACATATCCTACCTATCTATAATTTATTCAGGATAGATGTACAAAACCCCTAGCAATGTAAAAAGTTTTGAGAATATTGTATCCCTCTGTCTTTTGACTCTTAACTTTTCTGCAATCTAGTCTTCGTTGAAAAGTTGCCTTCTTATAGAGATTTTCTAGTAGGGCAGTGTATCTTGAGTCTAGGTGTACTTGCCTGATTCATTGCAGCTTTTATAGCCCATGTTTCTATGGAGTAGTAAGCCTTTTGATAGATGATTATTTATTATTATTATTTTTATTTGTTTATTTATTATAAATATCTACATAAACAATATACTTACATAAATTTAAAACAGGCTTTGGAGATAGAGCGTTTAGTGTTGCGGGTCCCAGATGTTGGAACAAGCTGCCTCTGTTTCTGCGAGAGGAGGTGAATGGAGAGAGTTTTAAAAGAGGGCTGAAGACACACCTTTTTGCTGGGAGTTTCGGGTGATGGATACGATATACAGCGCCTTTGAGGTCACGTTATGAGTAAACGGCGCTTTACAAATTGTCCATATATATAATTATAAATTAACATTACAATTGTACAACAATAATCACATATTTACGTAAGATTTTTTCAAAATAAAAAAGACTAAGGTCTTGTGTATGGACAGAGAGTAGACGATTATGATTTATATTTTACACATAGTTATTATACTTACTACGGGTACTAAAACTTCTTTCGCATTCATCCAGTTTCTCATACATGTTCGCCGATTTCTCTTACTTAACACGCGGCCGTCCTTTAGGATTTGATCCACGTGCTCAAGCCACGTGGTTCTTGGCCGTCCACGCTTCCTCACACCTCCTCTTTCAGACAAATACATCCTCTTCGTCATTCTTTCATCTTGCATTCGCTCAACATGTCCAAACCATCGTAACTTATTTACACGCATTCTATCCACAACACTCTTCTCGCATCCTCTCATTCTCCTGATAACCTCATTCTTCACTCTATTCCGCAATGTTTTACCAACCATTCTTCTTAGTGAACGCATCCCCACGGCATTTATTCCATTCTCGTCCTTCTTCAACCACGTTCAAATTTCACTTGCATACAAGATTGTACAAGTTTATATCTCGTCACAAAGTTAATTAAAAAACAAGATTTTCAACATAACAAAATAAAAGTAACCTCTATTTGTCCCTTCTCGAATCCATAAAGGTAAATTGTATTATTCTCTAATAAAATTAATCTTCTCCTAGATGAATTTATATCATTTTATGACTGTTTTTGGTACAATCTTCCTTCTGGGAAGTACTCAAGAGAAAAAAATATATACACCCAAACTTCCTCACTCTATATAGGTACATAAGTTATGAAATTGGTGTGACTTGAATCGTACAGGGTATAACATATAAATTGAAAATAATATCATTGTTACAGACATTTGTTTTTGAATTTTTTGTCATCTCGTTGGGTACCGGGTGAAAAAAAGGTCTTGGCGTTTTTTTGTCAATTTCGAGTATCCAGTAAAAGGCAGATATACGCAAAACATTACGTTTTAAGACATTTAATATTTTCAGTTCAGTGATGAAGTTAGCCACTCATCCTGATTGCCATGAAGGGAATAATTTTGAAGTTTATTTTTAATTTTTAATATTTTTAATTTTCAAGATGCAAATGTGTAACTATTCAATCCAATCATAAACAATACCTCAAAACAGCAACTAAGGTTGCTGGTGTCAGAGGCGTGCAGTATTACAAATCTGGTAAAACAATTCATAAATTTAAATTATTTGATATTATAGTAAAATATAAGACACCAGAGCAAAGAAATCACAGAACAGCAACACTATTGAAAACAAAAAACACAAAACACTATCACAAACATTGAGAAGTCATTACTAACTCTTGAATCCTCTTTCCAAACTCCTTAGGATTTTTACATTTCTTCAATTGGTCAGGCAAACTGTTATAAATCATAACAGCAGAGTACAAGAAACCATCTCGAACTTTATTTGTTCTGGGTATAATGTTTCTTAAATATATTGTTTGAAGTCCGCGTGTTGTGTCCATGTAGGTACACTACTGTTAGTCGTCAAGCTCAAGTTTGATTTCATATGTCCGTTTTTTATCTTATGTATAGTCTTGGCTTTTTCAGAAGTTATTAATTGGTTGAGAGTCATTGCCTTGTAATTCACTGATATCATATTAGTAAATTAGCGATCTAGAATATACTTAGTACATGGAAAACCCTAAATCGACTAAGATCTGGTGTAGGAAACTGCCGTGACAATAGAGAACGATGGGGCTTCCTACAAGACGAATCTGGAGCATGTGACTGTGGTGCAGCACAGACCATGCCACACTTGTGCCCTGTCACATGCACTATGGAGGAGATTTTTGACACATCTTCACCTGCTGTACGTTTTGAACAGTACTGGAGATCAGTTTGATTGGTTTTTATCTGGATTTCGACACGATAAATAAATGTATTAGTAAATTAAAAACATTTTTGTAAATATCTCGTATAATAAATCAAATAATAATAAAATGTCATTTTTTTATTCATTTAATATCGAACAATCTTTTTTATCAGTCAATTTTTATTTCAATTGGAGTAGTCTCAGTCGAAAACATTGCACACACTCGAAAATAAGTTTGTCTCAAGAGATATGAATACTACAGTAACATTTTCCATCCAGCTGATACAATATACGAATACGTAATATTAGTATGTATGTAAGTATCTCCCTGTATGCAATACCTGAGAGAAATCACTAGCAGCAATATTAAGCGATAAGCTGGAATATACTCTTGGTACTCCAACGAGTTGAAAATATTGTGATGTGTAAACTTATTGGTATGGTAAACAAAGATGGATATATGTATATTAAAAAATATAAACAAATGAATTTACTCACCCTTTTTTTGATAATTTGTTTTATTTCTTTTATTATAATTATCGTTTTCTAAAACAAAGTTTCAGGTGGCATTAATATACATACATACATACCATCACGCCGCTTCCCTCGCGGGGTAGGCAGAAAGGATCGATCGCCACTTCCTTCTAACCTTTGCAAACATCTTTCGCTTCCGTCACTGTCATACAATTCCTCATGCATGCTCTCCTGTTCAACGTGCTCAACACGTGACCGTCCTGTAGGATTTGATTTAAATGCTCTTGTCATTTGATCCTCGGACGTCCACGTCTCCGAGGACCATTCTTCTCAGACAAATATATCATCTTGGTCATTTTCATGTGCCCAAACCATCTTTACTTATTTACATTCATCTTTGTAACTACACCAACTTTCATTCCACATTCCTTTCGTTTATCACTGTTACGCACTTGATCCCTCAGACTTTTACCACACATTCTACTCAATGATTTCATTTCTACTGCATTTATGCCACTTTCATCCTTATTTAGCCACGTCCACGTCTCGCTTGCATAAATATTATGTTAAATAATTTACAAAACTGCTTGAAAGCCGGCTCACTGTGGATGTAAGTAAATCTCTATGGAATCACTAAAGAAACTACTTGTTTTTAACCTATACAAATATTGAATTCATCTACTTGTATACCAATAAGATAAATATAGTAAAAAAGTGATTGTTTTATATTCTTCACCACTATGAATTTCCACCAGGAGCTGTCAATTTGATTAAGACTGAAGTTGAACTATATTTTGAATTTTTTTTTAATTTAGGATCTACATATATACTTTAGACCATAACTAGCGGCAAATTAAATGACACAGGTCCATCAAACAAAACGATTCCTACATGAGTTTGTTCATTCATAAATAAAATATTCTTTCGACTATAATGGGGTGTTCACATTTGGCGAATATCGCCAGCCGAATTTCAAAATATAACGCCAGGCGAAAAAACAAAATTCGCCGTACGCCCATTGATCGTCACACCTGTTCACACAAGTCCACCGATATAGAAACGATCTGTCAGATGCGCTTTGATTTTGACACTGTTTTCAAAATGGCGTCGATATGGAGATCGCGAAGTGTTTATTTTTAGTCGAAAATGTTATAGTAGAGGTTATAAGGCGCCTTTTAATTAAGGAAACAAACGCCACAAACCAACAAAAAAGATAACAGCTGTCACGAAGCGGGAAACATTATAAAATTTATAGGTTATAAAGCTTTTACCATAGACACAAACGCCGCGCATATCTGCGCATGTGCAAATCGTTCGATCGCCCGAGAAAGTTGGAAGGTGGTCAACTCGAGACGATATCGTTTCTACTGGTTTTTATCGTTTCAGACTAGCTGTCATTTTGTTCACACGGTTCAAATGGCTGGCGATATTTTGGTGCCCTAGCGATATTCGCCAAAGTGAGAACACCACATAAGGTATGAGATAAGGCATTTGTGGTTGACTAACATCGTTTTGGTTTACTCTGAATAAATTTATTCTGAATAATATTGTAATACCAATTTGTAATCAAATAACGTTTCACTCCAGTTGTTTTAAAATGATCCAATTTTATCAATTTTTGTTATTCCAGTTTACGGATATTAACAGAGACATTACGTTTTTAATTCATTGAATCATAAGTTGCCTACTTTAAAGATCGTTTAAAACATTGCCTGGTTTTTAATATAGTGGGCAATAAAATTCCGCATGCCTGTAATACCCTGATTTCATATATGCAAAATATTTTAAAAATTCACTTGCTTGTCTGCAAGATTTCTCGAATCATTCTTTCTGTATTTAAAACGGCATTTTGACCTAAAATATACCGAAATAAATATTGGCTCGAATTTCTATTCCTCGTGAAAAATCTATTCAACCCAATATGTAATCCTTATAAAACGAAATAATAATGTCTTACATTCATTTTAAAAGTGTGATATAAAAAAAAGAAAAACCGCCACCACAGTACCTATAAGTAAATAATCAAGTTATATGAGTAGAAACTATGTCGGTAGTTTTATCTTTAAAAATAAAGTAAAAAAGCACTACAGTCGTTTTATTTTATACTTTTGCTAAGGTAGTTGTGTAAAATCTCTGAGTTTTATATTAAACTAACACTCCGAAATAATATGTTTGCTCCACTTTGCAGGTTTAAAGTGTTTGTTCAGCCACCTAACGCTTTGTATTATTTAAAAACCGCTGTGCATTGGGAGCACTTCGATACGGAAATATCAATAATACACATAAATACTATATATTTTTATTTTGTCCTTCAACTACCAACATGCTTATCCCAATAGTAAGGTAGTAAGTATATATCAATCTCGTGTAATAAACATGTCGTTTTCTATTCTTCTTCTTCGTGTCGTAGTTCATCAATCTGTTATTTCGGAAGTTGACGCCTCTTGTGATGCTAAAGATCAGCTGTCTTTCCATCTTTTTGGTGGTCTTCGCCGGGTTCGTAAACCAACTGGTGCTTCCTTAGCAGCTATATGTATGATTCTGTTTTCTCTCATCCGATCCATATTAGGGTCTCTCTAGATTTACATTTTACGATCTCCTTCGTGTTTTAAATGTTCCTAATCTCAGTATTTCTGATTCTGTCTCTGAGTATTTTGACCGCAATAGTACGTAATGTTATCATCTCTGATGTTCTCATCGTACCAAGACTGCTCTTGTTCCGATACCATATGTCATTATTGGTTTAACGCAGGTTTTATATGTATATTCGTACTTAACTCTTAATAAGCATGTGCTTATTTCTTCAAATTTCGCCTACTTTTTAGGCATCCGGCTACACCTGAGGCTTTATTGGTTTATTCTTCACGCAAAAAATATAACTTTCAGAGCCTGTGATATATTTACCTTATTGCTGAACTGAAGATACTAAATTACTTGAATATTTTTGCCTGCCCTTTTCCAGACATTCAAAAACTTACAGAAAAGTGTGGCAGGCCTATTCTTTGCCAGAGGAATATTGGCATATAAATCTTTTGTACTAATTTGCATTTTTTTTGTCACTGGACAGATATCTATTCTATTCTATTTTCAATGGCCATCCACTCGTTGGACAGATATCGTAGGGTAGTTTAAAATTGTAAATTGCATATTGTTTTGTATTGAGATATATATATCAGGAGAAAAAAAAATATGTCAAGACGTAGATAGAATGTTATCATATTATATTTTCAACAGAACTCAAAATTAATAAGAAACTGCTGTTCAGACTGTAAGACTCAACATAACACCTTACTGACGAACAGAGATAAGATAATATTATGTTCCAACATTACACTTCCACGGCCATCACACTATTTTCCTCAAGTAGTGTACATAGTTAGCAAACAAATTGCATATATAATAAACACAAAAGCTGTCCGTGCCAACAAAACATGAATTTTATCCATATTTGTTATTATTTATTATTAACAAATTAAAATATGATTTAAAATTATAATAGTGACATGAGTTTTGACATGCGATGTCGTGCTGTCACATACACTCATATTATATTTAAAACGATACAAAATACTAATTGACGAAAAATTAATAAACAGAGACACAAGTAGGTACTGATATTATTATATTAAAAAATAAATTAAATTCTAATCATACAATATTATGGAACACAATAGTAACATATTGAACGGTTAGTGAAAATCATGTAAAATACATTCAGATGTTTTATAATTCCAACCAAGCAATGAATGTCAATGAAAAAAAGTAAAATATACAACATAAAATGTTGCGAATAAGTGATGAATGAGGATATCAGAAGAATGAGTGGATGCAAAAGTATTGTGAATAGAATAAGTGTAAATAAATTACGATGATTTGGACATGTTAAGCAAATGTAAAATGAAAGAATGACGAAAAAGACAATTTATCTGAGAAAGGGGATGTTAAAAAGCGCGGTCGTTCAACAACCACGTGGCATTATCATGTGGATCAAAGTCTATAATGGACGGCCGCGTGTTTTGTAAGAGAAACAGTTTTTTGGCGTGCATATTATTATTATTATCTCATATCTCATTTATATAACAAAACAATATTAGATCCTACATTTTGAACACAATATAAGATTTACAATAAAATTTAAGTATAACATTAAAAATAACAAAAACCATAAAATATTAAAATAAATTTATATTCAAAATGTAGAACCCCAACATTATTCGAGTTGATTCTTCCATGATGTTCTATGAAATAGTACAATCATGGGAGATCACTTACAGAGCTACAGGGACAAAAACCTTCTTACTATCCTGGTGGACGTTAGAAGTACGGCCTTCTGCATGCTGTATTTGAGCCTGTCATCTACTCCCAGTTTTCTGAGATTGCTTGACAGACTCTTAGGTATTAAACCATTCACAGACAACACTATAGGCACGATGATTGTGGTAGGTGTTCTCCACATATCTTTGATTTCATGAGCAAGATTAAGATATTTTATTATCTTATCTTGCTCAGTTTTATTTAAATTTTCATCGTGCGGTATAGTGATGTCTATAATGTATGTTATACGGCATCTGCGATCAACCAACACAATATCTGGTCGATATTATTATTATTATTAAACAAAGAAATGCCAAGCCAAGAAAAAAAAGATATCATCAAAAAGAGACAATCAATGGAGAATCTCTATCCTGGCGATAAAGTCATTGTATGTTATGTTGAAAATATCGACATAAACATTCAAATTATTAAACAATTTTATAGCCTTTCCGACAGGAGAGTTTGGTATTACATATGTTTGTTCTGCTACCAGGGGGGTAAAAAAGTAAATGCTGTCGAGAACGATTGAACGATACTGGGACGTAGATACAAAACTCACTCAAAATCATTGGATTACTTATAAAGCCACTCAAAAGTTTGAAAAAATGCCTCGCACAATATACATCCTGACGGTGCATCAGCGTATCATATCCTAGACAACTCAGTATGAAAGCAGATGGAAACAAATAAGGATAGTATCCAAATGTATAGAAGTAAATCATTCTTAAATGTATGAGAAACTGGCTGAATGTGGAGGAAGCGAAAGAAGTTTGTAAGGATAGATCTATATGGCGTTCTGTTCTCTCTGCCTACCTCTCCTGGGACACAGCGTGAGGTTATAATATAGTAGTAAAATATATATTTAAATAAATTAAATACTAGTATGACATCTCGATAGAATAAACTATGCTCACACAATTTAACATTGTGCAAAATCTAATCGGAAGAAGCGAGTAAGGCTTTTGTTATCTGTGCGTTATGCTCAATTGCAGTTGAGCAATATAAACATTGTTAATGTCATTTATTTTAGAAGGACTTACTATGTCACGATTTCGAGGCATTTTGAATGTTTTTAGTATTCTACAACGCACTTCCGTTACTTGATTATTTAAATCGCGATCAATTTCGGTAAACCGTCATCGCTCAATTGTCATCGTCAGTATTGTATCGCTCGTCAATGGTAAAGATTTACCGAAATCGATCGCGATTTAAATAATCAAGGAACGGAATTGCGTTGTAGAATACTTAAAACATTCAAAACATTATAGAATATATTCTAAATTAAAGACTATTTTAAATAAAGGTCAAAAAATCAGATAAGATAAGCAGATATTTTTTTAAGCATAAAATATTATTAGCACTTTTCAGTCTTAGCAATATGAGTAACCATTTAATACATTTCGAACCTACTTAACACAGAAGGTCATGTTTACATTTATTTAGGTATTTTAATATTTCATAAAAGGGAAAGTTATTGAAGAATAATGTAAATCCATTTCTATTATAACTAGCTATAAACCTTACATCACACAGAAAATAAAAACCATCTCACCTGAAAGCTGATAAAATTAATTAAACATACATAGTTAAAGAATAATAATTATATATTTTTTGTAATATTTTGATTCCGGAATAGATAAAGATATATCTACATATCTATATTAATTCTTTATTATATAGGAAATCGCTTAATGGATCCAAGTTCTCATAGAAGACATCCGTTTTCTTAGCATCAATTAATAAATATTGGATATTACATATATATATGTACATACCATACATACCATCTCGCCGCTTTCCTCGCGGGGTAGGTAGAAAGAATAGAGCGCCACTTCCTTATATCCTTGCATACATCTTTCGCTTCCGTCACAGTCATACAATTCCTCATGCAAGCTCTCCTATTCAATGTGCTCAACACGTGACTGACCTGTAGGATTTGATTTAAATTATCTTCCCATTGAAGAGGGACATGAACTGTGACTCATACGTCACAGTTCAAGCTGAAAAGACTGGCTGAGAATAGGGAAGTATGGAGAAGAAAATCCAAACTCGTTGCAGACCAATCCAATGGATTGTAACTCATATTATACCTATATATATTCCCATTTGATCCTCGGACGACGTCCACGTCTTCTTCTCTCAGCTAAATATACAATATGCATGTGTATAAATATATGAACGGGTTAAAACATTTAAGCTGGAATAAAGATCAAGGTAATATATTTGTGAAATATGAAAGCTCATATCCGCCGAAAGTCCTACCCTAGTTATCGAAATAGACTCCATTGCCTTGCCCAGTCAATATTAGTAGGAATAAAATGGTTTTCACATCTTTTCGAATATAGTATTACTGCCCTTAGTAAGCACCTATAAATAAAATGTTTAGATCCTCCTCGATACAAATATTGTATTTTATTTTATCATGTTTATTCGTATTATATAAATGCATATGTCACAGACATAATATTTCATTATTTATTTTTAACTTTTTACTTTTAAAATTTATTTTAAACTTTAAGATTTCAAATGTCCTGGAAATGGCAGGTGTTCGAAAAAATTAAGACATTTTACATCTTAAATTCAGCAATGAGGTTTGCCACCTACCTTGAATGTCTTGATTGTATATTGGCACGGAGAGAACAGCTTGCATCTTTATTATATGCAGTTGGTCTGCTGGATTCCCCACTTGTGAGATATGTCATGATGGTATAGTAGTAGTAGTAGTTATTTGTAACTAATTTATTTATTTCAAACTTAATTTTATATTAAATTTATGTTTTGAGATATACAGATATATAATAATTACATGTACATGCATATAAACGTACCCAGAATTATATAATTTTATCATCGTGACATATCCCATATGCAAGGTAGCCAGGAAATCGGCCAAACATTTACCTCTTACAGGACGTTCAAAAGTTACGGAAAAGAGTGGGAGATCAGTTATTTCATCATCATCATCGCCCTCAACTAGTTATTTGCTATAGTATAGTGTTTAACATAATTATATAAACAGATAAAAAATAAAGGTAGGTAAGAAAAGTAGGAAAATATTCTTCTTTGATGGCCCTACAGCTCATATCGAGCTTTGGCCTCCATCAGCCCTCGCCTCCAACTCTTCCTGTCTGCCGCTGCGGTTTTCCAATTTATGACTTGTAGTAGTTGGTTTCATTATTGGTGGTCCGTATAGATCGGTAGAAACATCAGTGTCAGGTCTATTGTCTTAAAATATATCATAGATATATTTTCTCATCGATATGTTTACATTTACATAGAAATGTTTGCAAAATATCTTTTTCATCCAAAATAAGTTTATTGGAATCGTGCCGAGGTGATCGCTAACGTTATGGGGACTCGACAGGGCACTTATAGAAGAAGAAGAAGTAGTTGGTTTGCGTCTTTTCTCACCTCATCCTCCTATCTCAGCCTAGTTCTGCCAACTCTTCTTTTCCCACCCGGATGTCCCTCAAGGATCCTTTTTGGTACCCGTGAAGACGGCATTCTCTGCACATGTCCGGCCCATCTTAGCCTGTTAAATTTTGCATATACAGAAAGTCTGGGAGCCTTGTAGATGTTATACAGCTCATCGTTGAATCTTATTCTCCAGGTTTCGCCATCATTCACGGGTCCCAGGATTTTCCTTTGCACTCTCCTCTCAAATCTATCCAGCTCTTATGCGGACTTTGCTGTCATTGTCCACGCTTCACATCCATAAGTCACTTCTGTCCTAATTATAAGGATAATATTAATTAAGTAATATTTAAGTTAACATGAAAAAATATATTGAATCTCATCCTGTTGTAATAATAAGTATAATATTCATCTTGTGTTTTGAAGCAGGATATCAATTTTATATGCCATATTTTGCTGTGTGTATTCTTTCCATTTCTTTGTCATTTCGGGTAAAGTATGTATAGGTATACGCTGTGTATGTATATATTATGTATTACACTATGTACTATTAACTTTGCTCAAAAATTTATTGTCAAATTAAGCTGCAGTCTCACAATCAACAGGAAAGGGAAGCGAGCATAAGCGGCGGGCGGCACGGCGATGTAGTCAAAACCAAAAGATGTTGTATTATTAATAAAGACGCTTCTATATTCAAGATAATATTAAATAATAAATGTGATGTTGTTATAAAGATATCGCCCCCTTTGGTTTTATTCATAAACGTTTTCTTAATTACACCGCTTCATTACCTGTATTTTAAATTATTTATCAAGGAAATTTAGAGGAGCGTTTAATTATCATGCCCGAAAAAATGTCGCGACGTTAAAATATTATTCATTATCGCGTATATCTCTCATAATGTCACAACTCTAGGTGGTAAATTAAGGTACTAAATAACATCGCTCTTTTAAATAGGTACCTACTTACTTGTGTTTTTAAAGTAATATCACTTGTACTCGAAACACCTGTAGTTTGTTTTGCGAAACAATTAATTTGATGAATTTTATCCTACATAATAACAATATTGTTCATAACTTTTCGATTTTCGAAGAGGAAACACTATGAAAGTTCATTTTAAATTTTGATTAATTGTTTTATTGATTAGAAGTTTTCCGGACATACGTCCATCTTCAGTAATAATCTTACAACTCAATATTTACCATGTCGATATTTTCAACATAACATACAATTATTTTATCGCCAGGATAGAGACTCTCCTGTGATTCTGTTTTTTTTACGATATTTTTTGTGTTTTTTACCGTCTCGCTGTTTTTTTTTGTTTTTTTGAGTTGCTTTTTCTTTTTTTTCATTTTTCCTGCTGAGATCGCCTTGGCCAAATATTGTTTTGGTCGCAGTGGAGGGTGATATTTTTAGAATAATAATAATATGCTATTGGACTCTAAGTTGTGTCACAGTGATTTTTTGTAAAATGTTTTCTGTGCATAGGTAATATTATTTAATTGTATTTTTTTAATGCCAAAGGCTTTAATAGCCTTTCATAGTATAAATAAATATATCATTACTAATGAAACACCTAAGATTAAACAGTCAATATTTTTTGACTTCCAAAATTTTGCCAATTTTTCGCAGATCACTTGAGTCTATCCACGCTGGGTGTCCTTCATCAGTCTGTCGTTAAATATAATACTATGTATGTACGTGTCTAGTTCACTTTTTTCTGTGATTATTTGAGTCGTTTGTGTTACCTTGGACTTTTTTAGTAATTCGTTTTTCGATTTTTAGTGAGATATTTAGCAACTTCTAGTCTATTGAAGTTAAGTTGTTTTTTGTTAAAGCGGTTTTATATTCGAGTTGTTATTAATATACGTAGAAAAGAATCCACCAAAATAAAACGAAACACTTTGCTTTTAAAATCACGACGATTAAAAATAATACCTAGAAAATTATATTTTGCACGCGCTCAATGAATCTTTACAATTTCATAACAAAATAATGTAGCATTATCATTGTTTTTATTAATTTTATTCCGTATTGAAATATTAATTATATAACAGTGTACAATTAAAATAAGAAAAAAATAAACGATATTCAGTGGCAATATTATTACTATGGAGTGATTTCTACCGTTTATCTAACCACTGTAATTTTTACTATGTGATAGATTGACGATCGTTTATCTAACCACTGTAATTTTTACTATGTGATAGATTGACGATCGTTTATCTAACCACTGTAATTTTTACTATGTGATAGATTGACGATCGTTTATCTAACCACTGTAATTTTTACTATGTGATAGATTGACGATCGTTTATCTAACCACTGTAATTTTTACTATGTGATAGATTGACGATCGTTGTAATGTGCACTTTTAACTTAGCACATGCATAGTTAAAGTTTCTATAAATCTAGTAGAGAGAATCTGCGCTAATCTAGTAGAGAGCTTTTTCACAAAGTTTTTAGATCAGTCTTAATCGCTACGTCATGTCGTACATTTCAGACAGTCGATTCAGCAAAATGTCCTCGTCAGCGCTTGTGACGACGAAGAGAATGGAATCTTCTTATAAATATATGTACGTAACTATATGTAACTAGATATCATATTTTATAAGTAGGTAGGTACAATTTTTATATAATTTTTTTTGATTATTTTTTACAGCACACCTGATTAACTAAATTGGTAGTTTTTACTTGTTTGTACTTTTACACCGTGTAAAAGTATATATATTTTTTAATTTTAAAAATGGATAAAACAACAACACTGTTTGTTTTTCATGCCGATAAAAATAATTATAAGTTTCAAGCTAACTTGAGCGCTTTCGTCAAGATAGCTTAAAACTGTTAAGATAACATAGAGACTTATAAGCCCAAATTATCAACATTGCTCCTAGAAAATGTATTTAAAACAAAAAAATTATCTGAGAGCAAAAGGTAGTGAAAATAAATGGAAAGTAGTTGATTCGATTTGCAGACGACATTTTACTTGTCACTTACGAATTACACGAGTTAAATATATTTGCAAAAAACTCCATGATGCTTCTTCGAAAGTTAGGATTAAGATGAATATTGCCAAAACAAAAATTATATCTGTGTTCGAGTGTATATGATTGTATGCTAGTGGGAATGAAACATATGGGTACTTAGAAATGAATATGCGATGATTGCATTGTTTAGGTGTAAAATGAGTGTAGGTATTTTTATAGTTTTAACTATACAAACTACAAATAAATATATTATTGTGATTCATAGAAAGGACCCTCCACACACCCGGATATCTCAGGAGTCAAAGGCGAGTCATATGGGCAGCCTAAATGGCCGGCCGGCCAAATTCGCTATTATTGTTATTGTGATTGCTTATTGTTCTTATAATATGTAACTAAGTTAAGCAAATGCAAAATGTATATATATAATGAGTTACAATCCATTGGATTGGTCTGCAACGAGTTTTGACTTATTTCTCCACTCCTCCCTATTCTCAGCCAGTCTCTTCGACTCCATATATGAGCCACAGCTCATGTCCCTCTTCAGTTGGTCCATATAGGCGTCTCTCGGTCGACCTCTGCCATTTGTGCCTTCGGTCCTGCCCTCTGCGATTGCGATGAGCAGTCCTGGGTGCCTGATGTTGTGGCCAATCCAATTAGCTCGTTGTTGGCAGATTCTTTTGAGGAGTTGCCTTTTTTCGCCAACCCTGGTTACTGCAAAATGTACATATTTTTTATTTGATTTTGTAATTTTTATTAAAGACATAAGCCGTATATTTTGGTAAATAAATAAATAAATTTATCTTGTGTTTATAAACCAAATCGAGAATAGCAATACTAACTAAACATCGAAGATACGCAGAAGATATCGCACAAAGGGAAATTCTGGAGATGCTTTCTTTAAATCCACCCACAACGAAATTTAATATTCATTCATCCATTGCTGGTTATTTTTAGTACCGACTAACATTATATTTCTTTTTCTTCTTTCTGTGCCGTGTCAGGTCCCCCCGACGATGGCGATCACTCCGGCGAAAACCTCCCTGTCCTGTGCTGCTCTGAACAGGTCATCCACAGTCCTCATTCCGGTCCATTCTTATTATCTTAACTAACATTTTTTTTTAAATAGATTAAACTGGAATAAATTAGAATGGCATTGAATGTTAATGATAAGTAAAGCTCCTTAAAGTCGACTTGCGTTCAATGATGTTATTGTGGAAGTATAAACTACAAAAGTTCTTTATCTTATACGCAATCTTTAACAATCATCTCACTTCAACGGGATATCGAAATGAAACATAAAATAGTGGAAGATTTATTCTTTGCCGGGGTTTTAAGGACCCATATTTGAGGAGAATAAAAGCAAAATCACTTATGTCCAACAATATTAGTGATTTTGATTTTAACTCCCTCTTTTTATTTTTTTATTTCTAAATTGTGACTGAAGATGGACGATGTTTATTTGAAGATGTTCAAAGCACTTATATTTTTTATTCATTTATTCATATTTTTTTTACACATTTCTTTCCTAGTTAACGAATATATAAAAATAAAACATCAAATTTCAATTAATCAACTTCAAAAAGAGATAATCTCATGTTACATTGTTACAATATTACAGAAAACACTATCAAAACATTACTAAAACATATCCATAAAACTTGAGAAGAAAAAAAAACTTTATAGTGATGGAAGAAATCACTTTATAGTGATAATCTCGCCACTGCACATCGTCCTAGTTTTTAAAAAAATTATATTATTTTGTTAACACTGTTATGTAATGATGATGTGCAAGAAGAATAAATAAATAAATAAAACACATCGTTCAAAAGTAAATCTGTTAATTTAATTTATTTTTTATTTTTATTTTATTTTCCTTTATTGGCATTGCTACAGGTTTGTACATAAATATAGTATAAAACAATTAGGTATAGTATTAACCCAATTACAGAATGCACAAATGTTTACAAATACTGTATATAATTAAGATTCTCAGATTAAAAGTATCCATCTATTTAACCCAAAAATAAAAAACCCAAAACAATAACTTTAAAAATTCGAAAAAATAATTAAAATAGTAACAGAACTAAAAATACATTACATAGTCACCATAAAATAAGATAAAAATAATAAGCGTTAATGTAAGAAGCGCAAAATTCAATACGCCAAAAAATAATATGTAATAGTGACAAATAAAAGAAAAAGTAAATAGTTAAAATTAAAACAATGTTTATAAAAATAATTTTAAAAACATCAGCTAAAAATAAAAATAAAAATAATAATCAAAGATTAAAAAATATATATATACCTACATAAAATAAAAACAATGGTCATTAGGAAAGGGAAGTATAGGAGACTCATCCTAAAGAAGGGATGAAGGTTTTCAAACTGCACCATCAACTCATCACCGCCGACTTAATACCAGACTTAAACTGTGAAAGAGTGGAGCCGAAAATATCAACCCCCAATATTTAATTAAAAAATAATGAAATCTATTTTACCATTGATAACCTACACCTAAAAAATCTACTGCAGAAACGTTTTTAAGTTTGTCTTATACGTTTAACTAACCGGAAATTAGGTATAATTTTTGCCCTTTGTCTTTTAACAATTAACCATTGCGTGAGTGAATATAATATGTTAATTTAATATAGTGAGATACTCATATTTAGGTATGATCCAATAAAACCTACACATAAAGCTGTCATTGTGGTAAATAAGAGAGAGAGTTTCGAATCCTTCCGTAGGTCTACGGGTAGCTCATTAGAACAAAGCACACCTCGCGATAAGGGTAGGTTGCGGTTTAAGAACCGTCCTAAGGATACATCAATCAAATGAAAGAAAACATTGGTTTTATTGTAAAAAAATTATTATCTGAAATAAATTGAACTCACATTGTATTTCCTATTCTTAAAATTGAAAACCTCTAAAACAAAGAGGTTCTTCATGGATAGGTTGAAAAACTATTATAATATAAATACAAACATACAAATGTTCTTACGCGGTTCTTTATTTTTCAGTCAAATAATGTTAGTTTGAATACATTTATTCCAAGGAAGCAGTCAGATGGAATGTCTGGATATGAAATATATTGTGTTTCCACAACAATATATTATATCGCCGACTTAATATATCATTGTGAATATCATTTATCAAATTATTATTATATTTACTCCTAGGACATTAATGCGAACCAAAATACAACTCTTTTTTCTTATTGTGAAATTTGATGGCATTTTTTTTTTGTAAGACAATAAATAATTACATTGGTGGGTTTTTATACCTAGGTAACTACTTTCCTTGTCTTCGAGTAATAACTTAATGTCATTTTTTCGAGTTTTGTTTTAACAGTTAACCATTGTTAAGGTTACTGATGTAAATCAACTTGAGTTGGTTGGTAGTCTCGGACATTAAGTCGGAAGACCAGGGTTCGTTTCCACTCTATACTTACTTACCCCACCTTCATGACACAAATAGATTGCTTGTTAAAAAAATGTCTGGAATGTACATATTCTGGTTTATTTGAAATTCATATAAATCATTAAAAAAAACTGTAAAAGAACCACATAAACGCACCCCAATCTCTTTTCCAACGATTTATTAATCGTGACTCTGATGAACTACCATTTTTGAAGATAACCAAAAGGTTGGCAATTCCTCCCCACTTTTCAAATTGCTACACATCTTCTATCAATATTTTTTTTTCAGATATTTATTTAAAATTACGCACGCAGTTTTGTTTTATATCCATCCATCTATCATATCACGGCAACTATCTTCCAAAAGGTGATGCGGTTTCCAGTGGACCAACTGATTGTAAAAAAAAATATATGCAATGTTTGGCTTATCTCGTCGCTAAGACGAAGATGTATAGTGTCTTCAACCTCGATGGTTTACGAACACTCGCCTTTTTCAGAACACTCGAATGAATTAACGATGCCTTTTCTTTGCCAAGGACTCTACGGTTTTTGTTTTGTATAAACTTTATTATCATATAATATCTAGGTATGTATTTAAGTTTGCTTTTTCAGAACACTTAGTAAGCCACCTTTTCTCGAAATAATCTGATAGCTTTGATGTGCTTGTTGAATAAAAAGGTTTAGGTATTATGAAATAAGATCGTTGATCCTAGAATCAAGTAAACAAAATAAAATAATGTTTATTTTTTAATTTTATTCCGTTGGTTTAGGTTTAATACAAATTTAATTTAATATAGGTACCACTACTAAACAATCACAAGATGCCCCACAAGAGGGGTAGCCAGCAGACCGGCCGCATGTTACAAACATGCAAACCACTGTCCTTTCCATGTCAATTAAAAAATAAGGCAATCAGGATTAGGGACAAACCTCATGCGCTATGTGTTCAAAGAAAACGTGTATAATAACACTCAATTTAAATGTATGAGAAAAGCTTACAAAACAAACGAAAGCAAAATCAATAATAATTATTAACATCAAAAATGCTTTTTGTCCTATTAACAATTTGGGAAGTCTTATCATTTACTTCATGTGAATAATTTGTATGCAAATTCGGCAAGGTATTGTTTTTCGTTTGATTGTAATGTTTCTATTTGTTTGAGTTTGTGTTGTCTGTATAATTATGTAAGGTAACTATTTAAAAAAAAAAATGTATTCGATGCCATCAGGGGATTGATTCATCTTTCAGGTGGGTATATAATAATCTCCTTACTTTATTTACTGTCACCGACTTTATCACATTTTAAAGAATAAAAATGTTAAGCTTTTACGTAAGTTACACGATGTTAGATAATTCAATTTTGTGCCTGTATAAATGATCTTATGTATTTCTATTTTTAGATCTAATAGGCGTCTAAATCTAATAGAGTTTTTTAAATAAATAAATAATAGTTTTTGAGTTCGTCGGTAACCTGGAGGTAGAGTCTCGGCCTCCAGAACAAGGGGTCCGTGGTTCAATCCCAGGTGCCGGCAAACTCCCCTTTCACGGCACAAGCTTTTAGCTTAGTGTGAAAGGTGTATAAGGATGTATTTGGGTTTATAACGATACCCAGATATATCCTTCTAAAAAAATAGTCATGTTTCTTGTTAAAACTTAATGTGATACCCATTTGTTGTTCTCGCAATGACGGTAAAAAAGTATGCTGTTAGTTATTAATATAATTAAAATAAAATCTGTTTTTTTTTTAAGATGTATCTGGGTTGCCGTTATAAAATCAAATAAAACCTAATACACCTTTCGCTGTAAAATAAAATCTTGTGTCACGAAATGGGAGTTTTCCGGCACCTGGGATCGAACTGCACACCCCATTTAATATCTTTCTATGTTAATGTTTTCACAAAAAAAATGTTTTAATTCAAGATTAATATTTAAAAAGATTGGAAATGAAACAAAGAGTAACATTAGACACACCATATTGCTACTTACATATGAATAAAATGATAGAATTTTTATTATTTGCCCATAATTTCATAGCCCCCCTATATGGCGGGAATATCATTTGATTATTAAGTATTTCTTTATTGGAAGTTAACAACAAATAACTTGAAAATAAACGTGATATTAAAAATTAAAGATTGTGGCCAAGTGACGAACTATAATAGTATCGTACCTATAAGATGATATTTCTGTAAAGATTCAAATGTCTTGTAAATGCAGGTGTTAGTCAAATACTTCATAATGTTGCAATTGCAGCTATTTTCTGTTTAAATCATATGCGGGGAATTCCGTGTGTGAATTAATCATTGGATATATCTGACCAAACAGCAAGTTTTATGATAGCTGTGATTAAAAAAAACTGTTGTTTTTTAGCTTTTAAACCTCACTATTTACAAAGCTTAAATAGAATATTTAAACCAAACAAAAGATTACTTTTTTTCTCAATGAAAAGTAAAGAAAAGGATCGTGGGTCTCGTTAATCCATTCATTGCGTCTCTTGGAGGAGAAAATTACTTTGTATCCATCTATACCGGACCTTAACTGTTTGCGCAAACATAAAATTAAATGAAGAAACTTAATTTAACATTTTGTGTTTATTCGCATTGTTGTGTGAATATGAAGTACACAGTTTATGTTTGGTCTAAACAATAAAATACGTTTTTATGACACACACAATCACATCGTGTAGGTATATATCTATATTCCTATGTACTGGCTTTATTTCTAACTTTCCCTATACACGAGATATCTCTAGGTATTAGAGATGTAGAGTATTCGACAACGAATGATTTTTTTATTGTATATTGTGTAAATATTGTAATCATGTTATTTTTTTGAAATTCATTATTATTTTTATTCATATCTCATTATTTATTTCATAAAACAACAATACAATCTACATTTTGAATACAATATAAGATTAACAATAAAATTTCAATATAACATTAAATAATGAAAACAATAAAATACTAAAATAAATTTATATTCAAAATGTAGAACCCCAACGTTATTCGAGTTGATTCTTCCATGATGTCCTATGAAAATAGTACAATCATGGGAGATCACTTACAGAGCTACAGAGACAAAAACCTTCTAACTATCCTGGTGGACGATAGAAGAACAGCTTTGTTATTATTATTATTATTAGGTACAGTGATATTCATAAAAAATAAATAAATTAAAATTAAATTTATTTATTTATTTATTTATAATAATACATACGGGTTACGCATTTAATACATAGTTACAAACAACAATTGCACAACACCATCATCGTATCAAATCAAAACTCAAAACAAAAATAGAATATACTGCATCACTTCAAATTATAAAATTAAAATAAAACACATTTTGCCACATAAACCACAGAATAAAATTACAACAATTTGCATCATGTCAAATCATAAAAAAAAACATAAATTTGCTTATTTTATGTCACACAACATCATAGATTCAGACGAATGTTCTTCTTTTATTAGATTTAAAAAATATCATTCGAACAGAAAGTAAACAAACCACTAATAAGGATGTGATTGTAATTTTTTACAGACGTTTTTTGTAATAATAATTTTAATTAAGCTCTTTTTTCTTTGTTTCAGCACCTCCAAATATGACGTCTAATTCATCAGGTGATGTGGATATCAATGAAAATGAAGACGTCACTTTATTTTGTAATGCTGAAGGTAATCCAGAGCCAAACATCGTATGGATGAGAGAAGATAGGGAGAAGATACAACTACGGAACGAAACAAGCATTTATTCAGGTGAATAATTCATAAATAATCACAAAATATAATGTATTTTGAAGATTATCTGTGTTTTGTCAAATATTTTTTTATAATCTGTAAAGACAGCTACGTAGCGTAATACGTATTGAGGAAACGAAATGCATGTACAATTGTACATATATGATTGTGAAAGAAGCGATGCAAGTGTGTGCCTGAATATAAATATTAAGCAGACTGAATTGGAAGCAATAAATATACTCTACCCAACCCACCAGAAATCCGGCGGAGTTGAATATAATATACACAAAATTTTAAATATAATAAGCATACTTCGAATGTTGTTTTTCATCGAGTACTTCACAAAATCGAACAATTAATTGAAATTGTGTCCATCCTTCCAGTTGCCCCAGCACGAGATTTTTACGATATCAAATAAAAGGAAGAGATAACTATCCTTTTTATGTGAAAAATTCTTCAGAGGAAATTTTAAAAAGGCTTCTATTAGAGTAATATGAAATATAGTAGGTACATGTTATACTTCCCTGGTGTGTGGGGATAGTGTATATACGTAGGTATTTGCATTGTATTCGGAAACAATATAAATTGTTTTCCATCACTGACATACTTAAATATGAAGTAAGTCCGATTTTAGTTCATTGAATTTAACACAATTTGTTTGAGATTTACAATATTAAATAATAAGTCCGGCTAAGCTCAAATAGTTTGTGTTAAATTCTATTATATTTATATAGATATTACAAAAGAAACGTAAACTCGATCAATTAGTTAAAAGGACTATGGATTGGACAGAAAAAAATACAGAAAAATATTTTTCAAAAAATATTCGTTTTTTATGTGAATACTATGTTGCTTGTTTATTTAGTTAATTTTGGATTAAACTTACATAGTTAGGTAGTATCGAAAGAAAACTTAGAATGCTGTATAGCACCAGTTCGGAAAATGTAAACAAAACAAAACAAAAAAAAAGCACTTAAATAACACGTCTTAGCATCCATTCTTCACTAAGAATAATATAATTCATACAGATAAAAAATACCCTTTGCGCGAAATGAAATAAAAACAACAAAAAAAACAAACATTTGTTTTTTTTCGGACGAGAGCAGAAACAGAAGAAAAGTAGGCAAAACAAAATCAAAACAATAATATTCTTGTCACGCACATCCCAAGAACAAAGTGTTTCTCACAGTAACACAAAGCTACAAGTCACATTATTTGTGAAGGGATACGAATTATTTGCTAAAATAACAATTACAACACTATGCTAGGATTTCGGGACAAAGGTATTATCAACACCTTACGAAGCTGAATAAGACAAACTCATTCAATTTCCCCATCTTTTTGTTTGCTCTTAAGTGGATTATTGAAATAAATATTAAGGTCGCTACCATTTTGCTGTTGTAAGGTGTCATTAGCTTTCATATTAACTCCTCTCAACGAAGTATCCCACCCATCCTGAACGTTTTGACTTTTTATATATTGTTTAATCGGTATTACTTTTGTAAATTCATAACAATTGAAAATACAGTTTAGAGTTTACGAACACTTTGTGGACAATTTGTCGACCAGGGTCACTTTAATAAAATAATCATTAAACTTTAAACAGTAATTTCAATAGAATTAAAATAGATTTGAAATAAAATACTGTATTACTTTCACTTTGAATAATATTTGAAAATATCCCAAGCAACGAATATGTCCCTCATTATTATCTATAAGTTTTTGAGTGCTGTTTAAGTTTAAGGGACTGGTTTACGTAAAACTTCACACATAAAACATTTAATACCATCTGTTTATCCTCACCTCTTCCAAAACAATTTGTTTTTTTTTCTAATCTTTCCCAAAATGAACGTTGCATTATAATAATATGATCACAGTACCTACAAAAAATTACAAAGAATTATAAATTTACAATTTTATTTTGTGGAGCAACTGGCAAAGAATTGGTCTACCACTCTTTTTCGCATGTTTTCGCGTGTCCTGTGAATGACAGGCTATTTACAATGTAAAGGCATTTTACATCTTAATCTCAGCGATGAGTTTGATTTTGTTGGCACTAACTATGTGGTAATCACGAAACATTTTTAATTATTAAGAATTAGTTTATAATGTACTACACCACTTAAAATTAAACACCGCGCTACCGCTACCGCGCGATCGGTAGCGTGTATTTTTTGCCAATAGTCACTTCGTGCGTCGTATAATCAAGATCAAGACTAGAATAAGATCGTATTTAGATTGTGTCAAGAGTAGTGCTGTACTTAAAAATGGGTCTTCCAATCTTTTCTTTAAATTTTTCGAGTTTCCATCAAATTCGAAAAATTTCTCGTACAAAACAATATCTACAATTCAGAAATGAGACATGCTTCCACCTATGCTGGATGTTGTATTGGCATGGAAAAGGCAATTTTAATATTTATAATAATTGGTCTGGTGGCTACCTTACTTTTAAATTGCGTCGTGATGGTATAAATAGTTAGATCAATTTTTTTTTGCTCTGAACTATTTATGCAGATAAAATTAATTCAATGGAATGCACTTTCTTAAACAATCATAGTTATGTATATAAAAACATGATTTCTTTGATAATCCAAAATGAATAATGGATTACAATAACTATTTAGCAAACGATTAATCAAACTTTTTATTTACAATAATTATGAATAAGATTATCAGATTAGCGCCAATGTGAATTATATTAACAATCCGGGTTAAAAATATGAGATTAAAACTGGTTATCTTTGTTGCACATTTTGTTTTGTAATAAGAACAAAGATAATAATTGCTTAAAATATGTTCCATGTTTTATTCCTTTGTTTCGAAAACAAAAGCAAAAACGACCCGCAGGCAATTGTTAAAATTTGAGTATTATTTACATGAAAAGGACTACTGAATTATAAAATGAATGTAACTGAAATCGCAATGGTAAATAATATTTTGGGACACCCTGAATCACACAATAAGCTTACACAAACACAATATGTAGGTAGGGACCTTTGAACGTCTTAGAGGAAACTTTAACTTAATTTATTTTTAATCTATTTAAATATATTTAATTTCATGAATAACTATTTCATCGAGTTAAAAATTATCATGAATTCACCTTTTGATTGATAGGTATTACCTAAATACTCGCTTTTTTTAAAAAAAAAAAAAAAATTACTATAATTTTTAATTTCATTTTGCTTTATTTAATTTTATTTTTTCATCTTATTTAATCTATTGTGTTTTTTAAGTAAGTAATTATAAATATATGATTCTTAAATGAGCTCTTGTGGTTATTTTTCCACAAAACAGCGAATCTTAAAAAAAATGTCTAGTCTTTATTATTATTATAAAACTATCCCTCAGAGCACGACCTCAAATTTAAGGGAATCAATTAAGTTTAACTGTATTTTATTTGAAGAAACTATTATATTTGTAAAATGTAGGTATAAGTTACATATATTATTCCATAATGAAAATATTTGAATAAGGTTTTGAATTTTAATTGGACAAGTTGAAGGAAGCGTTCCTTTTTTTTCTACAAACACAAGTTTCTGCAAACAAAAGAGAGGCGTCTTATGATTCCAAGAGATTAATAGTGACCGAAAAAGTTGAAAAATGTCTTTCTAGTATATTTTTTTATCGTAAGCGAAAAGAAATGCATGTTTCTATTTAACAAATTATGAAATCCTACTATTTTAAAATAATTTTGATAAAATATTATCAAAGAAGGTTTAAAATTAACAGTTTAAACCGAATTATTTAATTTTTGAGTGTTTAATAATTTATATACTTTCTGGCAATCCACCTATCACGAGGGATTTGCGTAGTACCTAATCTATTTATTTGCTACATAAAACTTGATTCCAAAATTATGCCGACTTCCTAAACATTATCTAATACTTTCAACACATAGCTATTACATGTAAATTCTCACATTTTTCTATTTCTTAGACAATCCAGACATTACGAGTGATATTTGCACTATACTATAATATTATACCCTCACGCCGTGTCTCGAGGGTAGTAGGCAGAGAGAACAGGATGTCAAATAGATCAATCTTACTTCGCTTACTCCACATTCATAAAATTTCTCATGCACGGACGTCGGTTCCTCTTATTCAACACGCGACCATCCTTGAGAATTGGATCCATGTAGTCAAGCCACATAGTTCTTGGAGGTCCGCGCTTTCTCACACCCTCTCTTTCAGATAAATAAACCCCTATTTGTCAATCTTACATCATCCAGTCGCTCCACATGACCAAACCATCGCAACTTATTGATACGCATTCTATCAACAACACTCTTCTCACATCCACTCATTCTCCTGATATCCTCATTCTTCTCTCTACCTACCATTCTTCTCAGTGATCGCATCTCCACAGC
Source organism: Athripsodes cinereus (assembly GCA_947579605.1). NCBI lineage: Eukaryota > Metazoa > Arthropoda > Insecta > Trichoptera > Leptoceridae > Athripsodes > Athripsodes cinereus. Next base: position 7,787,670 of record OX388323.1, read on the forward strand.
ATTTATTCCGCTCTCGTCCTTCTTCAGCCACATTCAAGTTTCGCTTGCATACATATTACCCAAATATACTTATAATAAATAAATGTGTACAAAGTGAAATGATACAGCTGGTAAAAAAACATTATTATGAAACGATGCCAATGGCAGTTTGAAAGTGAGGAAAATGGTTTTCATGTTGGTTGAAATAGTGATTTTAAAAGGAAAATATAATAAAGTCTTTGTCCATTTGTTACTAGTAAATATATATTACATTGTTGTAAATAATATAGATCCTCTCTTTGACCCTTAAATTAATTGTGTAGATTTTTCTACAAGGAAAAACGTAATTTAATACCCATGTTTCTATATTATGTAAGTTCATGTTAATACGATAGTTAATATTGTAAATATGTAGTAAAGCTTTTTTGAAATTACATCTTTATAGTTTTAGTACTAAATTACGTTCCGCAAGTATAGCAACCAATAAACCAACTGCATGTACGTACGTACATGAAACCTTACCAGTAAAATGGCAATATATCTCAAAGAGATGACATGTTAGATCTACAACACATTTCGTGATAAGACATATGAATTAATTGTATCCTGTAACTAAAATACAAATATTTGATTGTTTGGTTGGTTGGCGGTCTTCAGGGCTATATTTGCTTTACATATGTACATATTATACATATGTACGGTCTTAAAGAACGACGTGATGCTATTTAATGAATCATTTTTAATTAATTATGAAGCCGAAAAATTCTTCCTCAACCGAGCTCTCTTTTTCTTGAATTAATTATTGTTAATTATTAGTGGATGTTGGCACTTTGAATTTCTCAAATCTTTATAACTCGATAGCAGTCTTGATATTATATATATAATGCTAAAACCATAAAAAAACCATAATTAACTCATTCGTCGTATCACGATTGGATTACTGCAATGGCATCCTCGCAAATCTTCCACAATATCAACTCCAGAGGATTCAGTCCGTTTTTAACGCGGCTGCACTTTTCATTTACCAACTAAATCGCTCTGCACACATATCTGCCACCCTTCAATCTCTTCACTGGCTCAGATGTCCGGAGAGAGTTGAATTTAAAGTGTGTTTGACAGTATTTAAGGCACTTCATGCTATGGCCCCAGAATATATCATGGAACTCTGTGGTAGACAGGCGTTAAGTCATAGACAGACAACACTTAGGTCTTGTCAAGATATTACAACTAAATTGGAGGTGACCAGTACTGTATCGAAACCAGTGTAAGTGGAGCGTGCTTTTGCAATATCGGCACCTGTAGTCTGGAACAGGCTTCCACAAATGATCAGAGAAACGCAGGACATATCTCGTTTCAAGAACCAACTGAAGACTTATCTATTCAAGAAATCTCACGGAATAATCCAAGCACAACCTTAGTTAGCAAAGAGCGCCCTTGAGGTGGATTTTTTTTCACAAAACGGCGCTTTACAAATCATCCAAATAATAATAATAATGAGTTACAATCCATTGGATTGGTCTGCAACTAGTTTTGATTTTCTTCTCCATTCCTCCCTATTTTCAGCAAATCTTTTAAGTTCTACGTATGTGCCACAGTTCATGTCCTTCTTCAGTTGGTCCATATAAATGTTTCTTGATAGGCCTCTACCGTTTCTGTCTTCTGTCTTTCCCTCCGCGATGGTGATAAGCAGGCCTGGATGCCTGATATTGTGGCCAATCCAGTTAGCTCGCTGTCGGCTGACTCTTTTAAGGAGTTGCCTTTTTTCGCCTACCCTGTTTAACAAAAAAATGTGAAAAAGAAACATGTAACATTTTATTTACGTAATTATATTAAATCCAAGGTACATCTAAAACAGCCTCCACCTAGATACATCCATCATGATTATTTTTAATATTCGCAATGTTTAAATGACATTATTTCTTTTAAATGAATAATATTATCATTTCAGAATATATTTGCTTTTCGAAATGTGTATAATTGTCTATAACATACAGAATACTGTAGAAATAATAGCTTCCGATATCCAATTAATATTGGTATCGAAGTGAACATGATTTTGACATGTTTATAGGTTTGCGTGTTTCTATGATTTGCCTTTGTTATTTACATAGGAGCTCTTACATGATTTATATGAAAAAGGTTATATTGTGACTGGGTTAACGGGTTATTTGAAAGATATTGCAATCTAGCGATCAACTCGCTCTCTGTGTATCACTTATTATTTTATGATCCATTTTGATGACTGATATTGTAATCAATCCACGAAGTAAAGAAATAAAATTGATAGTCTATTCATGGTTATGACATTTTGCACTTTTGTATCTTAACAATATCAAAAATTACTATATCAAACTTTACTTATATCAAAAAATGTTATCATTATTTCAGATTATTATTACTACATTTGTTTATTTATTTTTACAATGTACACAGGATCAGACAGTCAATTATAGAACATAAGAACAAAATGCAAAATCAAAAGGTGGACCAGTGAAGATCCTAAATTTACCTGAGAGGTCTTAAAAAAATAGTCCATGTTATAAATCAAATGAAAACAAGACAAAATCTATACATAATGAATAGATTCTATACTATACTATACCCTCACACCGTGTGCCAAGTGGGGTAGGCAGAGAGAACGGAACGCCAAACAGATCTATCTTCAAACACTTCCTTCGCTTCCTCCACATTCATATAGTTTCTCACACACGCACGTCGGTTTCTCTTACTCAACACGAGGCCGTCCTTCAGAATTTGATGCACGTGATTAAGCCACGTGGTTATCGGACGTCCTCGCTTCCTCACTCCCTTTCTTTCAGACAATATATCCTCTTTGTCATTCTTACCTCGTTCATTCGTTCAACATGTCCAAACTACCGTAGTTTATTCACGCGCATTCTGTCCACAACACTTTTCTTGCATCCGCTCATTTTTCTAATATCCTCATTCTTCACTCTGTCACGAATAGATTCAAATTAACAAGTCTTGATGAAAATGCATCTAAAACAATTAATTAAGACGAATGAATAAAATAAGAATAAATCAATATAAGCAAGATTTAGAATCATTTAACAGTAAAAATAATATTTATGGAATAACGTCTTTTGTAGGACGATTTTGGACAAGTTAAAGCAAGGAGTTACTCACTACAAAGAAAATAACACTCGTGGACATTTAATAGAAAAAAGAGAAATGACAAAATAAGTAAGTTTTTAGAAATAGATATAGAACGGGGAACATATTTTTTCAGACTATAAAAATATCTGTATACTTTTTGTAGTGAATAGGAACCCGAAATATCCCATCTACGGTTGTCGTTTCAAAACAGAGTAATAATAACATATTCGCCGGAACTTATACGGTATCTGCAAAAAGAACAATTTTTATTATACTACCTACCTATGTATGAAAACCCAAAAATTAAAATGGCAATGATGTTGACTTTTTTTTCTTTTATTGAACCACGTTATTTTGTGTGGGTATATGTGGAGTAGGAAACCCGTGTAACAGAATCATATGTAACATTTTAATTTTATTACGGTATCAACAGCTTGAAACTTTAATCAAATAAAAAAAGTAATAAAAAAAGGATTACCCATAAAGTTATTGCCAACATGTTTTTGACAGTCCATGTACTATGTGTACTCATTATACCATTAAGTGATACATCTTTTTCAAATGGGATAAACAGTGTCTACTAATGAACATAGAAGTTTGTTTTCTACTTTCCAAAGAGGATTGAACTTGTACCTACTTGTAATGTAGAGAATTTCTGATAAATTTAGATAAAAGTAAATAAAAAATTAAACACTGTAAACTTTCACCTATTGTTATATTGATTAGAAGCTTTTCGGACATACATACGTCCATCTACAGTAATTAATAATCTTACAATTATTTTGTTATCTAAATTTATGCACTTTCATAATGTTTCCTCTTCGAAAATCGAAAAGTTTGAATTTCTGAATTAAAAATGTTGAATATTAAAGCTTATATACCTACTTATGAAGCTATTCCTGTCCACTGCTGAACATAAGCCTCCCGTAATTGTCTCCAGGCATCTCTGTCCTGAAATTTTTGCAACCAGTCACCAGCGATTCTTCTAATTTCATCAGACTATCGTGTGGGAGGTCTTTCCCTACTTTATAATATGTGTAATTATACTAGAACTACATCTCTTGCAAATAGAATAATAGCAGTTTATAAGCTGAGACATACATAGATGTCGTTTTCTATTTGCCAAAGAGCTTTGAACTTTGAAGATCATCGAAGGGTTTGTATCTTTTTTTCGTGTCTGTCAGCAAACGACGATCTATATTCCCATTCTCTCCCAGAAAGCCACAACCACTCTTACAGCTCTTCCCAGATGAGTTCGCTCCACAAATTCTTTCCAGTGTCACTGTCTGATAGCCATTGGACGTCAAAGGTGTTGTATATCATAAAGTTGTTAGTGTTGTTGTGTTTTTTAGATGTTGGTGTTCTATATCATAAAGTGATGTTTAATTAAATTCTTTACAGTACTGTTGTGAAGTAACAGTAAAATTAAAACAAAAAAAAAAGAATATAGTGACTTGCGACAGACCTTTATGAAGAAAATATATCGACTTATTGACGCTTTGTGGAGTCCTTGGCAATATATGGGTCTCCTATCAAGTGTTTTGTAAAAAGCAAGTATTCGTGAAAATTCTCCAATGGGTAATTGAACATTCTGAATATCAGCTTATCTTTATTGGCACGGATAGGATGACATGCATGTTCATTACATGCAGCTAGTTTCTTGACTACCCCATTTATGGGATATGCAGTAGTGGTATAATATTATTTCACTAAGTAAATCCAACAGCTGAAATTGTTTTGATTATTTCTATAAGGAACACTTTTTAATTGAATTGAATTGACGCGTGGAGCACCCGTCAAAGAATTGATCTCCGACTCTTTTCCATGAGTTTTACATCTTAAATTCAGCGTTGACTTTTTGCACTAATCCTGAATGACATGGAGAGAACAGCTTTTATGTTAGTTAGACGCAGCTGATCTGCTGGCTGCCCCACTTGTGAGACCTTATAAATTGGTATAGTAGTGTAATATTAAATATTTAATAATAATTCACCGAGGTATTCACGAACAAAACGACATTTCATAATATAGAATCGTTTCTTATTTCAATTACTTACAACAAAGGTACCTACTCCTATACCGTGATACCTAATGGCTAGAAGTGGGATATCAAAATTCGAAACATCGATTAGTAATTTTATATATCTAGATTAAAATCTACCAGTAGGTTAAGAGTTGTACTGCAGAAGTAAATGAGATGTTATGCGAAAGTCTTATCTTAGCAATGTGTTGAATAAAATCTAATTTGCTAAATACTTACCCACTCCTAAACCCTTAAACAAAGGACAAAAAAAACTGATTCCTTTGTCCTTTGTTTCTTCTGTAATTTTACAGAAAGAATTTAATTAAATCGTCTTTCCGTTTAGGTGTATTTTGTTAAGAAGGGAGTGGGAAGAGATAAAAGAATGGACATAGTAGTAAGAACAACAGATTCAGCAAATTGATAAGATTTAGTGTTATTAAAAGGCAAGCAAGAGGGCGCTGTCATTTTATGCGTATCAATGAATTACAAAATCAAGATAAATAGGTACTGAAATGTTTTTTTTTTGTTTAAAATTATTTTTCTATTTTCGGGAAACATTTTACTAAGCGCCAATCCCATATTATATTAAGAAAGCTTTTGACTACATAGCGAGTCATAGTTTACCTTTAAGGTTTTACAATCAGTACATGCTTTCAATCCCAGCTTGTGGTAAAATTTTGTTTCGTACTCTTTTGTAGTTCAGGGTTCTCGTTGCTGGAGTAACCTACCATCAAATCTTATTGTGACGTCTTTCAAGCGAGTCGTTAAAGTGAATAGTTTCTTCAAACTCAGCCTCTGACACCTAAAACCCATCACTCCTGTCCTCTTCCCTTTTGATTATTGTTTTTAGGAATCTTTGTGTTTGTTAAAAAAATATTTTTGTATTGTGATCAATGTATTTACAGAAAAGAATTATAAAACAATATACATCCTATACTCTATTTTCATATTTTGCTTGGTTTTTCATAGCATTACAGATTTGTTCGTATTAACGATACATATGGTATTGTAGTCTAGTATAGTGAGTTCAAAAGTCACATGGTGGGATCTAGTGATGAACAATATTTAACTAATTGCAAACAAATTTGATAGGTGCCGATAAAATCAACGGTAAATTGCAAATTAAAAATAATACAATACTTACACGCTACCCACCGGCGTCTGTATCCCAATGGTAAGAACATTTGAATCTATTTTGTAAACAGAGTCTGTGGATGACTGTTTGATTATGTATAAAATGTAGAAAAATAAATATCTTCCACTTATTAGGACGCTAGGCTGTATTTTGATTCAAATATTTCACGAGGATTATAATAAACTTAAGAGTCTTGTTACTTAACCAAGGCTCAAGAGCGGAAGATACTTAGCTTTGAGAACAAGTGTCTAAGGAGGATTTTGGTTGTAAAATGGTATGAACATGTCACAAATGATGCTGTATGCCGACGCTCCCGGCAGATATCTGTAATCTCCGTGATACAGGAGAGACGATGGTCCTAGCTGGGTCATTTTCTGAGAATGCCCAATGATACTTGGCCAGAAATAACACTGTTCTTCCGTCCGCAATGGTTCCATCGGCCTGAGCGTCCCTCTTTCACAATACACCGTTCTTATGACAACGACATTAGAGTGCCCGGGAATGTCGTGGGAAGAGGTGACAGAGACGCTCTGAATGGAGGAGGTTGGTTTCTGTCATGTGCTCCCGAGAGGAGCGTTGAGGGCGATGATGATGATGTTGATTATAAACTTATGTTATGAAGTTCTTTTAATATAACTATAACTACTATAATATTAACATAATTATATATCTATTATAACGATAACAGATAATGACGTTTTCGTTTCAACCATCAAACGTGTCGAAATGTACTTTTATCAATCAATTTCAAATAATAGATTTGAATGTTAAAATTTCAAGATGAATTCACATTCAATCAAATATCACAACTTTATGAAATAAAATTATATAATTAGGTATAAATAATTTAAGCATTAAGTAGGTCGTCAGACTACATGAGGTAAAAAGCTCTGAAGAATTGTGTATGTAATTATGAGTGTTATTTTTCAGTACTATAAAAGTGCAGTCATGAAGTAAAATATTCTAAGTACAGAAGTTGAGAATGAGTAATATTATAATTTAATGTGTCCAGTACACTGATCACGAGTGTTTACGTAGGTATTGAAATAGTAAGTGAGATAACTCCGCTTTAAGCCTTCTTATGACTGAACATGGAACAATGGTGTTGACCTGAATATTCAAGAAAATCTTATGACGTCAATCGTGATTACTTTATAGTGAGTTAAAACTTAATTAAGATCTATGTAGGTTGGAACATATAAACCTAACGAGCGAACTATTTTTGTGCATACGTAATGTTTTACTTGTCGTTTCGATGTAAATTCTCTTAGCGAAACTAAATCTAAAGCAAATTAGATAGGAAAAATGGAGAATCATGGTCAATTATGTGGTAGCGGAAATAAGACAGACAGGTCGCGACCATAGACATTGAGGAAAGTTAAGGAAAGTTAAGTAAAGTAAAAGAAGAAGAAAAACGTAGGTGCATAATAGTGGTATTGTGATAAAATAGTGTTATTTTCACATTATGTATATTGATAACTCTCATAACATTCTCGTGTGTTTAAAATAAATACTTAGAAGTTGTAATACCTATTCTTAGAAGTTTGTGATGTTACTTTCATACGAAACAAGAATAATATCATAAAACTCTTGCGAAAATGTATTAATTTATAACTGACTTATATAAATACCTAAATACTTATTTTTTGTTTCAACAAGTTGGGAAGTTATCGTGGGTATTACTCGTTTTTGGACGAAGACATAAAATCCTTGGATCCATCCATCTTGTCATAATCCTTCAATAAATATTTAAGAAGGTTTGTTAATATTGTCTTTTCCTACATAGGTTTTTGTTCGTTTATATATCTTGCACGGCTATGGAATCCTTTCAATACATACAAAAAATGCATGCTTACAATAATAATATAATGACGTGGTTTTGATTTTGAAATTTGATTTATTAACTTACACTGAATGAAATTCGATTTGGTTTTAAGATCCGATACAAAAATTGAAATAATTCGTAGTTCAAGATTTTCAAAAATGATAATACCGTAAATGTTTTTAAATCATTTTTGATTTTGACACAGATAGGTATAATTGATGACGAAATGGAGGTGGACGAATGTGGACTTGAATGAGTCCTTGAGGTGGTTTTTCCACAAAACGTCGCATCTTAAAAAGAATTGTCTAGTTATTATTAAAAGACACCACTTAAAATTCTAGAAAGTCAATGAAACGTTCCTGACAAAATTAAGCTCAAATACCTACCAACAATCTTGTGATTGGAATCCAATAATTTTTCGTTTAAAATATTGTTAATATGATACCAATTTTCAATCACATTTAAAAGTGATACCAATTTTAAACATTATTTTCTCTTTTTAAGACATTAAGCTCGCTTAATTTGTATTTATTTAATCCATCTGAAGATTATTTCCTAAGAGAAGCCATCTGTTAAGCTAGAAAAATATGATATAACAATGTACCTACCTACTGTAGCTAACTGTGATGTGAAAATCCTGTAAACGAGTTTCCTGAATACGTTCCTAACATCCCGCCTGTAATAGTTCCTTGTCATAAATATATTTATGTTGGTACTATGAAAGTTAAAGTTTGTGCTGTAGATAAACTCGAGAAAAAAATATTATTTCTCTCCTATTTATCTATGTCATCACAACATCTATCACAGTAGAGAAGCAGGTAACGTAATAAACACACAGTTATTGATTGAGTCCACGTTTATTTGTAAAATAAGAAGTATGTTGGCTTTTGTTAATAAAAACAACGACGGGATAAGTTTACTCATTTAGAAACCTCTATTGGAGAACCACGTCTACACAATGCAAAATTGTGTAAAATCTAATCGGAAGAAGTGAGAAAAGTGTCCCAAAGCACACGAATTGGCTCTAGGCTGGCTTAAGTGATCGCTTTCGGTGTCAGCTTTGGGACACCTATCTCACTTCTTCAGGTTAGATTTTACGCAATGTTGCATTGTGTAGACGTGGTTTTCCAATCGAGGTTTCTGATTGGTTTTGTCATCTGCACCCAAATCCGGTTAAACAATAAAAAAAAATAGTAAATATTCTAAACATTTACTCATTTATGTATTCATTCTTATCTGTACATTGTTTTTAAATAAGTTCATAAGAATTCAAAAATACAATTTAAAAACATAACGAATACAACTCTTTCATGTACACTTGAATACTATGAATCAAAACAATTCAAAATAATAAACATGTCATACGTCAAGTTATTTACTATCTACCTGTTTATTATTATATAATATAAGATTTATAACATATAATATATGATTTGAATAATAATCAAACAATAAAAACAAGAGAAGGAATGTTATAATAATATAACATAATAACACATCATATTATGTTATATAACATAATAATATAAAATGATGTTTATTTTATAATACACTCTATGTAAATTACGCAAACATATAAGAAACTCACATTAGTCATAAAACAGTTATTAGTAAGAATTAATCATGAAAAAAAAACGTGTATAAAAAGCACAAAATGTGGAATCGCCTACCGGTGCTACTGAGAGATAGTCAGACAGTCACTAGCTTCAGAAGCAAATTAAAAACTGAATTCTTCACTGGCGCCCTTGAGACGGTCTAGGGATTGTTAAACGGCATCAAAAATAAAACCAAATCATCCAAAATCATCATCATCATCAAAAACAGAACATATTAGCATTTTATTATCCACAAACGTTTTTTCTGCTCAGTGTGCTGGACTGTGAATTATGTATATTTTTTTTTGGTAAAATGTTTTCTCTTTATAGTGTTTTTGAATTAAATAGATAGCTTTTTTCACGTCAAAGGCTTTTACAGCCGTTAATTTTATGAATAAGTTAATTAATTAATAAATCGCCGATTATGTCGCTTCCATTGAACTTTTGTCGGTATTTTTATTGCTTTGTTTATTTGAAAATGCATAGAAAGAGAGCTTCCAATATAGTTTGTTTGAGTGCATGCCTTTGTTGTTACTTTGTATATTTTTATGTATACTGATTCAAATAATAATCCCAGTGAGTATTTTAACATTTTATTATTATCTACTTATTTCATTATCAATAAGGCATTACTAGTTATCTGTATAGTTTATCAATATATTTTTGATAACAAGTTGAAATGTATTTTTTTAGGTTGATATTTTTATACAATTGATCTTCTGTCGATTTTTAGATGAAATAAATAAATATGAAGATATGTATCTTCTTCTTCTTTTTGTGCCATGTCAGGTCCCCCCGACGTTGGCAATCACTCCGGTGAAAACCTTCCTGAACAGGTCCTCCACTGTCTTCATTCCGGTCCACTCTCTAATGTTGCGCAGCCAGGACATCGGCTTTCTGTCAACTCCCCATCTTCCCTCTATCTTGCCCTCCAATATAAGGCAGAGGAGACGATACTTCTCTCCACGCGGCACTTGACCCAAATATGAGACCTTCCTCACTTTGATAATCGACAACAGCTCTCTCCTGGCTCCGGCTCTCCTAAGTACTAGAAGATATGTATAGAAGGTGAAAATATATTTCCTCTTCTGCTAATATTTGTGGTTGGTAATATGATAAGCATACGTAAAAGTTAATTTTACGTTTTATTTTTTCTTAATTAATTCTTCCTTATTACGTATTATATTTTTCTTAGGAAGGTAGAATATGTAATTACTACACGTTGATTTTGACATTACATTACATTTACGATAACGTTTACGTTTTTATGTATACATGTGAAATAAATAATATGTTATTTTTCAGTTGCTTAAAACATCGTCATTATGAACGAATTCGACGGTGATATGATTAATCTACGAATGTCTAAAACCATTTTATTGGCAAAAAAAGAGCAACTTGAATTGTATCTCGTAATTATGTGTATCATCGAGTTAGTACCCATAATACAAGTTTCACATCTTTGTTTGGGAGCAGCTCGATCTGTGTGAATTGTCTATGCATGTTATGTTATTTTTTATTAGATGTGGTTTGTCTGTTGGTTATGTTTCTTGTGGGATATGCCGTAATAATATTTAATGTAGGTATCTTAATATTTATCAGGAATCCATACTATTTTTTCAAGTCAGCAACATCGATATATTGGCAACATTGTGATAGTCGTAAATTATTTTTTTACTGAAAGCTTATAATTACGCGTCCAAGAGTTCACAGATTGTTGCAAAGCACTTTTTTAGATTTATTAGAGTCCATGCTTGATGTCTTGTGATTTTAACGGGAGTCAAATTTAAAAAGCAATCCTATGGAAAAGGTAATTTTTAAGATCAGTACATACATAATTGTGAAAAAGTGGCGATGACCATGGTGATATAAACTGTCAGATATCATTTTGTCAAAATGAATAAGCTGTCGGCGACTTTAATCCTCGTAAGGAGACTGTATTCAATATGTTAATAAATCCCTTAACCTCCTGACGACCAGAGGTCCTTTTTCTCTCCGATTTTTGTGAAACTTTCAGAAATGGCTCCTTTTTGGTTGTATTTCTAGGGAAAAATAGTGAAAAAAATCCCTGGCCGGAAAATATGGCTTTTCTCTACGTACTACTCATAGGACATCTGACGCCTAGACAGTTGTCCTTCTCATAGTACATAGAAAGGTTTTCCAGCATTTAAAAGGATATTCCAGAGAATATTGAGAAGAAAAAAACACTGAATAATGTTTATTTTTTTATTAATAATAAATGTTTATTTTTGGTATGTTTAAATTTCAACTATATTATTCACAAATATTTACTTTTTAGTCTGAAAAAACATAAAACTAAATTCTATGGTGATTCTTTACTCAGAATTTAAATACTTAGCCAAGAGATCAATTTTTTTCTGAAAAGTCTTATTTATAAATATATGATAATAATATATTTAAAATAAGTTAAAAAGTAAAATAAAAAAATCAGGTTAGAACACTTAGTCCTTCCAACTTTCACTAAAAAAATGAAGTTATGCAATCAAAATACAAATATCTAATCATCCGCATTATTGTCATAAAAATTGAAAAAAACAGTTTCTTTCGGAGACGATGCAAAGACTTACCTCGCATTTTGTGCAAAAAACTGTTTTTTTTCTTTTGACAACCAGTGTTTCTGCATCACGCTTGTTTTGGTCCATATTGAGGTAAGTGAGATGCTCCCTGTTAGCGTCGTTGTTTTGTGGGAATTGTTTGATCAAAACCTTCCGCTTTTTGTGTCGTGGTTCCAGTTCCCTCATTTGCTCGGGATCACTTTCTCAATCACTTGGTATATCGTTGCCACATACAAGCTCCATACCAAGATTTAGTGTGTACTCTCGGAGTTTCAAAATTTGAGATCTCGGTTTTTTTCTGAGCAACTTGAGAAGTTCGATATTGGAACCACGAATTAACAACCACCAAATCAATTAGATGGGCTATTACTCGAACTGTCTATTTTTAGTACGATTTCTTGACGGACAGATAGAAAACATACAATCAGCAAGATCAACACCGTCCATATTGGTCAAACAAAGGTTTCACTTTCCAGATTCTTTCTCTTTGCTCTTCTGGGGTTACTTCAGCATCATAAATACATTTGAGTTGTGTTCTGGTTGCATAAAATCTAGTGCGAGTCATGGCACAGGCAATTACTGGAACCGTCCACTTTTCTGACCAGTACATATTCATTTGAGGGTATTGAAGAGCTGATATTATCATAGATATACCAAAAATATACTTTTAACTCTCTAATAGTTAAACCCAGAGTTTTGCGTTTCAAGAATATGCATGTCCTATTAGTACACTCCACTATGGTTTGCAGAATCTCGTCATCAATGTACTGGTTAAAAAAAATTGAATATTCCAATATGTTGTATCAAAGAGCACATAGGCTGATTGCCTCTAATGGGACTCCTCTGATTCTAATTTTTCACCTGTCCATTCATTCTTATCAGCTTCAATATCATCACATCGAAGTGCTTGGGCGCGAGATAGTTGTGATCGACCCCTTCCTCTGCCATGCCCTCCACGCCTTGATTCTCTAGTACGTCCTCAAAATCGTGATGGTACTAAAAAAGACGAATCTGATGTTACTGGAGAAGGAACTGGAGCTTGTACCATTGAATCTTCACTATTTTCTGAAACCAAGTGTTTTCATCCGAACTTTGGCCATTTTCAGTGAGAATATCAATATTTCTGCCAAAATCTGGAGGTAAATATACTGGGTCCTCATCAGAATCGTTTCCTGAATAGTCAAAATTTGATTCATTGAGGATATCCAATATTTTTTCATCGGTCAAATCCATAAAGAAAACAAAAATGATCCTATGTACTACGTTTAAAACAAGAGAAGTTTAAATATTAAACTTTAATTGGCGACATTCGTCCTACTGGTAGAACAAAGAAAATGTATAGGTTATGTCTCGTTAGTTTCCTAATAATTCAACGAAATATTGATACAAACAACTAGAGGGATACTTTATCATTACTTTTAGAAAACATTTAGACGAAAAAACTTAAAATTTGGCTGGATTAAAACTGATAAGACTTACCTTTGTGAGAGCGCGAGCGTAGCTGCATTTCCTCCGACGCCACTTTTAATGAAATGGTAGCTGTCAGTGGTGCGATTTTTATCTGATTGTTGGAACAGGGCTTGACCAATAGCAGGAAATTCAAATTTGAACAATGCCACAAAAAGTTAAGACCATAGATTTTTTTTATTTCTATGTCCTGTACGTTGGTCGTCAGGAGGTTAAATGCATGATTTTTTTATTTTTGCTGGAATTTTTTTTTTAAATGCAGTGCTTTGTATATTTGAAGGAAAAAATATGAAAAAAAATAAAAGATGAACATTAGCATTTATTTTTTGAAAAAAAAAATGGTATGTAGCCAAATGGCAACATTATGCATTGCTATATAACTTACAAAAAAATATTCTTTATTTTCGTTTTTCATTAAAAAGAAATATATTTTACGAGCGATGAAATTCCCTGAATTTTTTTCTTGTCAAATTCTGTATAAAATTCATTTTTAAAAAAACAAGTAAAAAGTTTCAAAATGCAACATATAGTTAGTCGTCACACTGATATATTGCAACTCATATTTCAAAATAAAAATGGCTGCCACAATGCAAATTACTCTATTATTTTGATCTATGGAATATTTCTAAATGGCAACAATGCGTGTTTACACTAACACTTCATTTGGTTAAAAAATTTACAAGGTTTTAGGTATGTAGCCAAATGGCTACAAAATGCATTTAAGGGGTTTTCATTATAAAACTTTAAAAAAATAAAAACTCTTCAATGTATGCTTTCTATTTAGAAGATTTTTAAGTCATGTACTAATTTTAGGGTTCATCGGTAGCCTGTAGGTCTCGTGAGCGGGGGGTCCGTGGTTCGATCCCAGGTGCCGGCAAACTCCCCTTTCACCACACAAGCTTTAAGCTTACTGTAGAAGGTGTATAAAGTTGTATTTAGGTTTATAACAAAACCAAATATTTATATTAATAAAAAAAAACTGTTCACAAAAAATGTCCAACAGTAGCGGTCAAAGTTTTGGGTTGATCATGAGCATCACAAAAAGTAACCGTCCGTATTCCCGTGGTGTGGGACTGAGCCATGGATCAAAGAGAAACCAGACCCTAATGGGTGAACTGAGAATATACCTGTACAAGGAGTATTCGAGGAATTTGGGTTTGATTTCTTTTTCACATTGATTATTATTTTTTGCTGGTATACATATTTTCTACGTCTAATGATATGATTTACCCATGTTTAATGTTTTTTTAAGAAACAATCTTTTGTTTTACCTATCCTGATCACGTGACATACAACCCTGAAAACTAACAGTTTATATGTATATAACTTTATTATTTATACAAATTGTTGAAGGTTGTTTGTGTTTACACTGTGAAAACTCATCTATACTTATATTATAAAAAGAAAAGGTTTGATTGTTTGCAATGAATAGGCTCCGAAACTTCTGAACCGATTTGAAAAATTCTTTCACTGTTGGGAAGTTACACTATTCCCGGGTGACATAGTCTAAAATATATATTATATTTAATAAAATAGGGATCCTTGCTAAAACTCCAACAATGTAATCCAATGTGTAAAAAATGTTCTAAACTATTTATTGATCGCGTGCTGTGCGAAAACCATTGATGATAGAACAAAATAATGTATTACGACTTTGCAGAACACATCATTGTTTAAAAAACGCGACAGTATATTTCTAATTATTATAGTTATGCCACAATTTTTGTGTGTGACGGCTGCTTGTATAAAATAATTTGAAAAGAATTAATAACGCAGTTAAAGAGTGGTGCCTATCCAACAGTCGCAAAAATTTAAAGTAAGGCCTATATTTCTTGATTTATCACTGTTATTTACTTATTTCAGAGATGCGTATTGTCATTAATGCTTACAATATATGTAATATGATTAAATCACTGCTGACATAAGGCATCTTTGAAATAAGAAAATAATACAGATAACCAAGAAGTATATGCCCAACTAGGTACAAATTTTTGCGACTGTTGAATAGGCACCATTGGCTCTGAGCCACTCTTTCACTACATATTTTGAGACTAACGTTTTCACGCATAGTACGAGTCATTGTGTCATTAATTCTTTTTAAGTTATTTATTCAAATGTTTATTTTTTTTATTTTATTTTTTTATTCTTCACTGTACATTGGTTACAATATTACATGATAAAATAGTGTCATAAAAATAACAGTTATACAATTCAATGTACAGAGGGCGAGTTTATCGCTAAAATGCGATGTCTTCCAACTAACCCGGTTTAAGAAGCGAATATCAAATATTTTAGGGTAGAATAACGTGACGTAAAGAGAAAAGTTTATTATTATTATTTTTACAACACAATTGCACGAGTTAACCTTCTTAACCGAACATATAAACATTGGGGGCGATGAATACAAAAACTCGTTTCGCCTTATTGGAAAACGTTCTGAAACTATTGTTTGTTTACGTAACATATGGCCTCAAATATCATCGTTATTATAAAAACAAAAATAAAAATGAATATTGGGACTTCGTGATAAGAAAAAATCACTTTTGAAACTATAATGAAAAAAATTGATTTATGTTCAGAACTGAACTGAAAAGTTTCTATCTACTATTTCTACTATTACAAAAAAGGATAATCAGCAGACCAGTTGCATGTAATAAACTTGCAAGCTGCACTTTTCGTGCTTACAAAATAATATGTTTTTAATATTTATCTATTTTCCAATAATAACCAAAATATGTTATTTGTAAAATTTCGAATTTATTACAAAACAATGACGTTAATTTTTTTACTGGGATCGACCAATCCAAATCAATCGAACTTTTCCGCGAAATCAACCAGGTATTGTGTTGGTTGATTGCATGTTATCTCGTTTAACAAATACATACCTATTATAGACCACACGATGAGAATTTAAAGCTGAACAGGACAAGATTATAAAATATCTTGATATTGACCACGAAATCAAAAATATATGGAGAACACCAACCACAATGCAATGTATGTAGAAGACTGTCTTACTAATCGCCCACTAAAATAGTTATTTAATTTTAGACCCTGTAGCTTTGTAAGAGGACATGAAAAGAGGAATAGGCCGGCCTCAGAAACGTTGGGCCGATGATATTGTCCCTGTCGCGGGTAGCAGGTGGATGAGAGAAGCCCAAAGAAGAGAAAAATGGAAGAAATTAGAAGAGGCCTACATCCAGCAGTGGAGAGACGGCTGAAGAAGAAGAAGAAGAAGAAGAAGCTTTGTAAGTGTCTACCAATTATAAATTGTTTTATTTTGATAGGACATCATGGAGATTTAAATATTAATTTAAATTAAATATTAATTGTTAATAATATGTTAATTACAAAAACTGATATAAAATAGTTACAATAATTTAATTAATTCTTGTCAATCAAACAAGAATATTCAATTAAAATAATATTGTACTTTTCTTCCTCGCTTAAAGAGACAGAGTATAGGGAAGGATAGGTACCTATATATTATTCATAATACAAAAAAAAAATTATTCAGCATCAACATACTTAGATATTAAAAATAAATTTATGTGTACAATAATACATACATTTAAATTCATACGTTTTCACGTTTCCAGGAAGAACGAAGTCTTGCGTATGAATCGGTAGTATTATAAACATTATACACTCGGTATGTACATTCATAACAATATTATTCATTAATTATAATGAATATATATTCATATCATAAGTACTACAAATAGATTATATTATACTGCATATTTGCAGTACGTATGTTACAAAATATCATAAAGTAGTGGTATATCTATGAAGGTATACAAAAATATAGCGCAATCTTTACATTTGGTTTTCATAATATTATATCAAACGAGTGTATTTAGGTCAATGGTCAAATCACCATTGACCCGCAGACTGCAAAGTACTACATTTATAGTCACTATGGTGTTAGATTTGAAATTGAATTTTCAATGCAAACTTTCACAACGAATGTTAATATTATTATATCTAACTATAATAATATTATCACTTCATCTACCAAATACGTGAAGACAGCAAAGTAACTGTATTTGTTGAAAGTACTGATAATCTTTTTTGCATCACGTATTTGGAATAACTTTGTGAAAGTTCATTTTAATTGAATTAGAATACATTTAAAATAAACCAATGTATTACTTTCACTATGAATAATATTTGTTTCTTACAAAAATCACTGATGATGGGTGTCTACCCAAAGGCCTCTGAGTCAAATATAAGTAAAAGTAATACAGTGTTTATAGTGAAAGTAATACGGTGTTTTATTTTTAATTTATTCTTTCTCTATGTTTTATGTTGTATCTTACACGTGATGTTTTCTTTAAAAAGACACAAAATTCATAAAAAAATGTTTTACTATATCCGAGTTTTATAGTAAAAACTAAGTAGGTACATAAAATCAATATGTGAAAATTTTCGCATTCAATTATACATCAATAATCGATAAATAATAATTCAATACTTTTATTTATAATAATAATAAAACTTTATTGACAGAACATAATTGTATAAACACACATAGTAAATAAAAACAATGTTCTGTCAAATGGCGGACTTATATTATACTAATAACTTTAGAATTCAAAACTTTAATTATTGTCTATTAGATGTAAGTACCTACTTGTTGAATTGTTAAAAATGAATGATTGCACTAATACAGATATTTTGAGCAGACTGCTGTTTTTTAAACCTGTATTTTGAAATTCTAATCCTTCGATATCCCAAATAGGTGATTTTTACCCGGCGTTAGGCTGGTTAGTTTTTGTGTGATCATGGCATGGGAGCTAATCTGGTTGAATAATGCTGACATGTGTGAAAGGCAATGCTGCCGCATATATATTATCTCTCCAGAATAATTTGAAAAAAAATACCAGAATAATTTTTATCACGGCCAGAGAAAAATGTCCAGAACATTTTGCTCTGGCCGGGAATCGAAATCGGGACCAGAGGCCTGAGTTAATAACACACTTTCGCGTTACGTTTTCGTTCCGTTAGCGTTCTCGAACGTTAACGGAGCGGGAACGTGACGTGAAAGTGTGTTATTGACTCAGGCCTCTGGTGACTCAGGTGGAAGAACGTTATCTCCGCGCCACACCGGTCAATTTTGTTATAGGTGTATATAATATTTAAAGTAAATAGGTATATGATATTCTTAGTAAATATGTAAAAGAAAAATCGATTTCTATAAACGTTTGGAAATTCATAAATCTTGACCCCATGTTGCCCATATATCTGTTGATAGGAGTCAGATGTGTCCAATTACTAAAATATAGGCAAACATAAATTCGTAGAGGGTTTGCTTTACCTCCGAAAAGCATTTTATATAGGAATAGAAATCCCACAATACTTATATTACATAATACAGTAATAATAATATGATTTCTCAGTGAAAGAAAGAAAAAAGTTTTTTCGTTATATTGTCGCTCGTTTAGTCCTTGCTGGCACTCGCTTATCCCAGGGATAAAGTTTATATGGTCAGGATCAAAAGGGAGAGCAAAACATATGGTAGAAACTTTATTATGTGGTTGGAAAGATTAGCGAAATTGAACTATTAAACAAAAAATATATTACGTATCCTTGGATAGAGAGTATATGGAACAACTTTCATTATGAAGCTTTATTTCGACAAAACTTTATCGCTGTGAAAATTTCAGCTTTACAAACTTTGACAAAAAATTACATCATGTACGTATTATAGGTATTATGTTGCGTTGTACAGGCAGACATACCCACGCAGTTTACTTAACGAGATATAAGATTTGAAATAAACATTAAATTTTGAAATGAAAATATGAATTGATGCAACGCACTGATGATAAATCAAATTCATTTTATAACGACATCGCAATTTATAGACGATATTAAATTATTATTCACATTTACCTTTTGATGAAATCTTTTTTGATTGATAAAAATAAAAATTATCATGACATCTAGGCAAAGTAAAGTGCAAATGGCGGGTGAGGCAATGGCAATATTAGCAATCTTCTTCAACACGTGACGGGTCTGCTGGGTATCCACATGTGAGATACGCCGTAATGTGGAAGTTGTGGTTGAAGAAACAGCAATAAGAAATAAAATACTAACTGAAAAAAATACTAGGCAATTCACAAAAGAAAATCCATTGTATTTTTTTTTAAATTGATTATTTTCAAATAATTCTATATACCATCATCATGGCATGTCCCAAAGTGGGATAACCAGCATGCCAGTTGCATAAAATAAATATGCAAGCTGTCCTCTCCATGCCAACATAAAATAAAGACATTCAGGATGGTTGGCAAAGATCATCATGAAATGTATTCATTTTTTGAACATCTGCCTTTTACTTCTTCTACTCAAGTGCCATGTCAGGTCCCCCCGACGTCGGCTATCACCCTGGCGTAGGCCTCTCTGTCCTGCGCCAGCCGGAACAACTCCTCCACCCTCCGAACTCCGGTCCACTCTCGGATATTTCTCAGCCAGGACATCTGCCGCCTTCCCACACCACGACTACCCTCAATTTTTCCTTTCAAAATGAGTTGGAGCAAACTATATTTCTCATTTCGAAGTACGTACGAAGTACGTACGAAATATGCCATCTTCCTCATCTTTATGTTGGACAACATCTCTCTATCTGTTCTAGCCCTCCGCAACACCTCATTGTTGGTAACCAAATCAGTCCATGGGATGCGCAACATTCTGCGATGAAGCCACATCTCAAATGCCTCTATTCGGTTCATTGTGTTCGCTTTGAGGGCCTTTTACAGGACACTTAAAAACATACAGAGAAGAGTGGGAGATCAATTATTTAACGGGTGCTTCACGGGATCAACCATTCACAACATTTTAATAATTTCGTGAAAGTTATTTCATGAAGTCATTCTGTCAAAACAATGGGTTCTTGTGAAGAACTGAATATTGGAATTGTTTCGGGTAGAGTGACCATGACCTTACAATATTTTTTATTGGAATAAATGAAAATGCATAATTCTGTAATTAATGGAAACAAAATCACACGATTATATTCTGTTTTAACGTAAAAATGGTCTAAAGAGACATAATATATCATTCTCGATTCTACACTAAACAAGATAAAAAAGAGTAAAGAAGAAAACAGAAGAAAACGATGAATGTTTATTAGTATCCAAGGCCGACATATTGTAGGTAATAAGAAGAACAACAGTTTGAAGATGTATTTTGTTATACAAATATTTGGCATCTGTTTCTCGGTCCCTTTTCCTACCTTTCTTCTCTCTAGTAGGTACCTCCTCTCTTTTAAAGGTTTTTTTGTGGACGTTTCGTGAAATTGGATTAGTTGGAAGAAATCGCGCCTCAGCAGTAAATTCGTCCTATGTAATCATCTATGTAATCTATTACCATATATTTCTATTAAAAGATTATATTAAATTCAATTGTATTTTTATGCAAAAGTGCTTGCACTGAGTTCGCAGTAAAGAATAAACAAAATATAAATATAACCCCATTATTTAATGATAACCGATATTGTTTATTGAAAATTTTATTATTTTCCATTTCTATAATGTTCGTGGTTTAATATTACCTAAATATATAACTGTTCAAACATTGTACGCAAAATAAATTCACAAAATACATACATATTGCAGTCATATTTTTTTATTCTATGTATTAACCAAGAAAAACGTAGACTTATTCTTTTGGCACATAATATTACAAACAAGTACATTACATAAATATTTGACCAACAAAGTTTGCGGATAAGTAGGTACTTATGTTGGTACTAACAAACCTATAAAAATGACAAAAAAAATGAAATAAGTAAACAAATTCACTTACTTACCATAATATTTCTAAAACAAGAACATTAACATGCAGTAGGCCATTGGCAAAAACAAAAAAAATATTGGGGAATGGGGTGTGAGGGAATTTAGCAAATCGCAGTCGCAAAGCAAACCAGTGCAGAAACCAGTAATTGTGAGCTATACAGGGCACCCGCTGTGGCATTTCCTAATTTTGATGCAGAACATTGAAATATATCATTATTTTAAAAAACGTTATAAGTGTTACATGTTCTTTGCATGAAGAATTTTTGAACATAATTCGTCCTATTTCGTGGTAATATAAATGTCAAAGAGGTTCTCGTAGTTCGCAAGGGACAATCGAATTATATACAACTTGCTTTCTGCCAATGAACCATTTGTATATTAATTGCGGTAGATAAATATCCAAAAATTAATTAAAATATGCCACGGAACATCCGGCAAAGAATAGATCTCACACTCTTTTCCGTAAGTTTTCTAGTGTCCTGTAAAAGACAGGTGTTTGAAAAAATAAAGAATATTACATACATACATACACCTTCTACTTTTTGTCCTTGATGGGTTGGGGGTCAATTGCCCCTTGGTACCTCCTCCAG
This sequence comes from Athripsodes cinereus, assembly GCA_947579605.1. Classification (NCBI taxonomy): domain Eukaryota; kingdom Metazoa; phylum Arthropoda; class Insecta; order Trichoptera; family Leptoceridae; genus Athripsodes; species Athripsodes cinereus. The sequence goes on from OX388323.1 coordinate 7,809,779, forward strand.
AGATCCCTGTCTACCGCTGCTTCCAAGACCTCTTGCCACTCCAAACCAAGTCTTTCAACACACAAGTTCGACACCTGCCCTTGCCAGCTGTTTCTAGGGCGAAAGAATATTTGCATCGTAAATTCAGCGATAAAGTTTGCAATCCATCCTGAATGTCTTAATTTGTTGGTACGGTGAGGACAACTTGCATGTTTATTACATGCGGCTGGTCTGTTGGCTACCCCACTTGTGGGATATTCCGTGATGGTGTAGTTGTAGTAGTAGTAGTAGTAGAATTGATATTGTGTTAGTAAGTTAGTTAGTAGGGCAGATTGAGGAATGACCTTTTTCGAATTGTCCTGGGTCTGGGTGTTACATGTATATGTGTTTAGTGCATTGTATATGTGTGTATCGTCGCGTTAGTACCCATAATACAAGATTCATCTTAGTTTGGGACTAGCTCGATCTGTGTGAAATGTCTATGTATGTTAGTTGTTTTTTTTTTTTTTTTAAGTAGAAGTATCAATATTATATACAAATCCTTTTTAACTCTCTATTAAAAAGGTATGCAATATAAATGCAAGTAATTGAAAAAGCTTGTTCGAATTGGAGTTCTTATTATTAATCTTCTGTAGATTTGAATAATAGCTGAATTATATTCGAGGTTTTTATCATAATTTAGTCTCGACAAAGTATACTCTAATTTCATAGCACGTACTAGCTAAGCTCATCGTAGGATAAATTAACAATTTTAATAAAATTTAATAGCGTCAGAATAATTAATTAGGAGAGATGCAGAATTCTAATTAGATAACTTACTATCAACTTGACTTAAATTTCTCGCTTGTTTATTTTAAATATTTTGCTATTACAAAACATTCAATATTTCATTTACTTAAATTTATAAATTAATTAGTAATAGAGTAATGATGTTGTAAAATTTAATGTAGTTTGAAGTAATAAAAAGAATTTGTAATAATGTTGATATATTATTGCAAGATAAACTGAAATAATTGCTTTTAACATCCAGTAAATGAAACTCCCAGACCCAAAACACAAAATATTTTCTTTTTTTATTTCTCTCTGGCCAAGATGCGAACTTTATATCTCGTGTCTCAAAAGCAAGAGAATTAAATTGGTAAAAAAGATAGCTATGTTTCTATCATTTAAAATAATAGCCAAAAGATGTCCATCTGTAATCAAAATGATATCTGTCAAAAAGAACATTGTCCCTTGTCAAAGTTGAATTGGTATTACCATTAATGTTAAATAATATTTTAGCATTAATAACATTTTGTGTTCCGATTCTATTCAACTATAAGTAACAGGGGCGTGTCTTCCATACAAGCAGAAATGCCGGGTTTAACTTTAGCAATTGAGGTTAAAAAACACTATTCAAAAAATGATTATATTATGTGTATTTATCAACCCAATTAAAAAAAATTATACCATTATTGCTTTATGCCACGTATTTAACCTTTTTATTTTTTAATTTTCTTATTATATTTTCAATTACACTCTAGTGTTTTGAGCGTACAGTATTAGACTTTTGCATTGTTGTTTTGTAGATTGATGACTGACAAGAGATCCACTTGTATGCGAAATTGTTTAGAAAAGTTTATCATAATTCTCTAACGATACCTAATCAACGCGCCGGCTTTCGTCCGATTGCTTAAATTAAGCATCATTAAAAGCACTCAGTTCTTGGATGCGCAGCCATTATGTAACACTTAATACATCACATTTTGTTTATTTAAAATACATTTTTTTAAGTTCAAATGTCACCATTTAATATTCATTGATTTTATATATGGTAAATTATTTGACATGTGTGATATTCATATTGAAAATTTTAGTTGAATTTGTTGATTATTAGTAATAGCTCTATAATCCTTAAAACCACGAGCTGTACTCGATTTTGAAGGTTAAATAGATACCTGTTATAAAAATTGTATAATTGTGTTTGTTGTATTTATATATTTATTTAATGTGTTTTTTTTTAAAGATATATCTGGGCTTTGTTATAAACCCAAATACAACCTTATACACCTTTATAGTAAGCTAAAAGTTTGTGTCGTTAAAGGGGAAATTGCCGGCATCTGGAATCGAACCGCAGACCCCTTGTTCACGATGCCGAGACTCTACCTCCAGGCTACCAACGAACTCATTATTGTTTTTTAATAAATATTTTAATGGGAATTTGCATTCAACTTATACCTACTTTAACTTTATATTGAGGATGGGTCTACCCAGTATGTAAGTCTTACTTACGCCACTGATAAGAAGGTGATTAATTTTATAACCTCTTATTAATTAATAACATTGTATCAAGATCATGGAAATTAATTGTTCAATTTGGGGAGAAATGTTTCTTATAATTTATTATCATCCCAATTATTATTCCATTAGTAATTGTAATATTATTTCTTGTGTCGTATCGTTTGATTTATTACACAACTTGTCTCGTTGCTACAGTTTGTTTTAGATACACAATAGTATGTAGTCATAAAATATTTTGGTATCACAGTAGTTAGTTTTATATTATGTAAATATAAGTATTCCTTCTTGTACAATAAGACAAATTCATTTTATATTATATTTCCCAGCATTAGCACAAACAGAAAAAATATTTTAGCTATTTAAGAACAGATAAAAACTTTGAAAGATCATCTACCATTATGCGCTTTAATTTATAACCTTCTGCTCGTCTTTACATGACTATATTATAATATTATGTAGATATGTATTTAGCTGAAAGAAGGGGTGTGAGGAAGCGCGGACGTCCAAGAACCACATGGCTTGATCACGTGCACCAAATTCTTTAGGACAGCCGAGTGTTGAGTAAGAAAAATCGGTATAGTATAGTAGTAGTATTGTATGAGGTGAAAGTTTTACTCCATTGCACTGCGTACAGTCGGACAGAGATTTGCCTCACGTTTTACATAATATGGTACGACATTCGGCATGTCGCTAGAATAAGATGCGGTTTGGATTCGTCGAAAAGATGTCGTATTTCAACATTGAAGCGTGCATCTCACCAAGACTATCTCATAATACATTGACCACGGGTAAGGGAGGGTACAGCTCTTGAAATATAATGACCGACGCTACATCTAATCGAGTTACTGTTTTTTGTTTCTAATTGTCCATAGGCCCTTATTATTTAGGCACTCGGACTTGTCATACATTCATCACAATTTTAAATTAATATATAAAAAATAAAACATTTCACAAAACAACCCAAGTTATACAAAATATGAAGTTACAAGATCTTTGTAGTGGTGAATATAAAGAGTCTGCAGCTACGATGTCAAATATTTAAATAATTACGGAATAAAACAAATTACCTATATCACAATAAATAAAACTTGTCCTCTGTACATTGAATTGTATAAATAATATTTTATGATACTTTGTATTGATTTTGAATAGTGTAACCAATGTACAGTGAAGATTAAAATAAATTAATAAATAATCAATATTTTTTTATTCATTAATCATTTCGTCAATTGTTTAAAATGATTTATAATATATTATTAACAAGTTAATACAATTTTTTGTTGTTATGGTGGTGCTTGTGTGTCTATTTTTTGTTTTGAATTTTTTCTTTCACTCGAATATTTATTATGTCATATGTATCATGAGTCATTTTTTTGGGTCATATTTTCATAATGGTGGTTTATTTTAATATGTGTTTTTGCAATTGGCTTCTGAGCCAATTGAATAAATAAAATTAAAAAAAAAACATTATTATAAAGTGAAAATTTATATCTAAATATTACTATAACAAATACCTTTATTGTTTAATGACTGACGTATACTTTGATATTTTCTTTAGTATTTTCCTCTTTAATGAACCTAATATTTTCATAATAGCTTATTCACAGTTACAAATGCTTATTAATTATTAGATATTCGGTATACAATATCATTACGAACAGGTATATTTATGTAATATAATATGTACATTATAGGAACGCTTTCTCATTTCTTCCCATTAAATAACTTACAATGTTACATTGTGCAAACAACAAACCCCAGTCGAGATTTCTGATTGATGTAGGTACATATTTGTCGATATAAATAGCTGAATTAATAGGTGTGCCTTCTCTTAAATATTTGTATAGATATTATTATTTTGTTAATATCTAATAAATATCGGAGTTAAGTATGCTTTCATATTCGTTTCATAAAAATATTATAATAAGATAAACACAAATATATCACCACAATGTTTTCCCTCAATACATATTATGAAAAATAAAGTAAATAAATTCATATGAAATATTATTTACAGCAACAAACTTATTAACTTATGATCTACCTACTCCAAGTGTAGGTATAGTTAGTGAACTTTCAATACCTGCATACATAGGGAGCTTTATTTTTACTTTTTTTTATGTCTGTCATGTATTTCTTATGTATTCTCTAAATGTAAAAGGCTCACGCCGATAGTTATGAAAAAATAAAATAAAATAAATAAAGTAATGTGCAGTAAGCTCACATGCTATCCTGGAGTGGGACATTTGATGGTGTTGATAGAATGAAGACACATTTTTGGAGCTCCCATCTTTAAACTTTAGTGAAGTTTTATGCACACACATACACGGCATTTCCCACAGGTAGACTAACCGGCAGATCAACTGCATGTTAGATATAAATAAAAATTAAAGGTGCCAATAAGAATTAAGTTAATCAAGATGGGTGGCATACCTCATCGTTGAATTGGAGATGTTAAATGTCTTATACGTAATGGTTTGTCAATACCTGCTTTTAACAGGATATTTGAAAACTTATAGAAAAGATTCGAGACCTATTCTTTGCATCGGACTTCACAGGTTCATGTCAAATAAATATTTCAAATTATGATAGTCTATTACTAATGACGTAAATGTTTTTTTTTTTATTTTTTCAGTGGACTACTTCAACGGTTCGGTTCTAAAGCTGCATAATGTGAGCCGAACTCAAATGGGAGGTTATTTCTGTATTGCTACCAATGATATATCCCCGTCTGTCAGCAAGATGATTATGGTGAACGTTCATTGTAAGTTGTATTTTTAATGTATTTATTTGTACCTACATATAATATATTCTTAATAAATTAATTGTATACCTAAGTACCTAAACTTTATTTTGTAGGTAAGAAATTTAAATGAATAAAGAAAATTTATTGTCGATATGGGATAACTTGCAAAACACTGTATATTCATAACACGACCTCGAGAAGAGGTTATCGTGTGTTTGTTGTGCAATGCTGTCATTTAAAAAGCGTGTTTACAGCTTCCTCCTTTTCTCTTGCTCTCGCAGGCAAAGATTCTTCTTGTTTTTGCAACAACAAGCTTCTAATTATTGAATATATACCTACAAGTGTACCATGTATCTTTCATGGATTTACGTCCAAGATGAAGACTTTACAAATGACTGAAAACTACAAGTTTAATACCTATTTACTTACTTATGTATTTCCTACTACTACTACTATACCATCACGACATATTCCACAAGTGGGGTAGCCAGCAGACCAGCTGCATGTAAGAAACATGCTAGCTGTCCTCTCCGTGCCAATATGTATTTCCGATAGCCGAAAAGCCTTTGCCTCCAAAACAATAGATCTCCAAGTCTTTCTATCTCGAGCAATAGAATACCAGTCGTATTTGGTTTAGTGTTATGGCAAAAATAAAATATTTTGTTTGTTGAACCATCTAAGTAATATAGCACACCGAGCATCGAAAATATGATTTTCATTAATAAAGTTAATTAATGTTTCAATTAAATTTATAATTAAGTTATTTTTCATCATAAATAATAAAACAACCTTCTAATTAAGTCACATTAAATCTAATTTGTTTATAAAAGGAAAATTTTGCTACTTTTTATAATACGTTGCCTTCAAGTTTCTCAACATTGTGTAGATACACCTTAACTCTATCTGGTTTCTTCTGTATTTAAGCACACCTGAATGATTTTCATCAGTTTGCAATCTGACGAACGATGATTCGGAAAGGAATAAAAAAAAGATAGATTATTATCATAAAAAATTACCCTGTGTTGAGACCATAATACCTTTTGGTCAAGTTGATCTCAGCAAGAAAAAAGAACAAAGCAAAACACGAAAAAAAACAAGACACAGAAAAAATCACAAATGGGACATCATCAAAAAGATGTAACAACAGAATCAAAGTCGTGTTGGGATGAAGGCGAAGAAGTGGTGGGTGGGGGCAGAGGTGGAGTAGAAAGAAGCAGAGACAACTTCACTTCACCCCAACATGAATGCCCTTTAAATTAATTTAATAGAACAATTAGTTCCGAAAACGATAAAACTAAATACAGTTATTTGAGTGGAAAATACAATATCTTTTATTTAGCATAAATTAATAAGTAATAAAATATGTATCTATCCCAGACATTTCAGTATTACTTTTGTACATTAGATGATTTTTTGTTTACCTAGCTATTTGAATGTCTGACCTCTTCAAATAGGTTTTACTGTTTGTTGGTATGACCTATTCAAATAGATTCTTGTTATAAAAGCTATAGGCTATGGTTGATTCATAAGTGTGGGCGGACTGCTTTCGTTTAATCTTGAGTGTGATAAAATAAATCGATTGATATACTTTGTTTGAACTCAATGTGAAAACCTAAAAAGTGGATGACAGGCCTCTTAGTCTATTCGTATTAAATGAGATTTCTAGAATTTTCGCAACATGCTCAAAAGTTTTTCAGTAAAAGAAAGGATAGTCTTTTCAATAATTCTTATATCATTATTCATCGCCCTCAACGCTCCTCTCGGGAGCACAGGGTAGAAACCAGCCTCCTCCATTCAGAACGTCTCTGCGCCAATTGCGTCACCTCTTTCCACGACATTCCCTGCGCTCTGATGTCGTCGTCATAGGAACGGTGTATTGTGAAATAGGGACGCCCTGGCCGACGGAACCCTTGCGGACGGAAGAACAGCGCTCTTTTTGGCCAACTATCATCGGGCATTCTCAGAACATGTCCATGCCAGGACCATCTTCTCTCCAGTATTACGGAGATTACAGGTCTCTGCTGGGTGCGCCGGCGCACATCATCATTTGTGACATGTTCATACCATTTGAAATCCAAAATCCTTCTAAGACACTTGTTTTCAGAGCTTAGTATCTTCCGCTCTTGAGCCTTGGTTAAGTGCCAAGACTCACTGCCATATAGAAGGATTGGGATGATGCACGCATTGAACAAGCGACATTTTCTATTTATTTCGTCTATTTATATCACTACACTACGTCTTTAATGACAATTCACGATGAAAAAATAGAACTTTTCCCAATGTGAACTAGTTGAGACCACAAGTTATAAATTCAAAAAGCAGATTGGGAGTCTTATTTTCGGTTCTGGTGCTGTTCCTGGAGTGGAATGAGTGTCGGATTGTTTTCGTTTATATCTTATTTTAATATTATTTTTTGTTTTTCTTTATTGGGGTGAAATACTTTTCCTTTTTTTTTTTGATAGATTTGTTTTTTTGTTTTGATATATTTTATGTATGTTTTATATACGTATGTTTATATTTAAGGATTTAATTGAACCTATTGTAATTGTGTGAATGTTGGATCTATCTGTGCGTGTTTGCGTGATGTCTGTTCGAGATTGAATGCATCTATCTATAAATATTGTGTGCATGGTCTGGATGTTCGATTATTTTGCTGATTTTTACTAATTATGTATAATGAACATCTGTAATGCGCCTTGAAATAAATACATATAATGACAAAGAGGATGTATGTATCTATAAGAGGTGTGAGAAAGCGCGGACGTCCAAAAACCACGTCACTTTATCACGTGGATCAAATTCTGAAGTACGGTTGCGTGTTGCGTAAAGGAGTCGGGGTGTACTCGTATATATGAAAAATTTGATGAATATTTTGGAAACAAAATATTTATGTGAGGATAGATCTATATGGCATTCTGTTCTCTCTAACTAACCCGTCTGGGACATAGCGTGAGGATTTAGATGGATAAGTCTTTAACTACTCTATCCATCTTATACCTCCACAGACTGTTATGAGCCTATTGCTAATTTTTGATGTCATACATACCAACATTAAGAATTACTTTATACCTTTTGATTTTTTGATGCAAACAGTAGATGCTCTGTTGGCGTTTGCATAATTTTGATAGGCTGACGGTGACCAATCAATAATAATTCTTTCCCATCTGTATGTAATTTTACGATTACTGAAGGCAGTAAATTTTGGATTATATCTGGTGGAATTTTCTTCCAAAGTCTTGCAGCATGGATGTGGAACGATGAAGAGTAAAAGTGTGTGCTGGTATATACATAAAGCAATAAAATGTCACCACCACTAAACTTACAGTTGTGTATATATATCTAGTTGATTTATAATAATGTATCTCACTTATTTAATACGCAAACACAATAACAAAACAAAGCGACTGCTATATGTAAATTATATTTGTTACATGCCAGTCTTTTCAAATGGTTTTCGATAAATCTGACATTGTGTATTTGTTTACGTGGTTTAGATATCTCTTGGGGAAAAACAACAAATTATTTACCAACCATACTTCATTCAATAACTTGTATTTTCCAAAGTAATCTTTACCCACAAACCGTTCCTCAACAATAATAATGGTTGTATTTACTTTACTACACTTTGATTAGAGATACGGCAGAGTTATTTATTCTATTTTGTTGCTTTAGAGAATTATAATTTATAACCACAATATATCTAAATTCATCGATCTCTCTATAACACTTGAGTAAATTGCGTGAATGGGGTAGCCAGATTGCGTATTTATTATAGGTACAGATTGTTCTTAATGCGATAATAAGAATTAATAAGATTAAAGTTTGTGGCATACTTTACAGTTGAATTGGAGATGTTAATTGTCTAATTTGTGAGGTTCTACGAACCGCTGCTTTTTACATAACACACTAGAAACTTATAAGGAGCAGGAGAGACCTATTCGATGCAGAAAATACTGTACGAATTATATATATTTTACTATAGAGCTTAGAAGCACAGTAGGTATAAATATAATATATATTATTTGTTGCTGTGGAACAAATTCCCTATAATTTACGACAGTGTGGAAGTCTTGAAGGCAAAGACTCTATTGTTTTGAAGATGCTTTGATTCTTGAATGCTCCATTGCGGTGCTTTGTGCACAAAACTGCGCATCTTGAAAAAAGTCTTGTTACTAACGTTTCTATCAGATGCACAGCATGATAACAAACTAAATAATTTATTTCGCAAGAAAACGTGCTAACATTAATAACCGGGTTAGTTCAAAGACATCGTATTCTAGCGATAAACTCGCCTTCTGTACATTGAATTGTATAAATGATATTTTTATGATATATTGTAAACAATGTACAGTGAAGAATAAAATAAATAAACTCAATACTTTTGTTTTCAATTTGATGTATATTCCTTACGAAATGTTTGATTTTTTGGAGCTTTTTCTTTTAATAGATTTGTAACCGAAGAAATGTATAGGTTTGATAAAGTGTGAAGTGTTTGGGATAGTATTTATTTTTAGTCTGTTTTTAAATTTTTTGATATTTCTTATTTTTAGAGTTTTTTTTTGTATTGAATGTGTTTGTGCGAATGAGTGTATTATGTGTGCGAAATTGGGTGAATGGATGTATTGTGAATGAATGTATTATGTGTAAGATTTTCTATAATTGTCTTTTGTGTTATTGCTGAAGTGTGCACTGTTTGGATGTAAGACTATTGGAATGTTTTTGTCGCTTACATGTTTATATTTATATGTCTTTCATCTGTTGTGTACCATGTGAGTAAATAAATAAATAAATAAAACGTTTAATTTATTGTTGGTAAGTATCACATTGTCCACCGTATATGTAAAAAATATTTTATTGTGTAATTATAGACATTTCTAAGTTTACTATCTACACACTTATCTATGAGTGGTTTTTCTATGGACAAAAATAACAATAATAAATATCGCATGTTACGGGAATAATAATATGTGGAGTTTCACGTAAAGTGTATTATTTTATTTATCTCAGTATCGCATGGGTCATAAACATTGATCTTAATGATAGAAATTTTCTTAAAATTGCCTCTTACCTACCCACTTAGATATTTCACAATGAAAAACTTTTCTTTCAAAAAAATCTACACAAAAGCTTTCATGCTATTATTTTTATTATTTGATTAAGGTAAACATGTAATGTATCATTACCATAAGTTGTGTAATTTACTTCATAATTCGTTTATTCATCATCAAGTTCCATAAAGCGATATTTTTTCTGCTTATTTAATTAGCCTCACATCACTACCATGGGTGGCCAACTTTTTCAGTAGCCGGGCCAGATTTTTGAAATAAGATTTCTTACCGGGCCGTTCAATTTCATACTTCATATCATCATCATCATCATCGCCCTCAATACTTCTCTCGAGAGCACAGGGTAGAAACCAGTTTCTGTTTATATTGGAGTATATAAACTACTATACCATCACGGCATATCCTACAAGTGGGGAAGCCAGCAGACCAGCTGCATATAATTATATAAATCAATATAAACGAGATAGTGTAATATTTCAAATTGAAAATTCTTCGACGGGAGGTTATAAATTTCACATAAAAAGTAAATTACAAAAATTGAGACTGAGAAATATCCCCGCAATCGCCAATTAGTAGGTAATACTAAAAATAGTATAATATATATTATATGATAGGCACAATGCTGGTATTTTGAACCCGCGTTCTGAGCCTAATCCTTTGATATCCTGTATATCTGGATAGGTGAATTTTTCCCGGCATTAGACAGTTAAGATTTTGTGTGACCATGACTGATCATATGGAGACTTATCTGGTTGTATAATGCTGAGAAGTGTGGATAGCAATTCTGCCGCCGCGTAAAAAAAATACATTTTTAAAACTGCTTCACCCCTGCCCTCTTTAGAATAATTTCTTAGTACGTCCTACATAATGTACAGTACTGAAGGTTCATATCTGACGTTGCACGAAAAATTAATTTAAAAATACATAATATAGTTAATTTTCAATAATAATACCTATGAAGAAATAAAATAAAATCATAGATACAAATAATATCACATTTTCTATTTCTATTGTAGTCTTAAAGAAGGACCCATAAGTCAAAATGGTATTTTGAAAAAAGGTTTTTCAATAAAGGTTTTAATTATGAATCCTACTTCAATAAATACTAAATTCCAAGATCCTTTATTATCTTTGTTTAGATAATTATCTAAAATATGAAGAAAACTAAAGAATGGCCGCGTGTTGTGTAAGAGAAATCGGTGAACATGTATGAGAAACTGGATGAATGTGGAGGAAGCGAAAGAAGTTTGTAAGGAGAGATCTATATGGCGTTCTGTTCTCTCTGCCTACCCCTCCTGGGACACGGCGTGAGGGTATAGATAGATAGATAGAAAACTATCAAATTTTTTATCGACAATGGAAAATATTTAATCGAAAATTTAATACTTTATCGAGTAACATTATACGGCAAAAGAAAAAAACACATGCGTACAAATTCAATAAAACTTTGTTGAAAAGAAATCGAATGAAATTTATTTGTTAACATTCGCGTCAGCTTTGAAAAGTGAAAACATCATAACTCAGATAGTTTTATCTTCTCGATTAATAAATGTTGGAACAATGAAGTCTCAATCTGATATAAGTATAAAACAGTTTTAGTTACAGTAAGGTAAATACTGTAAACATTACAACTTAGATAATTTTATTGTCTAGAATCTAGATTAATCAATGTTGAAACGATTCAGATTCAACCTGATGTAAAAAATATTGACATATAAGTTATAGCTTATATGAATTAATATATTTTTTCCAAAAAAAAAAAAGTCAAGGGACCTTGCATCCCTTGTGTCACTGCGACCATAACAGATCTATTGTGACATCCTTTTATTTCATATCTAACTCTCAAGATCTAGGTGCGTCATATAGCTCACTATTTGTCTTGGTGTGAGAAGCTTCACCTTCTCAGAGTCCAGCAGTGGACCACCGAGGATATGACTTCGGTTGCGAGCGAGTGCATCACAGTTACAGAGAATGTGGATAGGTGTTTCATTATCCTCTGAAAAAAATGTGCAGACTGGGGTATCTGACTAATACCCCAGTCTGCAGATTTTGCAGATTTTGCCCAATTTTCGTCATGTGTTTCCTCAGTCTGCATTGTCCTGTCAAGGCCCTCGTTAGAATCCTTATTTGGTTTTTATTAAGTTTTAGAACTTCTCTATATGAATCAATATATTTATTTATTTATTCATTTATTTATATATTTATTAATACATTTAACGGCATGAGAGCCTATTGCATAAGAATGAAGTTCTCAGAAAAAATATTCCATACATAACATAAAACAGCCATGAAAACACAAACATACATTAGACACTAAAGAATACAAAATCACATTAATTCCTAACAATGAAAACTCTGACAAACTTTATATACATCTAAACATTTGGGTGTTAATTGTAATATAAATCAATTATAGAAAATAAAAACTAATCTGCAAATATCAAATTGTAACATTCCAATAAAATATAAAAAAAACAATTGTCAATAAAATAAATTGTCAAATAAAGTTGTCAATAAACTTATCTGAAAGAAAGGTGTGAGGAAACGCGGGCGTCCGAGAGCCACGTGGCTTGATCACGTGGATCAAATTCTCAAGGACGGCCGCGTGTTGAGTAAGAGGAACCGACGTGCGTGTATGAGATGTATGAATGTGGAGGAAGCGAAGGAAGTGTGTAAAGATAGATCTGTTTGGCGTTCCGTTCTCTCTGCCTACCCCACTTGGGACACGGCGTGAGGGTATAGTATAGTAGTAGTAGTATAGCAATAAAATAAAATAAAATGAAATCAAATAAAATACATACTATACACATTTACAATAATAAATACGTTAAAACATTTATATTGAAGGTACATCTTGTATAGTGATAATCTCGCCACTGCATATCGTCCTTGAATTTTAAGTTTTATATTGTTTTGTTAACACTGTTATATAATGATGATGTGCAAAAAGAATAAATAAATAAATAAATCACTCGCAAACGAGTGGATGGCCTTGAGAAGAATAGAATAGAATAGACATTGAAGGTAGCATCTATAATAATCTACACACACACACTCCAATCAGAAACTCACAAGCCACAAACAATAGAACAGTTTCAAAAGAAATAACAGGAGCATCAATATTTATGTACCTACTATAGTTGTATTTTTTTTTGTTTTATTGGCAACTCGTTCACCCAAGTAGATATTTATAAAGGTCTTTGATAATGCATCGCACATGTTCGCATGATTTCATAGCGCTGATATATTTTCAGAGAACAAAGAGACATTAAGAAGCGAAATCACAGACGTAGCAGTGGTTAATTTAGAAGTGTTTTCATTAAAATAAATTATCATTTTTTTCAATATATTTTTCTTGCGGCCAGCTGTTCTTCTTTCTGTGAATTCATCCGTTGGCTCGTGAATAATTAAGCTTGGGGTTTTTTTTTTAGCTAGATACACACTTTTTAACTTTTTGATTATCTATAGGTATTAAAGAAATATCCGTTTTTAATAAATTATTAATTTTCTCTATTCTCAGCCATTTTTACATTGTGTTATGATTTTTCATGATCACTAATTCAATACTTATTGTATTTGTCACTATAGAAAAGGTTCATAATTTTGTTACATTTTTTTATTTTATACCTACTATTAAATAAATTAATCATTTCTTACTTTTAACCTGAGCAAATATTGTATTTGTAAGGGTCGTGGTTGCGTGTACCGGCATCGTGCGGACTCAAGTGGTGTTTAATTTTTGATTACTTATATAGGCTTGTTTCTGTATCTATTATTTTTTTCTAACCGCCTGATGATGTACAGTATGAGAAATTTACAAAGTCACTTGGAAGATAATTAAATACTGTGTTTTATTTCAATTCATCAAAAAAAAATCGAATAATGTTTTCTTTTAAAAGACGTGACTTTGGCAGTAAATTATTTTAATTTTTACCTTTTCTATGTATTTATGCCCTCACCTCGCGTCCCAAATGGGATAGGTAGAAAGAACGGAACACAATTTTCATCTATCCTTAGGTACATACTCCTTTCGCTCCTTCTACAATTTTCCAGTTTCTCATAAATGTACTCTGAATTCTTTTACTCAAAATGGTACGATGATATGATATATTTTACCAATCAGAAACCTCGATTGGAGAACCATGTCTACACAATGCAACATTGTGTAGAATCTAATCGGAAGAAGTGAGAAAGGTGTCCCAACGCTAACGAATTGGCTCAAGGCTGGTTTAAGTGATCACTTTCGGTGTCCATGGACAACGTTCACCAATTCCACCATTCTCACTATCACGATGTAAGGTCCACCAATCGAGCCAATTCGTAAGCGTTGGGACACCTTTCTCACTTCTTCCGATTAGATTCTACACAATGTTGCATTGTGTAGACGTGGTTCTCCAATCGAGGTTTCTGATTGGTTTTGTCATCTGCACCCAAATCCGGTTAAACAACAAAAAAAAATTGTAAATATTCTAATATTAGTCGGTAGCCTGGAGGTAGAGTCTCGGCCTCGTGAACACGGGGTCCGTGGTTCGATCCCAGGTGCCGGCAAACTCCCCTTTCACGACACAAGCTTTTAGCTTACTGTGAAAGGTGTATAAGGTTGTATTTGGGTTTATTACAAAAACCCAGATATATCTTTTTTAAAAAAAAAAAAAAAAAAAAAAAAAAAAAAAAAAAAAAAAAAAAACATTTGATATATTTTAGGTTACTAATCCATGTTTTTGTTTTCAGTTGCTCCAACCGTCATCGTCAATGAATATCTTATAGGAGTCATTACCGGATGTGCCACGACTGTGGAATGTCTGATAGAAGCCAATCCACTGCCTACTGGAGTCTGGATTAAGAACAAAGAATCTTGGGTTATAGATGGGTAAGCACTAATTTACACATTTCACCTAATTTATTAATTTTCTTTAAGTTTCATTCAAGTTCTTACTTCTTAGTTCTTGACAATATAGAAGTCATAACACCAGACAATAATCCCTGATGGTGGCATCAGCAAGAGAACTGAAACGTCGGATTAAAATTCATGACTCGATAAAGAAGATTCCGATGAAGAAGAAGATGCTACTTAACAAATAATCATCGATAGACGCTCGCAAACAAACTTATGTAATATACGGCTTACGTAATCTCGGTGATTGATTAATGGATAAAACAAAACCGATTACTAGATACTGGATACAATAACTCGGTCAGTTATAATTATTTTCAGTGAATATGAGCATAAAGGTAAATCAATTTTATAGTAAATAACTCATTTTCAGAATCAATATTATTCTGTCAATAATACAATTCAAATTAAATTAATCGAACTGAGGACGTTCCCATTTATAAGTACTTTCAATAGTACTGAGAAACAAGTTCATTTTAATTATGAATTAAAATGAACTTTTCGCTTATTAGAATTTGTTTATTATAAACCTTGATTAGTGTGTTTTAGTCATGTAGTATGTATTTTTTACTGTAATTGATTGTTTGTTTCCTGGAACATGAATAAAAACATTTTTCTCATGATTTCAAAATGTTCAAAATAATCAAATTTGTTGACTAGAAAATACGCTATGGTCGTTTATTTGAAAAAAAAAACGACCAATTGAGAAGATATTTTTCCATTTCATCGTTTAAAATTTCTAATTACTTTTATATTTATTGTGTATAATTTTTCCTGAATACGTAATATATTTATCTGTTTATCTCTCATAAATAATTATACACGTAATACGCTTTATGTAAAATTTTACATTGTAATTTTCATAAAAGTTTTCTGTAAACAATTGACAGCTGATGGCGAATAGTTAGTCTTTTTGATGTTTATCCTTTTTATTTTGAAAACTTATTATTATTAAATTGTCGAAATTATGTAGAAAATTGAAACCTTGTCTAGCAACAATTTATAATAATAACATAATAATAACGGAGAGTATTTAAAGCGCCATCTTGGTGCCATAGCACCTCGAGGACGCTGTACATGATAATGTTCTATCTTCAACAAAGTTGTCTGTGTCAAGAATTCAAATTTAAATACAAAAACCTTATAACACATAATCTCAGATACATAGTAATATGTATCCGCGTCAGAAATAAAAATAAAATAATGCAATTTACACAACAGTCATATAAAATATTAAGTTTATAAACCACTGTTTCGTAATATATCATTGTAATATTAATGTAATATTGCATTGTCAGATTTTGTTTGAAAGTGGAAATAAAAGTTTTTTTTAATGATTAAAAAATCGTTTTTTTTCTCATTAGTGATTTTCCCAAAAGAAACATTTAACAAACTTCATTTATTTTCTTGAATCGACTAGTGAATTTAATACGTGCAACTGTCATACAGGCCTTCAAAAAGACAACACCACCTTATTTTGTAGTACCTAGGACGGTTCATGAAACCGCAACCCACCCTAATCGCGAGGTGTGCTTTGTTCTAATAAGCTGCCCGTAAACATACCGAAGGATTCGAAACTCTCTCTCTCTCTTATTAACCACAATGACAGCTTAATGTGTAGGTACTGTTGAACCATACCTATATATGAGTATCTCACTATATTAAATTAACATATTATATTAACCCACGCAATGGTAAATTGTAAAAACAAAAAGGGCAAAAATTATGAATTCCGGTTTGTTAAATCTTACGTATAAAACAATAAACATTTACAATTCAGCGAAGAGGCATGTCACCTATTCTGCATGCATTTTTCAAATGGCATGAGACCGAAATTTCTATGTTTGTTACTTGCGATTTGTTCGCTGGCATACTTTTGGGGTATGCTGTGATGATACCTAAATATAGTATAGTAGAAGTATTTCATAAGAATTTTTTTATATTCTAGTACATATTAGTATATACCGCCTAAAGAAAAATAATTCATATTATGATTGACCTGGGTATCAAAGTCCTGGAATATTTTTTTTACTTTTGTAAAAATAAAAATAGAAAGTATTATTGCACGAATGTATCACATATAAAAATAATATAATATATCTAATTCAATATACAGTATTTGTTTGCCGATCATATAGAGCAGGTATACATATCCCTACAATGAAGGGTCACCTTAATATGTCATGGTGACACTTTGAAGGACCAACATTAGAATATGTTCGAATTTGTTTGGCTCGGTATTCAATTATTATTCCAGTACTATAGAACTGTGTATCCTTTGTCTAAGAGCGATACATATCCTATATCCTTTATTTCCTATTCGTTTACACCCCCATGGGATGACCGCGCCTGTCCCGGAGATGGATATAAGACCTTTGTATTTATTGCTGATGGAATTTATGGTTGTTGTGAGAATAGCTGTCCATTTTTCGTTTACCCTTTAATTTTTTTTCTTGTGATTTCCAACACGTAGCTACGATACCCAAGCTCTTTTATTTCTTTCTGGTTTATTTTTGTTCGAGGAGATATAAATCTTTTTTAAATGGCAATAAAAGTAAAACAACTTAAATAATAATCGTTAAACTTTTCACATTGTGGATATATTAAATTATCATACACGTAGCGCAATCATTTTGTGAACTACGAACTTTAAGTGGAGACTCTTAATGTAATAATAATTTGTCGATAACTGTAACATTAAAAGTCTCATAGTGTAATACAACTTTAAATATTAAAAATGTAATCAATAGTGTATAACATATATGTATTTATTAAAATTTTGTACAAAATTTATTATTACCAGAGTTAAAATAATATATAAAAATTCTAAGGGATTTAAACCCTATTTTTTTAATACGCCCTTAATTTTATAAATTAACTAGTATAGATTTTTGAGGCTCTTTCTAAGAGATTATCATTACTAGTAAAAGACAGAACAATATTGTATAAGTAAGAGAATTTTTATTAATAAGAGTGTTTTTATTCAAAGTTGTTTTTTTTTATTCATCTCAAGGTAGAAAATAAACAAAATGTTAGGATTATATTAAAAATACATTTTTTTTAAGATGGTATGCAGTGGACAGGATATTCCCACGTGAGTAGTGGTTTCTTTTTTTTCCATCTAACTATGATAAAGCTTATTTAAATAAATATAACTATGAGTATATATAAATCATATTGAAATGTAATAATATTTTACGCACCTTTGAATTGGAGGACAGGAGGCAATGATTTAAAAAATATTAAAAGAATATAAATCTTTACACGAAGATGGAATATTATTCCAAGAACGAGAACTACTGTATATAACTGAAGAACGATTTTAGATAAAATATAATTGGTAGGTAGTAATATAAATCTCCCACTACACCAACATAACTACATTTGAAATAAAAAATAAAATACCTAGATATTTGACTTAATTTCGATAAAAAGATGATTGGCTAAATAAAATTGAAAATGCACCTGTGATTGATAGTATATCTACGAAGTGAACGACTGCAGATCCGTGCTTAAGTTTTCTAGTTTTTCAACCTCTATTCATATTTGAAAGGGTGATATTCATAATATTGTTATCGTATATACTAGTGAAACCCTAATACCAATAAATACAGGATTATAACTGGCCCATATAACAAGCATAGAGTACGGTGAGGTTATTCCCTCTACCTGAGCAAGACTTGCATTTAAATATTCGAAACTAGACTATAAATGTAGGCCTGAAACTAACTCACTGTGAAGATACATGTAAGCAATATTTTATTTTACGACTTTAAGATATGGCACCTGTCTTAAAGAGGTACAGGAGATGTGGTCCTGATATCAAAAAAGAAATATCCTAAATAATACGTCACAAAAACCTTCTACAAGAATTGCTGGGGGTACAAATCATATTGGGCACCCATGTCGAGAATATCTTAACGATCGATGAGAAAGAGCTGCGGAACGACCGAAAAGCTGAAAAATGTCACAAAGGATAGAGTGCAAAATTTTGCTTCCATCACTAAATTATTAATTGAATCACACGACGTAAACATTCTAGCGATTAGCAATTGCATTCTAGCGATTAACTCGCCCTCTCTTCATTGAATAACCGTCATTTTTATGATAGGTACTTTGTATTGA
Organism: Athripsodes cinereus; assembly: GCA_947579605.1. NCBI lineage: Eukaryota > Metazoa > Arthropoda > Insecta > Trichoptera > Leptoceridae > Athripsodes > Athripsodes cinereus. The sequence continues at coordinate 7,828,869 of OX388323.1, forward strand.
TTTGAAATAAGGTAACCAATGTACAGTTAAGAATAAAATAAATCAATAAATAAACAAACCTGTGGGACATTGTCTATCTATTAAAATAAAGTTTTGAATTAATGTATGTAATAGATGGATATATAAAATTCTTTCCACGTTTTAAACAACTGGATTATTGAATTGATTCAATATGTATGTTTATTTGATATTACAAGAATAATAAGTAATAAATTTGCCGCGTGACAAGGATTTTGTGCTCGTCTCGTGCTGTGAATTTTATTACCTATTATCTGGACTATAAATATTTCAGTTTGTGTGCATTAAATATTGGGATGGACGCAATGAGACAGTGTGACGAGAAAATAAATATAGGTTGACAGTATCTATGTAGGTAGTGGGAAAAATCGGGTTTAAGATATGGCTAAGTCTAGAAAACGCCTATAATTATATTCTAATAGTAGAGAGGTGAAAGCTAATAGTACAAATATGTATATTTGAGTTTTGCATCCCAATTGGTAATACCGGATTATTATTAAAAAGTTTAATTGCACGGGATACGTGATAAAGAATTCATGCTGAGAATTGTATTGTTATTCGATCGTCGAGGGTAGTGCACTCGCGGTCATCTAACTCTACAAAGAAATAACCAATTTTATATTATTTAATTTATTAATCTCTTAAATAACCAATTTTATATTATTTAATTTATTAACCTCTTATTATTCCTAAGTATTTTTTAAACTAAATTGGATGTAATTTTTAGCATTGTTATTAATTATGTGATAACATCATAATATGGTTTTGATGTTGACCTATCGATGTTATTGTGTGTAATCAATAATATTATTCATTATTGTTTTTTGTTGTCAGTACCACCCCTCCAATAGAGAAACATTTATTTTTCTTTATAACTCGACACCGGGTTAGCTCTGTGTAGGTTAACCATAGAAACTCATTTTACACATCGTAGATTGAAATAACAAATACGTAGAAGTTGATTTAATTCTCAGATTAGCATACCGCCTCAAAATCCTCTAACTAAAGTATACATTTGCAGTTAATCGACTTAATGATTCGTTTGCAACTAATCTACACGAGGATACGTTTGTGGTTAAATAAGCATGTTAGTATAATGAGAAGCTCAAAGTTGTTAGAATTAATGCTAACAAAGATTACTGAAACATCAGTCAAGCATTACACTGATTTCCTTTTAATGGGATAAAGCTTTGTTTTGTACATATTTTTTAATAATGTTTATTATTATATTAATAAAATTATTTTCCTTTTATTGCAGTTATTAATTTTTTTCTCACTTAATATCCTATTATTATTTCATTATTATATTTTTCCTATCATATTAATTATTCATGTTCTATTTTGTCTTACTCTATGTCCTATTCATTATTGTATTATTCCTACTATCGTTATATATTTCATTCAATTTTAATTTTATTCAATTTTAACTCAAATAAATATCCTTTTAATTTCCTGTTATTACTGTACATTTTTCATTGTTTTAGTTATTATTGCTTTAATTGTTAAACTTTCATTGATTAATTTTACTAAATATTTTATCGTTATTAACTGACTACTAGGTATATAATTTTATTTAATTTGAATTTAAATTTATACATAATTTTATTTCGTAATGTTTCTCTGTTTACCGTTGATCTATTCGTGCTTTAAGTTTATTATTTTATCTTTTTAATGTCACTGTTATTGTTTATATTAGTAAAATTGTATCCAAATATGTAATAGGCTTGTGCCGTATGTTTTTGTAAATAATAAAAAAACAAACACAAAATATGGAGTTGTTTTTGACCAGATATGGAAATTCGTTATTAGATCATATTACAAGGGTTCACTGGAAGACGTTGCTCAGCAACAAGTTCGCCCTTTGGTCCAAATTATTTTAATTACCTTTCATGTTGTCTATTTCTTGTATATCTATTTTGAATTTGTCCAATAAAGATTCATTTATTTATTTATTACGCATGGGTGCGTAGTGAAATTCTTATGATTCACATTTAATACTCAATAAATAACAAATCTTAATTATAAATTGTGTCGTTGCACATGTAATAAAATTCCGTAATAAGATGAATAATTGAATCAAATGTGTGTTTCTTTCTACAATAGATTGTAAATCGTGAGAGAGACGTCTTTCGACTTATCGGGTCATTATCAATGTGAATTATTTACAACACTAAACATGTTAGAGACATGCCAGCTATCGTAATAAATAAATATTTATTTATACCTTCCTTATAGATTTTTCTCAATAATATCTGAAAATGTTTTAAAAAAGGTTTGCTTAATTTCCCTAAAAAGCTTAATTGACGGAATCTGCTCTCATGCAAGGTGGAAGAAGAAATCTCTATCGCGTGAGTTGATATCAGCCAATTTTATATCACTTGAAACTTTACTAATATCACCAAAAATTATTATACGCGTTACGGAGGTTTCACCAGGTATCCTGTCATTCTCAGCTTTAGTCAAATATTGCGCTTGAGAATGACAGGATACCTGTTGAAACCTTGGTCGCGTGTATAATATTTTAAGTGATATTAGTAAAGTTTTCTGACTCTTTCGTCTACAAAGAACTTTGTCAATCTCTGAAACGCTTGTTTTTAATTTCGTAAATGTTTTATATATTAAATGCAAATAAATAAAGTACCTACACGGTCCTTATCATTTTATCTGATTATTGGTGTCTACCCTGTAGTTGATTTTATTGTTTCCAGCTTTTAGCGAAAGTAGGTACTGTCGTTATCTACGGGAATTTTTTCATTCAACATTCATTTATAAAAAAAAAACAATTTCAGGCTAAAGTCTGTCATTTGTAAATATTTTTTTTAAAGTTTTTATGGTCACTATGTTGTCAATAATTTTTTTGAGCTCTTTGTACCGTTTTTTTATCATCATTTTTTAAGTTTTTTTTAATTTCTCCTTTAACAAGTCTGTATACTTGTTTATTCTTCAGATTTACTTTGGATTTTCCTTCATTCTTTCTTTAGAAAAACAATGTTGCTGATTATTAGCTTTTTTAAATTTTAATTGGCTTTCAGTTTTTTACTACAAACACTTTTTATTGTGTTCTGAAACTCATTCCATCTTCTCTCAATTGGAATATCGATATCCTTGGCTACACTTTATAATTTGTCATTATTTTTTCTTGCTAATTGTTTTTGGATTATTTTCTTACCTAATAATTGCTTAGGTAGTGGAGGTAATTATTGTTATCTTGTTTGTGAAGCTTTGTTTAATTAGAATATATTATTTAATATGGTTTCGTAGAATACAAAGTCAGTACCATCTTGAAGTGATTTCCATCTTCAATTTGTGAGATTAAACTAGTTGTCAGTAATAAGTAATAACCAAAGAATTATTTGAAGAAATTCATTGAACTTGTCAGCTCTTTCATTCTTTATTTAATTCATAATCATCTGATGTGTTTGATATTTGCCCTTTGCTGAGTTTTGCCTTAAAACCTACTATACTATCTATACTATACCCTCACGCCGTATCCCAAGTGGGGTAGGCAGAGAGAACGGAACGCATTGTCGCTCTATCCTTACATACTTCTTTCGCTTCCTCTACATTCATCCAGTTTCTCATACATGCACGCCGATTCCTCTTACTTAACACGCGACCGTCCTTGAGAATTTGATCCACGTGGTTAAGCCACGTAGTTCTTGGACGTCCGCGCTTTCTCACACCCTCTCTTTCAGATTAATACACCCTCTTCGTCAATCTCACACCATCCATTCGCTCCACATGACCAAACCATCTCAATTTATTTACACGCATTCTATCAACAACACTCCTCTTGCATCCATTCATTCTTCTAATATCCTCATTTCTTACTCTATCACGCAATGTTTTACCTACCATTCTTCTCAGTGATCGCATCTCCACTGCATTTATTCCACTCTCGTCCTTCTTCAGCCATGTCCAAGTTTCGCTTGCATACATCAGTGTCGGTACGAGGATGGCGTTGTGCACCAGCATTTTAGCCATGTTCGAGACATTGCTATTGCTAACAATAGATCGAAGTGCACCGTTCACTCTCGCACCAGCCACTTTCAATGTCCCTTTCGTACCTACCATCCCTCACAAACATACTTCCTAAATAAACATATTCGTCCACTTGCTCCAAACATTCATTTCCAACCTTTATTTCACACATTGTTCTTTCAATCTCTCTTTCAAACACCAGCACTTTCGTCTTTGTCACATTCATTTTCATCCCATTCATACTGCAACTTTCATATAAAACTGACACAATCTTTTGTAAATCACTTTCACTCTCAGCCATTAATACCAAATCATCTGCATACATCAACGCATTCAAACGGTTTCCATTCAATTCAATGCCAACATCCATCTCTTTCAAAGGACGCATACAGCCTTAAAACCGCTAAGTATAATATCAATATTACCTAATTTCAAACTACAGACAAAGCTAGTAAGTATCTTATAGAACTGAATATCATTACCATAACTTGTTTCTAAGATTAGTTCATATCTGGATATGGTAGATGTTCAACTATTCACGTATCTGAAGGGAGCTAGGCATCTGAGACAGGCACAAAGTTCTTGACATATTTTTCAAGTCGTTGTCATCAAATGTGTCAACTTCGTATCAAATATTATTATCTTGAGGTTCACTACCAGAAAAATAATGTACCTACATCAAGTTGCAAGACCGCCCGAGACTTCGGACCATAGTTTCTTTCAATATCCTGGGAAATAGATAAATAAATATACTCGAGATAATTTCTCGTACCCTTCTTCGATAAATTTTCCGATGGGCTGAGGTACTATACCTTTGCTAGAGAGTTCCGGTTTTATGACGCGAGAAACTAGTCATGCGCCGTTTAAAGTTTCCTTAAGAATCGAACTTGACATTGCTGATTTAAAATGGTGTACATATGTTGGTGGGAAATGTAGGTGGGAAGTGTATGAAATGGTGTACATATTATACATATGTAGGTAAGGCATATGATGAGCTCGATTTTCTTCATACGCTCAAAGTTGAGTATCTTTAAGATAGGTAATTTATTTCATTGAAAATTAAAATTGTCGAATGATCCATGGTGTTTTATGGAAATACAGCTTTTTTTATAAAAACTCATAGATTTTTTTTTATATCTTTTTGTTAACGTAAATAATATTTTTTGCGCTGTTAAGAAATTATTTAGGTATTGCCTCAAAACAGACAAAAGTCTAGCGAGACATTAAATTAAATTTATTTTTATTGTTTTTAGAACACGTGCTATTCAGTTAAGAAAAAGCTACGTTTAGTAATTTTTATTTTTGTAATACTAAAATTTTCATATTTCAAATTAAGTTTTAAAAAAAATGAAGCTCTAGGCAAGTTTAAAATAAAAGAAAATTTCCTAAGGCGGTATACATTTTTCTTTGATTCTGCATAAAAAAATCTAAAGCATATTACGCCTTATTTGGGTAACGTCTATAGTTAGAAATATCATTAGTATAAATCATTATTATAAAATGGGTAATTACCTATAAGGTTGTATTTGGGTTTATAATAAAACACAAACTAAACACAAATTAATCGTTTTCATTTTTTGTAGAAAAAAATGAAAACGATTAATTTGCTCGTTTCGTGGAGTTCTCGGTAAGGAATAATATTTCCCACATTCTTTTCTGTTAGTTTTCGGATGCCCTGTAAAAGTAAGGTATTTGCAATCATCACGTTTGAGACATTACAAATCATTTGTTCGCCGTGAGGTATGCCAGTTGTCTTGAATGTTTTTTACTTTTTTGGCACAAATAGAATACACATTGGTGTGTTGAGTAAGAGGAACCGAGTTCGTGCATGAGAAATTATATGAATGTGGAGGAAGCGAAGAATAGGTCTATTTGGCGTTCCGTTCTCTTTGCCTTCCCCACTTGTGACACGGTGTGAGGGGATAGTATAGGATAACATACAAGTTTGTTACATACATGCTGTAATCACACATTATAGGTAATGCTGAGATGGTATGTACATTTATGTATGTATGTATGTGTATAAAATTAATTAGTATAGGATAACATACAAGTTTGTTACATACATGCTGTAATCACACATTATAGGTAATGCTGAGATGGTATGTACATTTATGTATGTATGTATGTGTATAAAATTAATTAGTATAGGATAACATACAAGTTTGTTACATACATGCTGTAATCACACATTATAGGTAATGCTGAGATGGTATGTACATTTATGTATGTATGTATGTGTATAAAATTAATTAGTATAGGATAACATACAAGTTTGTTACATACATGCTGTAATCACACATTATAGGTAATGCTGAGATGGTATGTACATTTATGTATGTATGTATGTGTATAAAATTAATTAGTATAGGATAACATACAAGTTTGTTACATACATGCTGTAATCACACATTATAGGTAATGCTGAGATGGTATGTACATTTATGTATGTATGTATGTGTATAAAATTAATTAGTATAGGATAACATACAAGTTTGTTACATACATGCTGTAATCACACATTATAGGTAATGCTGAGATGGTATGTACATTTATGTATGTATGTATGTGTATAAAATTAATTAGTATAGGATAACATACAAGTTTGTTACATACATGCTGTAATCACACATTATAGGTAATGCTGAGATGGTATGTACATTTATGTATGTATGTATGTGTATAAAATTAATTAGTATAGGATAACATACAAGTTTGTTACATACATGCTGTAATCACACATTATAGGTAATGCTGAGATGGTATGTACATTTATGTATGTATGTATGTGTATAAAATTAATTAGTATAGGATAACATACAAGTTTGTTACATACATGCTGTAATCACACATTATAGGTAATGCTGAGATGGTATGTACATTTATGTATGTATGTATGTGTATAAAATTAATTAGTATAGGATAACATACAAGTTTGTTACATACATGCTGTAATCACACATTATAGGTAATGCTGAGATGGTATGTACATTTATGTATGTATGTATGTGTATAAAATTAATTAGTATAGGATAACATACAAGTTTGTTACATACATGCTGTAATCACACATTATAGGTAATGCTGAGATGGTATGTACATTTATGTATGTATGTATGTGTATAAAATTAATTAGTATAGGATAACATACAAGTTTGTTACATACATGCTGTAATCACACATTATAGGTAATGCTGAGATGGTATGTACATTTATGTATGTATGTATGTGTATAAAATTAATGTTTAAACGTTCATGCAATCCCCAGTAGACAAGTTTACCAATATTTGATAAATTAAAAAGTAATGTAAAAATATTTTTAAAAACCCTGTTTTAATTTTCACTTCTTCTTCTCTTCTTATGAGGCCCTTGGTGCATAAGGTCGTGCACGTGGATGGAGCCTATACGCGGCAGTGGGTGCCCCCCCGTGGTTCTTGAATCAATTCTGACCAGCTCTTTCTGTCAGCAGCAATGCTTTTTGCATCTTCGAGCTAAAGTCGTCTGTGGAGAAGGTCGGACTCATTTTGGTGATGATAATTTAATAAGTATATAACACACTTATATGGCCAAAAACGCTTTCGTGATAAGACATCGTCACGGCTCCCTTAAAACTACGATTTCTTAAAATTTTGAATTTATTAGTCGAAATTGGTTTTAGTTGGTTTCAGAAAATCAATTCATGATAATTAAAAATTATTAAAATATATACCTAAATCTTTATTGGCCAAATTGAACAAAAAAATACACAACATGATAATATGAAGAAAAAAAATGGACCAAAAGGCGGACTCTTTGCTGGGCAACGTCTTCCCGTCAACCCTAACATGAAAAAAAAAACAATTAAAAATAATTTTATACCTACCTAAGGAATCTACTACTACTACTACTACTATACCATCACGGCATATCCCACAAGTGGGGTAGCCAGCAGATCAGCTGCATGTAAGAAACATGCAAACTGTCCTCTTCGTGCCAATATAAAACCAAGACATTCAGGATGGGTGGTAAGCCTCATCGCTGAATTTAAGATGTAAAATGTCTTAATTTTTTCGAACACCTGCCTTTTACAGGACACTCGAAAACTTACGCAGAAGAGTGGGTGACCAATTCTTTACCGGGTGCTCCACGGGATCTAATAATAATAATAATAATAAATGAGTAAATAAATAAAAATATCAATATACCAAAAGTGAAAAAGTTTAACATACCTAATGATTAAAATGTAATAGGTATATCTATATAAATATACAAAAATAAAATAAGAAGAAATAAACAATGAACAATGTAAGACTAAATGATAAGTAATAATTAAATAGGTTCTTGAAATTAAGAAAATAATTATATTCTTTCTAAACAACCTGCTGAATTCTTTGGATTAATTTGTCTTAAAAGCACATATTAGAGTACATATTATTATAACATTTATTTAAGTAATAACAAACTAATGTTTAAATTGTGTTCATATAATAATAATAATAATTGTTTGTCTCGAATGCCCCCAAGGTATGTCGGTAATTTTAGAATAAAACTATATGAACAACTGAAATAGGTTCGCCTCCAGTGGCGTGTCTGAGGTTTTCATGTTGGATATGCCAGTTATCAATAATTATAGGTACATTAATAGGTATACATTTTGTTATTTATTTAATAAACGGCTAATGACTTTTGCAGATTATAAACAATATTAACAATTCATTTTAAATTGACTTACATATTATACAAATAACGAGCTTGATAATAGTATAAACTATTTTGCAATAAAACACTACACAGCATAATGATTATAAATTAAATTTAACCGTCATCAAATTATTATTATTATTATTAATTTAATGGCGCTGCAAAACTTATCTTCTACAAAGCTGAAAAAAATGCACCGGTTATGATTATATGAAAATGTCCAGTAAAAATTGTATCTCAGAGTTAACAAGGGTTTGAGTAAACTCAGTCATTTTCTGAGCACTGTGATCTCAAAACATCTACAAGTAGTCTTCTGTGCTCAGCAAAAAGATCCACCAATATGCTGAACGATACCAATTCAGCCAGCAATTCATGATTCTAGGTCCTGACCTAGAATCATGAACACCAAAAGCCCTGGCTTTTGGTGTCCCTGGAGTCATCATCTGGAATCGACTCTCCAAGAAACTTCGTAAAAACCAATCAATAACAACGATTAAGAGTAAATCGAAGACATTGCTCTTACAATATAGTTTCTTAGTCATTAATGTCATTGTCACCCAAGCAAAAACTGACAACGCTCAACGTTACTTTAACTTTAGTGATCAAACAAGAGCTAGTTCATATAACACACTGTAATCATTAATATATCCCCAATTTTCTAATGTCTGTCTATTTTTTCCATTTCATTTCATATATTTATATCTTGAGTAAAAAGTGCTTAAACTAAAAGAGCGATGTCAATTACTGTACGTTAAAAACTTCAAGTGAGACAAAAAATAAGCCACATTGAAAACAACGAGTGTTGTGATATAAATAATGTAGAACAGCTCAGATGTATGTAGCGACGTTCATTTGATGATTCGGATAACTAATATTAAATCGCTTTGGACATCGCGTCAAATTCAAACATGGTGAACGATTGTGTTCAAAATATGAAATGATAAGTTGATTAACAGCGCGTAGTGTCGCATTTAAAAAAAAAAAAATTTTGTACCTTGCAAATCTGAAGATAAAACCGACTTCTCGGTTTGTATTTAAAACACGCCACTGATCGCCACAGAGAAGCAATACAGCCATATATTGTAATTTAATATTTAGGTAACTGTAGAAATGTCTCAACCTACCCAATAATGTAGTAAAGTGTATTAGTTAATAACACTACCGCCGTATTATATGTGTTGAGAGATGCTAACAAATGTATTGTACGTATATTACTTCATATAATAGAGCTCTCTAGGGTCCTCAATAACAATGTGAGGCCACCTGTATAATTACGTGTATATAAAGTGTATAGCTAATTGACCCTAATTAGATGTCAACCCTGTTTCTGTCTGGTTGAAACAATTCAAAACTATAACAAATTTGTTACTCAATAACATAATGAAAAACAATAAATTATTTAGACACAATAATAATACATCAACAGTCACAGCATCACGATTTTACAACGTAACAATATTTTTTTTATATAGTCAATCTTACAACCTATTACACCCATAAATGTAGTATTAATTAAGCCATTTACCTTCCAACCTATACCCACCCCGGCACTACACTCTGCTTAGCAATGATATTGTGTATTAATCTATGATTCTGTATTTTTTTTTGTATATATATATATATATATATATATATATGTTATATATATATATATATATATGTTCCGTGTGCAAAGGCATGAGCCAAGTCTCTGCCCGACTGTACGCAGTGAAATGGAGTAAAACCTTCACCTTCATACTGTCTCCTGCGTAAAATCAAATGATCTTTCATTCATGAGGTGCATGTTGTACATGCATTTCGGATGAAAATTAGATCATACAGTCTTCATATATATATGAGGTGAAGGTTTTACTCCATTTCACTGCGTACAGTCGGGCAGAGACTTGGCTCTTGCCTTTGCATGTGGGACGAGACACGGCCCGTCACCGGAACATGCAGATTGGATTTGCAGAATAGGTGTTGTGTTTCTGCATTGTGTATACATGTGCTTCTTCAAGACCATCTCGCTCCTCGCATACTGGATTTGATGTTGTGTCGGCCATTATGTAAGATGGTCCTGATGAGACACATGCAACAATGTCGAAACATAACATCCCTTCGACAAATCCAAACTGCATATTCCGGTGACGGGCCAAGCCTCGTTCCGTATGCAAAGGCATGAGCCAAGTCTCTGCCCGACTGTACGCAGTGAAATGGAGTAAAACCTTCACCTTCATACTGTCTCCTGCGTAAAATCAAATGATCTTTCATTCATGAGGTGCATGTTGTACATGCATTTCGGATGAAAATTAGATCATACAGTCTTCATAATATGCGATGCTCCTCGCATACTGGATTTGATGTTGTGTCGGCCATTATGTAAGATGGTCCTGATGAGACACATGCAA